>JAAAKM020073195.1:82796516-82907432 GCA_010016025.2 Alatinidae sp. Z8VKAUB7J3 | reverse complement strand
AATGCCTTCTATAGCATTGAAGTCGAAGCCGCCAACGTGTTTACCTGAGGGCAAGTTTGACTCTTTTAGGTAACGTAATTGTCGCTTGTCTGTCCGACTTGCCAGCTCCATATGGCACAACTCACTTAAGTAGTGTTCTGGTCGCCATTGTTCGTGCAGTGCTTTTTCAGCAAGGCTCTCCCAGTGGTTTCTGAACTCACTTAAGCGCAAGCTTTTTAGCATCAATGGCAGTGAAGCTGTATTAGTCATGTCGAGTTAAGAAAAAAAAAATGAACATTCAACCTGGCCCCTAAGTGGGTCATGGTGCAGATGGAAGTGGTACAGGTCAAGGACAGTCATTTTTGCTAATGACCCCACAGTTTCATGGAGCTAATAATAATGTAAGTCAGAACCAAATGGTAGCTCCATGGTTCCAAGATATGCCAGTAAGCTGGCAGCAGGGTCCATACAACCCAAATGTCTTTTATGGTCAACAGTAAACTGTTCAGCAGGTGCAAAGAGCACCAGTTCAGTTAACTGGAAACGGTTTTTATCCTCAAATTATAATGTACCTGGAATACAGCCCATTCCTTTTGCAAATAGGTAGTGTGTTTTAAGTGAAGAAGGAAGTTGCCCACCATTATCATCTGAGATTGATGAAGAGATGAGACTTGTCAAACCTTTTGTAGTAGAAGGATCGATTCAAGAATACCTGCAAATGCCAAAAATAGGACTGAACCCCAGCGCCTAGGACGTTAAAGGAGATAGTGAAATTGTCCCACAACAAGTTAATAGGGAAAATGCACACCGTAACCTGTCACTGCCATCTCGGAAAGTGTCTTTTAACAGTTAAACCATTGAGATACCCCAGACTAAATTATTATCATCAATGATTGATGATACAGTCAGTGATCTGAATAAACAACTGCCTGATTACTATCAAATAGTGAAATGTCTGAAAGAACGGTTGAAATCTTGCAAAAAGATGAAATTAGAAGTGTGTGTTTAATTAATGAGACAGCGGCCCAGCAATATGGACCTTAAAATCTTATCACGGAATTTACAATCAATGAAGAAAGAGAAGAAAGATCTTGTAGTTGATTTTTGCCGTAAAAACTGTATTGATGTCTTATGTCTCCAAGAAATATGACTAAAACCCTTTATAAATATGAGTTTCCATGGCTACAACATTATGAGGAAAGACAGAATTGAAACAGGAAGAGGTGGATTGTTGATAGGTATTGATAAAAAATGCAACTACACCAAACTGCATATTGAATTAGGTCACAATTATGGTGAGACTGTTGAAATAGTTGGATGAAATGATAAAATACTTAAATGTTTACAACTCAAATGGGAACAATAAAGACATTGGTGGTATAATAAATGAACTGCTTGATAAAATACCAAATACAGAATAAATTATTTTATTTGGAGATTAATTTAATTGGAATACCCATTGGATTTAATTGGATTTATTTGCCCATTGGATTTAATTTAATTGGAATGACCCGGAGTGACCAGGAGAATTATCACCTGATCAGCCTTACTTCACCTTTCCTGAAAATCATGGAAAGGGTCATAGTGGAAAAGTTAAACTCGCACCTCGAATTGATATAAATTATAAAAAAAAAGAAAATATATAACCATTACGCGCGGGGGGGGGGGGGGGGGGATGGGAGGGGGGGGGGGGGGGGGGCAAACCAATACATGATCGCCGGTCTAAAAGAAAAACAGAAAAAAAACCTAGTCGTAGAATAGGCAAAGGCAGGCTAAGCTGTAATTAATAAGAGTAGATGTCAAACAAAATAATAATACAGCTTATACCAACGAATTATATCAGAGTTCTGAATTCAAAGAAAGTGTAGACTGAAAGTGGTGTCAAAGACACAACCTGGGCGAATTTTAACAAAAAATAAATGCGGCGGCATTTCCAATTTCTTTCCTCACAAAATAGTAGACACTACTGCTTTTATTCGGCCCATAACCCGACCAGCTCTTAGGTAAGAAAAAAGTCAAAGAATACGGCGTTAGACTTTACAATCCTATCAGCAGTACTGATTCCTGTTTCATGGCCCTTCAGCAAGGGCATGTGAGGAGGGGCCAGTAATTCTGAGCTTTTGCACACCTTACCTGTTTAACTTCCTTAAATTTCTCCAGGTGCCGATTTACAGCCGAGTCGACTCTGGCTGACCTTACATAGTCAGGACACTGATCCCCCGTCCCAAACCAAATAAACAGCAACTTCAGGACTCGAACCCATGTCCACACGGAAAAAAAAAATTCAAGTTCAATGTGCAAAATCTAAAATTTTAGCATGCTTAGACTAGTGTGCTAAAGAGCAAGGTCTAGAACATGGAAGGGGAAGGGTCCCTCTACCCAACTAATAGCACAATGAATTCTCCTCAAATAGACTACCTTAATTAGAATTGTTTGAATAGACAACAAAAGTCCCATGTAGTTTTGGGACAATTATTTTAGAATACCATCTCCTGAACAGATTCTAAAGCATCTCAGATTTCTCAATACTATTCTACCTATATTGGAAATTTAGTACTATACGGAAAGTCTTTTAGCGTACCTTAAGAGTTTAGATATCGTTTTACTACATGAACTATGAATAAACATATCCCAGAATGTGAGAAATGAAGAAGTGTAAACAATGAAAAATATAAATTTGGTTTATCCCCACTCCTCAATTCTTTATTTTGAATTTGAGCCTTCTCACAATTATATTAATGTAAATATAGAATAAGATGATCACGAGAAGACTTCAGAATCAATAAAAATAGTACAGGGATAATGATAAATCCGGAACCTTGGCTGTGGCTTGAGACTAAAACAGACAAATAAATTACTTCAACAAGCATTACCAATATTTAAGCAAATCATTATTTTGCTACAAATTACAAATCTCTCCGTTTACTACCATTTCTCCTTTAGCCATAGCATAATTGGCGCCGTTCGCCTTCTACGAAGGGCGCAAGGCCGGATTAGAGATCTGACCAATCCGGTCAGGCACCGGTGCGCAACAGCGTCGCGGTACTGAACAAACCGAGCGCACAGGTCCACAACCCGGCCCGGATCGCGTGCGAAACCTCCCACTGGTCGCGGAACGCCTGCCAGTCGGACGGCATGGATTCTTGGGTCCAGGAGCGAACCGCGGTGTTGATCGGGTCGTTGCCGAAGAAAAAGAAGCCCAGCGCGGAAACCGCAAGCGCCAGGGCGATGGCGCTGTATCCGAAAGCGCGATGGCTCTGCAGGAACAACAGCCCGGTCGCGACCAGCAATGACAGGATCGCGGCCACCTCGATCGGACCGGCGCGGTCGCCGAAGCCCTGGTAGAGGTTCTGCTGCACCAGAAGATAGTCTCCGGCGTCGAGCCGCAGCTTGTTGCGCCACTCAAGCGCATGTGTGAAGGCAATGCCGGCGGCGACGCCAAGCGTCGTCAGCGCGATCAGGCTGGCGGCATTCAGAACGATCCGGTTCATGGCGGTTCCTCCTTTGCCGGAGGACACTGGCGCGTGAACGTTTCGGTGTTCGGTCCGGCAGGTAAAGAAATGCAAAGCTAGTCTGGGCTGGTGGTGAAATCGCAAACCGGCTCGCAGCCGCCGGAATGCGATTTCACTGGTTGCGGATCCGCGTTTGATCCGGGCAGGGAGGAAGGAGAAAAAGTAAAAAAGACAACCTCGAACCGCCAACCATTTCCGATGAAGAAGTGTTGGAACAGGAACTTCGGACGACTGGAAAGATCGGTCGAAGAGGTACGGACAAGAAAGACCAATGAATGGAACGCGCATCATGGGAAAGTACGAACTTAAATCTTTGACTGGGAAATTATTCTTCAGTGGTTCTCGCTGTACCTTGTGGTTGGTGCTCCTGATGGTCAGCCTCCATTGCGGTCGAAAACCCGGGCATTACCATTACGTGAAGGGGATTTTCGAATACGATAAAGGCCATTTTGAACGGGCTGCTAAAGAATTCGGACTTGCCTTGAGGGAAAACCCCGAAAACCGGGACGCCCATTTCAATTTGGCGTTGACCTACCTGAAAAATGGACAATTCAAAGCTTCGGTCCAAAGTTACCGAGCCTATCTCGATCGTTATGGGAAGGATGCTCAGGCCCACATTAACCTTGCTCATGCGCTGATGGGATTGGGCCGGGATCGAGAGGCGCAGGACCATTTTGAAAAGGCCATTCAATTGGACGAAACCTACGCCTATCCTTATTGTGCTTATGCCCAAGCCCTGCTCGAGCAAGCGCAACCTTCTTCGCTCGAAAAAGCGGCTGAACTCAAGAGAAATTTCGCGAAACGAAAATATAGAGATCTAATAGTCTTTTTATCAGTAGCCGTAAACACATTCCAAAACGGAGTCAAAGCGAGGACATGAGGTATCGCAAAAGCGTTGAACACACGGACAGGAATATGCCTATTCTAACTAGCTTTACAGCAAATAGCACACCAAACACTTTTCTAAGTTTCTCACTTAGATGAAAGATAAGGAGAGCCCTTGTCGTTTATAAAATATCCCTTATCAGGAGACAGAGATACTTAATACAGGCAGATAATTGAACACTCTGATTTCCTAACTGTACGCATCCAACATCACCGACAGATTTGCCGAAAGCAAGGACCTCGCTCTTCGAAGCATTAAAATTGAGACCAATTTCGGCATATTCCCTACTAAGCACAAACAAAATTTCCTCCACAGACGATACAGTTCTACTTAAATTCAGGATGTCGTCAGCGTAATTGAGTATGGAAAGGTCCAAACCTTTAAAAACAAAACTAATTCTAGCCTTTTTCTGGGGTGCAACCACACTATTATTATACAATGGTGGCGAAGTTATCCCACTCTGGCAGATTCCTTTCCAAACTCGAATTATAACTTTACATATTACATAACCATGACGAGTAGGTAGTAGTAGTAGTAGTACTACTACTACTACCTTCACAACAACACATAATCTTGTATACAGATTTTTAAATACCCGCACAACTGAATGATTGAGAATTTGCTGCTGTGCACTATACAGCATATGGAAATGCACACCAGAACCAAAAGCATGAGAGACATCATGAGCCTCAAGGACAAAAGCTTGCCACTATTCTCTATATCCATCAGAATGTTGGCAAGCATATAATGCATGTGTTCCTGACTATAGCCTTCCTTAAATCCAAACTGGTTGTCCAGAGTTGAACAAGCCTTATTTATCTCCTTAATTACTAGTAACTCCAGCAATTTACAAAGAACAGAAGAAACTGTTATAGGCCTATAGGAACAACATTGCCAGCTATCTTTATCTTTTTTTCAGAACAGGATACAATATACCAACACAAAAAGAATTAGGAACAATACCTCAATTAAAAAAAGATTTGGTAAAACAAATGTAGATGCTGCAGCAGCTTATCACTTGCAAGTAATAAACAAAACCAACACAATTGATCATAACCACATCAGAACTTTTTTCAAAGGTGAATAATAGCACTGTATACATCATAGGCCATAACTATAGAACCAATATATGATTCAGTATAAAAGAGACTACCCAATAGTATTAATTCATAGCAGATTTGTAGCACTGGATCAGGTGGAGAAAATTTGCTGGTGAAATAGTTGATCCCATCACTCTAAATCAGGTACGTCAACCACTTGATTAGGACAAAGGATGGTCAACCGTTCCACTAAATTTGACAGTTCCCTAACATTTCCCGCCCATTTGTGTTCCATCAGCGATGCCAGAGCATCTTCTGTGAACTTAATAGACTTTTGAGATTCACTTTCAAAACGAGACACTAACTCCTGCATCAACAAAGGAATGTCTTCTTTCCTGTCTCTGAGGGCTGGGCTATCGATTGGGAATACGTTTAGACGATAGTACAAGTCTTCCCTGAACTTGCCTTCGGTGATCATGGTTTCAAGATCTCTGTGAGTCGCGGCAATAACCCTAACATTACAAGAAATAGGTTTTGTTCCACCCACACGCTCATAATTTCGTTCTTGCAATACCCGTAGCATTTTAACTTGCATCTGCAGTGGCATGTCACCAATTTCATCTAGAAATAGCGTACCACCCTCAGCGAGTTCAAAGCGGCCTTTGCGAGCGCTTACAGCACCAGTAAATGCGCCTTTCTCGTGACCAAAAAGCTCACTCTCCAACAACTCTCCAGGAATAGCACCACAGTTGACTGGTATAAATGGTCCGTCTTTTCTGTTAGATAAAAAGTGAACATTACGAGCCACTACTTCTTTACCGGTGCCCGACTCACCCAAAACCAGCACGTTGGCATCAGTAGGAGCAACTTGCTCAATCATCCTGCGAACAGCTTGAATCTCTGCACTTTTTCCCACCAAACTTCTGAAAAGCTTGGTCTTCATTGTGTTCTTAGCTTGGCCTGGTTTGCGTTTCGTGTATTCCTGACAACGATGAAGAAGCTTGGTAAGCACAGGATAAGTCACAGGCTCATCCAAAGCGCCCATTACATTAGCTACAGACAATAACTTGTCAGAAAGACCAACGGTTATAAAAGGAAAAGCAGGGAATTTCTCGATAACATCAGAAGCCAGATCTTGATCTTGTGCATCGATCAGGACAGCGTCGAGCTCGACCAGTTGTTGTAATTCAGCAATAGCTTTTTCAAAAGGAACAGAATCACACTGTTCACCTAAGAAACTAACAATGGTTTGTAGGTTTATTCTTCTCGATTCATCGGAGCTAATGACAAGTATACGGCTCATGCGTGCAAAAATATTACCAGTTATTATATTTTTAAGTATTTAGTCTTAGTCTGCTGCCGAATTCGATTCGTTGCAAGTAAGTTAATGAAATAACTATGATTTAATTTACTAAAAATAACAGTTATTTCTATTACCCAAAAGTTGTAGATAAAAAAAGAGCGCTTAATGACGCGCTCTTTTAAAACAACATCTGTCTATCCCAACAAAGACAACACTTGGCTTTGTTGCTGATTACACAACCAAATCGTTTTGCGCGGCCAATGCCCAGCGCCGCTGCCAACACCAGGGTAGCGCCGACAATCCAGCGTGTTGTCGGCGCGCGGCCTGCTAACAGTGTTCATGCCCCGGTACCAGGACCGGAGTCGGCGCAGAGACCGGGTTCGTGTTCTGGTTCCGCACAAGCAACTAGCCGGCTGCGGAGTCGCGCAAATCCGGCAGCTGGTACCCTTGTGCGTCGAGATCTGCCCGCACCACCTTTTTATCCATTTTCCCGGTAGAAGTCAGCGGTATGCTGTCTACATACAGGACGTCGTCCGGCAGCTGCCACTTGGCAAATGCTGTTGCACAATGCGCCACCACAGCATCTGCGCTGACCGTTTGGCCGGGTTCCAGAACAATCAGCGCAACGGGGCGCTCATCCCATTTCGGATGCGGATGGGCAACCACACAAGCCTGAGCTACCCCGTCCAGGGCAACAATGTGGTTCTCCAGATCCACCGACGATATCCATTCGCCACCTGTTTTCACCAGGTCTTTCGAACGGTCGCTGATTATCAGATACTCTTCAGGGTCAATTTTGCCGACGTCACCGGTGATCAGCCAGCCTTCGTGGAACTTCTCGGGTTGAGGATTGTTGTAATATTCGGAACATATCCACGGGCCGCGAATGAGGATTTCTCCAACCGCCTCACCATCGTGCGGCAATCGGTTAAACTCGTCGTCAAAAATATCCAGCTCCAGACCCGGCATCAACTGACCAGCCTTGGCGACATTGGCAAACTGTTCGTCTTCGGACAGTTGACCCTGCGCTTTCTTCATCACACGGCGTGACAAAGTTGCCAACGGCGAGGTCTCCGTCATCCCCCAGCCCTGAATCATCTCCACACCCAGCGTGTCCCAGTACCAGCGGATCAGCGATGGCGGCGGCGCGCTGCCACCACAAGTAAGACGGGACAAATTGGACAGGTCATACTGGTCGGGGTTGGCCTCGTACAGACCCTTGATCCCCTGCCAGATCGTCGGCACCCCGGCGGACAGACTGACGCCTTCGGTGACCATCAGATCCAATAGCCTGGCCGGGTCCATAAAGCGATGCGGCATGACTTGCTTGCAACCCAGCATCAACGCTGACCAGGGGATACCCCAGCCCATGGCATGGAACATGGGCACAATGCCGCAGATGGTATCTGTTGCCGACAAGGCCATGGAATCAGTCATACACTGGGCCATGGTATGCAGGTACTGTGAACGGTGTTCGTACTCGACACCTTTAGGGTTACCCGTGGTGCCGCTTGTGTAACACAAACCCAACGGCGAGTTTTCGTCTATCTCCGGCCACTCATAATTGTTGGGTTGCCCCGCCCCCGGCAGGCACTGGAGGAAAGCTCCGCAGGTGACGGCCCGGCGCTGGTGGTCACCTCGGGCGGGCTGATCTCGATGGCGCTGCGGCAGGCGATGGGGCTGGATACCGCGGGGATGGCACGCATTGCGCTTGCGGTCATGAACACATCCATGCACCGGCTGTTCCCGATCGGCGGCCACTGGAGTCCGGTGCTGTTCAACGCGGTGCCGCATCTGGAAGCGCCGGACCGGCATTTCGCCCAGACACATCTCTGAGACACCAACGGGAGGGAAGACATGCAGCTGTATTATGCCCCCAACACGATTTCAGTGGCCGTGGCCATCGCACTGGAAGAGGCCGGTATCGAGTACGAGACGGTGAAAATCGACTTTACCGCCAAGGAACAGACCGGCGCGGCCTATGCCCAGATCAATCCCAAGGGCCGGGTGCCCGCGCTGGCGGTCGAGGGCGGCATCCTGACCGAGACCGGAGCGCTCCTGGAATACATCGCCGATATGGCGCCGGACGCAGGTCTGCGCCCTCAAGAACCGGTGCAGCTGGCTCGGATGCGCGAAGTGATGTTCTACCTGGCTTCCACCATGCATGTGAACCACGCCCACAGGCTGCGGGGCGCCCGCTGGGCCAAGGAACGCTCCAGCTGGAAAGACATGCAGAAGATGGTGCCGCAGACGATGGCGGCCTCGTGCGCCTACATCAGCCAATACGGGCTGCGCGGGCCTTTCGTGCTGGGGGAAGCGCTCAGCCTGGCCGACTGCTACCTGTACGTGGCCTGCACCTGGCTGGAAGGCGACGGGGTGAACGTGACGGACTTCCCCAAAATCCAGAACTTCATGACGGCAATGGAACAGCGCGAGGCGATTCGCGCGGTCTATGCCAAGGGAATGCTTTGAAGGACATGACAATGACGCATCTGTGGGTACGGGCCGAACAGCGCCCCAACGAAGAGCGGGTCGGCCTGACCCCTGAAGGCGCCAAGGCACTGCTGGCGAGCGGCATCAAGGTCACAGTGGAGGAGAGCTCGGTACGGGCAATCCCGCTGCAGGGCTACATTGACGCGGGCTGTGAGATTGCGCCTGAGAACTCCTGGCCCCAGGCGCCTGCGGATGCGATTATCTTCGGCCTCAAGGAACTGCCCGAAGACGGCACCCCGCTGCCGCACCGCCACATCATGTTCGGCCATGCCTTCAAGGGCCAGCATTCCGGCAAGGCACTTCTGGAGCGGTTCAAGGCCGGCGGCGGCACGCTTTATGATCTGGAATACCTGGTCGACGAAACCGGCCGCCGGGTTGCCGCCTTTGGCTATTGGGCAGGCTATGCCGGCGCGGCGGTGACACGGGCAATCCAGCGGCAGGGGCCTTTGACGTGACAAGTGTCGTGATATGCGAAAAACCCAAACAGGCACAGGCAGTTCGTGCGGCGATCGGCGTCCGGTTCGGCAAGGTCATGGCCGCGCGCGGTCATATCCTTCGGTTGCAGGAACCGCAGGAAATTCGCCCTGAATGGTCGGAATGGGGGTTCGATCTTCTGAGACCCCAAGGCGGCGCGACGTTTTTCGAGACAGTACCCGCCGAGGATACAAAGGCGCTTTTCGATGAACTGAAGGCGGCGATATCAGGCGCGTCTCGCGTCGTGATCGCAACCGATTGCGACCGTGAGGGCGAGATGATCGGTCGGGAGATCGTGGACGCCGTTCCGGCGTTTTCGGGCGAGATCTTGCGCGCAATCTACACGGCCGTCGATGAGGATTCCATCTGGACGGCCTTCGACAATCTGCGCCCCGCCAGCGATTTCGACCGGCTCTACGATGCGGCGCGGGCGCGGGCAACGCTCGATCAGATGCAAACCCTCTCGCTCACGCGCGCCGTCACGGTCGGGTATCGCCCGCCCGGATGGAAGGGAGCGCTCGGCATCGGGCGGGTGAAAACACCGCTCCTCGGGCTGATCTGTCGCCGTGAGGACGAAATCACGGATTTCCGCGAGCGATCTTTCTATGATTTGCGCCTCGATCTGGGTGTCGGCGAGGCAGGCCATGTCGCGCTCTGGTGGCGAGGGCAGGGTGAGGACCGGATCTGGGACGCGGGGCTGGCGCGAGGCGTCGCAGAGGCCGCACAGGTATATTCAGGCCCGCTCACGGGCATCACGGAGCGCAAGCGACAGGGGCCGCCGCGTTTGCCGCATCTGACGGACCTCCAGAAACGGGCCGGCAAATGGGGATGGTCGCCCGACAAGACGCTGGAGGTCGCGCAAGCGCTTTATGACGAGCACAAGCTGACGACCTACCCCCGGTCTGAATGCCGCTATCTGCCCGAAACCCAGATCCCCGCCGCTGCGAAACTTCTGGCGGGGCTGCGCGAAATCGACGGATTAGGCGGGATCGCACCTGCGGAACCCGTGATCCGAACCGGCAAATCGGGCCACTACTCGACGGCGGAAGTAGAGAAGCTCTCCCATGACGCGATCGTGCCGAACGCCAATATGGCGACGCGATTCGGGACGATTCACGGGCAGCTCTCCCAGGACGAACGGCGGCTGTTCGATCTGATCGCACGGCTGTGGCTGGCGGCGGTCTCGCCCGACGCCGTGTTCGACCAGACCGTGATCCAGACCGCGACGCCGATAATTCATGCCGGCATCGAGTACCCCTTCAAAACCACAGGCAAAGTTGAGGTCGACAGTGGCTCTGCCGCGAACAGTATCGCACGCTGGCTTTCCTGCACCAGGTACAACCCGTGATCCGGGTGTGGCCGCCGGTCTACCACCAGCAGGTCGGGATGCTCGGGGGACGGGCTGCACGCGGTGGTGAAGCAGATTGCGGCCAGCATGAGCCGGCATCGTGAGTACAACTGAGGTTTACTCACTGGAATATCATGTCGCTGTGCTGAGCGGGACGAACAG
The DNA here is from genome assembly GCA_010016025.2 of Alatinidae sp. Z8VKAUB7J3. NCBI lineage: Eukaryota > Metazoa > Cnidaria > Cubozoa > Carybdeida > Alatinidae > Alatinidae sp. Z8VKAUB7J3. The sequence goes on along the minus strand of JAAAKM020073195.1, from coordinate 82,896,235 downwards.
ACAGGTACGTGCTTCGCCGTCCACGGCACGGGATATATGACCCTGACCTGTGGTGTCGTCGGCAAGCAGGATGGAACCAGGGGCAAAGCGCCGCACCGTGCCGTCGCCTGTTTCAATGTCGACGCTACCGGTCAGGTTAACTACAAGTTGGCGCCGCGGTGCGGTGTGGAAGTCCAGTTCGTAATTTCCATCTACCTCGCGGAACATGACAGCGGAGGCCGGCCAGGGTTGGGAGATGCGCCCACGTATACCCAGATCTTCAAGCTCAATGTCCAAATCCTCGAAATGGGATTGCTGATCGTCTCCGGTGTAGATGCGCACAATCTGCATGTTTTTCTTCCGTTGGCTGAGTGGCTTAGCATGCCATCGAATGACCGGCCGAACCAGTTACGTGAGGATCGGTACCACTGTGGAGAATGTGACTACCACAGTCCGCAAAATGTGATCTGGGACACGAATTGGTGCATTGTTTGAGCTGAGGGTGTTGCCGGTCCGGCAAAATTGCCATAATTGAAGCCTGGCGCTCAGGGAGGATGCGTGGACCCACTGTTGCCCTTAGTCTTTTCGTTGGTACTGCTCAGCGGCGCGCTGTGTGCGCTGTTTGTCATGGCGTGGTGGACGCTCGGGCGGGAACCGTACATGTTGGTCTGGGCGGGCGCTTTTTTCACGGCGACAGTGCAATACACCCTTAATATCGTACGCCATGACTTTGCCGTGCATAGCCACTATTGGTTACTGGTGTCCGGGCTGGCCTTGTTAACCGTGTGGCTGGCCTATGTCGGACACAGCTTGCGATCGCGGCGCTACAAAACCAAGTTAAGCCGTTTTGTTGCGGTTGCAGTTTCAGGCGCGTATGTAGTGATTGTGTGGGCCACCGTGGTGTCCGGGCACCGCGGTATCAGTCTTGGTCTGCAACCTTTTGTTGCCGGTATTGTGCTGGTGTTGTGTGCCTGGTTAATTGTCGTTAAAAGACCGCAACCGTTGGCGGCGGAGTGGGCAGCCAGTTTGATCACGGGTTTGTTCGGCATCAACCAGATGCTGGCCGGCTTGCTGGCCTTGTGGCAGGGTGCTGAGGTTCATGCCGGAGCCATCGAGAATTACCGACAGCTTAACTTTATTTCGACGATAGATTACAATCGATGTAAAAACCTAAATAACGGGTTTCCTGAACCTTAACTATATACTTATTATCAAACAGAATTCTATCATTAATATCATTGGGCTGGTATACTCTAGAATATAAAATGAAATTAGTCTTGCCAACGTTAACTGATAACAAACTAAATCTAGAAAAAACATGGAAATTTCACAAAACGCTGTTCACTTTCAAGACAAGGCTATCCAAACAATGACTAGAAAATGTAACTGCAGTGTCATCAGCAAATGACATTAAGCTTCAATCCGGAACCTCATGCTATCTGCATAAACTAGATAAAGAAGCAGGACAAGGACAGACCCCTGTGGCACACCACATGACACTTCATAAGAGGAAGAAAACACATCATCAATCATCACTTTAATAGATTACCCGCGTAAATAACTATCAAACCACTTCAGATATACTACTTTAATATCCAAACATTCTAATTTCTGCAATAAAATTATACAGTGTCAAACGCTTTCTTAAAATTAAAAATTATTGTTTTGGGGATTTCACCTTTTCCAAAACAATTATTTATAAAATCAACAAGATAAATGGCAGCATGACTAGTTGAATTTCCCTTTCTAAGCCCGAATTGGGTGTCACTGAGTAGGCCATGTTTCGTGAGATAGTCATATAGACGACGATGAATCACTTTTCCTAAAATTCCTGAAAATATAGGCAGCATCAAAATCGTTCTCCAATTACCGGCATCCGACCTGGCAACCCCTTTATAAAGCGGGATAACTTTAGCTTGCTTCAGTGCTTCTGGAGAGGTCCCTGTTTCCAGAGACAGGTTGATAATATGTAGGATACATGATGGCATATACGTCATATTAGCTTTAAAAGTTCTAAGATTCACGCCATCTACTCCAGCAGAATTCTATTTTAAATTTTTTCACTATCTTAATCACTTCATCATTTGTATATTTTTCAAACAGGAACTCAACACTGTCACCACGAGAGTCCTTGAATTCCTCACTGAGAACATTTTCCCTGACATATCTTGCATTCCCTTGAACAGACAATCCAATTTGAGAATAAAACTGACCAAAATGATTCGCAACTATATTTTTACCATTCACAGAACTTCCGTTTATATCAATGCAAGGCGACTGGCTATTTTTCTTGACAACAGTCTTACTATTATCTAGGTCCAAAATGGTTTGTTATGATATAAAACGTATTTGGCAATAAATACCTAAAAAATAAAAACATTTTGGGCCGTTCCTACTGAAGTTAAAAGCCCCTTAGAAACAAAAAGGAGGAATTAATATCACCAAAGTATATTCTCGCCGTAAAGTTTTCATTTATTCTAAACTTTCGCACTTGTTGGAAGATTGAGGTGAGTGAAATGGAAGATGAAAGTTTTGAATTAGACGACTTGGCTGAATTCCATTGGCTGATGGATATGCTGCAAACAGTGGACGTAGGTATTGTGGTATTAGACAAACTCTACAATGTTCAGGTTTGGAATGCTTTCATGGAAAGCCACAGTGGATTGTTGCCCAGTGAAGTTAGAGAGAGAAATCTCTTTCAGTTGTTTCCCGAAGTTGACGAGGTTTGGTTTAAAAATAAATGCAGGCCGATTTTTGAACTGAAAAATCGTGCTTTTATCACCTGGGAGCAAAGGCCCTACATGTTTAAGTTTTCTAACTATCGTCCTATCACGGGAACTGAAGACTTCATGTATCAGAACTTAACCTTATCTCCACTACCGGGCATGACAGGCAAGGTAGATTACATGTGTATCATGGTTTACGACATGACGGATGTCGCCTCACACAAAAAACGCGCAGAAGCGGTGGAGGTGTCACTAAATGAGCTACGTGAGCAAACTGGCCAAACTCGATTCCCATCATCATAACGATTTCGCGTATACCGAACCTCATTCACGCTGACAGTGAGTAATTTGTTTCACGGTTGTATTTCAATCAGCAATGTCATATAAACTTTCCTGCAATTTGCCCCAAAAATTGAATCGCTTGTCGGAATCGACATGCTTTTCGAAAAAAAATCGGACACAATGTAAACGTGCAAAAAAACAGATTAGGTAGAATCTTGAAATATTTGTTGATTGGTATGTTGCTATTCACCAGTAGCGCATATGCGGAATTAAACTGTGAAGTGGAGTTAAACTACGGTCTGGTAGTTAGCGAGAACCGCATACGCGTGTTAGATGAATCTCGAACACTTTATCAAATAAATTCCGATGACCAATTGATTGTTGGCGGTCACTGGATAGAAGTGGACGGTGAAACAGCGAAAGATCTGAGATACTTCTCTGATGGTATTCATTACGTTGTGCCTAAGATGATTATTTTAGCGACAGAAGGCGTTGATTTAGCTATCGATACTGTTCAGCACGTATACACAGGGTTGGTGGGCACTGATCATAAAACCTTTGAAAAACTAGAAAAATCACTGTCGAGAGTTAAAGACAAGGTTAAGCACAAATTTATTCAATCTAAAGAAAACTTCTACATTGGTCCTGGCAGCTTAGAAAAAGTTGATGAGATTGTGGACCGTGAATTGGAAGAGCAAATTGAGCAAGCAATCGATACCTCATTGGGTGGAGTGCTGTCAGCCATCGGAGGCTTAGCATCACCGTCAGACGCAGCAATGGAGGAGCGCATTGAAGACCTCTCTCAGAAGCTTATTTATCTATGCTTCATTAGTCCATTTAACAGTTGTTTGGGTTAAACTGTGTTTATAAAAAGTCCGTTAAAAGTATCCCATTGCCTCAATTCCCATTGTTCCAGTTCCATTTGTGATACTTTCCAGTTCCATTTGTGATACCTGATAAAAATACCTGCAAGTACAGATATTACCTGTCTTTCGATCCGTGCCTTAATAGTAGCTAGTTTTTATTTATCTATGCTTCATTAGTCCATTTAACAGTTGTTTGGGTTAAACTGTGTTTATAAAAAGTCCGTTAAAAGTACCTCATTGCCTCATTTTCTGCCATTAGCCCATTGCTCTAGTTCGTTCAGAAAAAAAAAATTAAGAATCCCTGTTCCTTTCATTTGTGATACCTGATAAAGATACCTGCCATTACAGAGATTACCTGTCTTTCAACCCGTATCTAAATATAATACTCATCGTTTTCAAATATTTGAGACTAAATATTCAAAAATAGTATATAAAGAGCTCTCAATTTGTGTTTCTATTCTAACTGTAGAACTAATACGAAAGAGTAGAATATTGAAGAGTAGACTGTAGAATATAGAAAAAATATATAGAGTAAAAGAGTAATAAAAGTAGAAGGAATATTAACAAATTATAAATGGCAATTATATATCAATTACTTGTTTTTTTCATGTTTTTTTAATTGCCTACTAATCTGTTGTTTCTTCTTTATCTTAATGATGATTTTAATTTTTCTACAAGTTTTATGCAAAGAGCTTAAAACTGCGATTTTTAAATGTATGTATAAATATTTATAAAATATTTATATGAATTTATTTTTAAAGGAGGATGAAATTCGTAATGTTTTCTACTTCGACTGATGAGGAGCTAACCTCCCTTCTCATGGTGATAGAAAGAAATTTAAGTGGTCCATTAAGATCTTAAAGAAAAGAAATTGATTAGTGCTTACTAAACCATGAAGAAGACATGGAAAATGTTTTGGTTTGTTAATAGGGTTCTACACTGCAGAAAAGAGTAAGAGTAAGTACAAAGAGCAATATTGGTACTGGCCAGCCTGTATGCCTTGAACTGCTGGGGACAGGCAGCTCAAGTAATTACTCCCACAACCTGTCATCAGAAATAATTGCTCTCATAGTGCTTTAAATGCTGAAACAAATTTACTTTTATTTTCAAGAACTGCTTTTAGAAGACAAAGAAAAACTGCTGTCTATTTGAAGATACTATTTTGAAGTCAAGGGAGTGAAAGTAGTGTGTGGTAGTCCATATACACTAACAGTTACTCTGCGACTGGAAAGAGCAATTTGCTAGATTTAGAGAATGCAATGACCGCAATTATGAAGAATCACCAAATAGGAAGCAATACTATTTTAGTCATGGTAAAAACATAGGTCCTTGATAAGTCCTTGATAAATTTTGATAATTTATATTTTTGTATATAGAAGCTTGAAACTTCGACAGTAGGGTTCTTTCGTACGTTGAATACGATGGCGTGATTTATATTAAGATTCCTTGAATTTTAGGGGTCGTTTTCCCCTTTCTTCAAAAATCAGGCAAATTTTGTCAGGCTTGTCACTTTTGATTTACAACACTAAACTTGATGAATCTTATATATTTGGAATCAGCATAATAAGTTGATTCTTTTGATGTATCTACTGATGCTAAATTTTGAATAGATCACAGTGGATACAAATTCTGAAAAGCTACGGTGAAAGAACGCCACCTTGACGCATTGAAATATTGCCAGAAAAATTAAGTGAAAGCTCTAACCGAGCATTGGATTTACTATATCAAAACTGAAGAACCCGAACAATAGAAATTATTAATCCAGAACTGACTAGGGATAAGGTGAAAGTAACGCACTCATGAACGGATTGAAATGTTGCCATAAAAATTAAGTGAAAACTCTAACCAAGGTTGGGAATTACTATCCCAAAACTGAAGAACCCGAACGAAAGAAATGTTGAATTCAGAACTGACTAGGGAAAACATAACTTGAGCATGAGAAACACTGTCAAAAGCATTAGACAGGTCCAGGGAACAAAAATGGACCTCTGAGCTACTGGCATAAACAAGGTGGCTTAAACAAGTTAAAACACGGTGGGCATGCGGGCAGTTAATACGCCGCTTGAACAACAACTGATTTTGACTGTTATTCTTAATTTTTTTAACAAAAGGTAACAAAACATACACAAAAACTTTGCTCAAAACATACTCAAAAAACATTTTTACGCTATCTCGCGAAGTCCTAATTGTCCTTAAGCTTCTTTATTTTTATTTTTATATTTTAAGGCGGTTAAGTCCTTTCTACAATTTTTACTCTCGAAATGCATCACCAATTTTCACTGACACCGCCTCAAATTTTTCGAAAATGTAGTTTGCAATTGTTTAGGAACAATTTTTCGCTATCTTGTGAAGTCCTAATTGTCCATAGAACTTCTCTATTTATTTTTTCTTTTTTTTTTGTAAGATGGTGTAAAGAGTCATTCCTTAGCAAATCTACTGCTGCAGTTGGAAAAGAACCTACTCTTACCTCATATGAAAGTTCTTCTGATGTTCAAGCTCCTCAATTGACGGAGTCAGGTAAGAACTATCCTCAAGAGTTGAAGATGGGGGTGTCAAAAGGTGAACTCTCTCTCTCTCTCTCTCTCTCTCTTTCTCTCTCTCTCTTTCTCTCTCTCTCACTCACTAAGGTTGGCCAAGAAAGCCTACTTTGACAACCCCTGTAGACACCAGTAAAAACAACCTATCAAATTGAACTGCAAGAAAAGGCCTGCCATAGCTTCAAAACATATGTGCACAAAGAAACAAGACGGTTGCATTTCAACAGCTGGTTTCCAAAATTAAGCGCAATATTATATCAATTAAGAATTCTCTTAAAATTTAGTACAAAATGGCAAAACGTCTTTAATTCATTTGCAGACCTTACATAACAACTCAGTGTACCTGCCTTGCATGTAAAAAAAGGTCGCGCTTAAAAATGGATAAAGCTGTTACTTTTGCTGCATATTCTCAGACATGTAAATTTGATATCACCCAAATTGGATGCATCAAGAATCGTTTTGACAACATATTGCAGTGAGTCTGTATGATCTTGATATAAATGCCATATTTTCTCTTTCACATTGATCTTGCAACCAGTACACTATCACTGCGAAGGCAGATTCTGTTTCTTAATAGGTTTTGATGTCCATATGTAGTTTAACAGCTGAAGGGTCCAATTTTTCATATTCTCTTTTTAACAACAGGATGAAGGAATTCACTACACAAAGCACTCTACTTGCCTTTTCCTTAAATCCATTATTTGTAACTTCAGTTGGAAGGTTGTTTACACTCTGATAGACTACAAAGTCTCTCCTACAATGAAACAGTTCAAACATGATTACTTTGCAAATGTTATTTCCTACTTTACTAGACAGTTTGACATTCGCTATCTAACATGCAATCGACAACCAGGCACCTACACTTAGCTTCACCATAACCACTAGAATTGCACAAAGTAGCAAAACAATTTTGCACTTAGAAAGGATTTTCCACCTCTAACTTCTCTGAGTACAAATTGTGAAAATAAAAATGAAGAGGAAATAGTGAGACTTTACATGGAGATGTCTTCTCAGAAGTGGCAATCAGAATTTGGCCTGCCTGGTTAGTGCTGTGATGTTGGGTAATCAATGTATCCCCCTGCAAAGCCAAGGTAGTCTTGCCATTTAAAGAACAGACTCAGTTGCAGCCAAATGAAACGCATAGCTGTCAGTGGCTACTATACAAAAACAACATTCAACACAGATCTCAGATCACTCTTGGTGTTAAAATAGCCCTATTACAGAGCCACATTTCTTGATAGTATTTTTGCATTTTAAAACCAAAGATGGCTGCAATGGCTGCATCCTTTCGCTTGCAAATACAGGTAGCAGATGAAATACAGTGTTTATTTTCTTCAACTTAAGTCATGCAGCTGTCATTGCCAGCATCATACTGGTAAAGAAAATAATACATTCATCATTTAATGTTGGAAAGAGCTCTATCTGAAGCCTTGAATTAGAGAGAGGCATCGAGCAGAGGTATACGGGAGTTAACGCTTAACAATAGAAAGCCGTAACGTTTTCAGCCGTAGTTCGTTAGTAGTGTATTGGCCTAAGAAAAGAAAAGAAAACTGGCCACTACAATATTTCGAGTACTGTTCAATCGATTACGAAATGGATGTGTCAGCCTTCACTGCTGACAAAGTTGAATCCAAGCGCATGCAAGAACAGTATAGTTGGTACAAGTATTATCATTAGTTTTCAAAAAGAACTAGGTGGAGCAATAAGTGTGCAAATATTGACGCCGTCACGTCTTGTACAAGAAAAATGCTTCAGATTTCAGATTGATACTATTTTTTGCTTCAAATGCGTAAAATCAAGGTAGATGTTAGCGAAAGGTCGACATTTAAGCCATCAAGGTGACTTGCATGCTGCTTGACCAATGACCTTATCAACGATCTTTAAAGGGGTTAGGGGTTTGATCTAGGGAGAGGGAGTAGTTTCAGGTGGTGGGATAAAGTAGATGATACGTATCTAACTATCTTTTAAGTTTGTATAACTCTATATTGGACAATTATTCAAAGAAATGAAAAGATTCATAATTGGGAAAAAAGTGTCCATTGAAGTCATACAAGGTAAAACTATGGAGAAAAGAACCCCACCCCAGGTAGCTACGGCCCCGCTTTAATTCAAATCAAAGAGAAGAAGCGATAATTCTGAGCGTCCTTTAGAGTGACCATAGGGTGTATTTATTCATACCAAAGGCAGTTAAATTTGGGGAGGAGGGAGTTAATCAACGAAAGGAACAATGCAGCCGATAATTCTAATAACTTTTTTGTTTGAATAGAAACCTCCCCTCCCCCCCTCCAAAAAAAAAATTGTCTTGGAATAACTGGCCTGCGATTTACCCGTTATATTTACATGTGATAAGTAAGTTGCTTTGAAGTAATGGGATATAGCCAACTGTTATTCGTAACATGAATGAACTCAGTTTTAGAAAGCTGCAATCCTCTAATCTGAATATAGGCTAGCATGAACCTTGTGGCTTGGAGTCTATTTTGGGCAAGGCTCGACAATTTTTTGTGTCCTTCAGTTTTTCTATGCCTCTATCTTCATTTCATTGTCTCAAATCTTCATCTTTTCAAATATACGTAGGAAATTGAAAAGATTAGAGATTTGGAAAGTGTTTAATGTTAGAATCTCTGTTCATTTTTTATATATCGATTTTCAATTATATATAATCTTTAATTACTTTGTCTTTGTTATGCATCATAGTGTCATCGCTGGGATCAGGTATGTCTTCCCCAAGACTCAAAGGCCAACTTTGGGCTCAACGGGACGCATCACTAAAACATTTTAATTTCTATGTCTAACTGTTTCGAAGCTTCAGATCGCTGATCACGAGGAATTTATTTTTTGAGTGCCTACGATGTCAAAGCAGTCATTCTGAAAACAGCGATTGTCTTTTGATAGTTCCATAAATATGAAGTTTTTAAGGCTTCTTCATGTTTTCGTCAGCATTGCCATGTTGAACTGTGAAAAACCAATTTGTTACATTCGGCGTAAAAATTCAAAAATTAACAGTCTGTTGATTCCTAAAGAAAGCTACGCTTTAAAGGAAGTTCTATCATCTTAAGCGGTTTTGTGCTAAGTTGATTTAACTGATTTTATCCATGTTTCTTTTATTCATTTCTGTTCTCGCTCCAATCAATCGCTCCATCAAAAACTGCAAATGGTGGGTTTTTCGCTGAAAATCTAATTCCTAAGTTTTTATGTGTGTTTTTTTTTTTTAGATAAATATTGCAGATGTGTTCACTAAATCATTTAAAACAAATAAATTTTATTTTTACTGTCGTGACCAGTGCTGCCAGCTGTCTAGTTTAAAATTACACCGTTATAAAAGTGGCAACTCTGGTCGTGACATGATAAAAGTAGCAGCTTTGCTCTGCAAAAAAAGTGATTTAATTGAATCTATTTCAGAACATTGGTGATGCCGCGGAGAATTATGAGCAGAATCTGAGTGATATGCTAGCTATACTACCGAAGCTTCAAAGTGGTATTGATGTCAATGTTAAGTTTACTAGGTAAATGGTTCTTTCATACTACACCGTAGAAACTTGGAGCAAATTTTGTCCATAATATAAGCATTGCCAAGTATATTCGAACTCTGCTTAAATTAACATTATTTAACGTTAGGCTACTTGTGTATTATCCCGACCACAGTCAAGTTCTTGATCTGTTTACAACCGGTTTTTATGACACTTGGTATTAACCAAGTGACATATAGCGATCGAAAATTCTGTCGGTCCCCGTTTTGCTACTTTAGGCGCTTCCAGGTAAGCTAGGACGATGAAATTTGGCAGGGGTATCAGGGACCGGACCAGATTAAATTAGAAATAGTCGTTTTACCGATTTGACCATCAGGGGGGGAGAGGGGGCCGGTTAATTGGGAAAAATAGAAAAATGAAGTATTTTTTACTTACGAACGGGTGATCGGATCTTAATGAAATTTTATGTTTGGAAGGATATCGTGTCTCAGAGCTCTCATTTTAAATCCCAACCAGATCCGGTGACATTGGGGGAGTTGGAGGGGGGAACCTAAAATCTTGGAAAACGCTTAGAGTGGTGGGATCGGGATGAAACTTGGTGGGAAAAAAAAAGCAGAAGTCCTAGATACGTGATTGACATGTGGCCGCAATCACCACCGCGTCGTGCAATTCCTGATGTGAACAGAGCCCGACTTCCACCGGGCTGCGCGGCTGCAGGTTCGACGAATTCCAGTGGGTCCGGTCGCGGATCGCGTTGATCGTGGGTTTTGTCGTGCCGATCAGACGGCCAATCTGCGCGTCGGTCAGGTCTGGCTGGTTCCGCAGCAACCAGGCGATCGCGTCGGGTTTGTCAGCGCGCTTCGACACCGGTGTGTAGCGTGGCCCTTTCTGACGAGCGACAGGCTGCGGGATGTCGGATTTCGCGATCTTGAGGCGTTCCGCCGGGTCTGCTTCGCAGCGCTCGATCTCTTCCTTGGTCAACTGCCCGTTTGTCACGGGGTCCAGCCCGACGATGCCGATCGCTACCTCTCCATCCGCGATCGCCTGAACTTCGAGTTCATGCAGATTGCAGAAGGCGCCGATCTGAAGGAAGGAGAGTGTTGTGTTGTCGACGAGCCAAACGGCGGTTGCTTTCGGCATTAAAAGTAATGACATGGGCTTGTCCTCAGACAAAAGGGTCGATCGAACAGACGCGCTATCGAATCAACCGATATGTGATGGGGGTATCGAGTACCCGTCTATATATACCTGTGCCGGGAAAACGGCAATTCGCGCGTTTCCCTGCCATTAAGCGACATTCAGGATGATCTTTCCGATATGTGTGCTGGATTCCAACAGGGCGTGCGCTTTCGCGGCTTCCGCCAAGGGAAATGTCTCGTGGATGATGGGTTTGATGGTCCCGTTGTCGAGCAAGGGCCAGGCCTTCTCCCCAACCTCCCGGGCGATTCCCGCTTTCGCGTCATCGGATTGCGGGCGCAGTGTGGACCCGGTCAGGGTTTGCCGCCGGACCATCATATTGACGAAATTGACCTCCGCCTTGGCGCCGCCGAGAAAGGCGATCATGACCAGCCGACCACCGATTCCCAGTGCGTTGATGTTCGGCTGCATATAGCTGCCGCCGACCATGTCGAGGATCACATCGACACCCTCGCGGCCGACCAGTTCCTTGACGACTGCGGGCCAGTCTTCGGTCTTGTAGTTGATCGCACGTTCGGCACCGAGTGACTCGCACGTGCGGCACTTCTCGTCATTACCCGCCGTCGTCAGCACGCGGGCGCCGAATTCCCGTGCCAATTGGATGGCGGTCGTGCCAATGCCGCTGGAGCCGCCATGGATCAGAAACGTTTCCCCGTCGGCCAATCGACCGCGCTGAAAAACGTTGTGCCAGACGGTGAAGAAGGTCTCGGGAAGGGCTGCGGCTTGAACATCGTCATATCCGGTCGGGTAGGGCAGGCAATGTGCCGCGTTCGGCACGCAGTAAAAATGCTGCAAGTTGCGTGGACGATGGCACATGGTCATCGATTCCAACTTGTAAAGGTAAGGCGATATAACAATGCCAATTGCTAAATTACGTTCCAGGTCTCCAATACTTGTTGTCTGTTTGATATTCTTAAGGTTGCCAACAAGTGTAATAAGAATTAAATATTCGTAGGGTTTTTAAAACTATATCCATGAAATTGTAGTGTTATGATATCGTTTGTGTTTAGTGTATAATCACGATTTTCTTGTATGATGTTACTGTATGTACCCCCTTCTTTATTGATGTATTATGAGCATGCGTGAATGGATCAGTTGAGTTCCTCATGTTGATTACGAAGTAACCACGTTTCTTGATGGCGTATTCCTAATCTTATTACATCCAAACTATCTTACCTTCATCATATCATGACTGACGCGGCGCGCTCTAAAGTTTGCGGTTGTACCGTGGATGTTGCATCATGTTATACGATATCATAGGACATGAGTGTGTTGTTTGTTTGTAGGATGTTATTGGGTGACATAAAGCAGGGTAAAAGGTGATTTATTGTTAAGAGGTTTTCTGAAGAGGATTTCAAATTGAGATCTTACATAGAAAAGTCTTTAAAAAATAGGAAGATACTCAGACCATAACATAAGGATTTTTTTAAATTCAAACTGAAAATCAACTTTCAATTAAACTGAACAGTAGTACGAGAATTCTGACGGATGCTGTTTTCCTTTGGTATGCAGAAATTTTAAGTCCAAATTGGTTGCGATTAAGTGTATTTCTCACTCTTTGCAGATAATTTTGCTGTCGGAATCGTTCGCAACTGCGAAATCTGATATAAATGTAAGGTCAGTCTCGCACGCTAAGCGCAACGTTTCGGCGTATAAAATGCACAAATTTTGCTTATATCGATATTTAGGTCCTGGACGTTTTTGTGGGGGGTAGGGGGGTCTGAAGAAAAACGTCAAAAAGACGTTGTTGGGGAAACGATCGATGTGTTTGCGGCCCCTAACATAATGTAACATACCATACAGTCCGATAAACTGTCATAAAATAATGCAAGATACTATGCAATCTAATAACTTGTCATTACATAATGCAGGATACCATACAATCTCATAACTAACCATACCATAATGTAACATACCGTGCAATCCGACAACTTATCATAAGATAATGCAAGATACCATGTAATGCCATAACTTACCAGAACGTAATGCAAGATACCATGCAAAGCCATAAGCGACCATACAACGATGTAACGCTGCCTACTCAGGATGGTTCTCATCAACTGTGGTGTTGTACCTGCTCTTCTAAAAACTTCCTCATTTCTTACTCTGTCCGTCCAAGAAATATGAAATGGAGGCCAAAATTCTTGTTTCTTTATCTCGAGGAACGTGAAATAAACAAAATTGACTTTTATGTCGGTTATGATTCACCACGAGTGGAGGAGAAACTTACTCGGAAAATACACTATAAGATGTATTTAGTATGCTGGAAAGCAACTGTTTTCAAAGAACTGTATTTTGGAAACGGATTAGAGTTGAAGAATTGAGGTTTCTTGAGAAGCCCTGTGTACAAGACGCATTGGTTGATCATCACCATCGGCGACCAAGAGGAATAATTAATGATGTAGCATTAGAATTTAAAATATTTCCAGGCCAAGGACTTACTTAATTGTTAATGACTATCCGGAATATCTTTAGGAATTAAAATGTCAAAGATAAAAGCTAGGAGCTATTCTGAAACAGGAAAGGTCTGAAGGTTCACTTTTTTGGAGAGGAAAGGGCGAGTTATAGAGAGGTCACTTTTCGCGAATGTCACAATCCAAGGCTCGTCAGCAACGGTTACTTACAGTGCATGGAGAGGTGCATGGCTACTTTCTTATGGTAGACGATACATATATCAAGCAGGTATGCCCGCATTGTAAGAGTTGTCTCCCATTTTCTGTGCTGTTCACTTGTCTACGAACGGCGAAGGGTTAAGGAGGCATAAGTGAAGCTTAATTTTCAATGGCAACCTAGACTAGGACATAACGATGTCTTTTCCTTTGGATTTATCAATAACTGGGAAAGCAACACCCAGAGTACCCAAGGAAACAGGTCGACGTGCGTTAAGCGCCAACAAAGCAAGGAATACAAGGTCGAACATTTTCGGCGCCGAGGATAGACCCACGGCATCAGCTACAAAAAAGAAAGATTCAGGACTTGGGCTACCTCCAAGGGTAAGTAGAATCAACCCTCCTCTAGCACTCGAAAGTATGTTTCTAACCATATTCAGTGGGGGGCCAAAGTAACATTTGTTTGAGAAGTACACATAAACATCAGATGGAACCTAATGGACGAGATAAAAATGACTTCATAGTCTTCTCGGATTCAACTGCACAGCAAGTGAAATTGATATACTAATACACGAGCATATACAGCTAAAAAACGTTTGCTTTATAAGTTAATGAAAATAAGCCCTTCTTGGTATAGAATCACTAGCAGGTGCATAAATGGTTGCTCAGTTGCTGCTTTCCAAAGCCAGAACGTTAATACAAAATGAACAGTTAATGCTAAAATGGGCCTAGACGTATGATGTTTAGGCAAATATGCTGTCCTGAGATGTTGATGGGGTATGGGTCAGGTTGTAGTAATGGAGTCCCATACAGGTCTTGTTTGTTTTGCTTGACCTACATGGTACCCAGTAAAGCTTGTATCTCCTGACCCAAACTTACTACTTCTTGAATGAGAACCTTCTGCATCATGAGATGAACTTTTACTTTTCTCCGTTTTCTACAACAGAATAAATTTGATATGTAACATTAAAATGATCCAGATATACTGTGTGGCTCATCACATTTCAGTCATGCAATGTATATAGGTTATTAACTATTTAAGATCATTTCATAAGTTTTGTTTGGTCATCCAATTAATAGTTATATGTAATTTAGAAATGTACAGTTCCGTCCATTTTATAGTAAGGAGTTGAAGTTTGATTAGAAGAGTCAGATTAATGTAGTAGATGTTGATTGATGCTTGTTACTCATTGCTTGAGTGGTATGCATTGGCATCAGTGCCAGCTTTAGGGGGTTGCCAACTGTGCAACAGCACAGGACCCTCCACCTAAGATGGAAATTGGGGTACCCACACAGACCATTCAGTGACACTGAAGGACCCCCAAATCACTTCATGGCACAGGGCCCATTGCTCCCAAAAAGGGGCAATGCTTGGCACCATTGATCTTTTAAATGTTAAGTACAACAGTCACTGTGATACCATGCAGATGCATAATGAACCAGGAAGCTGACTTGGAGCAAGCAGTTTGTCATTAGAGTACAAGTTATCACATCTTCTCTGAGTACATATATATGCAGTGCATATGGATAACCGAAATTATTTCTTAAAAATGCTACCAATAATGTCACTTTAAGGAGTCAAGAGTAAATTAGTTATTAACAGTACTGTAAAAGGAAACTACAGAAGTTTAGAAGAAAAAAGGTGCTAGATAACCTATCACAGTGGCAGCTCGTGGAGAAAAATTTTGGCTAATGATGTCATGATTAAAACCCTAGTTTTATCAAGACGTCTGTTTTTTAGACAAATTCAAACCGAGTCAAAAATCTCAGCTTTTTACCATATTTCAAAAAAAATTAATTAAAGCTGTGAGTACCTTAAGTACAGTAAAACCAATCAATACACCTGAACCCCAAAGTTTGGCTACAAGGGATGTGACTAGCTCTTCAGAATTAAATTGAGCGATGCTGTAGTGACATCTCAATTTGAAACCAAAAGCTTTGAAGCCACGCAAGAGTTTGTTGGAAGCAGTGCAATCTCATACAATAATGACTAAGGGTGGAAATTATATCTAGAAAATACAACCCATATACTGTTATCAATTTAGAATTTGCAATACCAGGTTTTGAAATATATATATAATCGTTTGATTCTGCAATAATGATGATGTTGTGAACCTTTAATGTAAGAAATGTATCAAAATACATGTCCTATCGCCACTTATTCGACTTCCCATCAATTAATAATCTAAGAGTAGGATGGATGGATGGATGGATGGATGGATGGATGGATGGATGGATGGATGGATGGATGGATGGATGGATGGATGAATGCCCTACGTTAAAGAGTAAACAAGTAAGTACATATGGTAAAAAGGATGACAATATGAAGAAGATGGTAACAAAAAGTGTTGCTTGAAACAATTGAGGGAGTATGCAAGTAACTATTCAAGCAAATTGACATAGAAAACTATTTACGTATCTGCAAGTTAATTGACAATCATATTGTTTACTAAATTATCCATGAAAATGACCTGTTAATTCTTTAGACACTCACTGTAAACAAAAAATAAATACATTATGTATAATTACAAACCTGAGGTTAAGTTATTCTACTTACATACATGTAAGATGAAAATTTGTTACTGAATCCTAGCTAAACAGTTTAAATTTCTTAAAATACTTTTGAACTTCGTCCTTAGGATATGGTTTCACTGCTAAACATGTCGGGAAGTTCTCTGGTTGTTCAATCCACAATTTATGTTGGATATTGTTTTCAGATAATCTATTTGCCAATGATTCTATGGCATCTTGCGAGGAGGCCTAGAATAAAGATTGACAAACATAGTCAGGTTAGTCTGGTTATTGAGGACTATTTATATTTCTTTCAATTCAAACCTATAAGGCTTTGAAAAAGTTATCTCTAATTCGAAAGTACCAACCAATAGCTTATGAATTTCCCTTAGACATACACCACAGAGGATCTCAAATGTAGACTACAATAAAGCTACAGCACTAGAGGGTAGCTAGTTTTTTTAAGATTTGACAACAGCTGTGAAATTTGTTATCATTTCTATCAACAGGATATTTCATGTTGACTTCATGAGTGTCTGTAATACTGCAAACTGTTCTCTTTTTACAAGCAATAGTAATTGCTAATACAGATTACTATTTTGCATGTTCTCAACCTACATTGAATGTATCTCAATAAGGGATCATTCAAGACTTAAGTGTGCTCTAATTAGATGGTGAGGTGAATAAAATCAAAGCAAAAAACTGCTGTTTTTACCATGTGCTTGAATTTTTTATAAGCTTTTAAAGAGTTCTATTTAAAACAATATATATATATATAGATTCTATTTTAGAAAGTAATAGAAACGAGAAAGGTTTCATTCTATTTTCTTGAGATTTACATTCTGTCACTATGATCAAAGAAATTTCAACATTTACCGCCTGTATAAGTCTTTTGCTGAAGTTTGCAGTAGCTGAACCTGCATTACTTATGATGTTCTCTGTAAAGATGATGCAACCGATAGGCTATCCTTAAATTTATCCTTGTAATAAATCCAGTACCCCATGAAGCCTTGAAACATGACATGTATCTTAGTGAAGATACGAAATATTGAGACAAAAATGATTGCAAAACTTCTTGTAATTCTCTTTAGTATTAAATTCTCTCTAATTTTGAGGGTTTTGAAATTACTAAGGACAAGGGTATAAGTTCCTGGGCCATATTTGCCTATGCCTATGCCTATGCCTAACTGGTATACACTGCTAGATGTGTATGTGCAAATCAGACACCCATGGTTGTAAAAAAAGAAGTGGCTTGAGCAAAAGCTACTTGTCAGTCAAAAGTGAAAGCAGAAATAAGATGTTTTATAAACCACTAGTTACAGGCTCCCAGAACATCACAAAATCATATCATGAGGCATAAATGTTCAACCCTGTGTTCTGCAACAGTTAGGGGAACAAGACCAGGATGATGATGCTATATATATACTATATAAAACAAGTGAAATGGTTTTAACAATTTACAAGGGCAATCAAGTTGCATGTACAGTGACTGAAATAATGGCTGGTGAAAGCTGGTGAATATTGAAGAAGACTGCTACAACAAATAAATATGAAACTAACTAAAAAAGCAGTTGACAACCTACACCATGCCAACAGAAATGTCTGAAAGAAATCATTCTAAACACAACTTTCTACAGCTGTTAATTATTCGATGAAACAAAAAAGGGCATTTAACATTTGAGATATTCAAAAACAGATGTTTTCAACCCTACAATGGCCAAAGCCTTCAGCAGCTTTGTTTTCAAAAGTTAGTTCCGGTTGGTAAGCATTTAGCTTACCAGGCACAGATTCACTTCTTATTACATGAGGAAACTTAGCAATGTTGCTAGGATCTCTCTAATGTCAATGTTCAGAATCTACTGTCTACTTTTGTTTACAAAATAGCTCTACTATATATTCAACAAGAAATCTAACCTCATATTCATCCCCATTTTGCTGGTGATTTCCCCCGTCCCTTCACTTTCTTTATTATGAAATTTTTGCTACAAACCATCACTGTGGAAATGGGTGTTACCTTCTTAGCAACCTGGTTTTGAATGGCCTTTTTAAAGCAATTAGGAGGCTGAAAATTGAAAATTGATACTCCTATGGCAGCTTGTAGTGTCTGTGCCTTCAGCTGTTTACCAATGGTTATTTTGAAGTAAAAACTATTTGCAGAAATATTCCTAAACCTGTTCCCTTTATTTCTAGTGTATATGAGTGGCAGTATTTCGCCTAGTAAGTTTTAAATATTGCCAAGTTACAGTAAAGTGTCATTGCCTCATATTTAACAGTTAAAGGCTTATAGGCTAAGGATATTTGTTAGTAGATTACGAACTCCTGAACATCCATTGCTGATCCCCAAGGTGTCGATGCATTCCAGGCTGACTCAAAAGTACAACATGCTGTAAAGAATCATTAAAGAAGTGTGTATCCTTTGAACCTCTTTTGCCAAAGTGTTGCCAAGCTGAGAGCTGTGACATGGCTGCTACGACAAATTCAACGGATTAACGAAGAAATATTTTTTGTTTCTATTTCAATCGCTTCATGCTTGCAGTCACTTTCCTGGCTTTAAATATTGAATATAGGACTATTTCACACATATAAACACATTTAATATTGTTACTAATCTATGATGAAAACGCTTTCCAAGGAAATTAGTGATACCGTCCTCTCGTCGTTCTTTTTGTAAGATTGTTCGCGGGCAATCTGTTGTTAACGTAGACTTTCCCGTTAAACTTTGAATAAGCTCGTTATGAGAGTGTAGGCAGGACGAAATATACAAGTTGTTTTACCTCGTCCATCAAGCTACTAGGGAGGATAAAGATAATTAATTAAATAGGAATTGCCTAAGAAACACCGTATTTGCCGTTCATAATTTCTCACCGTGCCAAAGAATGCTCTGCCACTTATTATTCACTCCTACTCTTATTAAATTAGGCAAGGCTAAACAAAGACACTGGTTTGTAACATTGTAATGGTTATAACTCAATGTGTCTCTTTTGACTTTTATTTCTTTATAGAGGGTGATGCCGACTTCTTTTTTTGTGCTCTTGAGATTCTTTCTGCGTGTTGACAACGTCATGGTACGATTGAATGACACCAGATATTTTCATGAGGTAAAAACGAATTCTTTTTTACGCTATACACGTCGAGGCTTAAAGGGCCCCTCTCTCCTGGATTTGGCTGTGCTGCTCTCTTGCGCTTTAGTTAGAATTTCAAAATCAATGACTTTGTGTGGCTTTAGAAGAAAGACGTCGTCACTATGAAGATCAGTTAGGTACAAATAGATTCATGGTACATTATTTGGGACTTTTGAATTTATAATAGGTGACAAATTTATATTTACTGCAACTCTATATAATACTTATAGATTGCAGTGATTAATGTGTAGTCATGAGGATAACGATCCATGTTCTTTTCTCAAATTGTTGACCAGGTAAATCGTCCAAGGTACGTACCGTAAATGACCGATTAAGCGCCCTGGGCGATTATTTAAAAACAAAAGTTTTTGGGTGAGTGCTTATTCGGAGCTGGGCGCTTATTAAGGAAAGGAAAAACAGATAACTAAACATATATGATCTTTCTGTAGAATAGATTGAAACATAACGTCAATCAATCAATCAATCAATCCATCAATCAATCAATCCATCTTCATCGTGCTCCGTATCATCATCTAAAAGCGTAAACTCTGGAGCTGCTCCATCCACGTCTTCGCAGTCCAAACCCTACCTAGCACGGGAGGAGGGAGGAGGAAAGGGGGCTAGTAGACCCCGGCTGTGAATATTGTTTAGTAACTTTCTTTTAAGTTGCTGAAACTTTCCGACTTTTCCTAACTTTTATCTGGAAAACTGTTGGCAAGTAAAATTTGGCCGTCACAGCCTGTGGTCAGGTCACGTGACCCTAATAAAAAAGTTGACCATATATGGTGGAAAGTTTCAAAGGGCTATAACTCGAGATGTTTTTCATGAATTTTTCAAATATTTTGAAGAATGATCTAATAAGGTTCTTAATACATTTCAAACTCATTGATGTTAATTAAGAGCTAGTTAACACTAAGTAGGGGATACTTATCGATTTTTATGGTGTCATATTTCCTCTTCTAAATTTCTAACAAATTTGTATCTAAAGACCGTAGAGAATGGTCACAAATGTATAATTGGGGGTAAATGGCATTAAAAACAAGTATAATCACATGTTGCTGTTCAAAAAAATGCATATCATGACAGACAATTAACATATTCAGTTTGAGGTCGTTTAGCTGCGATCGTAGAGACTTCCCATCTTCACTTTTGGTTCCGATATTTGTCATAAATACTTGCTTTTGTTTGTCAGGTATTTAGAATAACAAACTACTCCAAGTCTCAAAACAAATTTTGAGGTAACTCTTTCTGGTATAAATTCATCAAACAAAGCGTATCAACTTGTACTTCATTTCGATGAGATGTACATTTTTTGACTTCACTACCTTGCCTTATAATAGTAATAAAACACATATTTTACCAGTAATTTTGAATTAAAACAACTTAAATTCAACTTCAAAGGTTTCAGAGTATTTAAATCCTTTCTATCAAAGCACACAACCACGTTTTATAAAAGTTTTACATGTAAAAATAGCCATGGGCCTACTAGCCAAATGCTGACTTAAATCATCAACAGCTTGTGCTAGGTGGGGTTAAAACCTAACAAAAATTCATTCCCTCTATTTCATTACGAAAGGCAAAATTCTATTTTTTTAAAAGAAAAATCACTTTTCAAAATTCCCTCGCGTTTACCATGTGAGTGTTTTATTATACGGAAATAAATAGGTCTATAAGCTTGTAATAACAATTATCATTTGAATTATTTCTCTGCACAATAAGTACTATATTAGGATTCTTAACGATTTTTAAAGTTACCTCCTGTTTGGCATTAATTTATTTTCCAGAGGAAGCATCGCACGACGAGTACAAAGACTTAGCTTTCGAACTTAAAATTCTCATTCACGTTGGGAAGCATCGCAATATTGTTAATGTCCTTGGCGCTTGCACCACTCGAGGCGATTTATATGTACTTTTGGAGTATTGGATTTTATCGGTTTATATTCTTCTGACAACTCAGGGACCTCGAAGCCATAGGGCTAGGGGAGATTAAATAGGAGTTAGATACGAATGTCCGCTATACACAGGTTAATTATAAGGCAAATGATTTCGCGGTTCCGAGGAAATGGGCCCGCTATAACAAGTGTACGTTGTAAAACTGTCCGTTATATAGAGGTATTTTAATGAGAGTTTGACCATGATTTGGCCCGATCCTAGAAAATGTGTCGGCTATTACTAGGTGCCCGCTATATAGCATGTCCGCTATAAACAGGTTTGACCGTAAATGCTATCCGCTGCGCCATTAAGTGCAATCTATTCTTATTTAGAATTTTCTAATCCCTTTCTCCTAGAAACGTGTTTACTTCGTTATTATAAAAGATGGCTGATAAAAAATTGTAATGGATTATTGAAAAATATTACACCTTGGCACATAACTCTTTATTCTCCCTTAATTGCCTTTTACTCTTTACACAAATTCGGATATCAATAAAAGTAATATCTTAACCTTGATGAGGAGGAAAGTAAATACTTCGCCGCACGTTTTTCAAAGTTTTTACCTTAACCCATTATTATGCCTTGTCCTGTGATTTCATGACTTTCAATATGCAGAGTATCTATTACATATTTTCATCGCATATTCAAAACCTTCATTGTACACTGTTGCTGATTTATTTCAATTGTTTGGCGATGATTAGAAAGAAAATTGAAAGCGTTTCTGCCTACCAAATATTTTGTCGGAACGGCAACACCATGCCAAACCACACTGGAATATAAATTATAAACTTTTTTATTTTTTCTCCTTAAAGCCATACCATTCCCAAACAATCATCAGCGCATCAAGAAAGCTATAAATAAGAGGGAGAGGTAAATTGATGCCTCCCCCAATATTCGAAAGAAAGTTACCTCATGTATTCTTGTCCAGTATCAGTTCCAAAAAAAAACTGCAAAAGCTATCATATCTAGCTGAGTAAGAAAAATAATGTATACTTAATATAATTGTAATACCTTGCTGTTTAGACAAATTGGAATAAAATAAATACCCTTGATTTCTGAATTATCTGGTCTGTCAGGATAATATCTATTTTGAACGGGACTTCAAATGGCTGGTCGACTAAACTTTCAAGGAAAATATTCCTTCAAGTAACAGATTGCGTAGATGTATTCTTCGAAACCTTTGAGTCACAACAAATTTAATACGTACAAGAAAGGGACACATGTTGATTAGGAAGACGAAAATTACTCAACTAGAGTTGATTATTGCTTTAAGAAAAATTTATTCTAATTGATCTTCTATCTGTGAATAACTCTAATTAAAGTATTACACCATTAGACATACGCAATTTGCATAGTTTCAATACTTTTAATACATATTTTTTATATATGACTTTTAGGTCGTTAGTAACGTTTTTATTGTACATATTCATACATGTATTTTAATCTAGGTTTACTATTTGAGAACTTTTAGTATGAATGTAATGCGGAGCTTAAAACAACAGGGCTAACAACATGGGAACTTCCTAACAACAGTTGTTATCACATCCTATGATAATGAAGTGTAAATATCATCTTTCTGGTTTTATGTTCCTTTGCTAACCGCACTAAGTAATTTATTTCTCTTTGCTAATTGACAAGAAGATTTTCTCACTTAGACAACATTCTATTCTATATTTAGAAAAATGCTCTGATAGCCTTTAGATGTAGGGTAATTTTTACATTGAAAACATCATATAAATGTCATATCATATATGCTGTCAAAGGAAACCTTCAAATCTTTGTCGTAGAAATAAACATTTCAACGTGAATGAGAATTACTTTGATGTAAAGAGCGTCTTTTTCTTCTACTGTGTCGCAAGAATAAAAGCATAAAAGCATATTTGTGAGAAATTGCCTAAAAGTTACCGTTTTCAATTTTAATATATCATCGTCAGCTGTATGTCAACTGGCAGATTCTTTACCACTGTCTCCATTTTCATGGTCTTCTGGACACTGTCTACGCACGCGTAATCACGTCCTTCCACGTGATCTAGAATTCCAGTTCACTTCCTACCATTTGCAGGGGTGTAACTAGAAATTTTTGAGGGCAGGGGAGCTTTATCACAATTAGGGCAAGATCTCTCATATATATATTGTTATGAAGCGACGAAGTCTTAGGAGTTCCTCTCATTGAAAATCAACCTGTTTTCTACACTCTAAGTCTAATATACCTTTTTCTCTGCCAACAATTAACAGCTTAATTTCTAAAAGAAATTAAATAGATTCATAGCATACAAATTTAAGAATCGACTTGAGAATTATTAGAGGCTCAAAACGCTGACTTTTTAAGAATCACGGGGCTCATAAAAATGAAGACCACATGTTAGCGTCTTGCGTTCAAGGGAAAGGCCTTCCTTCTAGTTGTGCTTAAGATGAGGGCACAATTTTCGATAGAAAAATTAAGGCAGGGGAGGCCTCCCCTCCCTCCCCCTCTAGTTGCACTCCTGAAAGGGCTTCTTTGCAAATGTTCTCCCTAAGGTTGTCCATAATAACGGCAAACAGGGAGGGACTTAGAGCGGATCCCTGAAATGCCAGACAGGAATTGCGAATCCTAGATTCGCATACTCACAAATTGACATATTCATTCATTCTTACTCATGGTCACACTTGGGGTCATGATGATATAAAAATGCAACCATAAATAGCATAGGGCTTTAAACACAAGCATCCTTAAAAATACGTGGCAATTGGGGCACATCTAACGGCCATCTTTTTGGCTTCTTGGCATTTTGGAAAGGAACTGTATACATTATCTGTTCTCAAATGATGACAGATTCTTTCCATGACCTGTGGGAGGCGGTCGTACAGGAAGCTTGATCTTTCCTCGTGGCTAACTTCTCTGCCCGGTAGCCAAAATTTAGGGGCGTTACCCTAATGGACGCCTCAGCAGCCCATTATTTTTTAGTTGGAGGTTTTTCTATTGATCCAGGGTAGTTTTAAAATCGATCCCAATGCTCGTAAGGGATCTTTGATTGAGATATTTCCATATCAAACGGAAAGCATTATGAAACCTTACAAGTTACATACAAAAACAGAGCAAGCAGGAATGTCTGACAACATTTGGTGTGTAGAAAAAATGTGGCACTGGGCTTAGATAAAATGTTTTTAAAAATGAAATGCATTAAAATTTGGAATTGTTCAAAATCACTTGGAAATTGTAGGTAAAAACGAAGCTCACAATATAAGACAAGGTATTGAATCACATGCTTTGCTTTAGGATTCCGGAACAGGAAGATGCGATCAGTTCCTTTCAAAGGAAATTGTAATTGCAGGGATAAATTTTGCTTGTTATCACTTTAACTAATGGGTAGCTCTTGCTCCTCATCGATGAAATTGACTCCATCCACCTAAGTGAATGGCGAAGGTCTGGAACAGATTGTGAGCTTCCAATGCCTTGGCTTGACAATAACTGAAAAAGGGACATCAACAACAGAGCTAAAATAACAAATTGGAACTGAAAGAAGTGCATTATCAACCCTGGTAAAATTTTGAAAGGGAGAAAGCTATCAAGTGAAGTTAAAATGAATCTTCTACGTGTGATCGTTACCTCTACAGGTATATACGGATGTGAAACGTGGACTGTTAACGAAAATTTTGGAAAACGAATTGATGCATTTGATATAAAATGCTTCCGGTGAATTCTCGGAATATCTTGGAGGGATCGGAAATCAAATTATTTTGTTTGAGGTGAAACTTAACGACCATTCGGAAAAATTGAAAGCATTTTAGACACTGTAAAAACTCGGAAACAAAAATGGTTTGGACACGTTAAAAGGAAAAAAGAAGCCATCTGTAAGTCCACCATGCCAAGGCAAGAAGAAGAAAGCAAGAAAGTGGGAATACCCCGGAGAATTTGGAGCGACGATGTAGGACAATGAACTGGTCTTGGCATAACGGAAGCATTAAGAAGAACTAACGACAGGGTGAGATGGACACGGTTGGTCTTGCGTGGGTGCACAAACAGCCTCACGTCACACGTTCATAAGCGATGACAAGACACGACGACAGCCTAAACTGCTTTACGTGGGCCGTTGATTTACACCTACAATAAGATGTCTGCATTTTCCACCGTACATGATTACTTATTTTTCTGCATTTTCCACCGTACATGATTACTTATTTTCTGTTGCTGACCTTAGTGCCGTATATGAACAATGCTCCACAGAGTTGATGAGGCCTTACTAATATTATCATGATCATTAACAACCGTCCGCTTTATAAAAGTTGTATGAGACTCTCCTATCTGCACTATTCTCCTAATTTTTACAGAGGTTGCTGACCTCCATCAACGTCGTCACGTCATCTATCCGCTTTTGTTGCTATCTGTCTCTGCGTGCCTTTAAAATGCAAGATCCCTCACGTCATTAATCAATCTCTATTGGCCTAATGAGAAGGGTGTATTGAATCGACCGCAAAGTTGTGTAATACTGACATGCATTGAAAGCACATCAACGATCTTTAATTTCAACCAAATGCTGCCAAACCAAGGTCCGCAGAGCGAAAAATTTCAACTGTGGAAAGAGCTCTTTTATGAAGTGTGCAAGCGCGATGCGTGATGATTAATAATACGTTTCTGACGCGCAGCATGTGAAAAGATCTGTCGCTTCAGTATAAAACTTGTTACATTATTTTTATACATGTTTACCCTCGTCTTTGCATAAATAACCAAAAGTATGAACTGATACGATCAATGAAAAATAGAAACTGGTAAAAGATTTTTCTCAGAGTTGCATAAAATAAATGGAAATCATTTCTCATAAAACGTATACTTTACCTATCTTTTCTTGAAGAAGCTTTGCAATGGCTGTGCCTGCTTCCTTTTCAGCTTGACTAACAACTGAAAAGAAAAGAATACAAGACTTTGTACTGGCGGAGACCTAACGGAAAACAATGCGTGACAAATGACAAAAGTGATCAACAAATAATAACTTTACCGTATTGCTTGGTGGTGTCCTACCAATCCAACAACTCTCCCCATGAAATTCTTAGGTGGATAAATCTCCGGCGATAAATCTCCTTGATTTTGAAGATGATTACTACCCCTAAAACAGCGAACTGATCTTTAAAATGTTTATCCCTTCTAGCAAGTGACACCCTACCAATATGTATAGATAGGGAGAGAGGAAGACAAATACTCGACAATGTGGCACGAAAATACTTCAACGACTCTTCTCTAATGATAAAGTATTATAACAACGTCCATGAAGTCTTATTGAACAGTTCTAAGGTGTTTCTAAAGCCGGATTTCCACTAGACGAATTTGTTAGCGCGAATCGATTTTTTTCGCCGGATCTGTTCGCGCGAACAGTCTCCCAATCATCCACCGGTGGACATCAACATCCAGCTCAACGCAATTGGAGACCAGCCTCTTTGCGCCATGTGACTTGGCCAAGGAAGAACTGCCCTCCGGCCCGTCGTCAATCCAAAGCCCATTGAAGTTAGAAAGTATAATCAAGAAGAGAGGATTTGGAATTTTAGTTTTCAAAAGAACACTAGAGAAATAGAAAATATGCCACCACCGGGTATAGAACACCGGACCCACGCTTTAGCGGCGTGCGCTCTACCAACTGAGCTTTTTAAACTCAAAAGGTTAATTCATCCGACACAAACATATTAAGAACACAAAGGGTAAAAATGAGATCGAATAGGATGGCATCACATTTTATGTTCAACTGTGTTTTCAAGCACCTCATCAGAATGTGATTCCTGGATTGAGGTTGTGTTTAGTATAAATCAGCACCCTCATAAAATATGTGTATCAAACTGGCAAGGTCTGATGAAAAGACAAATTCTCTCTATCTACCAAGCCAATATTTTCTGGCCTTAAGTGGAGTAATTCAGAGAGCAGCCAGAGGAAAGGAAGATCTAGCCCTGCCTTCGATATATAAAAATTAGTTGTAATAGCATTTGGCGTAGTTTAGATTGTCAAGGTCTGTGCTCTGAGGACTATCAGACGCAAAAGATCTCTACTTACAACAATTGCTTTGCTATTTCATAATTTTTTTTCTTGTTCTGCACTATTACCTGTATTGCTACTTATGGCTTTTATTCATAAGTTCTAGTAGTTTCCTAAAAACCGGTAGAACAAAGCAGTTATCATGTACGGTAATGCGGCTTCATTAAGGATCTACTCAAATCTGACTTTGTTTGACGAGCATAAGTCAGAACATTTGCACAAAGTGTGCTTTGCTCTGCAACCTAAAGTGTTTATTGTTGTTCTATAATTCACAAGCCATATCGTTCCCATTAATGAACATGGTGACATTACACAATCATATTTCAATGGTTGCATACTCACAGTGTTGTCTTTCTACTCTGACACAGGATTCTAGCAAAGATTCTAAGTAGGTCTGAAACCCTTGCTGTGAAGTTGAAGTTAATAGAGATCCTCTCATAATAATTGCCAATATGTCTGACTTCATCAAAGTTCTTTCCGTAACCAATAAAATACGTTATTTGTAGATAATATTTGATAACGGAATCATTAGTGAAATACTGTTGACTGGTTTTGTTGCACCCTCATCAGAATGGCTCGAAGTTTTGCTTTGATCCCTTTCGTTGTTTGCGAGTTATCGTAAATGACCCTTGAATATTTGAAGAACTCGTTCTTTGCACGAGCCATTCTGATGAGGGTGCAACGAAACTGGTCATTGCATAGAAATCCAGAAGTTACATAGCTAATAATGGTACCAGTGCAAGCACCTAAATGAAAAACCGTTGATATGTTGCTATGCATAGTCAATTCAACTTCCTCTTGACAAGCAATGTCTACGTAATTTATTATTGAACTGTACCAAATACCACAAATAAGCACATGAGCACATGAGGATGCACATGAGGATGCTAAGCAGAAGAAGCATTCTTTTCATCACTGCCATTTTGGAATATTTATGTCTACTAAATTTGGCAATACATGTATGGAACTGTGTGCCCCCTTTTAACTCACCCATTCCCAGGTATTACATTAATATAAAACGGCTCCCGACCTGTAAATTTTGTGAAATTTTATTCATTTCACTGATGTTGGTGATGTCCAACTTTGCTGTCAATTTCCTCCAACATCTGTTTGCGTTTATTTCTACTGTTTGTAGTTTTTATTTGTTTGGTGCGATAGTATAGGATACCGCTCAACGTGTAAAATAAGTACTGCTTTGTAGTCGTCCATTTTCAAATGGCAATTTGATAAAATTAAAACTTAGGACTTTTTAACCGGGCAACGTTACCCTTCCATAGAAAATCCAAAACGATGGGCACCATGACCCAGATGTCAGAACGCAACACAGAGGATATCAGAATGCTACGTTCTGTTTAAATTACAAAAGCCTCCTTTACCTCACCTCTTGCGAATATAAACTCAAAGCTTTTCACTTCAAGTGTGACACATAAAATATGACGTGTCAAAAGTGACGTGAATGGCGCTTGATAGAAAACTAACAGTTTTTCCGTTTTCGGAGTCCTATGTAAGGCGTGAAACATCTGGCGTCACAAAAAATATTGGAATCATACTAACGAATAAATCAACATGAGCCAACAATATATTAAACGGGGTGGTTGTAATTACATGAATTTGTAAAAGACAGACTGACCATGAAACCAGTACCCCACTCCCTCTGGTGCCGGTAATTACTAATAAGGAATTTTCTATTTAATACAGAAAAAATGTTTTCATAAATTCTTGCCTGTGATAATCTTGTAGCTCTAACCAGATTAAAAATATGTACTTTTAACATTATGGTGTTGCGATGGAGTATTTAGATAGGCTGAATAATAACTCCATCCCCAACTTTTAAATCAACAAATGTCTTTGATGTTAAAAACAACAATACATGCTATTCTTTGAAAACAATGTTGTAATTCATGTGAGCATGATAAAAATTTGTAATCCCTTGGATTCCCTTGAAACTCCACACTAAGGTGAATGGGTTCCACAGACTACTGTACTTCATCGTTCTAAGGTGTAGGCTGTGAGTGTGGCTATAACATCACAATCGGAATTTTTTTCCTTGGCGGTTACTGTGGCCTGGGGGTTTGCCACCCCCGAAAGTTTTTTCCCCCCCCCACCCCCCAAAATTTTTATTACCCCCCCCCCCCCCCCCGCGAAAATATGCGCAGCGCTTGAGTAAAATTAGAAAATTTTTATCTATGTCTTCGTTTGGTTTCGCCATTTTGACATAAGAAAGACAATAGAACCTGTCGGACCCCCTAGAACCCCCCTAGGACCCCTAGTCTTAATTTTACCCCCTTTAAAGCCTCAAATACCCCCTATGAGGGTCCCACTGAGAATGTAGCATATACAGGATTTGATAACAAGGATCCAATGTGCAAAAGAGTCATTAAATTATTTTGGCGTATGAACATTTGAACATAGTGTTTCAGCTTCATAAGAAAATGTCATGCTTAGATGAAACGACAAAAGTTCTACAGGCGATGTGTTTCACTTCCGTTTATACATTAACAAGGGTCGGATTAAGAAAAACAGTACGATCGTGAAAAATTCGAGGTTGAAATACTTTTCCCGGCCCGCCGCAGGCCAAAAAAATCTAAAATACGCATCGTGATTTCATCATTTGTTGCCCTTCTTATTGTGTTGATGGAGTTTGAGCAGCAGATTCTCTTTTTCTAATCCTTTTGATTTAACTGGCTAGAATGTTCTCAACAATGTTACTTGCTATTGCTAATTTTTGCCTTGACTTGGAGAAATTTTCAATCGCACTTTTGTCAGGTAAACAAAAATTCTGATCGCACTTTCCGAAACCCATCGTGAATCGCGGCCCGTTACTTCGACCATTGATTATTTAAAAGTGATGATACAAAAATGTTTTACTCAAATTCACTTTCAATACAAATATTGACATGGGTTGCCTGATGTTCATTCCCGATCTTGACGTAACCCAAAATGCAACTTAGCTGTTCATAAAATGAGGAAAGCTTATGGCCAAATGGCTTTTTCATAGCGTGGAGCACAGGTTTGGAACAGGCTCGATACAGATTATAAACTATCCACCCGGGATCCTTTACTTTGCCGAAATAGTGAGTTTGTGTTTCCTCTGAAATTTTGACGCCACAGCGGATCCTTTGTCTCCACACCAGTCTATCGTTTGCTTCCTCCTCTGTCACGCCAATCACCCTCATTTCCTCCCTTACCACATCCGTGAACCTTCTCTTTGGCCTCCCTCTCTCTCTCCTACCCGGTGTAGCGCGAAATTTGTGCCTTGCGAAATTTGTGCCTATGATGGTAAAGCGCATGCGCATGTGGAATCGTGTTGAACCGTGTTGGGCACAAATTTCGCAGCAACTGCCGTGAGGAGCACCGTATGAAGAGATAGCTGTTCCACAATCTGTGGTGAGAGGTAGTTGAGGGTATCTCATGGGCTTTGTTCTATTTGGTTGCCCGACTTGAGAGGCGTCACCTTTGGATGTCCCTATTACCTTTCATTGTTTAGTTAACCCGATTTATGGTTTTACTTTTAAGAAGAGACTGCACTTGTCGTCAGGGGTCTTTGATTGAGCGATGCCAGTTTTTAATGAACAGGGTTTCTTAATAGATTGAAACAATGCTTGAGCAGCGAAGAAAGCGTGCTTGAGAGGGTGCTAGTAGTTCATGTGCAACGGGAAATGACTACTGATTCTGCTTGGTATACACAATGCCCGTTACATCACGCTTGATATTTTCTTGAGCAAAGTACTCCATATAATATAAAGGTCGATCAAGTTGCACGACGTCTGGAATGTTTAAGAGGCCCCTCTATCTGGTTTTGGAAACGTATCTGGAAAATAAGTAGCTTGCGTTGTTTAATACGTAAAATTAACTTATTGTTTCATAATCATTGAGTATCTTTAGCGGGCGCCTGTGTCGGTGGATAAACCCACTCCCACTAAAACAATTTGCTCTGAATAAGAGGATTTGATTTTTTAGGTAGGTCCAAAATTGAAGGTGGTATTTATACATGAAGTTACCTGTCTTGAAAACTGTGAAAATGATTTATTTTCTCTACTGTTTTGGAAACAATATTAAGTACTGCCATATTGTACCCGTTTACAAGTCAAATCAGGCTCTAAATGCAATAGTACTCTTGAACATAGGTATACAGTACTTTTTTTAAGTTCAAAATCATATATTTACACGTTAGTAACCTGATCATTTTTAATGGGACTCTACTTTAGTGCATAAGTTACTTGTGTACCCTAAGCCGCCGTTACATTAACCTTTTTCTGTTTAGCGTCTTGGCGAAACTCGCCTTCGAAGGCCATAGCTTTTCATTTTCTTTCCGTTAGCTTTGTAGGTCTTAATTTTTTCAACTGTTGAACCTTGAGCCTTATTTTGCTTGTAAATCATTTCCCATTGGATCACCTTGGCACCCATCATATCATGCTTTCCTAATGCCCTGGTAATTGAGTTTACTTTAGATGAAACTATTCCTGGTAGTAATGTATTGTGTTTTGCTGTAGATTCTGATTTGCTACTTCTCCCAGGCCCACATGATGGTCGGGCATGTTGCAAATTATGTAAACTTTTCTCGAATACCAACAATTAAATTAAATCTCTTGGGGCCTTTCAGGGGATAGTGATGATAAGCCGGGTCTTTTGAAATGGCCTTAAGTTACGTTGAAACACTAATACTTTGACGGTGCCATATTTGGTTTTCAAAGCGTCGTTTACGGTTGGATCCCAAATCAGCCTGTTGTAAAATGTGATGTGAACGTCCAGGGTGTCTTATCTTTCCCCACCCTAGATCAGAAAACAAGATGTGAAAAAAATTGCAAAAGGATATTAACAACATTGTACAAAAGGACAATGAGATAATGCATGAGTAGAAGTATGGCAAAGTGGTTGATTAGCATCTGAATGGGAAATTATGTCTGAAAATATACTATTTTATTGTAAGTTATAGCTGCAAATAATATGAAAATAATATCGAACGATGACAATTATAAGCCATAAGGTCTAAACATCAATCATGAAAGAGTGGAAATTAAAAGAAGATTTGGTTATCTTTGGGAAATATTGACAGACAACTACGGTAACACCAGGGCAATGAGAAGACGTTTTACGGTATCAAAGAATGCTATTGTCTCTGTCACAAAGATATGGAAAGACCAATGCATATACCGCAAGACAAAAATAAGACTAGTGAAAAGCATTGCCTTCCCTGGGCTACTACAAAGATCGGTAAGAAAAGGTTGCAAAAATTTGAATCTGGGGCTATCATCAACGTCTCCGCTTAAGCTGGACATAAAAACGCTACAACGAGTGGAATAACAACAAATAGAAGGCATTAATCCACTTAAAAATGTCGATAGTCTCCTTTTGTAAACAAGAACTAAAGGTTTTAAAGAAAAACTGTCTACGGAAGGAGGAAGGAAGGCAAGCCATCAACAAAACTGTCAGATAACCTGAAAGAGCCCATTGGTCTGATAATTATAAGCCTTGTCAGGACGACTCAAGACAGGAGCGCCTGAAGAAAGTTCTATTGAAGTGTCATTTGTAACTACGCCCTCATCGTTTGATTGCGATGATGATGATTACCCAAAAGGAATCCCTATAACGGATACAAACATATAAGGCTGGGTGTAGATTAAAATGGTAGTGAAGACTTTGCAAGCGACAATATATTGGTTGCTATTTTCGTCAGAAGATAAGAAATAGAAAAATGTGTATCAGTCTCTTGCAAAGGTGTTGTGACGTTATTCTGTGCAGTTAAATCACAGAATACAAAGCTAAATTCATAATTACAAAGTCTTGAATAAAATATAAAGTATAGGCCTGAGAACTAATCCTTTTCGTATATGGACACAATAGTTAAACAGGGATAAACATACAAAATTACAGTATCTTCAACTAGGGTTCTGGCCCCTAAATTTAAGTTTATACCAATGCCTTTAAATTAAGAAACGCTAAATAGTGTGAATAAAATTCAAAAGTGAATGTCTGTAATGTACTTTTTCCTTAACTGCTATATTTCCAGGAATCCAATGTTTAAGCGTTGATTGTAAACATCTAAAGAAAATTTGTACTCTTGAAAGTAACAAATTAATATGCTTCCTTTACTTCATGCAAATTTTATATTCTGTTGCATGAATAGACTTAAAATAATTAGTAATAAAGTAATGAAGTAATAAAATAATTAAATCTAAGGAGAACAACTAGGTATTCTTACCGTGATATCCTGTGATAAAGAAAATTCATTTATTGGAAGACATCCGAGAGCTGCTTGGATCAAGCTGTAGAAGGCAAAGGATATACATTTGTTTGTTAAGTTGATAAACATTCGGGAAATGGCAAACATTGAGTGTTATAAAGGCAAATGAAGGCCTTTAGTTAAACGTAAAGATTTGGGAATATTTAGATAAACACAAAGTTGGCGTTTAACTTTCTTAGACTCGCAGAAACTAAGCACAAATCATCTTCTATGAAGTGTTATCGCTTCTCACGGAAGCATAATACAAACGTCAAAATATTGCAACTTGCTGTTCCAACGTAGCGATACATTGCTTCCTCATGAGAAAGCGCATCGTGGTTATTTTCAAATGATTTGAACTCAAAATGCGTCTTAAGCATATTCATTCCCACCGTCAATGTTGGGCTGGCAAATCTTGTCGATCTTGTATTACGAAATTTTTAATCAAAATGCAATAATATGGTGACAGACGCGATAACAGTAAACGTCAGAAAGTTTCAGTAACCATCTGAGCAGAACTGGACTAAGATGCCACTTTGGAGCAGAAAGTTGTATAAACCTGTAAAGGCGGTGTAAATCAAAATTTGAGGGGTTGCCATTTCAAGGCCTCTATGACCAATTTAATGCCAACAATACGACTACAATACCAATCCAGAGAAAAGATGTATGTTTCATTAAAAGAAAAGCAAAGCAACATTAGAGAAAACTTACACACTTATCTTCTGATCCGTAGTTTTTATTCTTGATTTCATCGGAAACCTACAAAATTGGGAAGGCTTATGAAAGACTCTATACAAAATTATTAATCGACCAGTGGAAACAATAGCATGCTGACGTCATGTCACTAGGTAACAATAGTCGTCACTAGAGGGTCTGCTACCTTTAGGGTTATTCTGCCCCTATAACAAAGCATATACGGGCTCGAACGCAGTTTATAATGTACCTCTTTCCATAATGCAGAAAAAACCTTTAACAAAGTGGTACGAACATATGCGATTGTTGAAACGTAATGGAACGGGTGAAAGGTACCAAAGAATTCGGGTTGATCTTAAAATGCTTAGTAGTCAAAAATTTTAGCTAGGAAATTTGTTATCCATATAGCTGACAATAAAAGTTCTAACTAAAAGTAACTTTATTTTCATTTCCATGCCATCAATTATTAGCTTCTCTCAGCCCCAATTCGAGATGTTTACTATCACTGCTGTAAATCTTCCAGCAGTACAAGACTTCTTCGATTACCCGGTCCTTTGATTATTCGCAATGCGATTTTTGGGAAATCCTTTATCCGGACTGCCCAAATTTTCAGCGATTTTTCTATGTTCTCTTATCAAATGTAATAATAAAAACATTTTTCAAGAATGTTAAAACATCATCGTGAAAAATCGGTGGTACAAAAGACATCATGCATCAGGCACCACAGCGGATGCACACGCGATAGACATTACTAACCTTCAAAAACCTACACATGTTAGATTACATAATACAACAAATAACAGACTTTTTAAAAAGAATGTTTGGAAACGTGAGTGGAAAAAGGAGCGTTCACACTTATGTGGCCCGATTCATTTTCCTTGTACTTGCGTAATTTTGATTATCTGGAATTTCGATTTTCCGACCTAATTTCTAATATCTGTGTCCCACGTCGTACGGATATTCTACGAAGTACTGTAACATAGACTGATATGGCAGTGCAAATGGATCTGTACGTATTATTTACCATAAACGAATATGTCACCTCTGGCATCTATTCATAAAATAAACCCTTTGACTCTGGGGTACAATTAAGACAAGTCTTCCGTAGAGATAGGCAATGAACATGGCAGGACTGCAGGACTTATAGATATCACTTGGATACAGAGATACATGTTGTTATCGCCACGTATTTATAGGTTCATATCATGAACATCTACTTGTTTAAGTTGACTAAAAAATTAATACACAATGTTGCTTCAACGCTGCGCTAACTTCAACACCTTATGCAGTGATGGCAATTATCGCAAACATTTAAATACGTGCAGCTAATACTTGATGAACATGAAGGTGTAGAAGTAGGGGCGACAGACAAAAATGACAAGGAGAGGAAGAATGAAAAAGAGGAGGGAGGGGACTAAGCAGCAAGAGAGAAAGTAGAAGAAAAATTAGTGCAAGAAGCGGGAAAAACGGAGACGAGGGGAACTAATGAAAAAGAAGAACAAGAAAAATAAGACAATGGAAAATGGGGGGAGGGGGAGGCGTGAACTTTGCTAAACAACCTGTTCGCCGTTTTCTCAGTTTAATAATACAATACTAGTATGTACGCAATGCCAATGAAGGAAAAAAAATCACCTCATCACTCCTCAGTAAGGTAGCTAAACTTAGCTTTACGGTCTTATGAGTTTCCAGGCGTGAAACCAAAGATATTTGGCATAATTGACTTTTCCTTACAACATTTGCTTACTTATGAAGAAGAGAGAGAACACATTTTGAAAAAATACCCCCGTCAGTCGAGCAATTGTCCGGTTAATATATAAAACTTTTTTGACCTTGTGCAGTCATCAGAAGGAGACTCTTGGTATCCCGGACCTCAAAGATGGGATTGATGATGTGATCATTTCAGCTGCAAAAGGGATGAGCGAAGTTGCAGCACGCAAAGGGGACGAGGCAATAAATGATTGGGAAATTGACGAACTCCTGGAATGGACAAGTGGTCTTAATTTTGATGAGTATGTACACATAGTTTGTTAAGTAACAATTAACTGTTCTGAAATGGGAATCAGTTTTACTGCGTGGCTCATTTCCTCCACTAATGTTTTTCTCGGTTGGTTAGTCGCCCTCTCCATTTAGCCATTCATGAAATCCCCATGAAGTGCATAAAGCCTAATTGTTAGTTATGATGTTTTAAATACTGTCCCCGAAATTCTAATATTTTCATATGCTGCAATGAGTTGAATTTCTTTTGGCAATGTACCTTTCTGGTACATCTTCCTTGATCAAGTCACATAGTGCATAGAGACGGGAATCCAAATTACGTAGAGCGGGATGTCGGTGTACAGGTAATTAGATGCTAATCTGACAACTACAGAAATTTGGTATACTAACATCGGAGCTCACCTAGTTCAGTCAGGGAAGAACTCGGCTCTAATGCCTGGATCTAGGTTCGAACATACAGTGTTAAAATGCTTCCTTTTTCTCTTAAACCTTTTCAACATTGATCGTTCAAATCCGATGATAATGTACTTTTCTGTAAAATCTGGTTTTGGGTACTCTTGCTTACATTAAAAAACGGGAATGCACTCGCAATATTTAAGTTATGAAACATTTAAGAACTAAGCTGCAGCTGAATATCGCATGGAGATCAACCCTAGTTGCATAAATGGAGCAATCGTTAGTACAAAGCAGAACTTCTCTTCTTATCGTGCTTATTTTGTAGACTTGTGAAGCAAAATTCACTATTCATCTTTATTGACTTACCTAAAAGGCGCAACCCATGAGATTCAGAGAAAGTCCCACACTTTTGAAGTATATTCTGATGACTCAGTGGTGGCCAATGAAATTACTGAGGTTAGACAGTTACAAATCCTTCTCACCACTACGTCTTCATACAATGGCAAGGTCACAATATGACAAAATACCCAAACTACAAGGACTTAAACTGATAAACTTTACCTTGACTTTCTCCATGGGTATTTAGCTACCACTAGGAAATTTTTAAAGGTACTAGGTTGAAGCAGACTCCAACGTAATTCTTGTAGCTATGCTAACAGCTGTTTTTGTTTAGAAATGACCTGTAACTCGCTGTCTTTTTTAATAGTTACGTTAGAGATTGGATGGAGTACGGCACTTCGATTAATGCTGGAGAGAAACGTGGTAAGGGTGGTTTTTCTGTTTATTTAGGGTAGTTTCAATGTCGGGCCCACTGTTCATCAGGGGTCTTTGATTGAGAGACTGCGAAGGAATTCATAGCGAGTTCAAAAAGAATATCCTAATACAATAGCTCGAGGGTAATGAAATATAAGAATGTAGCACAATCAAGGAGCGGGTGGGATAATTTAACAATTATTTACAATTATAAGATATATGGTTAAGAATATGTATATCAAGTAGCTAAAAGGAGCAAGCACTATGTGACAAAAAGACTGTCAAGTGAAACAAATATGCGAAAATAGAAGACTTAATTTTTCTATTTTTTTTTGAGAAAGCTGCAACTCAGCTCATCAAAATTAAGTACGTGGGAACTATACAAAACCAAGGTAATATTTTAGCAGAAAGCCTTTACTAGGAAAAGACTTTACAATACAGCTTTTTAGATCGGTAAACAAGAAAAACTTAGGAAAATAAGGTACGGTAGCTTTCCAGTTAATTTTTAGTATGAACCTTTCAGAAAAAGACCTATTAAAGTAACTATTTTTAAAAAGTCAGCTTTTTAAGAAATTAAAAAAATCGAGGACAATGTGTGATAGCCGGCTTGTTAGCTTGTAAAGCTGACGCTAATGCAAAGAAAATAAATGTATGTATGTATTTTGCCATATTGAAAAAAAGTATTTAAAAGAAAAGTACAAGTCAAAATTACAATTTTAAGATTTAAATTACTTTACAAAATTTTACAAAAAAATATAAAAGTTACTTTAAAGAATAAAATATAAAATATCAGTGATT
This sequence comes from Alatinidae sp. Z8VKAUB7J3, assembly GCA_010016025.2. Lineage (NCBI taxonomy): Eukaryota > Metazoa > Cnidaria > Cubozoa > Carybdeida > Alatinidae > Alatinidae sp. Z8VKAUB7J3. The sequence goes on along the minus strand of JAAAKM020073195.1, from coordinate 82,858,154 downwards.
GAAAAACAAAGAAATTAAAAACAAAGAAACCCCTATAAATAAAGTTGGCAGGGATAGCATTAAGAAGGTTCAAAAGACGCTGTTTCCATAATGGTCCTTTTATAGATGTATTAAAAAATATTGCCGAAAATGTCTAAACCAAGAAAAAAATATGGATAACGTGTTGTTTCCACCAGAGAACATGTTGATGAAAACTTGTTATGAAACATTTATAAATCAACTTCATCGTTCAAACAAAACTTTGAGTTCCATAGCGGCACTTACAAGCAATAGAACGTATCTTAGGTGAGCAAGAAAAAGCGATAGGTCTATTTTAAAGTGATAGAAGCTTCCGCTTTCTTTTAGGTTCGATCGCTGTTTACCTGTGATGGAACCATTCGCTATTTGGTTCAAACGAGTGATTAAGAAGTCATCAAGTTAGAACTATAAGTTCCTGAGCCGACATTTCACAACTAAAGCCTTTAACATAAACAGCCTTAATAATACAGCTTTTTGAAGGGGTAAGCATGAAAGTCTAGGATATATATGGTGTAGGAATCCACTTCCTAGCTTGTGATTGACTAAAAAGTGTGGAGAAAGGGGGTATATCCATGGAAGGAAAGGCTGTCAGTCGCCTGTTGATGGATGGAAGAATGTTCACATTAATAGACAATGCTTGTGACGAGTCTTTCTCAATCTGCATTTTGAAATTGCATCATAAGCTAAGTTTTAGTAGCATTAAGGTTAGCAGGAGGGGGGATACATTTTTCTTTGCGACAAATACTTTGGGGTCCACCAGCATAGTAAATATCAACTCAAATGACCTGCATTCACCCAAGCACATATATTTTATAAATTTGACAAAATAATACACATTTTAGATTTTATTTCAATATTACCTTTTTGAGTTTGACCTAAAACAGATTCGAGCAAACCATAATAAGAATTAGATTTTTCTCAAACATGTAATTTCGCATGAAGTATTTTATATTGTACAAATAGATGTATTTTCATGTGTGTAAAAAGTTCATGAGTTAATCCTCAATGTTTTGCATTTTAGAACAACTCTACCATTTCTAAGAACATTTTACGAAGTGCACTTGAAAGATCTGCTCAGTCCAGATATGTCATGTGGCATTATCAGCTCATTTTTCAGTTAGCAGTAAGTCAGTATGCTTGTTGAGAGTTTTCAGTACTTTGCTGTTGTTTTTACATTTGCAAGGTAGAAAGATTGTAAGTATCTACAACCAGAGCTGTGTTAACATACAGCATAATTTGGAGTTGAATGGGGACCCTACGTCCTCATGAGGCCTGTGCTATTGGATGCAAAAACTAATATTTGTGGCACATTCCATGTAACAGAATCAAAGTCTGAAATTGAGCAACCTTAGGATTGTATCATTTGCTAATAGAAGGATGTATAAAGATGTAATCATAGCCTGGGCTTTGCTGCAATAATAATTATGTTTGTAACATTCCTTTACTTTAGAGAGAAATTGGTTCCAATTATCAGTAAGATAAATGTGTTTGTATTTGGGTGACTAGAAAAATGATGGTAATCATATAACCAAGTCAGTGTCCAAATAGCTAGCTAGTCCAGAAGGTAGGGCCTCGTATCAGCAGGGGCACAGTTGTGCAAAGAAACTTTTAAGATAAATTTTCTAAAGCAGTGCACATTTTCGCCAGACAATCATGTATAGCAACTGGTGCCAGCTAAGTTGAGATCATAGCCTAACTTCAATTGCACAAGCTGCTTTCAACACCTGGAGGTTGGAATCTGGTTGAAACATTGTCCAGGTTTTTAGTTAGTTTGTCTTGAAACTCCATTTGGTGGCAATAATAAATGATTTCATAGCAATTATCTGTAATCACATTCTTTGTGAATCATAAAACTCTAAAGAGCCTTTAATCACATTCGGTAATGATTCTTGGTTTTCCACCCGATCGATAATGCTCCCGTAGAATCTTCAAAGCTAATCTCCCGTTGTCTTTGGTGTCTCTCATGATCAGTGATAAACTTCTATCATCCAGGCATTGTACAAGCCCAGCAAAAGCGTCTGCATTTATTGAGATTCCCTCGTCGTTCAAATCCGTTGTTCCTGACGTTACGACGGTATCTAATTTTTGTATTCGCATGTATCCCAGAAATTTAACTTCCGACAAATCATATTTATATTCATCTCCATCGAAGTAAGGAATACGCGTCCTGGCCCCATAACCTGTAGACATCTTTATGAAGGATAGCGCGACTATATGACTTATGGATACATAAATGAGAAAATATACAGAGAGCAAGCCATTCTCCTTGATGGGCGAGTCAGAGAGGTCAGAGAGGATGGGCGAGTCAGAGAGAAGTGAGCTGATCGCCACCCACAGTTTATTAGTCAATCAGTCACAGCTGGGGTAACCAAATATGGAATACCCAAATACAGTAAAATTACGGAACACTCTAACACTATATGCTGCCTGTCCTTCTTCCGTGTCCCTTGGCAATCAGCGACTTGCCGCTGCTTTACCTCTGCGAACTGCCCATTTCCTTTTTCAGCCCTTTTGACCAGACCTTTCCATCTTTTAATGAACGCAGATTTAAGAGCTCGTTTACCGACGTCCTTGAAAACGAAGCTGTGGGCGCCTATACACTATCTTCCCGAAGGCCAGTTCATCATAAAGTAGTCCTTTGGGATCCGTCCGTTTGATAAGCTGTGGACGTGTCTCAGCCTCCACAGTCTACTCTATAGGCGAATAATGTACAAGCTTGACTTCAGCTTTGATAAGGACCTCATTGTTTGTTACGTTTCCCGACCAGCTGATGCTCAGAAGGCAGCGCAACCTTCTCAGATGCAATGAATTGAGCCTCTTTATTTGCCTTGCGTAAAGAATTAAGAACTCGCTACCTAATTGCTACTTTAGAAACATTTACAATGACGTTGCTGCTTTGCTCGTTTCAGTAAAGTTTGCTTTTAAGTTGTTTCTCAGGAGAGTTTTAGTGACTTTTAGTGACTCTTCACTTTTAGTGATGTATCGCACTGATGATAGAAAAGCAACGTATACTGACGTTTTCTGGGTGTGCCTCGTTGAGTAGGATGATAGAAGTACGTGGCTGATGGCAGCCTGTTTAGTAACGCAACATTTGGCCCAAGGACGTCCTTCAACATGAATCATAAGTAAATTTGATCGAGTCGGTTTGAGTCCTAAACGCATACTACCGCAAAAGTATTTGTTAAGCACCGCTAACACGATGCTCGCGTCTCTGCAAAGTTATTAATTTTCGTCCTGATGCATCTCAGTGTAGACCCATAACAGCCACACAATATGCTTACGCGTTTCTTTGCCACCATAGCCACGTCCCCATTTTACGCCTTCGAACGGTAAAGCACACCAGGCGTGTTATTAATTTTCGTCCTGATGCATCTCAGTGTAGACCCATAACAGCCACACAATATGCTTACGCGTTTCTTTGCCATCATAGCCACGTCCCAATTTTTGCACCTTGGTGCAACGAAGCACAACGGAATCTATATTTTAATCAAGGATATTCGGCGCGATCAAGGTTCGAATTTCTGAATCTCATATCCTTTAATTATGACGCAGCTGTTCTAGCTCCTCGGCGACGCTAAACACATGGAGAAGTCTGTGATTCTTTCCACTCTGCTTTTCTCTGATTTTACGCACCCTAGGCCACCTTTACCAAAACTTACCCTATCCTATCCTGCCCTACCTTACCTAACTTCGACCCTCTGTCGCAGCTACTCATAAAACCCCAACAGATGAGCTTGAGTTACAATACTGTTATGAATTCTCATATAAAACTAAATCAGTTTGAAAATACAGTAAAACGTTTATAATTTTATAAGTAATTCGCTTTGCATAATATGATACAAATTTTTTATACATCTTTTGTTACTTTTTATCTTTGGTCACTCAATCTATCACTAGTCCTATTACTTTCCAACCTTTATGGACCACCGACGGATTGTGTTCAATGAATCCAATTTCATCCATTGAGTAAGGTTGAAGCAGAATGTAATAACTTTTGTCAGATTTGAGAACACAATAACACAGCGCCTGTTCCACAATCTTGTTTGATTATATTTTTTACCAATATAGATTACAGAGTAACGTATAAGAATGAAGCAATATTTGTCGTCTCGTTTTAGACAATATGGAATGTACGATAGATTGATGCCGACCTGATTAACTTGCGTTGCCAATCAACATTACTTCATGCCGCAAACCCAAGCACTGTGGGCGTCAATCCACAAGATCTTGCGCGAAGGCTGATAGGTAATACGATTATCTTGCGTATTGTAAGTAACAAAAGCTACTATGCTTGTTGCAGGAGTGATTTAGAAATATACATAGACATATATATATATATGTATAGCCATCAGGTATTTTAGTTTTATATATATATAATTCTCAAAGAGTGGAGCATTACCACAATAGCTTGCAATTTATGGGTGCTGACCGGGCTCGAACCCACGACCTCATGATTACTAAACCAACGCCTTAGCCATTGTGCCATCAAGGCTCAAAAGCTAAGGTAAAGATTTTTAGTGTCAATCTTTCGCGAATTCTCCTCCAGTCAGTGGGTAGGTTACTCCTTGTGGAGCACGAACAACTTTGTTGTAATACTGAAGTGTCCTTTATAAATGCAGTTCTTCTCCATTCCCGGTGATACTTCCTAACGTCGATGGGGTTTGGACAGATAAATGAGCCTTAGGGCAGTCCTCCTTTGGTCAAGTCACGTGGCGCAGAGAGTCTGGTCTCCAACTCCATTGAGCTGGATGTCGATGCCCACCGGTTGATTGGGAGTTAATGTGGCGACTAGAGAAATAGAATATGTTTACATCGAAGGTTACTTAACTCAGTTTGGTAGAGCGCACGCCGCGAAAGCGTGTGTCACGGGTTTGATCCCCGGTAGTGACATATTTTCTATTTCTCTGGTGTTCTTTTTAAAACTAACATTTCAGATCCTGTCTTCTCGATAAATGCACTATTCATTCTTCAGGTCAAAGATTTCATCGCAGCAGAGTTGCTGGCTCACCTCTACGCAGCTGGAAATCAGGTAAGTGAATTCTTGTGTTTAAACTGGGCTCTGCTTGTTTGATTGTACATTTGTGTTCGTTTGCCATGAAGTGGTTTAACTGTGGAGTTGTGAGACCGTTTACCAAGTCGCTGCAAACTTTTAAGACCGGCGAATAGAAAGAATAGAATTTCAAATCCGCTGATCAACATAGCTAGGTTTAGTGGCTTCGCTTTGTTTAGTGAGTCGCTTCTATTGTTCGGCTATAAGAATGAAGTTTCTGTTGCCATATTGCAATTATTGTGTAAAATTTGGATAAGACCTTATAATAGAAATGAAGATATTTTGACAGTTATCGAGTAGGAGAGTTTGGGATTCGTGCATAATTGTTTCATTCGCAAATTATACATATACCGTTACTGAAGAAGTCAAGCGAATAGAGTACCAGGTAAAAGATGCCCCCCTCCCTTTTTTTACATGAAGTGGCAATCTTTGACACCTTAGAAGTACGAAAGCTGGAGTCGGCTTTAGAATAACGTAGATCAGGGCACATGAAGGTCTCGCAAATCAGTTGGAAATATATTCAAGACCTCAAATTCTTCTCAGCTTACTAGAATATAACAGTTGTATCTCATTATGAGCGTCTGTTTTTACATACACAGAATACAAATTTTTTTTTGTCGAATAGAAAAGACTGGGACGTTGTAGTATGTTACATCTCCAAATAAAGCATCACTTTTTCTTTTTCACAAACAAAAATTTTCAAACTCATTGGATATGAGTGCGTTACGTGATTTGCACTGTTAAGCCCTGGCCAAACGACTGGATTTTTCTTTCGACTTTTCACTATACAAAAGTCGAATGAAAAATCCAGTCGTTTGGCCACCTTGTATAGTGTTGTAGAGTCTTGTCGTGATACTAAACAATAACATGCTCTTGAGCACATGCTGTCGATTCCAGACAATTCCTCCATCGGCTTTGATTTAACGAATTAACTCATATATTTGACTATCGGACATGTCTCCTACTGATCATGAAAAGGTTAAACTGTCAATGAGAAAAGCAGAGATCCCTCTTTGAAGCAAACGAGGGCAAGGTTAACATGAACTCCTGGGTATAAACTTACCTACAACAGTGACAATTGTGTTTGAAGCTCCCATGTCAAAAAATATGATATTCTAAAAAAAAAATTGAAGAGACAATCAATACAGCATGCCAAACTTTTATTATATAATAATGAAAAAGAAGTTTAAAGTCATTTGATGATCGAGCATTGAATGAAACAGCAAATCCATTTCTGTACTAAAAGGTTTTCTTCTTTCAACACTCTTATAAGTACAAATCGTCAGCAAAGGTCCAAAATTAGTTTGGTCCTTTTGTTTCGACCGCATTCTGATGACACACTTTGTGGATTTTCAGTTAAAACATAGTTTCACATATTTCTTGCAATATGTGATGTGGTGCGTAATAGATGAAAACAGAGGCCACTGCATGACAATGAAGATAGCATCTTGAATATGCTATAAATGAATTAAAAGACCAAGTTAAAGAGGCTAAACGTTTGTAGTTATGATTTCTAAATCAAAACTATGTTCAGCTTCATAAATATGAGTAACTGTCAATACTGCTTTTGAAAGAATCGAAGGCATGTAGCGTATTAGTCCGATAACATACTTTGGAGCCAATGATAGTGAGCATGAACTTTCGACATCCAAATAGGGCTTGAGGAAGTGATGGTGCATAATTTCGTTTATAGAGAAAACTATCTTTAATTAAACTCAAGTTAGCAGGCCCTCAATCAAAGAACACTGATGAGCAGTGGACCCGACATTGAAACCACCCTAAATAAACAGAAAAAACACCAAACAGACTAACTAATAACTAAAGGGCAGCTGGGGCGTCCAAGGGCAACGCCCCTCAAGTTAGGCTATTGGCAGAAAAGCAAGCAATGCAACAGGCTCAGCCGCCCAATAGGACCGCCTCTCACGGACCATGGACAGCACCTGGCATCAATGTGTCGTCGATCAGAACAGATACAACTCATGATTTTAGACAAATGACCGAGAAGTTACCTCCTCAGCTAGAGGGTAATGTCTGACCCATGTATGCGTTGGTATTAGTCTGGCATTACCAGATTTTATGTGATCGTCTAGTTAAACAAACGAACACCTACTTCGTAAGAACTAAACCGATCACAGTGTTTTAAAATAGCAAACACTTACAAACATTGAACGCCTAAAGGAAAAATAACTTTGAAGCCCATGGCGACACTAACGTATTAACAGACGACACCCTGTTACTATTAGACAGTTCGCTTCTTTCACTAATATAGGAGTCGTCCTAAAATAGTAAGAGATGGATCTTCTGAGCAACAAAAGCCGCACCCACTACACTAACTTTTTATGTCACTGTTCAAAACATGATTTTATGTGCCCAAATATTTGTACTGTTGAAAATGTTCTACCGAACATTGTCATAACTTCTACAACAACAATTTATAAAGTTAATAAAATTATAGGAACATAATAATATTAATATAAATAGGAACCTAAATGAAGAGGCTTTCAGGAATTATGCACTCCATTTCAAACATGGTTAAGAGAAATGTTTGGCAAAAAAACCATCACAAGTGTGTTCCAATAATCTAATCAAATTTAGTGGTTTATTTCTCTGCTTCGATTTTCGGTTGCAGAGCTGTGTTGTAGTAGCCAATTATCGATAAATGCTTGAAGACTTGAAGGTGCGGTGGTGGTCTGTTTATTGGGGTGAATATCAAGCATCTTTGCTACTATTAATCTACTGAGAAGATTCGAGCACAGAAGAGTCGTCTTGGAAAACCCTGTTTCAGCTTCAGAATAACTAATTGGAATTATACTCTGCATTTCTTGAAAGAGCATTTGATCGTTAGGTCGTAGTAATTGTTGGAAGTCTCTCTGTTTGAGAAAACGATTTTTGTATTCAAACATGGAACAAATCGCCTACATTCTCTACCATAGAATAAACTTCCAGCCATGGAAGGCCATCTACGTCACTACGTGCTGCAGACAAGCACCTCAAACTGATTCATCACTTTATCATAGACTTGCTACAACAGTTTTACAGAAACGTTGTCTATCATTATCAAAAGATGCATTATCTTTTCTTCCTGCGTAAAGTAAGATTACAACCTACCATTTCTTTAAAATTATAGTTTCTTTCAGCCAATGGACACTCCACTTAATATGTTTGTTAGCTTTGACAATATTCATATCTCGTTTATCCAGTTTTACGGGTCAAAAAACCTCAATATACGTTGTTTGCAACAGTAAGGTGCACCGCATTATATTTTACGGTTAACATTTTCCTAAGTCAGCTCCGAAAATTGAAATACTTTTAATTAAATAATAATATATTGAAGGGGTGTCCAGCACCCTCAACATCGTTTCAGGTTTAAAAAGGCAACGACAATCTCTCCGTGCAGCTCTGTGATAAGCAGTGGGGCCTTAAAAAGGCAACGGCATCCCTGTTTACTAGTCATTATCAATTCTGCCTTAACCCATTCCTTGATAAAATACATTAAACTCTCCCCCACAGTACCTGAACTTTTTAAAAGTGACACTCATAGTAGGAAATGATAAAATTCGAGGAAGAATTGCAGGAGCAAACATCGGAGTAAGGTGCGAAAAGAAAGACTTATATGGTTTAGCCACGTGAAGAAAAGATATTTACAGTGGAACCTCACTAAGCGATTAACCCGTCGTTCTGAAGTTTTTATCTGATCTGTAGGCGAGGTGTTCACATACTGACTGAAGCTTATGAACGCTCTTGTCAGGGACGGGGGAACAGGGGGGCAGAGGGGGCCTCGGCTCCCCCAAATAATTGCCAAATCTCAATTTTTCGTAGCTACTTTTTATCTTTATCAAAACAGAAATTGATTGTGACAGATATTATGTCACATTCACAGCAAGATATGCATATCAACACGAAACACCCCGTTCAACTTAATGACCTAAGGCACCTCAGTGGAATGTGAAAAACTAAATTTAACCCAGCCTACTTGCGGAATAGAGTTGGTAGGCCCTGACATGAAGGGATCTACATCTGGCTCATGAACAGGACAGTTGTTGTCAGCTGATGCATACTCAGAGGGTGACATAGGATCCTCGAGATCCTGCAGGGTACATAGCCTAGCTAGTGGTAGGTTGTCCTCCACCTCGAAGTTGGCATCTGCAGCTCGGGTAGCTGCAGATGATACACGCTAGTGGTGGATGCAGTCTTATTATGGAGCATTCCACAATGTTTGAAGCACTTTTGAACAGTTTCAGGGGTGATTTTGCGGACAGCAGATATATTCCAAGACATCGCAATAGCTTTCTAATTTCTCTCCATACGATTGCTGTGATCAGTGTATGGCAAAAACGTTTAGCCAAATGAATCCGTTACTCAACGCAATACACTGCTAAGTAGACATCCACAGATTTCACAACTTATAAAGGAGTGATTTTTTCCTCCTTGGAATCAATCACCTGAATCACATGCTTCAGAAGCTGGCGGCTATAGTGACATTTTAGCTGTTGAATGATCCCTTGATCTAGAGGCTAGAGCACTGAGGTGATGTTAGAGGGAAGAAACACTATCTTAACATTTGAGAGATTTTATTTCATAGGGTGTGATGGTGTCTGTGTTCTGTTAGAGAGGTTTTCTGGATTCTTCGTTCTGAATTTCGGGCTGATCTGTGATCGGGATGTGAGGTGTTCTCTTAGAAAGGTTTAATTAAAGTACAAATTATGGGGAAAATATTGTTTCTTAGCCTTGCTTGATCTCTAAAGCGAGGTGTTCTCTTAGTGAGGTTGATCTTGGGTGAGGTTCCACTGTACTAGGGAAGGAAAATTCCTAGCATGTATCCACTTGGAAAGAGAGATAAGGACGCCCGAAGCAACGGTGGTTAGACATTTATCTTCCAACAGTTGCCGAGCACAGGCCTGTAGTCAAGTATCATCGTTAAGGGTAGACAGCAAAGGAAAATTGGCAGGTAAGTGGTTTAATTGACAAACATATTGAGCAAACCTTCGCATTACTGACCATAACTTTATCTTATGTGTACTAACAAGAATATATTTTAACTAATTGCCATCAGGTCCCTCTGGAGCCATATTTTCTCTTTGGTAAGTGTCTTCTCCACACTGATATTCTAACTGACCGGACCTTATCTCAGAGATGAAAGATAAATACAAAACTTTAAGTTTTGAAATCCTAGAGGTGTAATAGCTGTGCTTATAAGGTTTTCGATAAATTATGAAATTGTAGAGGGTCAACCCTTTTTAGCAACATGTTTTGAATCATTTACACATACTGACACATTTTCATCCGAGAGCGGGGAAAATTATGGAAACCCTGTTTCAGGTTAAACATCTTTACTATAGATATTGTACAAATGCAAATTTAGAGGATCTTAGCGTACGATACAGGGACACATTTTTTTATCTACATTTGTCCACTATAACGTTATTATGCGTAAATATACAGGACGTGTGCCTTTTTCTGCCTCAGTGATGTGAAAGCTATAATGTACTTGCTACCATGACGTACTATTTTTCATTGGAAAGTAAAACTTGAGCTACCTTTGGACTGCACACTACATAATGCTTTTCTTTGTTTTAAGGATAAGACAATCCAACTGCTACAAAGCATGAAAGTGACATAGCTATTTTTAGATGTATGAAGGGAAACTTGTCTTTGCAATAGTTCCTATGTTCTCTCTATCCTTTCAGTAACTCTTTAGGGAAAATATAGAAGGAAGATGTCAGCTATTTATGAGCTGCTCTCAGCTCTCATTGACTTCATGTCTAATCGAACTTTACTGCCACCGCTTTGACAACTTCCGTTTAAATTCTGATATGAACACTTAATGTTTAGGGCTCTTCTTAGATTGAAATTTCCACTTATTTAACAGGCTGGTCTCCAATTGTGTTGAGCTGGATGTCGATGTCCACCGGTGGATCACTGGGAACTAATGTGGCGACTAGAGAAATAGAGTATGTTAACATCGGAGGTCACCTAGCTGAGTTGGTAGAGCGCACGCCGCGAAAGCGTGGATCACGGGTTCGATCCTCGGTGGTGACAAATTTCAAATATCTCTAGTATTCTTTTCAAACTAACATTTCAAATCCTCTCTCTTCAATAAATTTCTTTAGTTTAGTATTTATCAAAGTTTCATGAAAAGATTCTCTTGTTAGAAAACACCTGAGATAACAGATAAACCCTTTAACCATGTATATTGTATGATATCCAAAAATTCCTCTTTTCTATACCCCCCCCCCCCATTTATTATTTAAAATAGCCTCCATCCCCATTTATTCTAATCCTCCGTTTATTAGAGACCAAAGTATAACATTCCATGAAGTGCAATAGATTAACCCTATCTTACATGGTGGGGCTAGTAGGCCCGCGGCTACACATTTCAGCTTATAACTTTTTAAAGCCTGGTCCGATTGACAAGAAATGTGGTGACTTTCCCTAAAATTTACTGGGAAGTGTTATGATGAATAATTTGTTTTGAAATCTTTATGAAATTTTGCAATATTGGCGTTTTGTTGGCATGTAGTGGAGTTTTTTGCTTTTCTGTTTTGTTACTTTTCTTTGAAGAACATGATTATTATATTTTGAATCTTAAATTTTTCTTTCCTTAATTTGTACTGACGATTTCTTAGTATCAAAATCTTAAGTGAAAAATGCAATTAGTTTTGAAATTCCGCAAAAAAAAAGAAAAAATATGTTGTGCAATAAGGTGACGTTCGCTAGAGAATCTCTTATAACAATATATCCAAAATGATTATAAGGAAATCACATTTTTAAATGAATATTGTACAAACAGTGTATTAATAGTTATATTTTTGATGTTTGGAGGATATTTTTTAGCCATAATGCTCAAGATAATCAAAAACCGGTTGATTATAAGTGAGCAACCATTTCGGTCGTTTCAAATCTCATACATCTTAGAAAATAATTTTCTCAAAATCTAAAGCATCTTACCTAAATACAACGTATACATGTACAAATACTTTAGAGATACTAAAAGCCCTTAAAAATGAAAATGTAATTCAAAAAGTAAGGCCCTTTTACAAAATTTTTGAAACTTTTGAATATTGCGCAATATTTCATAGCCATAGATGACGTCATTCACACAAATTAAAATATTTTTTAATTTTTTGGAAAAGATTTAAACTATAAATGTGCCAAATATCTTTGTAATAACATTGGTCAATATAAAGTTATAGTGTGTCAAAGTGCCGCGGGCCTCGTTTTCATGTAACTAATTTTTGGCACAATTCACACATCACCAAGCTGAAGTCGAGGGACTCTTGTAGCTCCAACCAAGGTCTTTGTAAAGTATTGTCAGGAATCGCCGCTGTTGGTCTATTGTTCTGTGAATTCGATGTCTCGGCGAAAATTCCTTCTAGTGACGTCACATTCTGAGGGGACGCTTTACAAACATTTGCAAAGATGAACGCAGTAAACTCTCGTGAGGATGCTTTTAATAAATTCAATTTTTACAGCTGAATATAAACGTTACGTTATTTTAACCAAACGGTCTTAAACAAGTTTATAGAACAGTATAGATACTTTTGGTGGGAAAACCATATGAAGTTCGAATCAAAATTATGGTTCTATACTGGTCAAAATCAAAAAAAACAAAACAACGTAGAATTATTTGTCAGTTGTCATTCAGACGTGTCTTTTTGTTGATATGTATGGCATTGAAAGTTTTTCAGCTAGCTTTGATAAAAGATACCATTGTAAATCTTCCAACAAGCACCCCTGAAATTGATATAAAAATAGATTATAGCCAAATCCTATAAGGTGACTCAAATAAATTGTTGTGACAACTTTATCCTATTTAAGCCATTCACAGAAAATTTTGTTGACATGTGTCGGTAGGACAACTAAGCATCTTAGTTTAGCCACAATTAAAAAAGGAAAAAATAAAAGAATTTTCCAAAATATATCAATGATACTACCTTCAAACACAAAATTTTGTTATAGCAATACCAGAGCTTCCGTGGGACTCCACAATACAAGAACGCTATTAGTCCATGCCATAGCCATCGTGAAACAAACATTTTATAAAATTGTTTAAAATGTAGTTGCATTTGTTTTGTTTGCCGAGAGGTGTACTTGATAAACCATACGCAAAATATCAGCATTGGGATGATTTGTGTTTTTACTGGTCTGTTAGTGTAATGCTTTGAATTGCTACTTTTGTCACTAGTAGTTTATCAACTTATGTGGTAGCATGTAGCAAAGACCACATTAGTGGTCTACTAACGCTAGACTCCATCTGCATTGTGTTACTCGGGATGTTGCATCAATGAATATTTTAAAACATTGGTAAGTGATGTAGTTGCATGATTGCGAATGCGTCAAGTGGCATAAAGCTAATCCTCAAACGTTTTTGACCTCTAGGCAATGTACTTGTATATAATTCTCGCTTGATAGAAGCACTTCCTGTATCCTGTAGCTGATATGCTGTTTGCCAATGGTGAATTTCTCTAACTTCTTTTTAAAAATATAAATCTTGTAGCAACCAAAACATGTTTTTCTTAAACTGTCTGTGGGGAAAAGTGTAACATGATTTCCAAAATAAATAATATGTGAAAGTAATTCATATTTATCTAAATTACTCTTCAATAGATGCTTAGGAAAGGGGTAATCAAAATAACTCTGTCAGAACCAACGAGTTACTGTCTTAAGATGACTGTTCAAAGTCGATCAGAAACTATATACATGATATATTCTTTACTTGTGCGTTCTAAACCTCCTACAAACCTCTATTCACCAAGTCATACAAAATGGACAATGGGTTGAGAGATTAAGGTAACTGCTGTTGTACAAAAGCTTGATTTGGAACATGGCAAGCAAATAGGATGTGCAAAAAGAGTACTTGCTTATTTCATACCTGCTAATGGACTTACGATATGTTTCAAACGCGAATGTGTACCTGGGGTTGTTTTTCATAACAACTCCTTACAATTTGAAATTTGAACTTAGCAATGATTTTTGTTAGGTGACCTCATATCAGCACGAGAATGTAGAATAACCCGTGCGTGTGACTTATCATCATCAATTACGACGTAACTACTTGTTATGTGTCATGTTTTTGTTCTCTTCACGTTAATCTCTTCACACAATGACGGTGTTCCAGGTAAGGTTATCCTTTGATGTTGTTACTATGAAACGTGAATTGTCAAATAGTTGAATGGGCAGTATGATTTGTGTATCTGAGGCACTTGCAGATAAAACTAAAAGTTTAGGAAGTAGTGGGTTGAACATTAAAGCTACGGCGTCAATATGCGGGGGGAGAGGGGGCCTTAAACCCAACCTTGTTGGGAAGACGTTTTTGCTGCCAAAGGAAACAAAGAAAACACTAAAAAAAATAGCAAAATACAAACCTATGAGAATTCTTAATTGCCAAAAGGTGCGATCTTTTCTGTGGCGAGTAAATAACGTGAAAGAAACGGGCCTTTTGATTATTTCTCAGACCATCTCCCCCCATTTTGGTGGCGCGACCCCTGCTTTAGCACGAGGAAAGTTGCAGAAACCACTACTTCATTGAGATTGGTAAGAAGGCTTTTGAACATCACAAAGTATTTCCATGCAGGAAATGAAATGTACCAATTATAGCTGTTTCACGGTAAGCTGCAGCTGTGCTATTTTGATCAAGCCGAACACAGAATGCAAAACTAAATTCAAAATGGTAACGTCTTGTGTGGTATAACTGAGAGACCTGGAAACTAATCCTTTTCCCAATACACAACATAGTGGAAAAGGATACCTTGCTGCTACGAAAAAGACTTTTAATCAATTAGCTGAAATTGTTAAGCCGGACTAATATAGCATTCTGTTTGGGGGCAAAATAATCTTTTATTATGTTTTGACATTGTGACCTTAGTAGTAGTAATTTTGAATAAGGAGTCTGACTATCGACGATGACTCCATCGTTTTAGAGTGAAGTGTGTATGCAGTATATCAAAACTTTACTTCATAACACGCATGAAAACTTTATTGCGATGTAACGATAAGTCCATGCCTTGAGCTCGACTGGAAACTTTGCCCTTTGCTTCCCATGATAACGCTTTTCAGAGATTCTCTCGGACAGGGGAGATGTTCAAGTTGCCCTATTTTGATGACCGGTCCTAGGAACTACTTGATCTCTCGATGTTTTATCGTTGCCAGAGGCTTCCCTCTCATATCCTTCGGCTGTCGTGGACGTTACTTTGGTCGTTCTTACGGTCCATGAAATGTCTTGATTTCTCCCCCACATCTTCCATCACCCCCAATTATCCAGTTAATATTCAAACATTATTTGGCTTTCCTTAAGCAGTTGCAAAGTTAGCTCCCCACCCCCAGTTCAGATTAGCCCCTCCAAATTTCTAACCCTGGGTACTGGCCTGGTTGAGATGAGAAGATTCAATATAAGCCCACAGGAGTTGTGAGAAATTTTCAATGATCGTTTTTGGCAATTTTGCTATATGTCCTGTAAGAGCATTATTGCATTTCTTTCTTTGAATTGCAAATTGATATCATGAAGTTATGGTTAAGCACTTTATTCTAACATATTTGTTCACGTAATAACAAGACCTGAATTGTAAAGGATAAAATATCTTTATTTGGTAGATATCCACTTAGAATTAGGCCATGAAACAAGGGGTAAAAATATATTAAAAGATATTAAGCACAGAGGAATCTGACCCAATAAAAAGAGAAAGAAGTCCAAAGTGAGAAGGAAATACTAAAGAAACAAAAATACAGGACAAAGAAATGATACCAGCTTGTAGAAGAACAACAATCTGGTCAAATGAAACATTACCTCACAGCACTCCCTAGTAATTTGAAGCTATTGCAATAGTAACAAGAATCTTCCATGTTCACAACAAATATGATGGCATTTCAGATGGAGTAGCTAGCAGGATAGGAGTTCATGTGCCAAATTTTGCTGGTAGAAGTGTCAAGACATCCACCAAAAGGGTGCTTGATGCAAAACCATAAAATTCATAAAAGATTTTTCCTATATCCTTTGCCAGGCTAGAAACGAAGGGGCAGTTCTTAATATGGTAAAATGGCATGAAAAATGGGAGGGAAATTTCTATCTTGCCATGTTTCTTTGATAAGCATAGGCCTACTCTCACAACTTTGAGGTGGCTATCTGCCCTCAAACCAAGTTTTCAAAGTTGGGCCACCTTCATCCACAAATGTCACTTAGTTAAGCAGTCAACATCTTACTGTTGTATGACTGGTGTAGGTGCATCATCCACGAACATTTTATGAGTAAGCTAAAGGGTATGGGATAAATTGTTGCTCTATGTTAACAAGTTATATGACATAAGTATTTAAAATCTAAGAAATTGCACTGTCAACTTGAATAGTTACACAGAAAACATTTGTCTATACTGAAAATCAAGATTACATAAGAAAGATACAATCCATAAATAACCAGGCCTGTGCAGGTGAGTTGATTGAGCATATGAAGAGTGAATGGCAAAGTCTATTGAAACACATTAACATCAATAGAATTCAGAGAAAGCTCTTATAATTTGATCTCGAAAATTTGCAAGCACATGAACTAAAACCAATTAGCCATTTACAATTTGTGCCGTTCAAGGAAAGTTCACGTTGTCATCAGATGGGATGACGTACGAGGCAACGTCCGAAAGTAAGGAAATTTTATTTCAGTTTTCGGTATGCAATATTGAAAATTCTTCTTGCGTCTTTAATACTAACGGATAGGGGTACCCGTTAGTTGGTGGAATACGACACCCCACGCACCAAGAGAAGTTATAAATAAGACGGAACTTAGTGCCATGAATAAGATATCGCTATTAGGAAGTTGGAAATGAGAAAGCCTCACTGCTGTTACCAGTGCCACTGATAACTCAATAGTATAACAACTGACGGATTAGAAATAGCATGTAGCGTATGAAAATGTTCGACGGCAGGGGTCGACGAGTCCAGGAGCTTCGTCGTAAGGAAATAGGTGCGCTAAAATAACCTAAATACGTAGCCTAAGTTGAGGGGCGTTGCCCTTTGACTCCCTAGATGCCCTTTGTTTATTATTTAGCCTGTTTGGTGATTTTACCGTTTATCTAGGGTTTCAAAATCCGGCCCACTTCTCACCAGGGGATTGCTAGGCCCTCTGCTCATCAGGGGTCTTTGATTGAGGGATTGCTATGCCAGATAGTCCATTCTTGCAGTGTGGTTGCAATAGTGTCTCTCTTCCCTTTTACAGTACTCCTGGAATACATACAGGTATTTCAAATACCGCTGTGAGAAAGCGTACCTTCCCTTACAATTTAAAGTCGTACTGAGATTTAATTGCATTGTAGGTAATTAAAAATTGCTCGTAAATTTTGGTTTTAGGTTACTCTCGTTAATCTCGTTACGTTAATCCACTACTAACTAATAAAATCTCACTGCGCTACAGCACCGGATGGTGTATCATCAACTTTTTGTAATTTTTCGCAAAAGTAGGCAACGTTAAACGCTTTACTAAAAAGATAGGGAAGAGAAAGGGATATTTAAAGGAGTAAATGAGAAGGATATAAATCACCGGTAGACCGTTATTCGTGTTAAAATCATATCCGCGCAAGTTGTCCGCAGAAGGATAGAACCCGAGATTATTATTCATTGCTCAAAGTCTAGTAAACATTATAAGAGGTTATTGTATCCATTAGCTCCTCCAATGATTGGTACAGGTTAAAGGAACGCCAACCAATCAATAATTAACGTTTTCGAAACCAATGGAAGGAGTATCTTCAGTTAAAGAGCATACTTTATTTCAGAAAGGTTACCAAACGGCATCCCTGTATCACACCTGTATGGCAATAAGTTACCAGATCAATTATCTTTGGACATTTTTTGATACTTATCTTATCATAGAAACCACCCCGTTTTGCAGCGATTGTGTCTCTGCACTCAAGAAAGTGAAAGGCGATAATTTTGGGGGAGAAAGAGCTGTATGTTTTTAAGTAGAACTCGCCTACGGCATTCAACATGCCCTTGTACGAAAACCAAAATTCTAAATTCTACTTACGCTACCCCCTGGCTATAAACTTGCCCCTCTCCCTACCGCTGTTTACTAAACCGGCACATAATAGAACACACGAAATATCATTTTCCGAGCTGACGAGGTTTCCGTATTCGAATTTTTTTATGAAGGATATCACTGAGACAACAGTACTTTCCCATCACTCACAGACCGTAAAAAGCCATACACATGAAACGTACTGAAAACGTGTCTTGAGCCACTTGAATTTGTTCTCGTACATCAAATTATGCTGCATCATGAGACTATCATTTAAGTCATTGCAATGTGCATGGTTGCTTATTGCTTACAATGCAAACCTGGCAGCAAAGGAATCCCCAAATGTATGAAGAGTTTCACAACAACAAAGCACGGATATCCCTCTTTATTACTCCAATCATGCTTTTCTTCCTTGCTGATGGGATTGCTATTATTATTCAAGCAAACGTGCGCACGTAATCAAGGATTCAGGATACAATTTGAGGAGCTTGCCCTGGCACGTCTAGATGGTGCGACATGCGTACATTTTCCCATTAAGTTCAGAAGCTCTCCCCCTGCTCGCAGCAAACTGACTCTAGAGATTTGTATCCCTTATAAATGTCCCAACTTAAGTGAAAACAGCAGCATAACTGTTTAAAAAGCTCATACGTGAAAATAGAGTGTACTAAGACCCCTTACGACATACAAGAGTAGCTCAATTAGTAAATTATAGCAATGCTTCTTTGGCTGATAAACCTTTCCTAGAATCGAGAATCTGGACAATGTACATTGCAGGAGTAAAGTGCGTTGCCAAGGGCAAAGAGACTCGGATATTGTTGAGGGGTAAACCACCTCAAATAAATCTCGTACACTTTTAAACCCTTTTTCAAATTGCTGACAACTTCTTCTCAAAATCCTATCATATTCACAGAAACCTCCTACGTCTGTTATTTTTAGTGGTTTACCCCTCGGGTCAAAATTGGCTTTGCCAATGGCAAACAATTCATAATTTGCATTGATTATGTACGTATCTATGTATGTATGAATGTATGTATGTATGTATATATGTCTGTGTAGATGGATGTACGTAGGTATTTATGTATATGTGTGTATGTACGTTTATTTAGTTATTTTGCCATATACAAAAAGGCAAATTTACAATACCTTATTCCTTTCAATTTTCGCCTCCCTATAATTTTCGCTCCCTTTAATTTTCGTTCTTTTAATTTTTGCCCCCTGATCCGTCGTTTGGCGTCCTTTAATCTCCGCCCCCCGTAATTCACACGTAAATAATGTAGTTCTATATTTAACGACATTTGAAGATTGTATCTCTTATGTTTATTCCTTGGTCTACGCATGTACCGGTACCGGTAACTCCACAACGGAGCGAAGGCAAATTGCTTTAAAATGGATGGGCTTATGTTTGAAGAAAATACCAAATGTAGGTCGCACTTGCCTGTTGGTACAGTGGATGTGTCAGAGTGTAGCTTGAAACTAACGCGTGACTGTATCGTGCCGTAAATTGCTCGTGACATGGTATTACATGAGGATATACTTGTAATCGTACAACGTGTCGAAGGATTAGACCTACGTAGCTTGCATTGAATCATACCTAAACGTATGGAAGCACGTCACGGTCACGATAACCAGTCATTATTTTGTAGTATCAAATTGTAATATCTAACTATTCATGGGAGGATGAGGTTCATGGCACCGCTGTGTATATCACTAGGCTACAACTAAACTTTTATAAGCCATTTTTGCGAATTGAGCTTATGGAAGTATGGATGACCTGGAGTCAAAGTCCACCTATTTATGATGTCAGATGTCTGCCTGGATCGTTGCGGTCAAACTACCACAATCTGCGAAACGAACTTTTTGAACCGTCTACCCTTACTCTTCTACAGTCTTATGATGAATGGCAATAATTGAAAGATATATATATAATGGATCTATTATTATTAGCCTAATCTATTGTTGGATCTATTGTTGCGGATCCTTTCCTTGGTTGAGGGGTTAGTACGAAAAATACCATCTGATCGGTACCTAACACCTAAATGAAACAAGAGGAGAATCAGAATTAAAACATTTACAGAGTTGTTTCACAGAATATTTTTACAAACTATATACCAACTGAATCACAGCAAAGGTTATAACATTCCCACTGCTTAGACTGAAATATATAAACAATTATTCTTTTTGAGAATGATAAGAAACTGGAATCAACTTGATGAGAGTACCATTTTCATGCCAATGCTAGAGATGTTTAGATCACCACTTTGTCATGACTAAATAACATCGCATGCACTCGTTTATCTGCCAATTTATACGCCAGTATTGATTATTGTACAGATACCTGTACAGATACAGATATGCACACTGTAACTTAGTTACTTTATAGCATGTGTTTTATAGCAGCATACCCTGTATATGTATAAATAAGTCAATTAGAATAATAGCAAAAGTATATACCTAGTATGGTCCGGTAGTTATACATATATGTATCAGGTGCATAGGGTGGTGGTAGTGTGTGTGTAAGTGTGTATGTATGTATGTATGTATGTATGTATGTATGTATGTATGTATGTATGTATGTATGTATGTATGTATATATGTTTTATGTAGGTAGTAGCAGTTAGGGTAGGTAATAGTAGTTAGTGTAGGTAAGTAGTTTTAATGCAGATAGATAGTTTCTGGTAGTTGCTGTAGCTTGTATAACTACATATAGATTTTTTCTCTTTTAATGTTGGCATTTGCTACGCATTAGATGATGGTAGACCATTAGATCTTATGGAAGGAAATGGTCGACCACCCATTGTGCACGTAGAAAGTATTTCCTGTAGAGCCAAAGACGTCGATTCAATAAATAGAAAAATACCTTTTATATCTCCAGCAATGACAATAAACAAATTCAAGTTCTATTGTAAGTATTGAAGCATATACTTTATGTCTATCATAGCTAAGCTTGTAAAGAAGTAACATGTTGTTAGTGGACACCCTAGGTCCCTCAGCTTTCAGTATTGCGAAGAGGGGTCAACAACAGGGGAAAGGGGAAACCCGTTCCATTTTGGAAAGAATGGACCCTCGGAAATGGACCACTAGTTACCAGGGGGTTCCAGTGAGGAATTACTAACAACAGTTGTCATCATATGCTATGATTTAATATCCGTAAAGAGCAGCAGTAGAAGATATAATTTAAGGCCAAATAATAATGGTATAAGGTTAAAGGCTCCTACATGCAAGTCTATTAGCACCCTTGGTGATATATCGTTTTATATAGCGGCCCCAAAGCTGTCTTCCATTAGACATACGCAAATTGCATAGTTTCAATACTTTTAATATCTATTTCTTATATATGACTTTTAGGTCGTTACACTGGTTTTTATTGTACAAATTCATACATGAATTTGTAATGCGGAGCTTAAAACAACAGGGTTAACAACAGGGGAACTTCCTAACAACAGTTGTTATCACTTGCTATGATAATGAAGTGCAAATATCATCTTTCTAGTTTTATGATCCCTTGCTAATAGCAGTGAGTAATTTATTTCTCTTGTACTCATTGACAGGAAGATTTTCTCACTTAGAAAGCATTCTATTCTATATTTAGAGAAATGCTCTGATAGCCTTTAGATGTAGGGTAATTTATACATTGCAAACACCATATAACTGTCATATGATGCTGTCAAAGGGAGCCTTCAAATCTTCAACGTAGAAATAAACATTTCAAAGTGAATGAGAATCACTTTGATGTAAAAAGCGTCTTTTCTTTGACTGTGTCGCAAGAATAATAGCATAAAAGCATATTTGTGAGACATGGCCTAAAAGTTACCTTTTTCAATTTTAAGTTATCATCGTCAGCTGTATGTCAACTGGCAAGATTCTTTACCACTGTCTCCATTTTCATGGTCTTCTGGACTCTTTCTACGCACGCGTAATCACGTCCTTCCACGTGCCCCATGTGTCACACAGGCAATCATACACATGGTGGTCTAGTGTGATTGTGTTTGCTAGTTGTTCAATTTAGCAAAGGACCTCGAAGATCGCCATCGCGGAGTTATTTTCATTGATATGCAGCCTCTGTCTTGGTTTACGCCAGACACGATCGAAGTAGTGGGGGATATTGCAGTTGGTGCAAGCATAGATGAAGGCAGGCCAATGATTCGTACGGTCTTGCTTCCTGTTGCTGTGCCCTTCTTTGCCACAGTAAGCGGCATGGTTGTGTTTGAGTCTGAGTGCTCGTTTCTCCGTCTGAAAGTCGGCCCTGAAGTTGTTTCCATCTACCTGTATGTGCCGCTCGCTGCATCGATCGCCACGGGCACAGCTGTGTGATTAGGTTTGATTCGTCCACCCGAACGCTTCCTGCTTTCTTTGGCTTCAATGAAGCGGATGCTTTATTAAGAGACAAGTCTTGATTGGCCTGAACGAGCACGTCAAGGCGGATATATTATCTGCAAGACCAACTATGAGGGTGTCTCTTATCATTTGATCGCTATGTGTTAGCTGGACTCCACATCCGTATGAAATGTTGTACTGACACACATTTACTTGGTCTTTAATGGGTGCAGAGAAGGTTCTCGCTGTTTCATCTCTGCCTTTCTGCATTTGCTGAAGTTGTAGTCAGGCCACCATCATATTCTCTTGAAGGACTGTCAGGGACTTGGTGTTGCCAAGAAGAGTGGTCTCTTCAGGCATTACACTTAATGCCTGACGGTGAATTTTAGTCATTACATGAAATGTCTAAAGATTTCGATCATTAGGCGCAATGACTGAATGACTGAGTGAATTAGTCATCGCGCGTAATGACTGAGTGAATTAGTCATTAGGAGTAATGACTACAGGAGTAATGTTCTCTACTTGGAAACCTTCAGGTTGCTCTACATATAATTCGCAGTCAAAGGAGCATTTAAATATGCTACCTTCACATCCACCTGATTCACAGCTAGATCATGCTGTACTGCCAATTCTATAATTGCTCGGATAGACGTAATGCAGGCAGTTGGTGAGAAAGTTTTATAATAGCCCAAATCTTTGGTCTGTGTATAGCCTTGGGCAACAAATCTGGCTTTGTACTGTGGCTCAATGCCTGGACCTGATTTTACAGCAAATACCCACCGAACCCCACTGCCATTCTACCTAGGGGTCATGTGGTTAGCTCATAAGTATCATTTTCTTCTAATCTATCATTTCAGTCTCCATGGCCTTTTTCTATGCTTCCGAATCATTACATGTGACAGGTTCACTATATGTTTTAGGTACATACACACCCGTTACATTATAACTATGATAGGTAATATTATAGAGCAGTGAAGTAGCTACGGCCTCAACAGGATAAGCAAGTGTTACACAAAGAGCTGAAGTAATTATCACATTTTACGAAAACTTGATTCTTACTCCTTTATAAAAATGTAACAAAATTCTCCAATACTATATTGCAATCTTCCATTTTCGATTTAAAGTTCGAATTAAGAAGTATATCATGGAAACATTTAGATTTAATCTGTTTGTTTTAGCGTTCTTATTGCTTGGGTGGATACAATTCCTATACTTACATTATCACTAGCTATAGGTCAGTTACAACTATCAAATAAAAAAAGATGATATAGGTGAAGTTACATTGCATGGTATTTAGTTCTGTTGCAATATTTTTAATGTCTGTGGTTATAAACAGAATGATGTCATTGTTAGAACTGTAGACGATTGACAAACAAAAGCACATGTCTGCAATGTTAGTATGGACCATATCCATAATAAAGTAGATTCGGAACTTGGTAGAAAATGTTAATTGTATCAGAACTGCAGTTCACAATCAACAGAATAACACCATCATTGATATTACTACGTTATAGTTACACATACGTATAATTTAAGTATTTATAGTGTCAACGATAACACTGAAATAGATTTGTTGCTAAGAATTGTTTTAGCATCGTTGAATTTTTCAATAAATGGTATAAATCGTGTTCCTGCAATTGACATGCAAGTGAGAAACAAGCTTACGTAAGCATCACTAATGGCCATACGCTGTTGTCTATGGATGGCGGTCTTGAAGAGTAGACGCAATAACAGGGAACACTTAATAACATTCCATAGAGAGTCGTTGGTCAATATAAGGGCAAAGGTTACCACAAGGTATTGCATGACAGATGCAATCTCCAATAATCTAATCTAAACTACTGTACTTTCCCGTTCTCATCTTTGAAAGTGAACTAAAAACGAGCGTACGGTAAAGATTATCTCCCCTAACTGTCCATTTAAGTCGTAGGAAGTCTAAGACTTACTCCATAGAGCGGAAAATATTACAGCCTAGTTGAACAAATCCATTCTTTTATAAGCATTACAAGTGAACTACTGCTGTTTATAGCTCTTTATAAAAAGATGGCCGCGATTTGCCTGAAGAAGACCATGTTGCGAATGATGAATTCTACTCCCATGTTGTTAAAGGTGTCGATAGACCTTAAAATGACCCAGATGAATTGATTGTATGATTACTCCTGCCTCGTGTTAATTATCAGGAGGAAGAGAAAATATTCTCATTAGCGGGCAATATGTACAGCGGCAAATCTCCATTGTAAACAAAGCTTCTCACTACACAGAATTCTTTTCAGATATACAGTGTCAATAAGGTATTGACGATTTATGTTTTGGTCAATATTTTAGGATGATAATACTTTTTACTCATCTGCAACGGACAGAAATTGTCCTACGACAAGATAATATCAAGGATAAAGGGTATACCATTCCTTCTCTTTGCATCCCCTGTATTTAAACTTACTTATTTAGGACTTGTTGCTTATTTTTTTACATCATTTTTTTCATTAATCAGAGGGTAGTCTATCAACTTCTTTACTGTACCCTACCCTACTCTACTCTAACCTACACAACTCTTCTCCATCTCAACTCTACCCTCCCCCTCCCCCTACTTAAATTCACCACACTCAACTCTACACTACTTTACTCTACTCCATGGCACTCAACTCTTCTGTATCTTACTGAACTGTACAAGAATCAACTCCACCTACCAAACTCAGCTCCACTTTACTCAACTCTACAGAATTGTACCCTACCCTTCTCGACTCTACCCCATCATACTCATCTGTGTACCACTCGTCTCTATTTAGACCCACCCTACTCCACCGTACATAACTCTACTCGACTCCGTAAAACTCAGCTCTTTCGTACTTACCTCTGCTGAGCTCAACTCTCCTCGTTCTGCTTTATTCTGCTCTCACCCATCTTTGTTCTGTATTCTACAAAATTGCCCTGTTGATTTATGCTATTCCTTTTTATAAAATTATATTGCTTGAGTTGCTACCTTTCTGCTTTGAATAAATTCTCTGCTTGCACTTTTCTGATGCACATTTGTTCCTTTTAGAAATCTTGGAATTTTGAAGAATCATTGGACACAAAGATCAATATGGTGAAAAATAAGCAGGATTTTGGTCAAGCCATTTCAAATTCTTTAACAAGAACAGCTTGAGAAATAGCTGATATGTCATTTACATGACTGCAGAAAAGAGTGCTGTCATACCACTGCGAATAATTGTTCTGAGTGTTCTGATGGCAGTGTAGCCTGGCGCGCAAAGTAGCTGAATCATGTTGCTGGGATGACGAGACTTAGTGGGCTCATTGTTGGCGCAAATGTAGTATCCGTGACTAAGAAACTAACCTTAATATGCTCAAACTTGACCAGATGTAAAATTTGGATGTGTCTGTGATGGCAAAAACAAATATCTACAATTCACTTGTGTTACCTATATTCAGTGTCAGTGTATCTCTGTTGTGACTCTGCTATAAAATTTGTCTACTCGCCTCACATAGTAGATCATAAAAGATATAAAGAACAAACGACGTGCTTACTTGAAAGGTAAATGTTGCGTGTAAGGCGCCTTAGAATCTGCATGACATCAAAACATAAAAGCCATTTACATTGTCATAACTTACTTTACTTCAACATGTATGAGAAGGAATCTAACATTTTAACAGTTAGAGAGAATAAATTTCATTTGAAGAATTTCTTTCAAATTGTTTAAAGTACTATTGAATCAGCTGTACGTATTAATGCCAGGCCATTTCCGGTTAGCAATATGTAACATCTTACCTTTTGAAAATATGCGTTTTGTGGCAGAGCTCCCTGAGAGTGTTGCAGTAAGCCTATCCCTCACAAAAATAACAGTTCATCTTGTAGACGGATTCTATTGTATAAAGTTGAAGTGCATTACTGCTAGTTAGTCTAGCCCAGCCATCGCTTACACCAGTGGCGGTTTTAGTGGGGGCTGAGGTTCCATGGTCCCAGGCCTCGCGCTTTTCGTGGCCAGAATAGGGGCCCGGGGCTTAGAAAAAATGGTAGAAAACAGGTAGAAAAAAGTTAGAAAAAGGTAGAAAAGAAGGAAGAAAAAAGGGAGAAAAACACGACTCTTTTAAAAAGGACCCTGCAGATTCTTCCGGACCCTGGCTCCGCAGTCCCTAAAACCGCCACTGGCTTGCACTACAATTACTTAATGCGGTAGAATGACTTTTGTAAGGTAACAAACAGCGTTAAATCCTAATAAGTAACTTTTGTCCAAGATTGGCAGTAAGTAGCAGCACACACCTTTGTAGCTTTTATTTGTGAAAAAATAGCCCTATAGATCAGTAATTCTCAGCAGGATCCGGGGAACCCCCTTAGGGGGTATTTGAGATTTTAAAGGAAGTATAATTGAGACGAGGCGTAATTCGGGTCAGACAGCTAATAGCATGTTTCATTGCTTTTCTTATGTCAAAATGGCAAAACCAAAGAAATGGGTGGATAAATATTGTCCTGTTTTCTCCTTAGCTGCACATATTTTTGTTTAAAACCCATAAAATAAATTATAGTCACTTATTGACTGTTTATGTGATGATGTATTACGTGATCACGTGAAAGGGGTACTTAAAAATTTTTGCAACTCCAGGGAGGGTAATTTACTATCTGCGGTTGAAAAACCCCTGTTCTAGATAAAAATGTTTAGAAAATCCAAAGGATATAATCGTCTGTAATCATCCAAATTATGTAGTCGTCTATCGCTTGAAAAATCCGGGGAATACTTCTATTAGACGTATCAGCATGGGTGTAGACAATAGGTGGACAAGAGCATATATCATCCCTTCTTTTTGACTCGTATTGTTTTTGGAGCACTATCCCCCCCTCCCCCCTTTACGTCTGATCTCTTTATCCTGAATATTGAGCTTACCTCTTAAAATTGTTTGACGTTTTATCAGTAGGTATCAAAATCAGAACTAGATTATGGGCATTTTCTGATTTTTCGTTTGAAAGGCAAAAAAATCTCTTTTAGTGACCCAAACGTATTGTTGTCGCCAGAGAGGCTTGTATGATGAATTTCCCATTAACTGCAGCCCTGATTTGCCTGAAAGTTATTATGGCAGTCTCAATCAGATACTCCTCAGTAGTGGTAACGATATTGAAATTGCCCAAGATACATGTTAAAATTTGTAAACATACTGACCAAGAACGCTGCGCATTTGGCAATATCAGAAGGTAGTCAACAAGTCATTGGAGGTACGCCGCTGTTAAAACCGTACCCACGCGGGAATGGGGACATGGAAGCGCTTATCAAGGGGCTAAACTGAGAGATTGCTATGGAAGGGTTCAGGCTCCTAGACTTACCATCAGCCATCCCCAAGTTCTTTTGTCAAGATTCAGTGTCTTTTGGCTTTTTAGCCAGTTGCAATGCAGCCTTCCCCTCTGCCCTGTAGATGAGAATTCACGCCCCTCCACATAGATACGAATGAGCAGGTATACAGATACTTGGCTGGCTAAAGAAGGCATTGGCTTGCCAAATAACAGAATTTTTTAATAAGAATGCCAAAATTATAGAGATCGAAACACAACAACCAATGGTTTCCATTATATTCCAGTTTTTAATTGCCAAAAGCAAGTATGATTCTTGCCCGTGAACATGAAGCCTCAACTCACTCTTGCCAGTTTCTCTTTGTTTAAACTGGTGACGCAATAACTAAGGTTTAAATACCTTGTATTCCACCGTTCTTGCAAGGCCGCTTAGCTCAGTCGGCTAGAGCGTGGTGCTAATAACGCTAAGGTCGTGAGTTCGAGCCTCACAGTGGCCACTACTTTTTTCGTATTTCTTTCTTTTTTGATGATTTTTGTGACTCCTTCAAACCAACTTTCACCATGAATGATTAGGCCTAAGTTTAAAAGCAATTAAATCATATCGTAATTAAAAAATGCACGGAAAGGAATCTCAGAGAAAAATGGAATGATCGATGAAAATAAAGCTAGCCAGTGAGATAATACTTTGAAATTTGCGCACCAAGTTAGAGTCAGATGATTGTGTAACAGAAATTTCTTATAGCTCCACTAGCCACGTTAAACCTACCGTAATATGTTTCTATATAAGAAACGAACTTTCAAGAAACTCTGGTTAAAAAAAAATAAAAAAATAGAGAAATTCAGTTGTCCAGTTGCACAAAATGTGTCTTGTCCGGTAACAAAAGGCACACCCTATAGTGCCTCCGTATATATACGCTACTAAACCGGAAGTGCTCTTTAGGCCACAACGACCTTGGTTACGTGGTGGCAACGACATTCTTAATACAGTGTTCTCTTAATGCCGCTTCAGAAAGGTATAGATTATTGAAGGTATCACGCAAGATGTTTTGGTTACATCGATACAAAAATGTCAGAGGTAGGTCCAACATTAATATTTCCGATGTATTATGCTATACTACCGTGAAAAAATATATATGCCGATCAGAATGCCGGGGGGGGGGGGATTACGCTAGTGAATTGTCTCGGGGGGACTGGCTTCTTTCTGTCTTTCTGATGTTAAATGCTTACGAATACTCGGTGCATGAACGTTAGACAAATTTGAGAATATTAGAAATGATAGGCATGAAGAGATTGCTCAAGGTGAATGCCGAGTATCGCAATATTTATCGTGATTTGTCATATTTGTTCCTGATAACACCACCAACCTCTAAAACCTTCTATAAAAACGTAATAAATATCATAAAACGATTTAAGATTCTCTATGAAAAGAAATAATGATGATTGCAATGGCTTCTCAATTGTAAAAGTGCTTTAAAGTGTTATCCAACCGTCGGGTATTAGAAGTGACGTGATTCTCAAGTGATACGGAAAAGGAATCTCAACAAGTGGCGATCATGTCTTCAAGAAATGACAAATATTTAATTAAACGATTAAGTAGTTTCCATATCCTTTTCTACATCCTCAAAAAGCATCATGCCTCACTTCTTACATAGAATCAAAGAAAACAATATCTGTCTAACGTACTGTATTGTTTACAAGCTGTTGTGAAAACCCGAACTGTCAGGAAAAATAAAAGCCCTTTTCTATAAATATTTTAAAGTTGAGTAGATGGAACTACGTATTCCAATTTCTTAATAGTTTAAATACCAGATGGTCTAAATTAGTTTGTCTTTGTCTTTGATAGAGATGATATTTTAGACGGTGTCATAGCAACATCAATATTGGCATTCATTTTGCGTTGTGAAACCATAACATTAAGCCCTTTTAACTGTAAAAAAGTTCTCATAAAATTCCAAG
This sequence comes from Alatinidae sp. Z8VKAUB7J3, assembly GCA_010016025.2. Classification (NCBI taxonomy): domain Eukaryota; kingdom Metazoa; phylum Cnidaria; class Cubozoa; order Carybdeida; family Alatinidae; species Alatinidae sp. Z8VKAUB7J3. The sequence goes on along the minus strand of JAAAKM020073195.1, from coordinate 82,828,547 downwards.
CACCTATTCATGAATTTTTTCTTTACAAATATTTTGGCGATTTATCAACTGAGTCACTTATTCTGGATTGCAAAATAGGAATGCTCTTCGCAGTCAGAGCACTCGCAAGGATTCCCAGATCCTTCATCCAAATGGAAAGAGAGTTGGGTACCACATTCACAGCAACGGCAACATGATTGGCTATCACAGTCTTCAGTGTACGAGTCTGTGTCTGAATAGGTTTCACCAAATTGTTTGCACTGTTCCACAGCAAGTCCTTCTTCTTCGGGACTAGATGCTGCATCTGATTAAAAAAATGGAAGAGGTTTCTTGGTATCATATGAAGTTTTCAATCATCAATACAAGTTTATCTTACTTTTACCGGTGCAGACGTACAGTGTACTTATTGAGTCAGTTAACCCTACCTTGCATGGGCTTTTTGGCTCTTCTTTATAAACGGCAATTCCATCAGCCAGAGCAAATGCTGTAAAAAAATAATAATAATAATAATAATAATAAAAATAATATTAATAATAATTTGAAAGCACCTATTTCTAAACACGTTCCAAATAGTAATATGTTTAACCACAACAAAATAATCCTGCCAGGTAAAATTATACGTACTGAAAATGAAATATTAACAAGATATGTTTAATAGGCTTTTAAAATTGTTCAGCTTTTTTGCAGCTGTAATGACAGACACTGTCTACGTGGACACAAACCCCTAAGCAACTGCTAGTTTTTTGTCAGATCCACTTACTTGCTCAGGCCATTTTCTAAGTCTTCAATATTTGCAGTGACCATAACTGATGAAGACAACGTACCAAAGCTTTGTGCCACCCCTAAATAAAAATTGCAGTGGCAAAACTTAGTAAGGTAAGATACCGTATTTCCTCTGATAAACACCATACTCTGATAAACGCTGCCCTTATCAAACACCGCAGGATCATACAGGACCTTGCAGGGTCATATAGGACCTTGCAGGACCTTGCAGGATCATGCAGGACCTTGCAGGATCACGCAGAACCTTGTAGGATCATGCAAGACCTTGTAGGATCATGCAGGACCTTGCAGGGCCTTGCAGGATCTTGCAGTATCATACAGGACCGTGCAGGATCACGCAGGACCTTGCAGGATCATACAGGGCCTAGCATGATTATACAGGACCTTGCAGGAACATACAGGAACTTGCAGGATCATATGGAATCAAGCAAGGAACGAAATGAATCAGTTCCGAATACACAAGCAAGGGTAGTGAAAAAACATACTTCCATACCATACATAGACCAAGAGATATACGCATTAGTTGAAGGAATATTACAGTTGAAGGAATAAATACAAATGGTCAAATAAAACATTGACAAGTGGAACTGAAACACCCTAGGCAAACTTTTAAAAAGGAAACAGGTTGATTCTTTAATCATAAAAACGAGGGAAAAGTAACTTACGTTGCGATGAATTTGTCATCTTCTGGAAATACTGTCGGGGAAATTAAACATGGGGAATCAATAACGTAAAAATCGTGCCTTTCTGTTAAATAGTTTTAAAAATCACACAGCACAGAATCTAAAGACACACATCCTACTTTAATGGATAGAACTGGTACAAATTGGCCTTGTGTTTATACGGGATCCAGTGGATCCGAAGTCATTTGTACCTCTTATCTGTACTAGTTTGGGACATCTTGCGAAAGTGAACTAGTTTGGAGTCGATCCCAAAAAGGTCTCGTGGCACTTGGGGTCGGATCCAAACTAGAACTCACTTTCTAACATGCGGAAGATTGGGGGGTTTTAGTATGCTAAAACAGTTTGATAGCAAAACATTTATGTTAGGATCTTTTCCTAAAAGGTTATTTCTCATTATTTTGTCATACCTTTAGTAGCATTAGAAATGACATGAAGTCTGCTTATAACGGTACTTTTAGCAAAGTTTTAGCTTTTACATTTATCTTGATGACACAGGTTACCCTCTTTCTGGCTTTTAATCTCGTACTGATGATAAAATTAGAAACTGTTATTTTCCTCTAACTAAGGTTGCATGTACAAAACATCGATTCAGCGTGTCAATGAAACAAAGCCGATGGACCAATCGCATTGACGCACAAAAGAATTTACGCGCAAAATTTAGTAAGTCCGTCAAGCATAAAGAGGCTTTGAGAGAATCACGGTCAAATCCTTGTAATTCATAACTCTCTTGTGCGGATAATATGTACTTCGTTTTACGAGATCTTTGCTAGAAAACTTTCAGAATTTGGGATAAAATCTTATAGAAACAATACAGTAAACATCTGATACAAAGCTGCGAGGTATTGGTACAGATTTTAGATTATCACAGACTGCGGTTAACGGTGTATTTATGAACCAAAACTCAGACGGATTTCTCAAAATTTTCAATCCGCCAAATAAAACAATTATCAAATACACAGAGGATATTTTGAGATGATTTCCATTTAAACGGAAGGCTCAAAGAGTGGTACTGAATCGAAAGAAGAGTCTAAGCAGAAAATCCTTTGCGGGGCAGTTGCCATCTTTGATTAAAGACTCTGATTTTGATCGGCCCTGTAGAGGCATTTCCGGTGACTAAACTTTTTTTGTTAACATTTTATCCTGATGTTACCATGTTTAGGTTGAGCAGTATTTTGAAGACGAGCAATCTTTCGAAAGGCAGGTCAGAAGCAAATAATACTGTGAAAGGTTTAGTTTACTTGTAATTCGTGCCTTCAACCGGAAAGAAATTTTAAAAAGCTGTGTTTCTGTTGAGGATATCGCAAACAATTGACTAAAAATAATGTCTGCAAGGCATATATTTCCTTTACAGTTTTGTTGTCTCTCTGCACAAGAGCATGCATATTTATTTGAAATGGCACGTGCAATTAAACCTGTAAGACGTTTTCGATTTTGCACCACACACCTTTTTTACCTGCAGCGAGCATATTTCTTGGTTGTCGTATCGTGGGGCTTAAGAAACGTAAAGAAGCATGTATTTACACGACAATTTGTCTGCTCTTTTACACTCCGGCATGTAATAAATTTTAAGTCGCTTATTCTCGACTGCATGTGTACTAAGCCAAGTAGAATAATTAATTCGAGTCCATCGACTTGCTGTTAAAGCAAGAAAGTTTCTTACCTACCCACCGGTGGACATCGACATCCAGCTCAACGCAATTGGAGACCAGCCTCTCTGCGCCATGTGACTTGACCAAGGAAAGACTGCCCTGCTGCCCGTCTATCTATACAAAGCCCATTGAATTTAGTATCATAATCAGAATAGATATCACAATTACTACATTACTTGTCACCAGGTGTCTCTCATTGCAATTTCCTTATGTGAAGAGAGCAATTTCGTTGTGAGCTCTTAACTGTGACGTCACAGTTGTACTGAATATCAAAATTGGCATTACCCCTAATTCATTACACTCTTTTTGTCGATATGGTTAACCAATCGAAATTTGTCAACGATATCATGAGCAATTGTTGAGATATGCCCTTTCAAACTTTGCTTCACGTCTATCAAAACGTCAGTTCATAAATGACTGACTTCGCAAAAATAACAGTTTATTGCACGATAACGTGATGTACTAAAAAGTTCTTTTTTTGTCTGACAGACTTCAGAGAACAATCGCCATAAGGATTGAAATGGAATGTGTGAAAAGAGTATACCAAATTGCATTTTTGAAAGTGCCAATCAAGAATTGGAATGCTTGAATGGCTTGTGTTTTTAGACCAATCAGAGTCCACTATAACGGATTAATTGAATAGGCCTAATGAGAAAACGAATTCTTTCTGTGTGCATGGCAAAGGTTTTCTTGCTTTTATGTGGTTTTATATACAGTGTATATGTGCGTGCGCGCGCGCGTGTGTGTGTCTGTTTATACACGCCTTTTCTCTATCTTCTGTGACCCTAGGCGACTGAAATTTTGGTCCTCATGGGTAACTTGACAAAGGGAAGGACATAGGCTATTTGGGGTTGAGATAGGGTTGCGGTTGTGTCCCAGGTTGCAAAAAGGCCTTTTGTGAGCTTGTTGGGATGCCACAGGAGTGCCCTATGTTAAATTGATACCAGAAGTTTACTTCCAAGTTAGTGTAAGTACCTTACGTACCTTAACTTGAAAAGCAGCTAACGTACTCTTAAATACAGGTAAGCTAACTTACCCTAACTTAAAATTTAGCCAACTTACCCTAACTTACGAGTTAGCGAACTTAGTACAGCATCTTGGAAGTTAGGGTAAATTGAGTGACTTGCGACTAGCTTACTTGCCTTTGGTATAAATCTTGGAAGTTAACTTCGGAGATGAACAAACCAAATGACACTCTTTTTGGTACCCTCAGAAGCCCACAAGTTCCCTGCCTTAGTTTCTCAACATTAAACCCGGGCAACGGCGGATACCTTAGCCTGCGCGCAGAGAGGACTGACGTAGTGGCTGGGATAGCAGTGACGGGGGAAGGTAAGGCGGTTTGGGGGGGGGGGCAATTCTCCCCAATTCTTCGTTTACGTCCCCTACCCCATGGTTGTTAAATAGTTGTCTAGTGCAACAGGCCAGGCTTCATTACACTGCTTCACACTGAACACGCCTAGACAAATACGATTAGGAATGATAAAATTCTGGTTGGAAACTTCACCTTTTATTAAATGAAGTAGTAGGTCTTTGACCTGAGTGAAATTTGTTGGCACGCACAGCGAAAAGTACCATAGGGGTGTAGCAAGGGGACTCTTGGGGTGTAAGTTCGAAAAGACACACTGTCTAAACCGCTCACTGCAAGCAAACAAGTGATGTATATGCAGAACCAACATACTTGAGTAAATGAAACTATTGGCATAATTTATTCAGGGGGAGAGGGGTCTCTCTCATTACATTCCTCGTCCGGCGCGACGCATTTCCCGTAAATTGTTTAAAGGCCTGATCAAGAAGGGCAATTTCCGTTGATGGATACTTAAGGACCCTGCGCAAATTGATTAAAATCATCAAACTCGAGTCTTCATTCGAGTTGGTTTCGAAAATTGGCACTTCCGCAGCTCTGGTCTAAACCCTGTCTTTACTTAACACTCTAGTAGGGATGTAATCATTGGACCCGACCCTTTGTGCTACAGTTGTGCTCAAAACTAGCACAGTCCTCCAGACAATTGTCGGAATATCTCGGCTTATTCTCCTCCACACTGCTCGATCCACAATTGATTAATTTAGCTTTTCCATTGGGATACAAGAGTCGCGGATGATTAGTATCTACATAGATGAGCTTTCGGGAGTTAACTCTTCCAAAAGGCTTCCACAGAAGGAGTGAGGATACTGTAGGCCTATTACTTCTTTACCAGCACGTTGACAGTGCCCATGATACTACAGGCAGCGTTGACGAAGCACAAGGGAGATTATGTCGGGATTACTGTAGATCTCAATGAGGGTAGGATGTGATCTTCAACTGAGGTGTTTGACTCTTTTGAGTATGTGCCATCAAGACGTTTCTCCACCTCCACGAGCACAGTCGTATCTGACGACTTATAGATTTTCTGTCTCCTTGATTTCTTTTACTGATATAAACAGCGCTTGTACAGCAATGGTCTGGCATATACTTCTGTTGTTTCAGGCCTTCTTTACTAAAAGAAATGTTAGTTAGAAAGAACACTAGAGAAATAGAAAAGCATGTCACTACCGGGGATCGAACCGGTGACTCACGCTTTCGCGGCGTGTGTTCTACCAACTGACCTAGGTGACCTCTGATGTTAACATCCTTCTATTTTTCTAGTCGCCACATTAGCTCCCAATCATCCACCGGTGGACATCGACATCCAGCTCAACGCAGTTGGAGACCAGCCTCCAGATAGCGATCGTCTATACACTTAATTCCGTACTCTTAAACCAAACTCTGAAACTCTCTAATCCAACTCTATATATCAAAACAGAACTCTGAGCAAATTCTACTCATACAATTCCTAAAAGATAATATTAGGGAGTGGCCCTGGGCTAGTCACCTGACTAGACCCCGTCTATTTCCGATCAGATTGCAATAAGAGCCATTTTTTTATACATGTTACTTAAATTATACATGTGTGTTTGCGTTTGTGGCTGTTTTGATCACGAGAAACATGACTTGACAATTAACCGTTGCATGTGGAGTTCTCTTACTTACAGCGATGTCAATTGGCTCATAGTTATGAGCCTCCAGTGACAGTTTAGGAGTTTTCAAGGAACCCATTTGCTTAGCATATCTCTGGAACCTTTTAACAAATTTAAGTACAACTTAAATCGTGTCGCTCTTGTGAACGTTATTTTCTAGGATCCTCTCGTTTCCTATAAAGCCATCATAACAGCTTTCTCATTTCACTCCATACAATTGCTGTGATCAGTGTGTGGCGAAAACGTTTAGCAAAAGGAATCCGTTACTCAACGCAAAATACAATTTTTTATGTATATTTTAAAATGTTTCAGGGCCGTGTGATTTCATTGGGTCCAGGGGACAGGAATATTTTGCTAATTTTCAAAGCCTAGTCCCTAACTCCTATAACCCTAAGACTTCAAATAGTTATAGGAAACCCATTAGAACCGATAAATGTCAAAAAACATAGAGTTCAGGTTCGAGGTGTGAATGAGAGTCATATCTTGTTAGGCATTATTCTTGTTAAAGAAAACAGCTTTCTAATCAACCCTTTGTGCAAATTTTGCTACAGCAGAGTGTAAAAGCGGATGCCCCCTCCCCCGGTGTATAACTTTCCCCAAAAAACCTGAAGTGCTGTCTACGGGCTCTCAGGTTGTTACTCGTTTTAGTTGTAGTTGTACTCGTTTGACCTTCACAAAAGGGTACGAGTAAATTTGTAATTGATAAGATCATTGACACTTGTCTCGGCTATAGGATTTCTAAAGGTCAATAGCAACACTGTTAAACTTAAACACAGTGCTATCAGTAACTAGTTTTTCTGTCTCGCTCCACAGTCCTGTGCGGCAGATATATAGACAGATAGATAGATAGATAGATAGATAGATAGATAGATAGATAGATAGATAGATAGACAGACAGACAGACAGACACACAGACAGACAGACAGACAGACAGACAGACAGACAGATGGACAGACAGACAGAAAGATAGCTAAATGGTTAAATGTATAGAATGGACTGACTGGTTGATTGACTAACTAGAGAATTACCTCTGACTCATTTAAAGGCCACTTTCATCTTCTTAATGTGTGGTTTTCATATTTTAATAAAGATATTTTCTACTTGCCCTCCTAAGTACCTCCTCAAAAATTGTCATGGGTGGGAGATTACGTAAAAATTAATAGGCGGGGGGTGGGGTGGAATAAGAATGTCCTGGGTGGAAAATGTTTGAAAAATTAATTAGCGGGGGGGACGTCTATTGGGCACCCAAGAGTACTCGAGTTGCTTAAAATTTTACCAGCTTGAGAGTAGCTGCTTTTTGTCCATTTGCTTATCCAAAAAGTGCGTAATACGTAGTTTTGTTACCTATTTTATTGCTCTTGACCCAAATTTCTTTTTAATAATAACTTAATAATGTTGATCACAGCTCATTGATTAGTTTTATCTGTCAAATTTTAGGCTCATTTAAACTAAATCTTTAATAATAGTTACCATTTTATTTCGTTTGTGACTGACTAACTGGTCTGTGGAATGACCTAACAAAGAGACGATTTTATTGTTAAGACGTTTTAGTTTTTTGGATATCTTGCTCGCTTACTGTAAGAATTCTTTTTGAGAAGTGTCGACCACCTTTGTGTTGTTCTTTAATGAAGCTTAATTTCTGAGGAGTGTTTAATAAAACATCTTTTTTAAAGAGGTTTATCCTCATACAACAAAATCTGTTTTGGTCTACATCCGTGTCCCCTCTGGCATGTGTCAGGGCCCCTTACTGCAATTACCTGGGGACGGACCTGTGAGCGTAAGACGGTGAGCATGCACCATTTTGGTCATACAGGTGAACTCCTGATTATAAGATCATAAAATGAGTTGATTGCAACTTAGTGTGTTCTTAAAACTTTCCTGGGTCGAGGGAGCATTAACGCACATGTTTGTGGCAGATTTGGGCCGAGGAGAGTATTTCGAAAGAAAGCAAGGACGTTTGGAGGCTCGAAGAACATATTTGCGGCTAGTGTAATCATGTACGGCTAATCAATTAAATTACGTTAGAGGAAGAAATTGAAGTTGGGAAACGTCGGTTGGCTGGCAAGCGCGTTGGGGTAATAAACAAGTTCTGGAGGCCGGTTAAGGATTTCCGAAGCTTTCAGAAGGGATTTGGATTAACAAAAGCATTTCATTGCTGGATGGAGGATTGAATGATGCAAGACGAATTCAGAAGCTGGCAAATGGCTTTAGGGGCTAGAGGGAGAAACCCAGGACTTAGAGAAGAGCAATGATGCTGACAGCAAATATTTATGAGCTAAAGGGAAACAATGAGTGCACAAATGGTTTTGGGGCTAGAAAAAAGAGTTTAGAGGCTTGAAGAAGAATTGGAAACTTGCATGAAACTTTCGCGAGAAAGAAATATTGGTATATAATAAACATAATGGTAAATATGGTATTGGTATATAATAAATATAATAGTCTAAAAATACAATTCTAACAGGGATGTTAATTCTGATTTTCAATCGTCATCGTATCGCTGATAATCCACTAAAATAATGTAATCAAAGGATTATTGTCATCATCCTTTCTACACATATCACAAACGATTGACATTGTTATTTCGTCAGCTCAAGAAAAGTACAAGCAACAACGATGCAAAAAACTTACTTGGAATCTGCTAACAAAGATGGCTTTGACACATTCCACTTGTATGCGGCAAAGAGCAGAATGTCTGCGCAAGAACTGTTCATCTTGTATGACTTCCTGGGATGGATGGTTTCTTTCTGTACCGTCTCAATCTCAAGGGCATCCAACTCTTGATCGAACACCTAATTGAAAAAGGGATGTGACTATTACTATTAATGCATAACAAGTTTGGCATCTCATATCTCCCAAAGTTGGACTGTTATTAAATGCGTTTAAGCTATTTAAAAACTATTTTCTGTTTTCTTACTCCATAATAGTACTACAAAACGACGTATTACCAATTCTTACTTCCAATAACTCAACTAACGTTATAGCGGCTTTCTTAGAAAGGATACTTCTGTATGCGCTCGCCGAGCTATCGCCCCCTGCGACCTTGACAAATCCATGTATTTTATGTCGCTGCAGTTGCTGTCCCTTCTGCCAAGCTTGTCTGCCAGGGGGACTACTGTTGGTGCTGATACCAGCTCAGAAGCATGTTCCATTGAACATCACTTCAGACACTATTTGAAGATATTCCAATGATATGAAAACACCCTTGTCAGACAGCAGGTTAACATAAAATCTTATTATGAGTATATAAAGTTCTCATGACGATGTAACTAGATGCCTTATCCACTGTCGAACACGCATATGTACTTACTGGACTTTAGCCTGCAATTCCTGTACATGTGTTGATACCATTATTGTGGTACATTGATATTATTGCAGATTTTCCGAAAAAAACAAGCTAAGACTCAAACAATAAATACCACTTAACATACACGTCGTCCACTAACAACGACATACGGGAAATGGATTCCCTTACGATTTGCTTTGGTTTGGGACTTCCACTTAAATAACTTTTTCTTATCTATGCCCTCCTTTTTAGTATCTTTTGACTCCTCGGTAGCATCTACGTCTTGTTATCAGCGATCTCATTAGAAAAATATATAGAAATATATACATAAAACATTAGCGGCATTTTTTTAAAAGTTCTGTTTACCTGACACAGGTCCATCACCACACTTTCATGCACTTTCTGCCACAAATGAGCACGGAAGATTTGAATAAGCGAAAAGGGGTATAAGAGTGTCATGTATACATATTTACTGTAACATCTTTCAAGTTGTTCAGGATCACTGTCATGTGTTCTTGCAAAGTCATAAATAGATCACGCTCCAGCCAAGATCGATATATGCCATATGTTGTTCAATTTATAAACAGTACGGTTATAACCAGCTACTAAACGTGCTTAAACTTACGTCGATGAGTGTATAGGTTACCCAATGAAGTAGATATTGCGTACACTTTCTAGCTTCGGGTACAGCATACTTTTATGAAAGTGGCAAATTCACAATTTCGGAACATGACAGACCTTTTTATACTTCAATTCGAATTCGAAGTGTTTACTACTTAATGATTGCGAAGAATCTACCTCAATGAAATCACCAGGAGATCACCAGCCGTAACCCACCGGGAGCTACCATGAAATTCCCCAAGACCGTGATGCTTTATCTACAGTCTCCATTGTCATACCATAAACGTTTATATCAAGATAGTTAAAAATTCAAGTGTATTTTTGATGTAATACATCAATACCATAACTTTTTCTTATTTTTAAAATTCTGCAGAGTTGTCAATTCCCTCTTCTTATGCTGAATTGTGTATTAACATAATTCACTGAATTAGTGACTGAGATAATCTTTGCGGGGATGGGTTGTGTTGAAACTACAATCAAGCTTTTGAGGCAATCAAAGACTTGCACTCATTTTCAAGTCATATAGGTATAGTTTGCCCCTGTAGAACATCGCAAAATCCATTGCAAGTAATGACATTCAATTACATATGTTAACATAATTATAATACCACCACAATGTCATGTAATGAAGCATGTTAAGTTTATTTTGAGATTCAGAAAACCATTCAGATTTTTAAGTAATCAGTCGTAATATGTAATTATTAAACACCCCAATTATATAATGTAATTAGGATGGCCATGCAATGCCCTTGTAGTATCAGCCCTATTCACGAGACGTTTAAGGTATATCATGTGGGTCTAGCGTAGATAGGTTTTTAATGTGATATGCATTTACAGTAGTGGCATCAGTCTATGCTTCATCTTATGTTTCTTACTCCTTAAAGAGTTTCGTCGATCTTAAATAACAATGTCGTTTCATAACTCATTTTCAGACACGATGACGAGATATAATATCATTTGTCGTTTGATTTCTTACAGAGAAAACATACACTAAGATGTTATGCCTGTGCCCTTCAGATATACCGAGATCGAGGCTGGACTCTTGCTGAGGTATGATCTTTTTTACGTCATGGGCGCTTTTACGTTTGCTTCCCTTAGGATTTTTTGTTACTCTGTTAGTATTGTGAATTCCTACTTAAACTTTACTAGAAAAGTTAAGATGTGCACATAGGGATCAAACCCTACCTTAGTTGATAGATAAAGCCCAAGAAAAGTGGTGGGTTGTCTTGTTGGGTGCCAGTGTCAATTTCTCTCGTTCAAAAAACTTAAGTACATTGTAGGTGTAACTAGGGATCGGGTTGGCACCAAAGGTATTAGCTAGCATTTTTAAACAAACTGGCGCTACGCTTCTTTAGGTCTCTGTAAAAATAATTTAATAAATTATTATCCCTATGATAAACTTGTGGTTAAGCATTGTGTAATACTACAAATAGAGATGTCATTTAGCAACAGGGTGAAATATGCAGATTTGCTCAACACCACGGGACGAGTCAAACCATTGCCCCTCTTGCCCATACATTTTCTATTTTTGCTCAATCCTTTTCCTAAGTAAGTAACATCTACGGTTATAGTATTCTCTCTGTGAGCTGCACTATTGTTCCCAATCGGACATCTTTGCACCTAAAGGACCTCTTTTAGGCCAATCTGAGTCTACTGTTAAGTGAGAATGTAAAAGGAAACTGACTTGCTCTTTATCATTTGTTCATGAAATTATATTTGCACACAAAAAAGGTCACGTCCACATCGTGTCAAACAATCTTAAATAGGACATTTAAAACATTTCAAAAACCTTCATTATCAAATGTAGTAGATATACATCGAATCAATCTAATCTAGTGTGTTCAACTAATGACATTTAAAACAAAGTGCTAACTGCATTAAAAGCATGGAAATTTATCTTCTACTTGTGTTTTTAAAATGCACTGATTAGAATAACGGTTAGAAGAAGCCAGATGTTATTCCACGACAATTTAAAAATATAAATATTGACGTCAGCAAGTGTACAAGGTAAAACATGTTTTTGTGGCAATCAAACTTAATTAATTAATTCCTAACCTTTTTATTAAGGAGACAAAGGCTTCCAGGTTCTCTGATGTACTAGCGCACACCCTCCTTTGAGATTAGATCTGATCTCTGAGCAAAGTCTTTACTGACATATCCTTTAAAGAAAGCAATATGATTTAACTTGACGTCAGTGCTACGACCTAATTACGTTTAACTATTAAATTGTTGTCACTTGAATTTTAGTGGCAAGGATATTCCGCTGGTGTGTTCTTGTTAAGGAAAAGGTATATAAATTTGTGAATAATCAATGCTCCATCATTCATGTTCATCACGTTTTTTATAAAAATAGATACTTTTCAAGATTCTATTATTAATGTTTTTTCATTTTCAAAGCAAAATAAAAAAGGCAAAATTTCACCATAAGCCTGCTAAGCTGCTACCTTGGTATGTAAATACGTTTATATTTCAGACACTAATGAAAGAATCTAGAAAAAAAAATGCGGCCTAATAAAAACGCGGCTTAATTAATGGCGCGGCTTATTAAAACGCGGCTTAATTTTTTGTAGGGAATGCAAGGAGCGAAGAGGAACTGCCATTGGACCCATTTGCATAGATTTTTAAACTGTCTGTTGACTCCTGCGGCCTAATTAAAGATCCCTAAAATACTAATTATTGTCAAGAGCGGCTTAATTAAATGAGGCTTGATTACATACGCGGGTTAATATGGCGTAATAAGGTATCAAATTTAGACATTTTCGAACGGCCATTAATTTTCAAAATTCAATTCAATACTTTTGAAACATTACGAAAATGCTAAAATAACAACTAGCAAAATAATTTGATATGAATATCATGTTTGTAGAAGAAAAACAAGCAAGCAAATCTTGTATACTGAAATGGCTCTTCGTTCACCTAATAGCAGCTGCAAAGCTCATACTCGTGAGAAGGAAAGATACCAAACTGAGGATGATATTGTCTGAGCCCCACAAATCATCTAGCTCCGTAACCACAACTAAAAGATGAGAAACTCAAAGTTAGACGCTGATCGTTTCTAGACGTATTTTTGTTTGAACACCTACGGCAATCACGGATATTCAGGATATCAACCATCTGTTTGTTTTCATTTGCTGTAAGCCAGAAAATACATCAGGACTTTAAAATCTCTTTTCTTTGGAGAGTCGAACATACATTTTGCCACTGAGAAACTTCCAGGAGTTCTCAATAGCTACTGCAAATTTTATAGGTTGAACAGTGAGGGCTCTTGGTATTTTGTCTCGAAGGCAGGCTAAGCATTAAAAGGCCTAACAACTTCTCTCGACGATTATAAAAGGAATAAACCCTAAATAGGTTATATTTTATTAAAAGTTTCTGTTACTGCTAGTGTCAACAGAAATCCTGAACAAGGGCAAAGCTTCTACAAAAACAGATTTCTTTAGTTGTATTATTTATTTTCGTAGGGCTTTTGCCCCTTTTAAAAGTCTCATATTTGTGTCAGTTTTTATAAGCTTTGTATACGCTAGTTGATCTCAAATAACAAGCTAACACTGAAAGACGGAGGCAAGAGTCCAGTCCAGAAGCCCTGCTGGTAAATTTGGTGGTAGAGGTGGAAATAGTTGTAGTAGTAGTAGTGATGGTAGATGTAGTACTGGTAGTAATAGCTGTAGTGGTAGCAGCAGTAGTAGTAGTAGTAGTAGTAGTAGTAGTAGTAGTATTGGTGGTAGTAGTAGTAGTAGTATTTCTTGTAGTAGAAGTAGAGGTAGTAGTAGTAGTAGTAGTAGTAGTAGTAGTAATAGTAGTAGTAATAGTAGTAGTAGTAGTAATAGTAGTAGTAGTCTCTGGACCACCAGGATTCAAGAGGTAATAACTTTGTCCTTTATATTATCTAGTATTGCATTACATCTCTTACTTATACTATCTTAGCTATTATGCATCGTAGATATGTATTGATTTTATTGATATATTTACTGTTTGTACCCTTTAGAAACAAATCAGTTGAAACAACAGTCGATTCGACGTTTGGTACAAGACATAGGGGTCGTACCAGCAGTCGAAGTTTATGCTAATCATTAGATGCCTAAGTCATTGTGTTGTCTGCTGCATATAGCATCTTGAGTCCTGATTTGTGCATCAGCGCATGCGTAACCATGTAAGACAACGAGGTGGTTCTTACAGATGTAAAAGTGTTATTTTAATTGCAGATCGCTGATTTATAAACGAATGAAAAACTAGAATAATATCATTTGCTAAAATTAGATTGAGTTAAAGCACCGACCCTATAGTACGCAATTTACGTTAGGACTGTGCCACGTTGCCTGCCTTGCGCAGGTTGGGTAGTTTAAACGCCAGATTTCCTACCTGGAATCGTTGAATCAGAAGAAACATGATAGCCAGTGGTGGCTAGTGGTCAAAATCTATGAGTGTGCAATCCTGGGTGCAACCGAGGGCGGACAGAACTGGGCGTGGCCGATCTGATAGAGTAGAGCTAATCATCATGCCGGCTTACCATGCTAGAAGATTAAAAACACTTAAACAAGGGGAACAGATATGGAACTTTGTGCCAGGCACACTTGCACACTACCTACCAGCACCACTGTGTAGGAGTGTGTGCCGTGCACACAGGCACACTACCTACCAGCCACCACTGATGATGGCATTACATATGGAAATCTTTCACATAACAAGAGATAAGTAAAAGTTTGACTATGTCCAAGAGAATGAATCGGGTCTTATCTTTCTCAACAATTTCTGGAAATTTTGAAATTTTGCTGAAATTAAGGCCACAATTTATAAAATATAATTTGCAAAAAAAAGGTGCTTCTCCTTATCTCATAATACAGCAGTACCTACAAAGAGATCAGAAAAATTTACTTTGCAACAGGGAGATCTAAATATTTAGATCGCCCTGCCTTGCAACAATCAACTATTTTTCTTTCAACTCAAATTTTTCATTTCTGGTCTGAAAATGTTATCTAGGATAATATGAAATAACGGTAAAACCTTCCTGCCAGAATTTAACCTATTGAGGAGATCAACTCATGAAAAGGATAAACAAACCCCCTTTTTCATTCATTCATTCATGTCAGCTGTTCACGCCATTGCTGGCGGGTAGCCTCCACAGTTTCCTCCACGCCTTCCGATCTTGTGCTCTCTGCATCCACATTCTACCAGCCTTCGCACTACTCCTTAGGGCAATTATTTATGTTTATGGGGGATGCCAAGTAACCTATAGGTCCTGTTACCATTTTATCTGTAGGTTTTTTAGTATCTATTGGAAAAGTGAGCTGGAAGAAGCAAAAGATGAAAACGGGAAGGGAATCAATATGAACTTAAGGAATGCAATGTTTCTCTTGTCTTTCCACTCGGAGATAGCTGTTTGCCATGTAGTGTTGAACGTTATCTAACATTACTTGCATATGGAATTTGCCGTTTCTAACCAAAGTAGAATGTCACTATTTGTGGTAGTGAGTAATTATTGGAATTATTTCTGTTACCTTTTCCAGATGATCTGTTGAATCTGTAATAGACTTATGGATAAAACCTTTTAACTTTACAAATGTAGAATGTAGACTCGAGCAAATAAATTCAAAACAGTATTTTAAGGTAAAGAACAAGAAAGTTGAGAGAATCCAAAACTAAGAATTGCTTGACCTCGAGTATCTGCTAGCGGTCCTCAAGAAGTCCACTAGGAAATCAATACTTTTACAAATGGAAATACAAAAGTACAAATAATTCCAAACGTTCTCATATTTCGACAATGGCTTATCCTCACCTTAAATTTTACAAAACAGTTTGCCAGTTTTGAAAAGACAGTAGACAAATACAAGATATGTCACCACCGGGGGTCGAACTTGTGATCCTCGCTGTCGTGGCGTGTGCTCTACCAATTGAGCTAAGTGACCCCGACGTTAACATTCTCTATTTCTCGAGTGGCCACATTAGCTCCTAATCATCAACCGGTGAACATCCACAGCCAGCTCAACGAAATTGGAAACCAGCCGCTCTGCGTCATTTGCCTTGACCAAAGAAGGACTGCTACCCGGCCCGTCATGCTTTGCAAAGTCCATTGAAAGTAACAACGCATTAGAACCTTTCTTATCGATAAAACATTTTATTTGTATTTTAAATGTTCTTAAATATTTTTGCCAGGAAAGGAATTTTCCTTCTATAGATTTAGCTCGTTCAATTTCGGAAATCACTACCCTGGACTTATCAACTTCTAGATCCAATCCTTGATTGGTTATGGGCCCATTGATCGTCAATTAGTATTTTTCCTTTTCTATGTTTCACTTCTGTACTATATTGATAAAAATTAAATTGATCATACAGATTTATTCCGAAATCAATCAGGATGTGCTTAATGGGTGCGAGGACATATTAAAAAGCTTTAGGGACATTAAAAGGTTCGGAACCATTGCTACAAATTTTTCTTGTAATATTAATTTCTACACTCAAAACGATTTTTGTTACCAGTTTCCGGCGAAAGTGTATAGCAGTCATCCTTTCGTTGCTCAACTTACACGAACGAAGTCGATCTCTTATCTTTATGGAGTCAAACCTCGAACTGCGCACATGACTGCTACTTCTTATCAGTTCCTTGGTATTGCTATTATCACTTCAGAGCCCTTGTCTGCTCATTTCTCTGTTGGGTGGAAATGAACTGGTAAGGAGAAGAGCAAACTTTTCAACCTAATTATGAGTTGACAAAATGTGTGATGATTTTGGGCTATCTATTTATTACTGCAGCATTCCACTGGGTCAACACAAGTTTAAACTCATATACTTGAAATGTGATGCAACAAGTTTCATGAAAATCTGCAATTGGACCCCAGCAATACTACTGCCAATACTATAGTGATGTAAATTTATAAATTATAATTGTAAAACTTACCAGTATCTGCAAGACTGGTCCTGATGGCAGATCATCATTATTCGGAGAATTCACAATTTTCTAGAAAAAACAGAAACAGACCTTGAGTACTATAACAGCAATAGCACCACAATAAGTTTGAAAATTTGTAGCAAAAGTGTCATGTATTAAATAAAAACCTAATAAGCAAAAAACAACATCGCATCGCCACATGCACAACGTTTGGATAGACCTAATCAGCAAGCAAATACGATTATCGACTACTCGGTTGATCCCTCCCTCATTTTACTATGCTTTCGAGCAACATTTGATTGCTTTTTAGTCCTATTATACGATATAAAGTCCGGCTTACCTGTAAGACCCCAGACGAAAGATTGGGAGCCATGTTTTGAAACTTGTTCACATGCGAAAGAGTAAATTCGCGCCAAATATTCGTCCGCCTGGACGGAACCTTTAACGCATGCGCAAATGTGTCCAATGCGACACGGAGATCTTTCGCAAACATCAGGTCAGCTGATCTGACAAAGAATTCAGAGTTCGTGAATAATATACCACCAGATAAAAGCTCAGGCGCATTGGGTAACGTGGGGCCTTTTAGAAAAAATATAGCTTCTTACGGGGAATAAACAAATACAGAACAGTCTGTGAACTTAATTAATAGACAACATAGTTAGATATTTCGGATCCTCCTTAGTGCCGTTGCCATCTCTGTAAGGCATGCTTCTTACGTATGAGCATATTTTAGGGCATGCTTCATAAATGTAAGGCGTACGGGCCAGCCTGTTCGCCAATTAACGCAATTCTTGTGTAACCCCTTCTGGAAAATCGGTTAATCCTTTTAAAAAGCGGGTCAGGGGTGGCAGAGCGAAAACATAGGGGAGGTCCTCAACTCATTAGACACTAAACATTAAAAATTGGCATCATTTTAACAAAAATTCCAATATTTTCAAAATATTAACGGGGGCTGAAGCCCCCCTAGCCCCCTGGATCAACCGAACCGATCCAAATGGGGCCGAACCAGGCCGAACCGAACACCGATCAAAAGTTCGGTACACCCCTACTCATAATCTTTTCCTATTTGTGTTATGCAATAACCTTTAATGTTCTTTATTGTTATTCATTTCTCTATTTACCCGGGGTACACACAATTATAACAATAAATATGGATGAAGTACAGATATCCCGAATTAGTTTTATCCAAATAAACAAGTAGACGTTGCTTAATACTCCGAAAAAAAACTCTCATAATGTTAGTGAGGCCTACATACTATACATAGCATACGAACAACGGATACTATAAGGAGGATTGCTCGTCTAAAGGAGTTAAGGTTTAGAAACGCTGATATCGATAACAGTAAATTCAATGTGAATTTATCGGATAGGAGTTTATCAGAGATCGAAAAGGATGTTTTAGGACGAGGTCTACGATTTTGTGTTCCTCAAAGGAATATTTCGAAGGAAGAGGTTTTTGCGGAATTTGAGATTTTGCAGTCTCAACTTTCTCACCTTAAGTCAAACGAAAGTCAAACGAAAGTCAAACGAAACGCATTAAGTCGCATTTTCAACTTTCTCGCATTAAGTCAAACGAAAAGCAAGAATCTTGTCGAGCTCGTCTAATGGATATTGCTCACGCATGTTGTGGATCACCATCCGGAGATGATCGTTTCACGTTCCAGACAGAGCACTACAAGGCGCTACGTGCTTTGCGACAGGATCCTGATATATCTCATTACTCGTCCAGACAAAGGGTCAGGAGTTGTGGTCATGAATAAGGTTGATTATTTGAACAAGATGGACGACATTCTCAAAGACAGTGACAAGTTTCAAACCCTGGGCCCTGCTGCGGAGTATGATCGTACTGAAACTATTGAAAGGAAGCTTCAGACAAGGCTGCTGCGCTTGAAGAAATATGGGGATGTTTCAAAACACGCGTATGAAAGAGTCCGTCCGTGTGCAACGATGCGACTAAGGATGTATGGCCTTTCCAAAGTTCACAAAGATGGTGTTCCTGTCCGACCGATACTTTTAATGATTGGCTCATCACAGCATGAGCTAGCTCGTTGGCTGAGTGAAATCCTTGAACCTGTGTTACAAAAATATACAAGGTGGTGCACAAGGAATTCATTTTCATTTGCTAGTGACATTCAACAAGTATCCTTTCACTCTGATGTGCAATTATGTTTGTTTGATGTAGTCTCGCTTTTTACTAATGTTCTGTTAGATCACGTCATTTTCATCTGTGTTAATGTTTTGTTTCATTCTGATATGCCGCGGCCCCCACTATCGGAGACCGCTTTTATTCAACTTATGCAGGCAGCTACTCGTGACATCATAGTAAACTTGCTTAGTTTGCTATTTGTATGTGGCTCAGGAACATTCTAGACGCTGAGTCACTATATCACAATAGTCAGAAAACAGAGGGCTTGCTGGCAGATGTTTTAACAGAATTCCCCGTACCCTGCGCTTTGTAACAAGCAATCCACTACAACAATTCCTTGTATCTGACCAAAATTTCTATCTCTTCTACTAAACCATGATCAACAATTTCTTTTCTGTTCATCTATTTTGTAATTACAAAGCATCTCCTTGTGGCTTCCTCATACCACTCCTTGCAGACTAAAATTTCACATTGCTCAGAGCTGTTACTATGCAACAATTGTTCGATTGTTCCTGCATTAATGCAATGTCTCAAATTTCTGGGCTGCGGCACCCTCTGTGTTCTGTTGTTCAAACATTCCAACTAATTCAAAATGGTGTGTGAGTCATTGGCAATTAAATCAAAACAAACTGTTCTGGGAATTATCTACAGCCTTAAATTACGTAACACATCATAAACAAACAAACATAGACATCATGTCTTATATTTTTGCAACAACTCAATCTCCTCTTTTGGAATACTAATGGCATCAAAATCTTCCGTATGATTTGATTTCTGGTAATGTGGTACCAGGTTGTAGGTGTACATGTTACCTATTGGGCAAGTTGTGAGCTTGTTGGTTCAAGGTGTGTACCTAGTTGCCTTGTCGTCCAGTTTCTTCTGACAAAAGAAGTACAAACAGCCACTCACTGGCACATAAAAGACTTTGCTTTTGCTTGATAATGACTTTGCAAAGGAGCCCTTGCAACCCTCTTTGCCACAAAAGCTACAGATCTTCTCAGCTTGCCCAATATGACACATTATGATGTGTTTTCCTCATGATCTCGCATGCCTGTAACCCTTAGATGCACATAACTTTTTTCAGCAAATTTGTTCATCTTGTGATAAGGTCATGCAAAACTTGTTTTTGAGATACTAATAAATATCCAAGTGTTATATACCAAATGATAGCAAAGAAAGTGGCCCTTCTGTTTTTGATGTGTTTGCATGTGTGTATACTAGTTGCTATGGCAACATGTTCTGATAATCCTGAAAGTCTTGGCTAACTGCTAGTGATGCACCAACTTTCAAAGTAAACTCCTTGTGTGTTTCTTTCAAAATTATATTGTTATTACATTGACTTGGGAGCAACATAAGCTTTGAGAATATATGTATAATACATATATGAATAAAAGTAAATTTAACACATAACACCCACTTTGTTGATGTAGCCCAGGGGTGCGCAACCTTTTTTTCTATCAAGGCCGCCACTATTCTTCACCTAATCTTCGAGGCCGCATATTATTACCATTTTACTTCAACATCATTAGGATCATTAAACCACGAAGTTAGATAAAAATGACGTCACAGTGGTAGATGTTTTCTTAGCTTTACTTAACATTCTGCCTGCTCTTATAAAAACTTTGCTCCGAAGGGCTTCCCGTGATAGTCTTACTCAAGTTGTTCTGACTATAGTGAATATCTGATAAAAAACTCTTTTATGAGCTGTTGCGCTGTGTATTTTCAATACATCGGCAGCTTCACATCATTGTGAATGGCTTCTTGCGATAATCTACGCACAGCATCAGGACTAGGATCTATTGAGCGAACGTAAAGCTGTTTGGTTAAATATTTCCATTACGGATGGCGTAGGTTTTCCTCCAGGTCCTATCAATGATTTACTAGTGACTAAAATGACTTTGACGCAGTTTTATATGTAAAGAAAATGTATTGGAAAGTTAAAATCTCTAAATGCCTCTCCTGCAATCAAAACGATGTTTAATATTTAACTCAAATATTCATACAGAATGGTTTGGGCTCCCTTTATTTTAAGGAATATGTTCAATGTTAAGAATTGGTTAGGAAGATGAGACATTGCCACAGAACAGTTGCCCTTGCTACGGTGAGAACTCAATACTTGCACTGTTTACGTCATTTTACTAGGCTAAAAGATGGAAATCTGCTATTGATACAAAGAGCTGAATCATCTCCTATTCCGCACTTTAGTGCCAGGCCCCACGATTGCCAAATCTTGGTGAATAGTACGTAATTCCAAATGTCCTCTTGCTTGTCGTTCGTTTCCTCCTTTGAATATCTTAAAGTATCAGTTAATGCATAGGATCTGATACTATTTACAAATTGAAATAATATTAAGACAAGAAATCTGGTCAGAATTAACAGGTATTTGAGATACTTCTAAGGTTAGTCTCCTTATTAAAGGAAGTTGACTTGCAATTCTTAATCAAACTGCGCAATACTTACAGAAAACCTATTACAGATTCTATTGGATTTTGTTAATGCAGTTACAAGGACCACCATTTCCTTTATTAGAACTCAATCTTTTTCAAAAGTAATCCAGCGATCATCAGATATACAATCCTTATCAGCATGAACATAAATGCTTTACTTTCTCCTAGCTAAACTTAGAGAGGGACTTTTAGATAGTTCATAACAATGTTCTATCGGTGGCTGTGTCTTTCAGAGAACTGTGCTGTTTATATTTTTCAAGCACCTACACCAAACAAGAACATGGAAGCGTCATATATCAAAGGAAGAGCTTTGATTATACACATGTGCGCCTATAGTAATGCATAGCAGGTACAACCTAAATAGATGGCATGGTTGCTGATATCCTAAGAACTGTGCCGTTTGAGTGTCTGACTTGGTATTTTTTGTAATAGGTGAAATTACGAAATAAATGTTGAAGTTTAAAAAATTATTATTATTATTATAAAGACAATCAAAAACACGACAACTTTTAATTAACTTTTAGCACCCCTCTTACCTACCAACCACAATGTGACTGATTCTTTCTCCTTCGTAAAGGACATTACTCACATGCGTTCAAACGATACCTTCCTCGTGTCTTTCGATGTTGGAAGTTTATTTACGAACATTCCGCTCAATGAGACGATCGATATTGCTGTAGATTAGATGTTCGACTACCATGAAGACAAACTAAAAATGAGCAAGATACAACTTAAGAAATTATTTATGTTTGCAACTTCGCAAGCTCATTTTATGTACGATAACCAGTATTATGATCAGGTTGATTGAGTCAGTATGGGGTCACCATTAGCGCCCCTATCAGCCAATCTTTTTATGGGTGTACATTAAAATAAATGGCTAGGTGAATATTCAGGTAATAGTGTGCTTTACTATAAAAGGTATGTCGATGACATATGTTGCATGTTTAGTAATAGGTCTGATGCCTTGGTGTTTCTAGAGTATTTGAACTCTAAACATAGGAACATCAAATTCACAATAGAGGAAGAAGCTAACGGGAAGCTTCCCTTTCTAGATGTTTTGTTAGAAAAAGGACCTAATGGTTTCTTTCAAACCAGTGTATTTCGTAAGTCCACACATACAGGTCTATTAACCAATTTCTATAGTTATGTATCGATTATATACAAGCTAGGCCTTATCAAAAGTCTGGTATTCAGGGCCTTAAACATTAACAATACATCATCGGGCTTCAGGAAAGATCTCGAGAAGATCTCTACAATACTTAAACGTAACCAGTTCCCGGTTTCGACGGTCACCAAATATATTGGTAAATTCAAAAGTTATTTTGTCAGGAGATCTGAGCAAAACAACGACAGCTCAGGAGAACCTGTCAACAGCAGTTCAGATATCAATAGCAATGGCAACATCAAGAAATTGTTTGTTCGTATGCAGTTTCTAGGGCAGAAAAGCAAATGGCTCTCCTCGAAAATTGACTAAGATTCTACGTAAAGAAAGCACTAAGGTTTTATTAGTTTTTAACTAGGAAAGGATTGGAGCATCTTTTTCAACGAAGAGCGCTTTACACAAAAACATTCAGTCATTTGTGGTTTATAAATTTTCAAGTTGTAAAGCTTGTTAGGCCAAACAATGCGCCACTTAGGGACCCGCATGGCTGAACACTTTGGGAAGATCAAGGGTTTGGCAGACACCCAAATCACAAAGCACCTCAAAGAAAATGTAAGATGCAGGGCTGAGACTGGTCCAATTCACCCGTTTCATCTCGAATATATCAAAGTATCGTGTCACTGACCGATCTGAGTCGTGTCCTTGTGTACGCCTAACCGCTTGCCAGCCTCACACTGGTAGCCACGTCTTCAGTTCCTTATCATAGTGGGCTTTGTATATTGTTCAGAGGTAACCACCAAGTCTATTTTAGCAGTTTATTTGACTAAGAAACATGATTTAGATGTTGGCAAATGCTTAACCCTTAAGTTGATGCTATCATTTTCGGACACAATGTAAACTTTATTGATGCTGGTAGCCAGGTCTTCAGTTCCTTATCATAGTGGGCTTTATATATTGTTCAGAGGTAACCACCAAGTCTGTTTTAGCAGTTTATTTGACTAAGAAACATGATTTAGATGTTGGCAAATGCTTTACCCTATTGTTGACGCTATCGTTTTTGGACAAAATGTAAACTTTATTGAAGCTGGTAGCCAGGTCTTCAGTTCCTTATCATAGTGGGCTTTGTGTATTATTCATAGGCAACCATCAAGTCTATTGTAGCGACGTATTTGACTAAAGAACATGATTGAGATGTTGGCAAATGCTTAATTTTATTGTTAACGCTATCATTTTTGAACCAAATGTTAATTTTATTGAAGCTGGTAGCCAGGTCTTCAGTTCCTTATCATAGTGGGCTTTGTGTATTATTCAGAGGCAACCATCAAGTCTATTGTAGCGGTTTATTTGACTAAAGAACATGATTTAGATATTGGCAAATGCTTAACCCTGATGTTGACGCTATCGTTTTCAGACAAAATGTAAACGTCATTGAAGCTGGTAGGCAGGTGTTAAGTTTCTTTAACATAGCAAGCTCTAATTGTTTTTCAGGGGGAATAAGAGATATACTTCCTCAGGCACTTCATTATGGTCATTGTTGTATAGAACTCTTGGGGGTGTCAGACAGAAAACGCTTCTATTTGTTTTCTCACTAGGCCGATTCAAGTTATCTTGTTTTAGTACATGCTGATTGGTTCATAAACACATTCTATTCAGTCAAAATTCTGATCGGCTGTTTCAGAGACAATATAGTTGAATATACACTCTTAAAAACTGCATTTTGTTCATCGTGAAATTAGCACTGTGAGGAGTGTCAGACGAAAAAAGCCTCTATTCATGAGTGAATTATAGCAGTGAATTATTGAAGTTATTAAAATGGCTCACGTAATTACTATATTTTTATTTGGAGGAAGGCCTTTTAGTGCCCGAGGCTTGTTTAAGTTTTTTGAACATGTGAATTTTGCTATAAATTTCATCACTTTTGTTGTTGATATTAGCAATGATGATAAATTAATTTTCGGACCTTCTCTACATGACCTGGTCAACGGATAAACTTGTCTGTAACAATAATGTAATCATTCCAAATTCACAACACCTCAATTTCAAAGAGAGGTTCTTGAGAACAAAAGCGCGTCGGATACACTTGAATAACGCCTTTACATCATGCACGAAGAATACTGGATAGTTTCCGGTGCGGCATTTACTAGCGGAGCTACAGATGTGCTTATGATACCGTGTATCTGAAAGACCTATCTGATATCCCCAGGACACACAGTAGCCAAGTACTCTACAAATGGGTTATTGTGGCATAGGCCGATAATGCACCAAGCCATTTTTACAGTGGTCCACTGTGTGCATACGGCGATGGTGTTCTTCACATACAAATATACAAGAATTTGATATGGTGATGCAACTCTATTGGTCATTTGATAGGAAAAACGATGTCTTTATGTAGATGAAAGGTACAGACGCGCAATAGTCATGAATAGACACACAGTCAGAAAGAGTTTATCCTTCCAAGAAACAATCTTTGTCGTTTCATTCCATCACTTACTCATTCCTGATCTCCATCTCCGCATATTCACACCACAGGCTTGCCAGATCTTCCACAAGACGGTAGCTGACATGAGTTGCCTTCTCGAAGATGACACGTGCTTCCTCTATCTGATTATGACTTTCATAAAATTTCGCAAACTCAACCCACAATGTATGAGGTTTTCCAGTTGCAACTTTAGGATCAACAGTTTGTACTGCTTCGGTGTAACAGTTAATGACCTCCTCTGGCCTGCCATCGAAGAGTTTAGCTCGTTTGTGCCATTCGTGGACATTATGTGGATTTTGTCGCAGAAGAACACTGTTAATCAAGACAAGAAAGAGTAAACTTCTACAACATGATGCTGAAATGAAAAGGTGAATAGTCCACTGACAAAATTATTGTAGATAAAGCTCCAAATAAGGGAACTTTTTGACAACGTTTCGTCTAAAACACTTCTCCAAGTCACCTTGAAAATTGAAAATGCGACGCTGCCCGTACTCGTCAGTAACAAGTAAATAGCATCCTTAGAGTGCAAGATCTGATTGACGACACTATTACAAACGTCAATGGGTCTGTACTGAGTTATGATTAGGTAAGTGGCAAAGAAGTGAAAGAGAGAGACTGCAAGACCGTCAATTAGACCTTGTTACGGTTATAATCCACTGACGACCTTAAGCTGAACCAAAAAATGTTATTACGACACGTTCTTACGTCCCAACTAACCGATACGGGGCAATGATATTACCTGCTAAGCAGCAACGGCCGACGGTCCATGAGAGCTTCAAATCTTGCCAGTCGCAACTCCAGGTCTATTTCCTCTAAAATATCAAAAAAAGACTACTGTTACGCAAGTTATTGCAGAACTAGTAGTCATCTACAGACCTATTTCACGTTAACTTTGAATTATGACCATGATTAACCGAATAGCTGAGATAGAAACGCTATCGTGTTCACTTCAGTTTGATGTTGGTTTGCTCTCTCGCCTGAAACGACTAAACTTCCATGTGCTGACAGCTTCGCACAGCGGATTTATGCGCGCTGCCTTTCTTCTAAGAGCAATGAAGCGTGTTCTCACCGCTCTCCTTTTGTTGCACATGCCAAAGGCAAAAGTCAAAACGAAGCAATCATGTCGGCCCCCAGAACTGCAATTTTAACGACTTTTACGGGCTTTTACTGAAAGTACGGACGACATAAGACAGAAAGAATCGACGGAGTCGTATCAGTTAAGTATGATGGACAAAATATCAAAAAATTTCTGACCACTGGAGGTACACTTTAAGGAATGCCAACTAATGCTACATCACAATGGTAACCCTGCTACCAAATGCTCATATTGTACTACCTTATTACGTCATATTAAGCCGCGTATGTAATCAAGTCGCATTAAATTAAGCCGCGCTTTAATGGACCTTTATCACACAGAAATCCAGAACGAGGCCGGACCCGCAAAGAGCTGGTCAGGCCGTAGGTTTGCTTTAAAATCAAGGCAAAAAAAGGAGGGCATCGTATATGATTGCGAACAATATTATAAGAAAGGATGAATATTTATTAGTTGTACAAAGTATTCTCAATCTTTCATGGACATCTTTTAAGGAAACAAAGATTTACGAACCTTTCAAGATCTAGTAGTGTTTACGTAGAATTGACAGTTTAGCAACAATAGACCCACCTCATCAGTCGATTTACTGGAGTGGAGAGACTTTTACATGTAAACGACCAAAAATGTTTATTAATATACAAAACCAATTCAGTCGGCTGGAGCAAGCCCTAACGCCACGGGGGTATAGGGGGTCTACGCCCTACTAAGTATACCGTTAGTTCAGAAAGGTTTCTGTCAAGTTTCAAACAATCATGGGCTTTCTTTAAGTATTCGCAATGTCAGCCCCCTAAAAACTCAGAACAGTCCTTCAAAGTTCAGAATAGTCCCTCAAAATTTGTTACTCTAGCTACGTGCCTGCTGATATGGAAAAACATACGTGTTATGGAAAAGTTTAGTATTGAGTGTTACACCAGCCAGTATCACACAGTGGAAAATATCTCATAATCGTTAAGAAAAAGCTGCCAAACGCTTTTGACTTTCCTTGTTTGCTCAAATGTAACTATCGAGAGAGGATACGGGAAGAGGTGTTTGTAAACGAGCGTACAAGTGATATCATATCAAGCTCAGTATTTGGTAAACACTAGAAACATTGAAACTACCCTAAATAAACAGAAAAACCACCAAACAGGCTAACTAATAAATAAAGGGCAGCTGGGGCGTCCATTCCCACACGCCTACAGCTTTCTTCCTTGGTACACCCTGCGGAAAATTGTAAAATGTGTACGTTGTAAATCGCAAGAAAATATCGATCTTATCGTTCCCGCGTTCTGGTAGGCTACCTTCTGGTTTAATAAACTTCGTACGGTTTTCCGACGCAGATCAAGTTTTATTGCTCCTGGCCACAATTCAGATAGTTTGTTTCTGGTGCAAAACAAGAATGTTGCACGAAATAGCGGAAACATTGTGTACTTAAAACCTTCCTCGTGTGACACTCCTCAGAGTAGGGGGCCTACTAATATCAGAATGACCGAAATGAAGTGTATGAATGAGTATACCCAACTGCATTTTTGAAAGAGCCAATCATAATTTGGACTGCCCGAATGGTTTATGTTTTTGAACCAATCAGCATCCGCTAAAACAAGATTAATTGAATAGGCCTAGAGAGAAACGAATTCTTTCTGTCAGCATAGCAAAAGTGTTCTTGCTTTTATGTGGACTGACTCCAGTACGGCCAAATGAAATGCAGACCTGGCCTTTCCTATGATACGGAAGCAATCGTCCGTGTACACTTCGGCGCAGTCTGGGCAAGTGCTGCCCTATTCTGGAGTGCCGAATAAACGGAGGGTCTGAATAAACGGGGACTCATCATTACGGGTCTAAAGTTAATAAACGGGGGCTCCAAACGGGGGGGGGGGCTAAAGTCCAGTCTCAATTTCGTGAAAGTTTTAGACAAGGATGACACACATGAGGAAATAAATCGTACTAATTGACGAATTAGAAACTGTTTCAGGGTCAAATGTTACATGGGAAGTTATTCAAGTGTTTTCAGATTTGGGAAAAATCTTTAAAATTAATAATAAGGGGGGTCCTAATAAGGAGCGATGGGGGTTATAAATCTCAAAAAATTAATGAGCGGTAGGGGGTACGATTGTTTGGCACTCGAGAGTATGGCAGAGTGGCATTGCTTAGTGGCGTCTTTCATGTTTGAAACCTGAAGTGGTTCTTTCCGTTTAGGAGTTGATATTTGGCGCATAAAGGATGGTACATGCTGCTTAATTCGGTCAACCGGCCTCATTTTGACGTTAGTACTCTGAGGAGTGTCAGACGAAAAAATGCTTTTAAGTAAAAAAATGTTTCCGCTATTTCGTGCAATGGCCACAGTTCCTATGATCTCTAGTTTTCTTTCATCAGAATAAGATGATACTCTCATCATCACAATCAATCAGGCGCATCCGTATTCATGATCAGCATTCTCCACGAGTCTCTCGGTCTGAAATAGGCCAGTATCCTTTGACTGATTTTGATTCGTTCTTTACGAGTATTCCTACTCCTCGTTCGTGTATTTTTCCTCCTGAGAAGATGAATGTGTGTTCTCCCGATTTGATAAGATCCGATGCTGGCCATCGCGTTTCGCATAGTCCCAATATGTTGATGTCCAATCTGTTCATTTCTCTTTTCACGTTATCTAGTTTTTCTTTTTGCAGTAATGTCCGAACGTTCCATGTTCCTATTTTATGATTTTGAAGCTTCATCATTTCCACAGCAGTTGAATGACGATCTGGTGCCACCTGCGTCGCATGGGCATCCCTACCGGACGTAGGTGCTTCACTAGGAGCAGAACACCCATTCACGTCGTTCACTCTTCTTCGATTTGTGTGTCTGTATTCATGATATACAGAGCAAAAATTTTAAGTGGTAGGTTGCAATTACTTTCCACCGAACGCAGTGCCCGTCTTACGAGCGGAGGTTCCGACCATTGTATCTTAGTAAATATCGTCTGCCCGACACCCCGGTGAATTAGACCAGTTCCGAAGTCCTTCCGGCTGCTCTATTTCCCGATCCGTCACCTGCTGCCATGACGAGGTTTGGTAGAGAGGTTTTTGGGCGCCTCATCACTCGCCCGTCAGACCCGTCTTAAAGCTTGAGACTATTTTATAGAGCTGCCCGGCACCACCCGAGCAACCCAGCCTCGCCCTCGAGATCTGACGCCGTTTGGTCCGCGGCTGCTTATTTGGCCGAAGCCTTATTCACAGCTGGCCTCCATATCTGAAGGTCATTCACTGTGACGCGCCGGGTAGGGGTCGGTCGCCCCGAGCGTTGAAGGAAACATGGCCACGTACCCCTGGTGTACGTCGTTCCTGCCATGTCCGTCCTGTCTCGCTTCATACGTAAGCGAATTTGTTTGGATAGTTAGAGGAAATAACTTATTCAGTTCATTAGTTAGTTAACTAGGTTGCAAATGCACTTTATAGTGGCAGTTTTAGAGGAAGAAAGCCCGGCAAGTGACCGAGGCCCCACGTCCTTGAGGGGTTTCGCATGTACTGCCACACAAAATTTTATATCTTGTTTTCATCACACAGTAAATTGCGTGTTATCAAAACTTGCAATATCTTGTGAATCCTCTCAACACTAGGATGTCGTAAGTTAAAGTTGCCAATGGCCGATGCATCATAAAACTGCGCCTGTCTATCATCAGGAAATCTGCATAAAGTAAAATTAACCCGAAAGGCCCTCGTTGACGTTAATAGGTATCAGCGTAGTAATTTCCTTGTCTTGTAGCAAAAAAGATTGAAGGAAATCACAAATTCGATTATAAAATATGACAAGACAGCATCTTCATTCTAATGAGGTGTATCAAAATTTCCAAATTTCAGCTCAATAGCTCAAGCCGTTCAAAAGTTGCATCCTTTTGAAATTTTGGGCGTTTCCGTAAATTGTGACAAAAAGGGTGTGGCAATTTCAAATACGGCCCATGTCAAATGCATGTAATACTTCTGCTGTACAAAATATAACATAGAATGTTGGCAGGTAAACCAAAAACAGGGTGCTGATTCCAAATATCAACTCCATTTTATCACTACTTATACCCAAAACATTCTATTTGATACATCAAATTAAAATCATAGCTGCAATCTTTATGGGAAATTTTTAGGGTGTGGCAGAATAATTTCAAAAAATATTTTCAAATTTCCTGAAAATACAAAGGTAGTGCTACTTCACACTTCAAAGATCATGTCCTGGTATGGCATACTGTCACTTCTATGGGCATTTGAAATTTGGTATTATTCTTTCATGAAATTAGTCTTGAAAGGTGAAATGGTCAAGTACGTGTTTGATTGATGACCAATGAGAGAGATTCTCCTCAATTTGGTAACGTTTTTAATATATTTTTTACACCACCTGGGTGTACCTTAGACATGTAGAAAAGTATTACATAGATAAAAAGTATTGTATTATGTGCATCTGGTAGGGTTTGAATTTATTCTCTGAGTCCCTTTTTATATTGATTGTCTTCAAATCTACTGTACTTCTTTATAGTTTCATGTATAAACAGCTTAAAGACAGAGGTTTAAATGCATGTTTCTCCCTGGTTGGTTTCTAATCTGTAAGTTAGGAGACCTTTTAGTAAATAAAAAGTTTAGCAATTTACTAATAATAATAAAATATTCAAGAACGATCTCACCGAGGTTGTTGAGACTAGAGGCCAGAGAGAAAACTTGTTTTGTGCTCTTTCTGTATATTTGTGAATAACTGAACATGAAACTAACTAACTAAAAGGCTTACGTGAAAGTTTTTATATACAATGTAAAGATACTAAAAATAAGATAAACAACGTAAAAGTAAATGGACTCTAATTAATAAAGGAAAAGGCTAGGCTGGGAAAGGGATGACTAACCTAACTAACGCAATGTGATGCCGCGTGTGACGCAAGGGAATGTCTAGACTAAGCGCGTGGTAATGTGCAGGAGAAAATGACAAATGAATGGGCTAAGGAAAAATGCTAAAAACTAGATGGCCTAAATGTAAGAATACGCTACAATAGGACTAAATCGCCTTCTTATTGATTATCATAATTTATGTTAATTCATGTAGTTTTACTTCCGTTTTGTATAATGTTAATTAGTCGTTATTATGATCAGTCAGTTACTAATCTCAACGCGAGTCAGCGGGTCGAAGGTGCCCTGAACGGGCTGGCCGTCGACGAACAGCTTCAGTCCGTCCGGATCGTCGCGGTCGACCATCGCGCAGGCGCCGGCGGGTGCCGAGCTTCGCTTCCGCTTCGTGTCCATGGACGAGGCGCTGACCGCGGAAGCCGCCCACCGCGAGGCGCTGAAGGCGCTGGCACGCCGGGTCGAGCCGCTGGTGCGGCACCCCGGCGACGTGCCCGACCTCTTGAGCTACAAGCTGGTCAGCGGGTTCTCCAACGGCGAACATCACGATCACTAGACACCACAGGCAAAAGGGGAGCGCGGGATGACCAGCGTCGATCTCAACGCGGATATGGGAGAAAGCTTCGGCCCCTGGGTCATGGGGCAGGATGCGGCGCTGCTGGAGGTGATCACCTCGGCCAATATCGCCTGCGGCTTCCATGCCAGCGATCCCGACGTCATGGCGGCAACCATGAAGCTGGCGGTCGAGCAGGGCACCGGCATCGGCGCGCATCCGGGCTTCAACGATCTCTGGGGCTTCGGCCGCCGCCGTATCAGCATGGCCCCGCGCGAGGTCGAGGCGATGATCGCCTATCAGATCGGCGCGCTGCAGGCGATGGCGGCGATGCACGGCATGAAGGTCACGCACATGAAGCCGCATGGCGCGCTGAACAACATGGCGAGCGAACGCGACGATATCGCCGGCGCCATCGCGGCCGCCGTGCATGGCGTCGACCCGAACCTGATCCTGGTCGCGGTATCCGGATCCTCGCTGTTTAACGCCGGTACGGCGATCGGC
>JAAAKM020073195.1:82776111-82796506 GCA_010016025.2 Alatinidae sp. Z8VKAUB7J3 | reverse complement strand
CCCGCGCTACGCCTCCCCCGAGCAAGCGCTGGGCGACGACCCGAAGGAAGCCGCCGAGCAGGTCCGGCGCATGGTCGTCGACGGCATCATCGTGTCGACCAGCGGCAAGGAGATCCCGGTCAACGCGCAATCCATCTGCATCCACGGCGACGAGCCGACCGGACCCGCCGTCGCCAAGGCGGTGCGCGATATGCTCACGGCCGAGGGGATCGAGATCGCCACCCTGCCCGCCATGGGCCTGGCATGAGCGCGCAAGTCTCGGGAAGCGAAGGCCGCGCCGCCGCGATAGCACGGGCCGCCGCTCACTTCGATGACGGCGAATTCCTGAAGGATCTGGCGCGGCGCGTGGCGATTCCGACCGAAAGCCAGGACAGGGCGCGCCTGCCCGAGCTGCAGCGCTATCTGGTCGAGGAGTTGATCCCCTGCTACCAGCACCTGGGCTTCGCTTGTGAGACCTTCGAGAATCCCGTTGGCGGTGGTGTGCCTGTCCTGGTCGCCGGGCGGGAGGGAGCGCCGGGCATCACGGCCGTCAGTTGCTGCGGCCGTGTCGGGGGGAATTTGCCAGAATTCCTATACGAAATTCTTCTTATGTCTTGCTTTATCATTGCCTACTCAATTTTACGCATGGAGATGTTAAGGGTAATTGTCCAGGGAAAACTTTCATCAGGATTGTTGTCTAGAGAATAATTCCTTGGTAAGGAGGGATTTTCTAGTGGAGGAGTAGCCAGATTTCCAGGCACTATTTAAAAAAACATCAAAAATTAAATAAAAAAACAAGTTTTTTCAACTGAAAGAAAGGAGCAATATTAAAACCTAAAACGAACAGAAATTATTCCATATATGAAAGGACTTCCCCTCATCAACGCCCCGCTCTTTACGCTAAAAATTGCCTCTTTGTTACAATTCTACTTTTTAAATTAGTAAAAAACTTTAGCGTAAAGAGCGGGGCGTTGATTAGGGAACACCCCCTATCACATATGGAATAATTTCCGTTTATTTTAGGTTTTAATGTTGCTCCCTTCTTTCAGTTGAAAAAAAACACGTTTTTTTTACATCTAATTTTAAAAATAAAGAAACCGCAATTCTTCTGAAACAAACAAAACATCAGAATTGGTGCAATTACGTTTTATTCAATTAAATTTTAGTTTCATTAAAATCATACGTAATATCTAATCTTTATATTGGCCAACGATGGACATGATTTTGTGAAAAACCGGAGCTTTACTTTCGAACTCAAGTGAATTTTAAAGAGTTTCACACCAGCATACCTTAGAAATTAGAATGAGTAGGCCTTGGGAATTTTTTTATGAAACTTTTCCTTTTAACCAAACATGTAAATGCCCGAGCTTTTCATTATATTTTGTGAGTTTACTATTCGATATAATCCTAGTTCGGCTTTCTACCTGCGTTCAATTTTTGGGACCCAAAAACCTATTCTAGAAATGCTTTCCATTAGCTATTGTTTTCAACACATCATGCCAGTCGGTGCCGTCGAAATTAATTTCTAAAGGGTTTTGGAAATTAAAAAAAAATATTTGGGAAAAAACTGGCGAATAAAAAGTATAGTACTAAACAATGTATAATATAGGGCAGCTTTTTATTCAGTAATAAAAATAAAACTCTGGTTCTCAGTTTCAACTTCCAGGTTGAAAGTTTCCGCAAAAATGCAGTCCTGTCTCCTTGTCCATTTCTTGTTTACAAACGTTAGCGCGATAACGTTTGCAATAACACATTATCACAAAATCAGTTTTCAGTAAAACCGTGATCATTATTCTCACTAGTAAATTAGGAAGTTTCACGAAAATTTCCTCAGCCCAAGGTGGCACCAGCACGTCAAGGTGTTAGCTTGAGGTATCGGTGTTTTATGCCGAGTAAAATTATGCATTACTGCATCTGCACCGCGAGAATCCCCGCCATGATGATCGCGACGCCCAGATAGTCGCGCGCCGAAAGCGTCTCGCCAAGGATCAGGGCCGCGATCGCGACGCCCAGAAACGGGTTGAGAAAATGGAAGGTCGCGGCCTTGGCGGCGCCGATCCTGCGCACCAGCAGGAACCAGACCAGCGTCGCCGCCAGCCCCGGCACCATCGTCGTATAGACGAAGGCGGCCAGCAACACCCAGGACGGCTCGACCGCCAGCGGCTCGAAGATCAGCCCGAAAGGCGCCAGCGCGGCCGCGCCCACCAGCATCTGCAACCCGATCGCCATCAGCGTATCCTCGCCGAACCGCGTGCGCTGGGGGAATTCATGCAGCGTGGCCAGCGTCGCGGCGATGACCCCCGCATTGCCGACGACCACCGAACCCGGTGATCGCACGACGATATCGTCGGTGTAGTAGTGATTGAGCGTGGCGATCCCACGGTTTTCCCAAATCTCTTTGGTGATGCCGATGATGTAGTCGGGAAAGTCTTTGAATTTTTCGTCGAAGCCTTTCACGGCGTCCATCCTTTGGGTTTTCGTGCTGAAGAGCGCACCATCAGGGGTCCATCAATTGCGATGCGTCGCGGTTCCGACCCAGCGTTACCGATACTGTCAAGCAAGATCGAAATGGTTTCGGCAACCATGCGATTGGCCGGTTGCCGCAGAGTCGTCAGATCGTAAGCTGGCCAAGAGGCGAGCGGAACGTCATCGTAGCCAACGACCGAAACATCAGATGGAATGCATAATCCAAGTTCCGATCGCAGAACGTCCATTACAGCAAAGGCCATGTGATCGTTCGCAACGAAAACAGCATCGGGAATGTCGTCGGCAGTGAACATTCGACGCGTTGCTTCCCGTGCATCTTCAAGCCGAAAGTCGCCGACTTCGCGGGAATGTAATTCAATTCCCGATTTTTCCAGTTCGGCGCGAAACCCGGATTCCCGATCCCGCTGCGTCGATGCCCCTTCCCAACCTGCGATGTAACCAATCTTGCGATGTCCGGCCTTGGTCAGAAAGTCAGCCACTTTCGCCCCACCCGCTGCGTTGTCAGATGTAACCGCGGAGAAGCTTTGGTCTTCCTGTGTTCTGTTAAACAGGATTACGGGGACACCCGCGGCTTGACATTTGTCAGCCAGATCGGATGACAGGGCAACCGACGCGACAATTAGACCATCTACCTGGTACTCCAGCAGCTCATTGACGACTTTGTCGATGTTCCCGGCTGTTTTCGAGGCCATGAAAACCAAGACATGGTAGCCGCAAGATTGCAGCTCATTTGATAGCCTTTCCAAAGCGTCCGGATAGAACTGATTAAAAAACTCCTTACTGACCTTGTCTGAGGGGATAAATCCCGCACTATATCTGGGTGGAGCCTGAGGAACAGGTTCAGGAACAGAATCAGGAACTGAGACGGAAGCAGAAACAGGAACATGATCAGGAACAGAAAGTGGATCAAGACAAGGAACAGGAACAGGATTCAGAACAGAAACGAGATCTGGGGACAATGAAACTTTTCGGGACGGAGATGGTAGAACAGAAACAGAATGTGTCGGAGGCTTAGAACTGGGGCACGGGTTGTCAACAGGGAAAGATCTGGAAGGGCTCCTGACTGGACATCCCCAAATCATATGGCCGACTCCACCACAGTAGAGACAGAGGTTAGCCTCCCTTCGACGTTGCTTCTCGGCTGCTGACAAGGGACCCCGAAAAGCTCGAGCAATCTGCATCGGCACCGGTCCTTCTGGCCTAGACAACGGGGTGGAACCTGTCATGGATGCTGGGGTGTGTGGAACTTGAGGAACATCTGGACTCCGTCTTTCTTGTCTGCGCTCGAACAGGCGATTGTCACATCGGACCGCAAACTTGATAGCTTCCCCTAGGCTCTGTGGATCTTCCATACTCAGCAACATATCCTTGACATCCTCCCGTAAGCCCCGTCGAAAACAATCTCGAAGGGCAACATCATCCCAGGTGGTGTCAAGTGCAATCTGCCGAAACTCTGATGCATAAACTGAAGCTGGGCGTGAACCTTGTCTGAGATTACCGAGTTTTGTGACTGCGGTCCGCTGACGATCTGTATCTCCAAAACAGGCCGCAAGTGCTGCTGTGAATGCGGTGAAATCTAGTAACTCCGGAGCTTGCTTCTCCAACAGAGGTGCAAACCAACTTAGAGCTGGTCCCGAAAGAAGGGAACCAACTAAACCAACTTGCTCTCGGTCTGTGGGATACCTGTGAGAGTGAAGTTGAATGACAAGCTGGATCTGGTTCAAGAATCCCCGAAGTTTTGATCGAGTACCATCAAACTTCTCTGGCAAACAGATCTTGGGCTCTGACCACTTCCTTCCAGAGCTGGAGACTGACTCATTGGAAGTGAGCCGCTCCCGAAGTTCCTGGTTATCTTGATGTAACTGCTGACAAATTAGCGTGAGCTGTTGCAGCTGCTGAGCATACTGCGTGATCTCTCCCATGAGGACCACAAAAGATACAAAAAGCTACTCAAAAGGATTGTACTGGCAAAACGGGTGGAACAGGGCAGGAAACGGGCGAAGCAGGACAAAATCAGATGGAGCAGGGCAGAAAATCGGAGCAGGGCAGGACATGAGCAGAGCATAGCAAGATCGCAGGAAAAGAAAACAGGGATTTTTTTTTTCTCTGGTACTTAGGAGTTATAGCTACAACACCAAAGAAGTGAAGTTAGGTTAATCCCTATGAAATATACCTAAATTTGATTAAAAAAATAATATTTTAGTTACAAAATTATGGAAATTAAACAGAGTTACGGAAAGCAAATTTATTATAAAAAAGAGAACTTATTTTGATATAATGGCCTGAACGCATTATATTAAATACATAACTTAACCATCTCTATATCTTAAATATTTAATTAAGGTATACCTGCATATTTTTTGTCTCACTCGGGCTAAGCTGATTTTCTCCGGGTGAAAAATTTCCTTTTCAAAAACCCAATAGATGGCGTGGCTTCGTAGATTTGCGTTCCGTACTCAAAACATAAGTGGTAGTTTTCATCAAAATTAAGTCAAATTCCAATTTTTTTAAGTTGAGCTCCAATTGTGTGCTAGGAAATGGACGTACCAGGTCTGATTATCCCAGTTCTGCTGCAGTTCTGTGAGAATAATTATGTAAATATTTTTTTTATTTTTTATTTTTTACGTCCAGACTCATTTTTTCATTTTTTACTCATTATTTATTTTTTACGCCCAGAGTCATCTGCTGGCATTTATTTTCAGCAATAAAATCTATAAATGGAGGTCTCTGATTTTCTCGAAGTTTGATATTCTTGTCTGAAGACAATGTGACTCGCGCTCCACTTTTCATCTGACTTTGGCAGTTTTTGGTCATGTTTTTTGGCGGATTCTTCTTTTTGCTTTGCTGTCTTCTTCGTTTGTTTTTTAGTGTTTTTTCTGTCTTTGTATGAACACCGCCAAATGTACGAAACCAGAGTGATAATGCAGAAACTGTTTCAGAAAGTGTTGACGAAGAAGATACTGTACCCAATGCCACGCCAGTATCGGCCTGAAAAAACGCTAAATTTAACAAAGATGTCCTAGATTGTGGAATAATTCCTCAGCCAGTTGGACGAGAAGAGCCTGTGGAGTGGTTCAATTAGTATTTTCATTCAAACTTTTATGAACATGCGGTATAACAAACTAAGCTATACTCATTGAAATTTAAAGAAATTCATTGGAATTCCCACTGCTAAGAGTTTCATTAAGTATCCCAGATATCCCATATGCTGGAGCAGCCGAACTCACGTGCCACTTACAGCTGATGCCTTAAATTTCAATAGATTTTGCCCACTTCCGAACTTCTTTCACTTTGTTGACAAAAATATCAAAGATCCTCAGAACCCGGATCGGCTGTGGAAGGTGCGATCTGTCATTGACCAAGTCCTACGAAAAACTGAGAGTAATACACCTTATGAATACATTTCAGCTGCTGAGCAAATGGTTCGTTACACTGGAGCCTTAGAAATAATTAAGGTCACTTTCAAGCATAAGAAAACCTATTATAGAAAAAAGAAGAAAAAACTTTTAAGACATTCTTACCTTCTAAATCCGTTCATGGATACTCTAATATCTGTTCCACTATGCCTTGTAGGTGACTGAACATAGAGGTTTTGGGTTGAATAATGGTGCTGATAAGGAGATCCCATCGAATCATGACCTACAACAAATCCCACATTCTAAGATATTAAGGATGAAACTGAGAAAATCTTGTCCCTCTGTATTTTTTAAAGTTTGATTTTCTTTTGCTCTATTTACTAAATATTCTTCCAAATATTATCGCCAGACCTACACCGTAAGGAGAAAAAACCGTAAATGGAATAAAATTAAGGTTTGGCTTTATAATATAATTATAGCAAAATATTTGGAAGCACAAAAAAAAATCAAGGAGCACAAGCTTTTCGGAAAACATAATGGAAATGTACAAGAGAGTGGATTACGAAACAAAAAAGTGGTGCTTGAATTCCCCAAAGAAAAGTGCAGCTAATAGTTCTTCTTTGTTACGTTTTAGATTCCCCCACTCAGTGCCGTATCCATGGGAGGTACCCAGTTTTCCCCACTCCCCATAATTTTTCTTTGACTCGTACAAAAGTACCAAGAATACATATAAAAAATTCGTGTTGCATTTTGTGAGGTCCCCTCCGCCACGAAAAATCCCAGGTCCGACCTTGCCCCCCCCCCTTCAAGTAGAAATATCTCTTCTCCGAAATTTTTTATGTGTGGACTTAAACTCAGAGGCAGATTAACGTCTTGAAGTCGTGCAAACGCCCTATAGTCAGAAGACAAGAATTCGAGGGTAATATTTTCCATAGTTTGGTTACTGGTGACCATGGGAATACGGCAGATCCAGTAGAAAGGGTCAAAATCCCTTCGCTTAGGTGCAGTTTTCCCTTAAGAACTGGTCGACCAGAAATGTTATCAAATTTTTGTCATGATTCTAGAACATCGTATTCATTTTTTGATCATCTGTCAAACGATCTAACAATGCCTTTCGCAAGGCTTTAAATCATGACGCAAAAATATTTAAAGCCCAAAGGTACAGCTTCAGTTCAAACAAAAACCTGCCCTGAAGCCGTAATACGCAAAAACTAGAAACCCAACTACAATTCCAATGAAGTGGTTTGCAACATACGTACTATTATAGTAACTTAAATAGAGACTAGGGTATTAAATCAAAACTCGCACAAGATGCGTAAAATCATTTAACCTCTTGAATAGGTAGAAAAACAAAGCTGATTTACAAAGCAATCCAATGCTGATTTACTGAACCTGCTAGGCATGCAAACTCCCTAAGCCCAAGAATCAGAAGGTCAAAGTTCATTATCATGAATTGTTTGATAGTTTTTTGATCTATATGGTCGGTTGACGTTTTGAATTCTGTATTGTTGTGCCTTAAGAGCTATTATCTGTTTTAACTTTTTTTTTTTTGCTTCTTTTATTGTCACTGAGTTTTAACTCATTACGTGCTAGTGATTCTTGTGGCTTTTAAAAATTTTCACCTAAGCCATTATTTTGTTTTTTTCTGCTCGTGATTGTCCTTTATGAAAAAGTACTGTGTTATTAAATTATAAACTTACAATGGTGATTCTTGGAAAGATATTGAATGTCAAAATTTATTACTTTAAGGCTTATTGTTGTCCTTGCAAGTAAAAAACAAGGAGTGATTGTTTCTGGTGACTTTTATAGAGATCTTATACAACATGCAGAAGAAAACAACCTCAATATCGATTATCAAACCATTGCCACCGAAGACTTTGCCAAATCACATACGAATGCTTTCGATGTCATCACCTGCATGGAAATGTTGGAACACGTACCGGAACCTGCATCCATCATCCAGGCTTGTCATACTATGTTAAAGACTGATGGCCATGCTTTTTTCGCGACTTTAAACCGCAACCCTGTCTCCTATTTAAAATCCATACTCGCTGCGGAACACTTGTTAAAGCTGTTGCCTAAAGGGACCCATGATTACGCCAAGTTCATTAAACCCTCAGAGCTCACGGCCTTATG
The DNA here is from genome assembly GCA_010016025.2 of Alatinidae sp. Z8VKAUB7J3. NCBI lineage: Eukaryota > Metazoa > Cnidaria > Cubozoa > Carybdeida > Alatinidae > Alatinidae sp. Z8VKAUB7J3. The sequence goes on along the minus strand of JAAAKM020073195.1, from coordinate 82,788,548 downwards.
TCGACGCTTTGGTCTGGTCATCGAAGATATGGCGGGACTCAATTACTTGCCATTCCTGGAACAGGCTTATATGACAGAGAAGGTGGATACAAACTACATGATCTGTGTACGCAAGCCTGTGCATTAACCACAAGACTAGATGAATTCAACTATCAAAACCGTTTTCTTTGATCTGGACGGTACACTCGCTGATACTGCACCCGATTTAACCTATGCACTGAACCAGTTATTGGAGGAACACGGCAAGACACCATTATCATTGGAAACCGTCCTGCCAGAAGTGTCCAAGGGCGGCCTGGCCATGTTACGACTTGGGTTTGAATTTGATGAGGCCAGCCAACATTATCAGGAATTGCGCCAGCGTTTCCTGGAAATCTACGATACAAGCCTACACCAGAGTACCGAATTGTTTCCAACCATGGCCGATACCCTGCACGAATTGGAAAATAAGAATTACCAATGGGGCATCATCACTAATAAAAGCACCTGGTTAGCCGAACCATTAATAGAAAAACTGGGGCTGACGGCACGAAGCCAATGCCTTGTCTGTGGTGATACCACCGAGCATTCCAAGCCTCATCCGGCACCCATGTTACATGCTTGTGAACTAACGGATACGAAACCGCAACATGCCGTATCTGATGCCGATACTGTACTTTTCGATGTCGAGGATTAAAAAGGAAAACGTCGCGTACGGTGATCATAAGATAATTTACAAGAAAAGCTAAACGATTGAGAAAAACAGATAGTGCATATTCTGCATCAGCGCAAACAGCCTCGATCTCCGTTACCAATGCTTTCGTACGCCCATCGTTCAAATAGGTTTTGATGCTTTCTAGAAAAAGATGTGCGTCTGACAACTCGCCTTCTTCCAATAATTCCTGATAAACTTGATCGAGCTCAAAAATAAACGGCGCTACTTCACGAACTTCCATAGACTGCATAAGTTTCTGGAAATGAGTAACATAATTAAAATTTCGAATATTTTCAATCCTCAGTTCAAAGCTATAATCCAAGTCGATTAGAATATCTTGTAGTTTGTCTTGCTCGCAATCCTGCCAAACCTGAGAAAGTAAACTAAAGAAGAGAAACTGCCCGCAGGCGATATAGGCGCTTATGATTTGCTCTAAGCGATACAATTGCGGGCTGATCATCGTCTCATCGGTTGAAACCAAAATACTAATTTGCGAACCGATATTCCAGGGGAAGTTTTTAATAATGAGGTCGAGCGATTCTCGTTCATCATCCAAAGTTTCGATCTGTTCAGCCAGGCTTGTTTTATACTTTGCCATAACTTTCAAAACGGGATAAATGTATTCATTGACTTCATAGATCTGCCCATAATGAGACTGACGTAACATTGTTTTATAACAAGCGGGCAACGTCCACTCCAACGCTTCTGAACAAGATTCCCGGTAGTAAAGTTTCCAAGGTGAATCTGAAATAGCGTCGTCTCTTAAGCTCAAAGTACGAACTGAAGCTACAGCTTTCACGGTTGGTTTTTGAAAAGAGGAATAGGAGAAAGTTAAACTATCTGTAGCATAATCAAAAGCCTGCCGGATCGTACCTTTATTAGCCAGTTTTCGATAAAAATACCTAGCGAACTCAGCAGCTTTGGTATCCTTAACAGAGGTAGAAGTAGCAATGACTACCGGAACGCCCAATTCTAGTAATCGAGCCGCTTGCTTTTGGGTAAAGCAGCCATCGAGAAAAACAAGTTTCAGATGAGGCTGCTTACTTAATAAACTTGCCAGCCCATTGGCTTGTCCACTTTTATCTTCCAATTGTAGGCCGAAGCTTCCGGCATGGCCTCCATAGTGAAATAAAACTATTTGCTCATTAAAACGATTAAAAGTATGCAGGATGGATTCGGTATCTGCGCTTTCTTCTCTGTAGATTCGCAAGGCGCCGCAGTCTTCAAGCCGCTCTAAGGCTTTATGAATATTTTTACTTTCTTTCTTTAGCGTATCCAAGTAAGCAAAAAAGAAAAAAGAGGGGGGTTTAATTTTTTTTTTTGATTTTTTTCTTTTTTTTTTTTTTTTTTTTTTTTTTTTTTTTTTTTTTTTTTTTTAGCATCCAGGTGTTGCCAGAGATGTCGTAAGTTAAAGATTTTTTTCAAAAGTAAGGGATTTACATGTTTATACAAGTTTCGTGCTTTCACACAGGTTTACAAAGCGTCTTTGGGTCAATAATGCAACTGGTAAAAAAAAAATAACCTCTGGTTTTTGAGAGTTCAAGATAGACACATTTTAGCTAAAAATGACACATTTTCTGGCGCAGAGCGGACACATTCATAGACCAAAATTTTGACAACTCAGCGCTCATTCCGCACCAATGCGACGAAAGGGCAAAGGAGCACAAACAATATATTGCGTTGTATCATTTTTCCGTGTTAAATCTGAATGCTGAACTGATCCAAAATCTGTTTTGTTTCTTCAATAAGGGCTAAAGTATTACAGATTATAAAGTATTACACATCAACTGGCAGCAGTGAACCTCGAAATAAGTTTGCAAATACATTACATTTATTTTTCACAAAGAGAATGGAATAAATTTTTGGAAAAAAAAACAATTCTTTTTCATTTCTGCCCTGTAATTAAGAAAAAATGACAGCACACTACTAGTTGTGAGCTATCGATAGGGCATAAGGTGATCTATCAATGGGCTATCAATAAGGTATACTGCAAAATCCTTAAAGCAAAAAAGGGAGATAATAAGCATTTTTTGAATTCATGACTTTCTAAAGGTATCTATTTATGTTCTTGACATCCTTGACATTTATTTCTACTCCTATGTTTTATCCTTTAATTTTCCTTTATGATTGACCTTTAGCTTGAACTTTATCATTATAACCTGAAGAAAAGGAACCTCATAACAGTCTTTACTTAATTTTTAGGGTCAATATCATTACGTGACGAATAATTCCCAAACTATTGTCTCACACTGAAGGCACAAAAGAAAAAAAAATTAGGTCTTGACCAACACTCGTAGATATACTTTAAAATCCACATGTTTATATTCCTTTTTTCTTAGACTTAAAAACAGCTGTTTTTGTGACATGGCGGTATTCAGAATTTTTGTTCAGGGGATGGGGGTTCATTCCAGATATATTGTCGAGCAGCAAGGACGTATTCAGGATTTTTGTTCGGGGGTGGGGCTTATAAAAAAAATCTTTAAAAAACGCATCAAAAAGTTGTTTAAGTGCATTTTGTTACCCTTATACGAGTTGAAAAAAATTTCAACCAAACAGCGTTGACGTGCTTTTCAGCTATCATAGCAATGTTCCAATTTGACATCCTGGTACGCATAAGCAAACCAGAGAAAGAGACCAAGACCACGGATATTCTTATTCGACGGAATGTAGACAACCCACATTCATCTGAGTTTTTACAGGTTATTTTGGAAGCCACTCAGGCTGAATAACATTCATAGCTGCTACCTTATTTCTTCGTTTTTATTATCACATTCTTCTTTCTCGCAATCATAGCGAAACCCAATGACTTAAAGCATATAGCCTTGGCTACGATGGTTATATAAACCTGAGAATCTAGAATAGGCAGTCTACTACGAAGTCTACCTCCTTCTGATTTGTCGATAATATAGGTAGCCAAGACAGCGCGAAACGCACTTCAGGCATACAGAAACTTATAGGAACGGCTATAACAGGCAATTGTTACATTATTATGCTGTCGTCGTGTGTATTTGATTTGAATGCTCACAAGTCATCACAATTGCCGTCATTTTGCGTATGAATGAACGTTCTCTGTCTCCCTTTTGATTCATGGTTATTTGCCTCGTTCTCCTCTTTCAGTTGGCTGTCCTTTGCGGATGTGTGGTTGGGCCTGCCCCCTATCTCCCTCAAGATTGGATATCCCATCCTGGTGCATTCGCGAGCATCGGTACGAACCCGCAATCGAAACTCCAAGTTATCGTCACCTATAGTGGATTTGAATCCAGTCATTCTGCACTTCGGCTCGTCACATCAGATGGAGGTGTCACCTTTTGGGACCCTGGTGGCGACTATGGTCGATTCGACGATGATTGGAATGCTCAATTTGGCCCTTGGGCTTCCGAAATTGAGAGAGACAATGACCTGATTCTTTCCAATCCTCCCGAGATTGGAATGTTTGTCCGTTGGCGATGGACGCTGGAGGATACCAGCGTAGAAGTGTTCGAATGGGACCTATCGGAGTCACGTGCGCAGGAATTACAACGTATTCTTTTGCATGGAACGGACGATACACATCCGGCAGGCAGTTTTTCCTCTTGGACCTTTCCACTTTTTTGTACCATGGCCACGAGTGACTTTCTTCGGCGATTTGCCTCGCCAATGATTCAATTACCGGAACGGTATTGCTTCCCAGATAATCTCGCTGAAGCGCTCTACACTCAGGCTCCCTCCCGCGTTCGCGTGTTTACGTGGGATGGTCAAAAGACCGTCTATACCCCTCCCGGGCCGAAATCGGTCCGTCAATAATTCCATTTTCGGCACCGATTCGAAACAGCCTGATCCCATATTCAACCAAAAGCCATCCTTTTCAGAAAGATGCATACAAATTCCGTTTTGTAGTAGGCTAGTCGAGAGACACAAATACCAACCGCAGTCAAAGGTTTCTCTATTAAAGGAATTGTGATGATTGGCTCTGACGGCGAACATCAATTTAAGCCGTAATCATATACAAGTTTATAAATTTATCTAACAAGTTTCAATTACAAGTTCAAAAGTATTTCACTCGTTGTTTATTCCAAACAGGTACAGAGTTAATCCGGCCAAATACTTTATGTGATTCTTCAAAGGCACAAGTTTTCTTATTTTCGGGGCTTCTAACCCATATGGTCCTCTTATATGTCTCATACTTTTTCCCATTCTCTCAGGATTGGTCGTAGTGATATCTATCGTTTCTTGGATTGTCCTGTTTTCCCTTGGGCCCATCGTCCTTGTTTTGCAGTTATTGCTGTGATCTTTATTTTTGCAGATAAAAATCACAGTTAAAACAGGTAATATCAACACTGTTCTTGTTTTTGGCCGTGTTTTCTAACGTCTTTACTTGGGCGATTTGTGCTATAGTGGTAGACAGTGTTGCAATGGTATCAACAAATTTTGATGAGGCCTTACCTCACTGGCTTTTAAGTTTCAGTGGCAGATATTTCTTGTGTGTTTATTCATTTCAGATAAATCTGTTTGACCGCTTAAGGCTAATCATCTGTTTTGTTCTCGCTGAATTGTTGAAACGGATCCTACGAATCTTAGTAACGCCACTGCTTGAGCACTACGATATCGAACTCGGTTTATGAGAGCTTTGACAAAGAAATGTACTTCTATGGTTAGACTTTGACACATAGATTCACTCTTTCTTAATCTAGTTGACCTTGGGAGAAAAAACAATAGATATTGACTTAGTAAAAGTAAGTTAGATTCAGGGAAGATCAATTTAGATCATAGTCATTTTTCAAGCGTAAGAAATACCCTAAATCACAATCGATAAATAAATAATACCCAACGCGAAAAAATTTACCCCAAAGCAGCCGAGTCAGATTTGATTCAAGCAGAAACTAAGAACAGTAGGGCTGACGCCCCCTTTCCTATATAGAACGGAGTATAATTTGCAGTTTATTGGAATTAATCCTTCTTGATTCTCATATTATCAAAAAAATACACGATCATGACAAAGATTACTGAAAAAAATAAACGAATGGGGATCAACAGTTTAATATACATACTGATATTCATTCCTGAAAGTCTTAATAATTTTGGATTTATTAAACTAGAAAATAGAAAATATTTAAAAAGTGTTTTGCTTTCAGTAAAATGCAAGTTATGCTCTGGTCTTTAGAAGGCTTCAGCCCTACTCCTCTTATATACCCTCAGTCGTTTTGTGATATTGCTGAGATGTCTTATTAAAAGTTAGAACAAAAAGAAATTATTACGTATATATAAATATCATCAATCTTGTATCTTGTTCTTATCTGTGTGGATTCCCGGACACATCCCCGACCGACAACAGTGACAATGCGACATCTAAAATCCTTCAATGTCATCCTGTTAAAACCTGGTATAGTGCACAACAAGAACAAGACAAAGGCATTGACCGTTGTAAATTCGACGATGTGTCCCAGTAGGCCATTCCACTACTTTTTGCTTTTTCTGTCTATCGGATAGAGAGACTTCAATATATCAGCTTTGTCAAAGCAGCCCATAAGCTTGTTGCACTCGACGACCACGTTTGGGCATATAACTTGGATAACAGACCTATCTTTTTACTTCCTACCGATCTGTGTCACTTTTCGTCCTTTATGAATCGTCGAACGAAGTTGCATACATCGTTTGTCCCCGCAACGTACACAGAAGATTCCATCTGACTTCACAGCGTAGTCCAACTCTCCTCTCAGCTCTTTTTCTAACTACTCCTTCTCCAAGTCCAAACTCGGTAGTGTCAGCTAACTTCCCAGTTAAGACCAGAAAATCACAAACAAAACCGTGCATGTTTGCTCTGAACCAGATCTTGTACCCTACGTTTATGGGCTTCATAGGCATATACTGTTTGAAAGTAATGGGTCCTTTGAAATTGACCATACTTTTGTCGACAGCTTGCTCTTTGGTAGGCTTGCAAGTCCTTAAAAAGCTTAAGTATAATTTGTCAATCACAGGTCTGATCTCATAGAGTTTGTCATAGTTGTCACTTCCTTTCTGGGATAAAATCAAATTGTCATTGAGATGAGCATGAGTAAGAAGCCAGCTGAAACAACATATATTCATCAGCCCAGAGATGTAATTATCTCTGAGTTTATCGTGACTCAACCAGATATCTCGATAAGATTGTAATTTCTGGACACCCATAAGAATGTTTATTGCTAATAAACAACTTTCATTTTATCTCGAGCAGTTAGGGTGAACGAAATATCTTTCTGAGTAGCATATAATTTCGTTTCAAATACGATGGTATCAATAAGACCAAGATCCAGCCGGTCGAGAAAAAAAAATCAATTGGCATATGTAAAGGTTTCGTCCGAATGGACCCCATAGACTCGGTGAAGGGATCGACATATCTGACTCCAAATTTCTTATTCCACTTCTTCACTGTGTCTCCAAGGGAAAGAGAATCTTCGTCATTACTTGCTTCTGGCTCATTGTTTGCTTCCGTTACTCCGTCCACTTGATTGTCGGTTTCGTCGTCACTTGATGATTTCTGTCCAGCCAGTAAGTTCCTTAGTGATTCGGCATTGGAAACTGGAAGGTCCGCAAGCCAATTATCAGCATAATCCTCTGATGACATGTCAAGTTCTGATTCTACATCTGAAGGCATGCCATTAAATAACTTTTAGATATCCTATGTCTATAAAAGCGAGCGTGGTTGTGGATGCACTGATGGGGCCGGGACCTGTATTGTTGCGGTGGCTCATGACCACATAGCCGTAAGAGGCCAGGTGGTTCCCGATATGATCGTAATGTTCATACCAGTGTCCATTGCCGTGACCGACAATGATCAAGGGCAGATTCTCACCAGTCGCGGCGACAACGCCGGCGACATCGGTGGGGAAAAACACGTCTTGTGGTTCAAATCCGGCCGGAATTCCAAAGCTGGCTGCCACTGTTGCGTTCAGGTTGTAGGTCAGTTCCGTGACCGCTTCCGGGCCGGCGGCGGTGGTGTCGTGAACCATGTAAAAGCCGGACTCGTTGTTGCGCCCGTCAATATAATCATTGCCGTTGAGCAGGCCATCCTGGTTGACATCCAGGACGACGTCATAGCCGACACCGAGGCCCAGCCCAGCATTGGCGCTCAGCTGGTTGGCGCCCACCACGACAAAGGTATTGCTCTGAATATTTGTTGCACTAATGAATTGGGTCAGGAACCCTGCCGGGGTCACATCCACCAGCGTGTTGTTGGCATTCCACTGAAGCGTGGTTTTGGCGGCGACCACATAAATATCCACGGTTTGACCCGCAATGGCCGGGAACCGGGTTGGATCGATGGCGACTTCGACCGTGTCATTGACATTGATCGCTTTCACATATTCAAAGAAAGGATAGCTCGCAATCGAATGGCCGGCGAGTTCGGTTTTGGTCACGGCGGCCAAGGCGGTCTGGCTGATGAGCAGGGTGCCCAGGACGATGAGAAAAGAAGCAAATTTTCTAGATGTCTTGATATTCATGCTGCACCCCTATTGTTGTTCCGTTGCGCCGGTGGCGGGTAAGCGCCAGGCATCGGCCAGCTGCTTTTCCTGTGGTGAAAATTCCAACAAGAGGTCTGCGGCCTGTTTACGTAAAAGCGAGGTCAAGTCGGGCACCACGACTGGATCCAGGGTGAGGTTCTGGATCTCGGCCGCGTTGAGGGGCACAATGCCCGAGTCCTCGGCGGAGGTGCGTTCGCTGGCAATCTTGATGGCGTCAACGCGTTCCGGTAAACCCGGTGTGCCAAACCAGACCGGTTCTTGTGCAAGATCGATATGGGCAGGGATGATGCCAATGACATACCCGGACTCATGCCCGCTATTCAGCCGTTGCACGGTGTGATCGCCCGCGTACAAAACCGGTTCCGGCTCGTTGCGCGGCATCACCAGCTCGGGATCTACCTTAAACACCACCAACAGGCCGGCCCTGACCGGAAAACGGTCGTATCGCCAGCCATATTGAAAGGATTGTTCCAGCACGAACGGCTGGATCCGCGCAATGGTGTTAATCGGTTATTTCCACTAGCTCTTAATTTCTCAATTACCAAAGCAACAGAACTCATAACTTGTTGTTTTCGTACATGAAGTATTGCCGAGGTGAGAGAGACTGTTACATCAGGTTTTAACAGGAACATCAGGGAAGTGGGAACTACTTTTTGAAACATATAATTGGACGGAGGAAGCTGTAGCTTTAAATCAATCTTTTGATTAGGGGGGCAACCATTGGAGTATATCAAATATCTCCGGGTTTATTTTCCCAACCAAGTGTAAATCTTAGTCGTCGCATCTCTTAGCATATTGCTAGTGTCAGTGTCAATTTTATATTCACATCCTATAGTCAAACCTCTTAATAGCTTATAGGACATTTGAGCTATCAACATGAATTGTATATTATGTTTATAATTTGAAAGATTGTTGGTTTTGCTCACCAACATTTAATTTATGTAGACACTTATTTGTCTACAAAATGTGTAGTAAACAGTTTTCATAGAATAACCCCTTGACTGAACGATTTTTTGAAAATGACGTTCAAATCTATAAATGTGGAAGTCAAATCTATGAAATAATCTTCACTGGAATAAATTTGCAAATATACTTTTCAGAGTGGTTGTTGCGGATATAATTGTTCATAGTGACCAATTTTTATACTCACATCAAAATTTTCCTTGAAAAGATTTGGTTATGAGTTGACTGAAGGATGAGATTTCTTATGTGGTAAATGTGTATTTTCTAGGAAAAGAAATCCTTTTTCGTTCTAACAATTTTTACTCTTGATTTTTTTTTTCTTCTTTGACAAGAGCGATGTTTTACGCTTCCGGCCTGAGTTGAGACAGACAACTGATGAAGTGTTTCTGGCCCTTTTTAAAGCGCCGGACCTAAGATTCTGTGAAACATTTTTTTAAAATCCTTCCTAGAGCCCCAATCGTGTAGTATAGAAGACACAAGATCCGCTGCAACCTATGCAATATATTTTTTGGCCATGGGTAATGCAGAGCGAAACAACATAGCAAACCAATTGCCGAGACCGTAATCGGACATTGAATAACGACCCCTGTAACAGTCCGTTCCATGACCTAGTCGTTGTGGTCTAAGAGTAGCAACATAGCAGTCAATATAAGGACCAACAAAAGTATTTTTTCTGCTAGCCACCTTACTAAATGGGTCGAAAATGACATGCAACCACAATCAAACTTTTTATTATTGCTAAAGAATCGCCTAATTCACTTAGTTCCAAATACGAAGTTTATATTGTAGCGGTGATTGTGTCTGTGAATAATTTTTGCCCAAGAAGACGCTGGAGGGGGCATTGGTATTACCGACTTTTGATGTCTCAACAAAGGACGCTTAAAGAAATACGTTCTACCTGTGGGGCGCCAAACGCGCGGGGGCATTCGATGCACTCTGATCGCGCGTCATGGGGCCTGAAGATCGCGGCAGCCGCAGGATTGCTATTCCTGCACTTGCCGATCCTATTGATCTTTGCCTACGCGTTTACAACCGAGGAACGGACATATCAGTGGCCGCCGCCGGGCTTTACGCTGCAGTGGTTCGGCGTGACCTGGAACAGGCCCGATGTGTGGGAAGCGTTGACGCTGTCGGTGCAGGTGGCAGCCATCTCGACGGTCGTTGCGATCGTGTTGGGCACGCTGTGCGCAGCGGCTGTCTCAAGAACTCGGTTTTTCGGGCGTGAGACGATCTCGTTACTGGTCATATTACCAATTGCCCTTCCCGGTGTGATAACCGGCATCGCGTTGCGGTCGGCCTACAACATTGCGGACATTCCGTTCTCCACGCTCACGATAATCTTCGGTCATGCGACCTTCTGTATCGTGGTCGTTTACAACAACGCCGTTGCGCGCTTTCGCCGGATCGGCGGGTCCATGACCGAAGCGTCGTTGGACCTCGGCGCAAATGGGTTTCAGACATTCCGGTACGTGATACTGCCAAATATCGGCACCTCGTTGTTGGCCGGCGGCATGCTCGCTTTTGCGCTCAGCTTCGACGAGGTGATCGTCACGACCTTCACCGCGGGCCAACAGCAAACCCTGCCAATCTGGATGCTTGAGGAACTCGTGCGGCCACGACAACGACCCGTCACCAACGTCGTGGCAATGGTGGTCGTGCTTGTCACCTTTCTACCCATTCTTGGGGCGTTTTATTTGACTCGGGACGGAGATTCCGTCGCCGGACAGGGAAAATGATCAACACGGGAGGAGTTTTCCAATGGATGTAAAGATGCTGATCGGCGCCGATTTCGAGGATGGCGTAGAGACTGCCGAAAGCATCCTGAACCCGCGTACGGGCGACTCAATCTTGGACTTGCCCGAAGCCAGTCAGGATCAGATCGGCCGTGCCGTCCAGTCGGCACGGCGGGCCTTTGACGGCTGGTCGCGAACGACGCCAGCGGAAAGGTCAGCCTATCTGCTCAAAATCGCCGACCGGATCGAGGCGGAAGCCGATCAATTCGGGGCGCTTGAAGCGTTGAATTGCGGCAAACCGATCAACTGCGCCAAGGATGACGAGATTCCGGCGATCGTCGATTGCTATCGCTATTTTGCGGGTGCCGTGCGGTGCCAGCCTGCCAGCGCGGCAGGTGAATACATGGAAGGCTTCACGTCCATGGTTCGCCGCGACCGATTGGCGTGGTCGCGTCCATCGCGCCATGGAACTATCCGCTGATGATGATGGCCTGGAAACATAAATTGGCATGCTAACTGAATTATTTTAATCATTTAATCATTATTATAATAATTATCGAATTATTTAATTATTGAATTACCTTTAAAACTAAGTGTTTATATAATTCTGAAGGGACTTAATGGTATGATATAATGGATACGCCTTACAGAGCTCTTTCTAGTTAAAGGCTCTTTTTGGTTCAAGCTGCTTAACTTCAAAAAAACATGGTTCAGTCTCCAGTTACGTTATGCCTAGAGCGCAACTGCAAATCATCTAGAAAGCTTGGGCGATTCTTTTTACGCCACCCAGCTGACATTTAGGTTGAAAACGTAAATAAGGTCCCTCTAGACTTGGTTCCCATGAAATTTATGTATCTTGTCTCAGGTGAAAGATAGATTGTTGGAAATTTTCTATTTTATTATCAATCAGAAATTTCCTGCCAAAACAAGAATACCAATAAGGTAGAACAATTGTTAAAATTGCAACCGAACTATAATAACCATGGCTTACTATCAAGAAGAATACTTCTTTTCAATTAGTAGAACGGATAAATCTTTAAAACAAATAATTTTGACGAAGATGAAATATTTTTAAGGTATATACAGCGCAGAGAAAAAAAAAAGCTTTAAAAAACTCTAACAATAGTGATTTATCTCTTCAAAGTCGTCAATAAAGATACATAGAAACGCATAAGTTTAACCACTTAATTCTCAATATTAAAAAACAAAACAAAAACAAAACCTTCTAATACTTCAGACATTAAACTTGACGCACTCATTAACAACTTAAAGAATGATCTTGACACTGTTAAAATCAACCTAAGCATACCCAAAAGCAGTTTAATGCTATTCTCCTTTTTTAAAAATATACCCCCTATCAATAAATGCCTTTGCATACCCAATTTAAATACTGTTAAACTGCTTGGTGTGCAGCTGGACAATGACCTTAAATGGAAGTCCCACACTTCTGACTTGTTTAAATCTGGTGGTTTTCTCTTTAAATCTTTCTCCCTTCTCAAACAGTTCTCCATATCAATCCAGAACCTTAAAATAATTTATTTTTCTTATTTAAGATCCTGTCTTGAATCC
>JAAAKM020073195.1:82625220-82776101 GCA_010016025.2 Alatinidae sp. Z8VKAUB7J3 | reverse complement strand
CTAACGACCAATGTTCTAAAATTGGAAGCATTCAAAAAAGAGCTATAAGAGTTATACTGGGGACGTCCTATACTACATACGATGAAGGTTTGGCTAGACTTGAACGTTTGTGGCCACAAGTGCCACAAACACTACGATAGTGTTGTGACTATCGTAAACGTCTTCTTCCCCCTTTCAAAAAATTCCTCAAACCTTCCTAATACAAGAATTAATGCTCGCAGACCTCCAAATACCCAACGTGACTCGTGTCCCCAACTTTTAAACCGGTCGCAACTTTGCAGCGGGCATGTCGGGCGGCGTCGCCTACGTGCTCGATGAAGAGGGCGATTTCGCCCGCCGTTGCAACCTGGCGATGGTCGAACTCGAACCGGTGCCTGAGGAGGATGATATCCTTGAAGAGCTGCACCACCATGGCGGCGATCTCGCCCACCACGGACGGGTCGATGTGTCGGGTGACATGACGCGGCATGACGAGGAGCGGCTCTACCAGCTGATTTCCAACCACGTGCACTACACCGGTTCCGACCGGGCGCGCGACATTCTCGAGAACTGGGCCGATTACCGGCCGAAGTTCCGCAAAGTGATGCCGGTCGAATACCGGCGGGCGCTCGAGGAAATGGAACGCATGCGCATGGGCGTTGCGGCGGAATAGAAGCCGGTCTTCGCGAAAAGGATCAAAGCCGAACGGGCTACCGGACAAGAGGCACCAGTCTCTTGCAACACCGAAAACGAAGCCTGTTTCGACGATTGAGGGTTAGAGAATTATGGGCAAGGTTACCGGATTTCTGGAGATCGATCGCCAAGTCGCACAATACCAGCCGGCATCCGACCGGATCCGTCATTACAGGGAGTTTTCCCTGCCGATGTCGGATTCGGAGATCAAAAAACAGGCGGCTCGCTGCATGGATTGCGGCATCCCGTTCTGCCATGGCCCGACGGGCTGCCCGATCCACAACCAGATCCCGGATTGGAACGACCTCGTCTACAACAAGAACTGGGAAGAGGCGATTGCAAACCTGCATTCGACCAACAACTTCCCGGAATTCACCGGGCGCATTTGCCCGGCGCCTTGTGAGGAAGCCTGTACGCTGAACCTAGAAGACGTTCCGGTGGCGATCAAGACGGTTGAGCAGGCGCTGGCCGACAAGGCCTACGAGATGGGCCTGATCGTGCCGCGGCCGTCCGCTACAAAGACCGGCAAGAAGGTTGCGATTATCGGCTCCGGACCGGCTGGCATGGCTGCCGCCCAACAGCTTGGCCGCGTTGGCCACGATGTCCACGTCTATGAGCGCGAAAGCGCCGCCGGCGGCCTGCTGCGCTACGGCATTCCCGACTTCAAGATGGAAAAGCACACCATCGACAAGCGAGTCGCCCAGATGGAGGGCGAGGGAGTCACCTTCCACTACAACGCCAACATAGGCGTCGATATCAGCGTCGACACGCTGCTGTCCGATCACGATGCTGTGCTTTATTGCGGTGGTTCCGAAAAGCCACGCGATGCCGGCATTCCGGGTGTCGAATTTGTCGGCGTCCACGATGCCATGCCCTATCTGGTGCAGCAGAACAAGCGAGTGGCACGCGAGCGTGTCGAGTGTGTCGGCATTTTTGATTCAAGTTATTTTTTGAATCAGGTAGATCTCCGTGTAGATAAAACATATTAAATTAGGTTTGTATGAAAATGCGACATATGAGATGGGCCAAAAATTTTCTTTTCTTAATAGAAATGATTCTATTAACCTGCCCCTGTTATCAATTATGGCTCAAAAACTTTTAACAGATTAGAAATATTGTAACGTGCTACCTCTTAGCCTACTTGCTAAACATTATTCCTTGGTCTTAAAATTCAATGGTTGAACCAACAAACTTTGACTTTTTCTATATATTCATCTAAATCTCAGCTGTTCCAGCATTTTCAGGTATAATTTTTTCTATTTCAAGCACAGCTGTAAAGGATAGCTACCTTTTGTTTTCTGGACAAACCATTATGAATTAATTATAGAACCTATTTGTTCGCCTTTCCAATCTATGGCCAGTATAATTCGTTTGTAGCGATGGTATTTTCTTTTTTACGGATGCTCCTGTTGACCTAACCTTAGTCTTAAAGACTTAGCCTTAGCCTTAGCCTTAAAGCCTCTTTCTCAGAAGCTAGCATTCGGCACAGATGAATAACAAACTGGTGCTAATTAAATCTTCACTCTTGTTCAACCATAACTTGTCGATTATTTTCGTATTTTTGTACTTGTTGATTATTCAACTAACTAATGTTTCAAAACATTGTAATTTAAGATCTTATAATTGTTGAATGAATTAACAGGGGTAGAGCTTCATTGGATTGCATAGAAAGATGTACCAAGAGCCTACTTTGCAACATAGCTGTAGGAATGTATTACTTAGTATGGCTTTTCCCTGGTCCCCGTTGAACAAATAACTAGTTACCAGTGAGAGTATCAAAATTATAGCCCGGATTACACGGATGGGTACATCAGTTACTTATAAGATTGCCAGCTTGGAATTTAAATTAGATTTATTCATTTTCTATTGCTAAAATTTCATCCCATTATTTGAATCATGAACAACAAAAACATTTTCTTATGTTCTTTCCAGAAAAACTGACTTGGGAAACATAAATTTTTTGAATAAACATTTCAATTACATCTGAACTTTTTAGGGAAAGGGTTAACGGCATTTTTTTCACAGCTACTTAAGGACAACTCTTGAAACGCAAAAACCTTTGAATAAAAAGTATTTTAGGAGTTTAGTAGGAAGAACGAGGGATGAAGAAGGGAAATAATGGAAATATTTTCCGTTTCTTTTAGGTTTTCATGTTGCTTCTTACTTCTATTAAAAAAACTTTCCTTATAAATTAATATAGATGAGAGAAGAGTGCATTATCACCTTTTATCACCTCTCAAAACCTAGAGCTTGAAAAGGTCTTAAACGACGATGGAAAAATCTCCACAATACATTTCTTTTTTCTAGAAAAGCCAAAACGAAATCGTTTCATAAAAATTACAAAAACATTTTGGTAAATCTTTGGACTAGTTCCCACAAAAAAGAAAATACTTACAGGCTAATTACAAAAGAAGCACAAAAGGTTTACACATTCACATACAAAAAAGAGGCTAAACCAGGCAACCACTTCCGGATTATTAATTTTAAAAAGCAAGTTTTTTCTAACTTGCAACTTAAAAAAGCAAGCCGCATAAAGACTTAAAACGAAGAGAAATTATTGCGTATAGAGACGGCTTTGCCTCCTCCTCAACACCTCACTCTTTATGCTAAAGTTTTTTTGTACTTTTAAAGAAGCTTCTTGTTCTATTTTTTTAATTAATTTCCGATCGTTTTTTGTGTCCCTGCTTTTATTTTGGCTTTTTTTTAGAAGCCGCTGTGCATTTGTCAAAAGAGATCCAATAATACATTCTACTAATATAACGCATTCAATAGTAGGCCACATTTTTCAATCATGAATCTTCTGTTGTTTAAACAAAATATTACCATCCGGAAAAGAAGTGAACGGAAAATTTGCCCCCATTATGACACTATAAAAACGGTATTTAAAACCGTTTAGAAGTCAACGTTTGAAAACGGTGATTTAAAAACAGGTTGTAAAAGAAAAAAGTTAATTCCCACCAAAACATTCATAAACACTAGCAAAAAAAGAAGCAAATGAACCCTGGCGATTACAGTCACTTTTATATAGCGAAATTCCCAGCAACTTCAATTATTTCATGGCATGACATTATTTTGGGTCCTTATATAGGAATGTTTGAGTTGGTTTTATGAGGCTGGTGTCACCTTTCCTGTTTTTGCTTTTTTATTTTGCTGTGCTTGTCGAGTCCCGTATCGCCTGATCTGAGTTGGCTAATAATGATAAATTGCAACTGGTTGCTCTTTTTCTTTCTTAGTGTTTCTTTCTTTGCTCTTTACCTGTTTCTCGAGCCATAAAACCATGGGTTACTGTTGATGTGCATATATTCTTAATAGACGAACTTGAAAAAGAAAATTGTCCGCCAGGGTCGAAAATGCCCCGTAAGGAATTTAAGGAATAGCAAAGGACGCTCACAAGTATTTGGAACCAACACCTTGCAATATTTACCATACTTTCGACCGAAACATTTGCATACTATTTTTATTTTTGCCACTGGCTGAAATTATCTTCGTTTTTTTAATGGTTCTCTATCGTCTTTGCCAACCTCAGTGCAACTGAGCGGGGCTAAAATCAATAAATTATGATCTTGCATTGTATTTTGATCTCATTCTGTTATTTATACGCATGCTTCATTGTTGAAAAGGACGGTTTTTGCGTGTCATTGAGCCAGAGCCTATAGCGTGCGAACTGATCTGGAGCTTTATTACTCATGTCTCAAAATGGCATCTCAAACTGTCCAGCCAAGAAATTGATATTTAAATCCGTGTTCCTGCTTGAAAGTGGAAAGTTTGGCTCAGTTCAAGCAAGCAAGCAAGCAGACATTAGTTTGAAATTGATGCTCGATGAAAATCTTTGAAGTACTTAAAATGTGTGACGGTTCCCTCACCCCATTGTTAAAATGTTTTCTTAGAATAACGAATAGAAAAATTTAGAGATTCAAAAAGGAGCATTTCCCCATGGCTCCTAAAGTGCTACTACGCAGCTTTTAAATTATTTATAAAAAAAACTCATTATAATTACGGTTGAGTTTGCTATTTTACTTTCTGTCTTTTGATTGCGACGGAAGAATGGTACTGCATGTACCTACTAAACTAAAATAGTTGTCTCGTTTTAAACAAGTTGGAGCTCACCCTTTGCTCCTTTCTCAGCAATGATATTAGAAAGTTGGATCATCTCAAGAAGATCAACCTTTGCACTAAAAGAGGTATCATTCCTTTTAACGCTGCACAACAATTTTTGAAGAGTGGATGAAAGTTAATTACATCATTATTTTTGCACAAAAATTCTTTGATGAGGCTCATCGTTTTGGAAGTTTTTTGCTGTCGTTTACATCATTTTACAAGTTCTTTGCTGAGGTGTGATTCAAGAAACAATCAGGTGACTCTGTGGTGAAGCGACGGAAGTCCTAATTCGATACAAGATCGAAGCAGCTGGGGAATAGGTCAAAAGATTAGCTAGAGGCACAAAGTGGACCAGTGAAGTGGAATCTCGCACTAAAATTCTGTATGATTAAACGATCTGTATTATTATATTATATGATCTGTATTATTAAACGAACAAAGGGCCAACAATTTAGCAGAAATATGCAAATATTGCACCTTATTTCATGCGTAATCCTACGAGATTTTTTTATACGATGGGAAACGCAATGATGGTCTTTAGTCCTTCACTCCCCCCACCAGCAACTTTTGGTAGAAAGGATGGTATGCTATTTTGCATTGATTGAATATATGGGGCAAGTACGTTGGGCAAAGTTGAACACGAAAATGATTATTTTCAGAGGTATATTATCCTGGCAAGGATACTTACCCACATACAGTATTAAGGGTGTGGCTGTAACTGAACCACTGTGTAACTGAACCCCAAGCAACTGAACTACTCTACAACTTAACCACGGTGTAACTGAAACTCCGTATAACTGAACCCCCGTGCAACTCAACCCTATTCAGCTAAACCCCTGTGCAACTGAACCCCTTGATATTTTGCTTTAAGTATTGCTTGTGGCGGAATTTATTTTTGATTAAGAAAGTTTGTTGAAAATTTACAATTTTTGGCTCATCAAAAAGAAATATCTCGAGCAACTTTTGGAGGATCCTTATATTGCTCTAGTGCTATCGTAAAATTCCTAAAAATATTACTTCTATGGTCAATTTCTTATTGTGAAGTTTATTAAGGGATTTTTAATGATATATTCATACCTAGTCAGTTAAACGACTTTTCTTTTGAATGTAGTTTGTCTTTCAGGACTTTCTCCCAGCTTCAGCACAAAGCAACAGCTTAGCTTCCCATTCACTGTTGGTTTGTATAGACCCCTGCTGATGAAGAGTATTATCATTAAAATCGCTTCCTCAATTCTTCTTTCTTGACTTCTCTTCGTTTGGTTTTGACTTTGTCAAAAGCCTTCTCAGATATAACAAAAACCGCTTCTAAGGCTCCCCTATTCTAAGACACGCCCTCCTTTTGTGCTAAATGAGAGCTTCACTAAACGTTTTAAAAGATAAGTATACCCTTCTGAACTTCCTACTGTTTGAGTCTCGTGAGAAATGAAGATTAAGTTGTTTAGTTTGCAAGTTCTTATGTTTCTTGGGTATTTTGTATTGTACTTGACAAATTGGGGACAGTTATATAACTTCATTTGGCGTCCCGTCGAAGTTAGCTTAACCGTTTATTTGCTGAATTTATTTCCCAAAACAACTTTATTTTACATTATGTCTAATGCAAAGCAAATAAATTGCTTTTCTATAGTTCGCTCTTTACTAAGTGTTCCTTTACTAAGTCTTTGTTTTACTGTTATGGAAAATCTTGCGTGGAAAGTTTTTCATTTGCAACGGCACGTGAAAAAAATAGACCTGATCCTTTTAGAGTACCAAGAAAAGTGAAAATTCAATATAACTATTTGAATCACATAAGTAGAAATTTACGTAGTCATATATATATCGTTAAGGAATTAGGAAAAATAGGTAATTCAATTTTCAATGGAAAAGACCAGTATATGCAGTTGTGTAGTTATTGCTAGTAGTGGTGCCAAATAATAAAAAAAAAAAATGTGGGTGGAAAATTATCAATAAATAAGTTAGAAATTTGTGGTACCAAACCACTTAAGAAGGTATAGCTTTCATTTGGATGGGTAGTTGTCTTTGAGAATCATCAGATTGTTGATGTCGCAAAGTTTACGGGCGAAAATTTTGTCAATCTTAATTAATTAATCTTGCTTATTTATTTACATGGTTCAACATGGTAATGTTTGTGTAAATGTGGTACTACCCCAAAAACATCATAATTTTGAAACAATCAAATAGAAAATTAATTGTTTTCGTGAACCGCCCACTTTGCGATGATGTAAGGAAGGGCGATGGTACTGATTGCAAGCCCCATGATGGTAGCAGCAATTTGACCTTCGGTTGTTTGGGGATTAAAAAATTTCTTAGTTGCTGTAACGGAGAGTGCATGTGTCGATGCAGCTGTCATCGCACCCACAGCATAGGGATGCATGATTGCGATTTCGCGCGACATTAAAGAAAAGAGTTCAACCGCCCCGAAAGATGTGAGATCTACGAGGGGTTCGATCCACTTTTGCAATGATGTAGTTTTTTCTACAGCCACTTAATTTCCTCTCAAATTCCAACTTTCCCCCGAAAATTGAGAGCAGTATACAGGGAGTTTAGATTTGTCGCCAGGCAAGAAGTAAATTTAATTTGTCTTCAAGAACCTGATTGTTTCTTGAGCGATTTGCTGATGAAAGAGCGGACGATCATCATTTCCTGCCCAAAGGGCTGGGCTGAGAACTTGTTTTCCCTCTTCAGTGACAGGGTTGAGGAAAACAAAATGATCCGCCTGTGGTAAAGCAAACGTCTGAGCTGATTGGAGGATTAAAGCATGTTCGCTCGGAGGTAAAACAGAATCTTCGGTTCCGTAAATCACTAAAATTGGAGATTCAATCTTCTGCAAACTTTCTTCAGAAAAATCAGAAACGCGTGGGGCTAAAAGAACAAAACGAGAAATGCGCGGATCTTGAAAAGAATGCATCCCTTTCTGAAAATCAATCGACTGAGCGATATTTTCTGAGGCATCGCCAGCGAAATGATGCAACGCTTCAGGAGACTTCGCTTCGGCCCCTGCTAGCCAAAGGCCGGTCATTCCCCCCACTGAAAAACCGACAAAGCCGATGTCATGGGAATCAATTGCATCAGCAAATGGTGAAGTCGTCGTGAGGTAATCAATCGCTGCAGAAACATCTTGTGGGCGGCGCCACATTTCAATCATTCCCTGAGGAGTGGGATCTTTCCAAGTATTTCCATGGTGATCCAGACTGGCAACGATGTACCCCGCAAGTGCAAGCTGCTCGGCAAGCCAGAGCTGCTCTGTGCGTGCTCCCCCATAGCCATGTGAAATGAGAACAAGTGGCAACGGGTGCTTAAGAATCGGAGCATCATGCGCAATAGGTGGCAGTACATAGCAACTGTCGGGCACTTCAGGATGCCCTTTTTTCGTAGGGAACCACACATCGATCACGATTGGCCTGTCATTGGCATAGGTGC
The DNA here is from genome assembly GCA_010016025.2 of Alatinidae sp. Z8VKAUB7J3. Lineage (NCBI taxonomy): Eukaryota > Metazoa > Cnidaria > Cubozoa > Carybdeida > Alatinidae > Alatinidae sp. Z8VKAUB7J3. The sequence goes on along the minus strand of JAAAKM020073195.1, from coordinate 82,767,914 downwards.
AGACAGTTTTTTGCCCAATATGTGAAGGCGTAAGGCACTTTTCCTCATTTGCAAAACTCAAAGAGGTCAAACAAAAAATTGAAAGAAAAACTTTTAATAACCACTGTTTCATGTGATAAATGTGGATGTTTGGGTAACTGTTGAGCCTTGTATTATGTGTGCTTCTGCCTTACAGCAGTTGAAAATTCGGTCCGTTTATTATGGTTGCAGCAATGATAGGTTTGGAGGCTGTGGTTCTGTTTTAGATGTCGCTAGTGTAAGTGATAGTTTTCCTAATGTTGTCAAAGGATTAAGAGAGCTAGAAGCAATCAATTTGCTGAAAGATTTTTATAAGGGTGAAAATCCTAATGCACCTAATCCAAAAAGGAAAGACAAAACGGTCAGTTAAGCTTATGCTTACTACTCTAGTAATCCTGGCATGAGAAAGAACGTATCTCATTTTTTTTTTTTCAAAAACGTTAAACGTTAAAAAATAGATAGATAAGTAAATTCAAAACAAATAACTAGTTTAGACAATGATTGGTCTTTGTCAACAAATCAGATTTAAAATATATTTTACTATTTTTAATCTCAGAGATGAAATTCTATACGAAAAACGTCTTTAGAGAATAAAAAACTTGAAAGAGGTAAAAAATATTTTATCAGGGTGAAAATAAAAATGCACTTAATCCAAAAAAGGAAAGACAAAACGGTCAGTTAAGCTTATGCTTCAGTGCTACTTTAGCAATCCTAGCCTGAAAAAGAAGGTATCTTAGTGTTTTTTTTAGAAAACGTTAAACAACTGGCTTTTTTAAGTAAACTTAAATGAGCTATATGGAATCCTGATTCTTTAGTTTTATTTTATTTCATTGTTTCGTATACTTTATTTTTGATTGGACAACCTAGTTTTTTGTACAAGAGCACGCGTTAAAATCTTTCAAAAGAGGGATGGAGAACCTGCAAAAACAATTCCAGATAAGGGAGAGATGTGTCTGATTAATCTTGTTTTTCCCGAAATTTGTTTGTACTTATGTGCATAAAACTAAAACAAACACGTACGGATGCATGGGCTCACCCTTATTTTCTTTGCAAAATTAGTCTAAAAAGAAGACATGATTACACGAATTCTACGGTTTACAAATTGGTAGATTCATAAGATAATTTATAAAAGATAATTGTTATAATATGTGATTTTCCTTATAAGAACTGCTAAAACTGGTTCTCTCTTGAAACTGATCTCTAACGTGTTTGACAGATGGGTTCATTATCAGTATGATGCAAAGGAAATAGGACCGGCCCTTTATTTTCCCAACTTGGTTCTTACAGGAGTTAAAACCCACTCGAACAACTGGCAGTGTAGTATTGTCGTCGTGAATTAAAAAAATAAAACGTGCGATAGCCCAAGCGACATAAGTAAAATAAATAAAAAATTAAAGGATTAATTTTACTTGTAAAAATTAGGTTTTTCTTCTTTTTTTATTATATGGGTGTCCTTGTTCCGGAAAACTTGGATGACACAAAAAGTAAAAACAGATTGACCCTACCTGGGAATTGGAGAGGCATTAGTCTCTCATCCATACCTGGTAAACTTCTTGCACTAATAATCCTCCACAGAATACTGAGTCCACTTAACAAGTACTTGAGAAAAGAGTAACATGGCTTTAGACCAGGACTTTCATGGACCGATTTGATTTTTTACAGGACTCAATAAGCGTGATATCATCAGTTTAAATTATGCCATAGTTAATACGGTCATATTAAAATTAGCCATGAATTTTAATTAGTAAAACAAAAGAAGTTATTACAATCATCATGAACGCATTTATTTCTGAACTTTTCTAATACGGCCATGTCTAAAATTTTTGGGGGTAAGGGACACCACTTCGCAGGGACAAACCAGTTTTCAATTGTTGCCTTCCAATCTCTCTTGACTAATAAAAATGGCACTAGTCATTATGAGCCTTTTTCGAAGTTTTTGTGACAGCAAATAGCCATCTCAAATTTTTTATCAGATTCAATTCAAGAAAATACAGGGTTTGGGGGGGGGGATATCCACCCTTCGATCAAAGTCAATGTGAAAAAGGACGCTAGAATTTCTGATTGCCAATGTAATGAACCCCCTCTGAAGTTTATACGATCACCATTTCTATTCAAACCTTAAATGCCCCCCGGTATAACTTACATGCCTTGCCCTGAGGACTGTGGGGGTTGTCATCCTCAAAGACATAATTTCCAGACCTTTCAATTACGTTGAACAAAATGGCTATCTCAAAATTTTGATTCGATGTGTTTGAGGAAATGGTGGGTATGGGAGGGGGTTTAGTTGCCCTCCAACGACTTTCGACTATTTAAATAGCACTAGTCCTTTCAATTTTCAATTGAATGAGCCCTTTTCGAAGTTTCTTCGACAACAAATGGCAATCTCATTATTTCTATCAGATTCATTTCGGGAAAATACGAGGTATGGGGGGTATCCACCCTTTGATCACACTGAATCTTAAAAAGGGTGCTAGAACGTCTGATTTCCAATCCAATGAGCCCATTCCACAGTTTTAACGATAGCCTTTCAATGGCGTTGGAACAAAATGTTGTCTAAAAATGTTGATTTGATGTGTTTTGGGAAAGGGTGGGTATGGGGGGGGGGTAGTTTCCCTCCAATCACTTTTGACTATCAAAAAGGACACTAGCTCTTTTAATTTCCAATCGAATTAGTAAAATTAACGGAATTGAATTGGAAACACCTAAACAATAATGGCTCTGTTCCTCAATAGTCTCCTTTCATGGCCAATATCTATGTAAATCACTATCTCAAATCCGTTTCTATACCTCTCTCAATACAACACCAAGCGGCCTCACCAGGGACGAGCCATGAATGGCCGCACCCCCGTGAAGGCCTTCACTGGTGGACTGCCAAGAAAGGAGAATGCAAAGATGAGACAGACGAAAAAAGCCGCCTAACCGAGCCTATCAGGAGCGGCACCTGTCAGGCGAATACCCTATCTGTACACACAATGGCATCCATCAGGCCGTCCCAGACACCAGCCTTGCGCGAGCGATTGAAGCGATTGTAGCAGGTCGTATAGGGGCCATAGCGCTCCGGCATATCACGCCATCCCGTAGGGATCGAGCAAAGCTCACGCACCAGAGTGTTGGGCCCAAAGAATGCCGTTCAAAACTCGTCGGTCATCAACACGTGGGACTCCGCGCGGCTTGTTTGGCAATAGCGGTTCGATCACCGCCCATTCGAAATCCGTCAAATCGTAGCGACCAGCCATGATCCTGCTCCCACCGTTTGGAAGCTTGGATCACATTTGCCACATCTAGTGAACCAATTTATGAGTACAGGCCCTAGTTTGTTCGGCTACGGGAGCGCGCAGATGTCAGAGCTTTGATTAGACGCTGAGAAACTGAGCCGTCAACTATCAATCCGTAATCACGCTGAAACGCTACGATGGCGGCCTTCGTTTTCGGACCTAACTTTCCATCTGGATTTCCGGGAAGGTAACCGATTGCAGAGAGCATACCTTGTGCCAAAATCACTGGAAACATAGAAATCCGAATTTCGTGAGGGACATTCTCGGAAGGATTGAGCCGGTGGGCTGTTCTCAGTTCTCTCTCTGCTTCATGTAGGCTACCTAGTTGCCATAATACGAATGCATGACGGTCTTTAAATCTGGCGCCAGAGTTCAGCGGTGCGGCTTTAGTGCAGTATTGTAAAGCGAAGCTGGGTCGGTTCCGGATCCCAAGTTGCCAGCAAAGATCACTTAACCAATTTGCCTGATTTCCTGGTGGAGCCAAGATTAAGGATCGGTCCAGATCCCTCTTAGCTTCATCTAGGTGTCCTAACCAGGCGAAAGTTATGCCGCGAGTATTGAAGGCTAATGCAAGCCGGGGGTTTAGGCTGATAGCTTTGTCAAGTTCCTTTATTGCTTGACCGTAGAGTCCCTTACCTGCGTATGCGATGCCCCTGTTGTTGAACGCATCCGCATATGAGGGAGAGAGTCTTATTGCTTCATCACTATCTTGAATGGCTCGGTCGTAGAGGCCTTTACGAAAGTAGGCAAGCGCTCGATTGTTCAACGATATAGCGTTCGTTGGGTCGAGGCGGATTGATTCATCCAGATCTCGAATGGCACGATCATAGAGCTTCTTGAAAATGTAGGTTTTATCCCTTCGTGAATTTTACATACTTGAAATCAGGCAGATTTTTTTATGCTTCTTGTTATCAAACTTTCTGTTTTTAAGAGAACCAGTTTCTACTGACTGTGTTCATTCCTTACTTACCATTCAATACCATTACTAGTTTGATTTTTAGAAATACGCATATGTGCATATAATTGTCTTTCTTGTTTAACAGAACTGTTCTTCATTAAAAAAAAAAACATATCAATATTAGTCTAATACATCAAAGGCCTTGTATTAATTGGGAAGGGTGTGCGAAAGCACAGGATGGCTGGCCCCCAACCCCCCATTGCACTTCCTGGCTGAAGGGCCAACAAACGGAGATCAGCACCGCCGGTACGGACTGTAAAGTTAAATGCCGTATCCTTTACCTACCTTGTTACTTGTTAAATACAGCGACCACACTTTGTTTTCTCTCTGTAATTAAACCGGTCTCTCTCTATATCTCTGTGTACAGTCGGAGATAATCAGCTTAGCCTGAGAGAGATAAACCACCATGTAGGTATATTTTAATTAAATATTTAATATATAGAGTCGGTATTTTGGTAAGGTTAGGTTATGTTAGGTATTTAATACAATGCGTTCTGGGTGGCCTGCAGTCAATCGCTCTTTGTCGTAGTTTCCATAATTTTGTTCCTAAAGTATTATGCTTTTATCATATTTTAGTATATTTCATTTCGATTATCCTATCTTTACTTCTTGAGTGTGGTCGCTGTATTTAACAAGTACCATTCTAGGTAATATCTATTAAAAAAAAACAAAAAAAAAAAAACAACAACAATGAAATACACAATTAGAAGAGCTCTCGTTGTTATAGTTCCTTCAGAAAAAGCCCACCAGAAGACTTATTAATGTGTTTCTTCTCCACCTAAATCTTTTCAAAGGTTCATTCCCCCCCCCTCTTGTGACATTTAAATCTCCTTTGAATCCGTTCTTATGAGCTCTTCCAACTCCATTTGGGGGCGATCTGCTCTTCCCTTTACCCCAGTTGGTAAACCTTTTGAACTACCCGTGTTTTAGGGCAATGATTAACTACCGTCAATATCATGGCTCCCAGTTTTCTAACCTTCATTCAAAGTTCTTCTTATTTCCAAACGTTCAGCTGCACAAGAACATCCAGCGCCTTGGTTATTCTTTCTTACATACTTACTGCATCCCATACTGTTACTAAATTATACCTAGGCAAGCAAAGCTATAGCTATTCATTTTCTTGTTTCATCAAGAAAATAAATGATTACACAATACCAGATAGCGTATCATTCTTGAAATTCTCGGAAACATGCCCAGAAATTCTCTGAAATCATGATATGTGCCTGCTTGTATCCGAGCGAGATATTCAAAGCACGCAACAAAAAATAATGGATGACAAGTCGAGTTATGAGATTCTTTCCAGTTTTCATGGTCCTCTTCCCAAGAAGGTACAGTTTGTTTCCTTTGTATTAGACATGTTAATGAGCCATAATTAAAGAGCAGTCTAATCTCTAAAAAGTAAATGTTTTCAAGAGGAAATGGCCAAATCTCAAAACAAGGAAGTTTGAAAGCAATATTTGAAGAGGGTAATAATTAGGAGGGACTTACCCACCTTAAAGTTTGGAAAATGTCCTTTTATGTATTTTCAATAAAAAAAAAAATCAGGAAGAGAATCATCCCAGCCAAAGGACTTTTACGAATATTTTGCTCTATTAACAGGGGGTGGCAATTCAGGAAATATAGAGGGGACGAGGATTTGTCTTTTTCTTTTAATGAAAAAGTAAAACTCGCTTTTTTAGTTAATTTGAAAAGTATTTTCGTTTATATTGATTTTTTTGTCAAAATACCAAATAACAGTATTCTTCAAAATCTAAGAGAAGCAATAAAATCTAAAATACACCACATGACTGTTTGTCCTATGAAACTGGAAAGCTTTTTTCTTTGAGATTGTATCCTTAGATATGGTAGGTCTTCTAAAGTTATAGCTGAAACTGGTTCAGTGTTGATCCTCAGACGCAGGGAGCATTGTTGGTCTTCTTGGGATTTGAAAAGAAATACCGTTTTGTCGTTTATATTAAAAAATATCCTCCCGTAGAATTTCTAAGGACTTACCCACCGGAAAGCTTGGAATTGCAACGCTACAATTGTTTGATTAATAGAGCGAATGTCTGATTCGGCAATGTTGCATGTAAAATCTTTTTTTCTTTTTTTTTTTACTAAAAAGAGCATTTTGTCCAGGCTTTATTTTTCTTTGTCTAGGCTTTATTTTGTCTAGGCTATTGCTCTCTAAGCTCAAGGACGGAAATTTCTTGAACTACTTTAAAGGATAAGTTAGAGGTTGCCAACGAATCTCAGTCGTCTATAGACATAATAGTCTACTGGTTGTTAGTAAAATTATGATTCGGGAATGATCTCTATAGTCTTACAAAGATTTACCTGTAGATTCGTTTGTACTCTAGACTTCCCCCCAAACATAAGCCTTAAGTTTTTTACTAAATATTAATATTTGTAATGATTTTTTGTAAATAAAGGTGATAGACGCAAAGATATACGAATACAATAAGGACATGTCCTTGGTTATATACCCGTAGAAATAAAATATAAGAAACAAGCTTATTTTAACTAAAAGTAAGTAGCGACATTGAAGCTTAAAACAAACAGAAATTATTCCGTATATAAAATGGGTTGTTCCCGTTTGCAACTTTTGCGAGTTGGTGTACCTAGTATTTATTTTAAGATCCTTACAGATTAACAACTTCAGCGTTTAATCAAAGCGAGGAAACAAAACCAAAGTTTGCTTTCGCAATACTTTACTAGCCAAAGCCGAACAAAGGCTGCCACAGCGTCGACGTGTCAATGCAACAGAGATCTAGTTTTTCCGTCTTCCATACATTCAGCGCCACGAAAATTATTTTTTTTCAATCGTTTTTTTTTCAAAATTTAAAAAAGAACAGATACGAGTTTTTCTTGTTATCAACCAGAGGTCTTAGTATAAATGTATGGGCAGTCTACCACATAAGGAGACATGTTAAGAAGACAATTCTTGCGTTATAAAATGCAAAATAATTTCAGTAAACATGTTTTACAGTGAGAGAATCTTTGTCTTCACTTCTTTCACTGTTGTACAATTTTTTAAAGAAAACTCGGAAAAATAAACAGATTTGATTACATTTATTCGTTTTCAAATAGTCTATGCATGAAAGTTAAACACCATCACTGCCATCTAGCATAAAGGTGTTAATAGGGAAATACTGATAAATTAGGTTAAGTTAGGTTAGAATAGATTAGCTAGATGGCTCTTGTGTGTTTGTCTATAAACGATTTTCAAGACTTGGTGAATAGACCCAAATATTGAAAAATGTGATTGAAAAACTGGGAATACAAGGAAATAAGTGAAGATAAAGGTTTTTCTAGTGCAAAATATGCTAACTGGGATTATTTTGTATATTATGAAATAAGAATTATTTTCTCAACATGTTTCATTATGTGGTGGACTGCTCCTATATTTAAACTTGGGTCTTTACTCAGGCAACAGTAAGCCGTTGCCTTTGATGACTTCAAGTACAGAGCTCAAACTAAGCTCTTTTGGTGTCAGAAAGCTTTCAAATGTTACAATATTGTAAATTACTTCCGTGTGACAAATCTAAGCTAGAATTATGAGAAAGAAAGTGAAGTCTCAAATTCTTCATTGTAAGATGCAGAAATCTTAATGGAATGCTTGATATATGGTTATGAACGTGATTAAAACGAGGAAAGAAAAGACACGAACAAAACACAATAAAAAGAACATGTGAAGTAACGACATACTGCTTTGCCATCTATTGTAAAAATCGATTTTTATTAAAGTGATTGTTAAAAAGTAAATCATTTGTAAAAGAAACGAAGTCATTGCTGATAACTAAACATTGGAGTGAAGAGAGTCAATTCTGTATGCTCCATCATCCCTCTCACAACAACTAAACATAGAGCGTGTTCCAGGTGAAAAATCAAGTAACTAGAGGTGAATGCAGTGGCTATAGGCGATATTATTATATTGTTTTTCTTTTGGTCAAAAATGTTTCCAACTCTTCGCTAGCCCTTTTAGGTCTCTAAACAAGATCTCTCACCGAAAAAAAAATATTCTTGCTAGTTTCCAAATTTTTATTCATTGGCATAAAAGTAACATATTCCTCGGAAATGGTTAGACTCTTAGTTAATACTGGTTATCAATTTCTATTCAAAGCGCTTTTTTTCCGAAGCGATACGATGGGTTTCTCCTTTTCAAAACGCGGGGAAAATTTGGTTGTTGAGCATGTATCTGATACTTTTTTGCTAAAAGTTTGAAATGAGGAGCAGGCTGTGTAATATGACAGTGCAGGGCTGAACAAGGTGGGTATTTTTTGGGACAGGACATATCGAATTATGATTTTCAGTTTGTGAGCCAGAGGGAGCCTACTGATATTTTTTCTTTTTTTTTTTTAAATCTCCATTGCAGTGTAACTCTGGTAATTTTCTTCGTCACCTTGTCTATAAAAATGTGATTGCTTGATGTAATTTCAGTCGAAAAAACATTTTCGCTCGGTAAGGAGGTTTGCAAAAATTTTGGGATGTGTCCTTTCAGCTTGAGCATAATGTCAAAGCTGTGGGTAGTAATAATATAGAGAAATTTACTCGTGTTTATATTTTTTATAATTGTAAACTTTTTATCAGGGGCATATCCAGGGGGATTAAGGGCAAGTGCCCACTTGCCAAGGAGTTGCCATTTGCGCTAATTACAGTCAGGGGCAGCAAATACTGGAGGAGGGCCAAAATCATTTCGTTGCCTCCCAGCATGGATTTCTTATCTGTCTATGCCTTTTACATTGGTGTTTGTTATTTTTAGTCTAATGATTATGGAATGTGTTATTGAAAAGAAGGTCATTTTGTGGTATTGTTTTTGTGATTTAAAGATCTAAAGTATCTTACAGCTATTAACAAATGAACTACAAATAGCTAATTACAGCTATTAACAAATGACCTAACATTATTTTCATACAATCCTAATAAAGGGGGATTAATGCCTGAGTTGCCTATCACTCAATTGGACTATCTATCTTGGCTTTTTCTACAATTAGCCATGCCTTGACGCTCACAACTATTCGATTTTAATTCAAAAGCAAATGAACTGGCTTCTGAAATTCCTTTTTATTTTGTTCCTTATGATTTATTTGACTCTAAGCCAATTATTGATTCAATCAAAAATCATACATTAGATTGTAAAGTAAGATCTCCTTTGGACCAGCAAGTTAGCAATAAACCTAAAAATTATTCAAGAATTAGTTCGATGATAAGTCACTTTTATGTGTGCTACCGTAAAGACACAAGTCTTTTCATTTTGAATTTTTGACAAAAGTCTTCAAACAAATTATTTAACAAAACCACCCCGTAACATGAGCTAAATGCTCAAGGGCAATTTAACCCTGGCCTAAAGTTGTTATATATAGTGTTAGATTACATACAAGTCTTCGTTTACTAATTTCGTTAGCATTTATTCTTTTTATGTCTACTCCTGGCCCAAATTTGGTTCTTATTACTGAATAATACCATATTAAAAAAGACGAGGTAAGTTCTTCAGTCTACACAGGCTAGGCTGAAACTTAGTCTAAAGTTTATTTAATCCTAATCAGAGTAATTCCAATGGTTGGCAAAGTCCAGGGCAAATAAGTTCAAGACTTCTCTTGACTCAAATAAAAGCACAAAAAAAGCTGTGACTTGATTTAATGACAAATTAAAAAACAATATATATACTATTTCCTGTAGGCTACTGCAAACAAACTAGAGTGAAGACTACCAAAACTTTTGTCAAACTTTCCTAATAATTGTTCACTTAAACTTACCCTCCCCCTAAAAAGTTATCTGCTGAATTTGTAAATGACAACATAACTTGGGTAGGATGAAAATATACATCAATACATCCCTTAATACTTTTTTTATTTTGTTTCATTTTTTTTTAAATTGATTCTGTAGGAAATCACATTTTGATTTGTTATTTAGGAAAGTACAAAAAAAGGCATCATACTATGTAGGCTATTAAATTATATCCTAGCTAAATTATGTTATCAATTAAGAGACAAATTAGCTAGTTTTAACTCTAGTTCTCTTAACTCCTTCATTTGCAAATATATAGCCTAAATTGTATATGTTTTATACATTTTCATATTTCCTCATTTTATGTACCTTCTTAAATCTATTAAAGCTATTAAATCTATTTGAACAAAATAGGGACAATAGCAAAATGTATGAGACATATATAGATTAAGCTCATTAAGTGGAGAGATGTTGACAAAGTAAAGTGAAGTAGCCTACCTTTAGAAACCATTTAGTCTACACAAAGTAGTCTATGTACTTTATGATTTTTTACAGTTGTTTTAACAATATTATAGTATTTCCTTTGAATGGGCAAAGCAGTACATTAATATTATTTTGTGAATTAGGATGAGTTTCCTTCTATATTGTCACTGTACTCCCACATAAAAATGTTGATGACAGGCTGTGTGTTTTTAGCATCTTAATAGCCTAAAATTATAAAAATAATGGAATTAACCCCTTACAGCACATACTGGACGCACCCACCACCTCTTTTTTTCCTAATTCTTCTACTACGTTCAGAATTGCGTCGTCTTTCATCTAAAAGAGCACCTACAATTGCCAAATCTTCCAAATCAGAATCCATGTTTGAACTTTTCAAATATTCCAACCTCAAAACTTGAAAAAAATAGTTTTCAGAGTGTTTCGCAGACGAGCAGAATAGTCATTGGGACAAAAATAAAATAAGAACGAGACGAAAGAACCATATTTTTTCAGTACAGGTTTCTATTTTATAAAAAAAAAACACGAAAATATACATTAAATACAAGAAGTCGCAATATACAACAAAAATAGAAAAGCGACAAAGGAAGCCTGTTTAATTGGAAAATAGAATTTCCAACCGAAACTCTAAATAATAGAACTTTGATAACAATCGATGCATCAAAATAGGTTTTTTAGGCTGATTCTAAATAGTTGAATCTCATTAAGTTTAATTTGGCCTATCTGAGAACCATACTGTAGTGATTTCAAAATCCTAAAAATATCCTAAACATTGAGAGATCAAGATCATAAACATTTTTTTAGATCCGATCTAAAATCACCACAAGTAAATATTGACTTAATTAATGATCGAACCCTATGAACGGATTTAGAAAGCGAAGCACAAGCTGTTGCGAATTTATGATAAGAGGACTCCTTTCGGTTGTTCGTTGGCATATGCACACACATCAAAACAAGAGAACCAAGATGAACTGAAATATATACATCGGAAGATTCAAAAAGAGAGGAAAAAAACTTCTTATTCACTGCAATTGCTAGGCCGCCAGAAGGACGACCAGATGTCAGTTTGGCGGGCCGAAAAAAGAGCATGCGGTCACGCGAGAGCTCTAGCTGTGAGACATTATAAGCACTTTGAAGGTGTTCACTGATGCACACAATTTCGTAACTACTAAAAAACCTTTCGAGAATTCCAAGCTTTTCAAGAGAACCATTAATATTTTGATAAAATAACGGTACGAGTGCGTTAGAAATCATCATCACTTAAAGATTAAACACGGGCAGATGAATTAAATCTTCCTGGGGCCTTTGAACGGGGAGGTACTTCTTATGCTACGGACACACCAAGCTATTCCTACGGCCTATCCCTCAATAATTAGCGACTCAACGATATGAGCTGAACATGTTTGGTCCTTGTTAGTGTAATCACCTCCACATGTATTACATTTAACAGGGTTCTTACAGTCCCTTGCGAAATGCCCGAATGCCGAAACTTCTTAGGCTTCTTAATCGGCAGTCATTCGGAATAGGCGATTTTCAATCTTGATGCCATACTTGATTGCGATATCAAGCTTTTCTTTAGTTTTAAAGTTCAGTGGCACTATTGTGGAGCTTCCGTACCTTTTCGCACTTACAACGCTGCTATCAAGCCCTGGAATATGAGAGACCTCATAACCGGGATCAGTCTTGATAATATTGGTATGTTCCGTTTTAATAACTCTGGCACGAACTTTCCAACTCCCGATGGCGGCGCTTCGCGACGTGGTTGTGCGGGAGTTGGAGGGGCTGGGGATCGACCTCGGTCTTTGTACCGCGCTTGACGGGCCGGGCGACCCTCAATTGACCGTCGCGCTGGTGCGTAATGGCGAGCGGGCTTTCGTCACCCATCGCGCCGGACCGGCATACTCGAAATTCGACTCGGCAGATGTCGAGCGCATGCAGGTCTCGCACATCCATATCGGCGAGGCGACGACACTCGTGGATAATCCCGAACTGATCGGCATCGCGAAGGTCATCGGTGCGACAGTGTCGCTGGATTGCAGTTGGGACGATGATCTGTGCGCCACGACGCTTGCCGATCTGCTGCCTGAGGTCGATGTCTTCTTGCCCAATCAAGCGGAGGTCGACCTCCTGCGAAAACTGGGCGTCCCGGAACCGTTTTCAAAACTCACCGTCATAAAGCAGGGCGACAATGGCGCGACTGCGGTGACGGGAGGTTCCGAAATTCATGCGCCAGCAGCCTCGGTTGAGGTGGTCGACACAACAGGTGCTGGTGATGCATTCAATGCCGCTTTCCTGAGCGCCTGGCTGGACAAAAGACCGATTGAGGAATGCCTGAAATTCGGGAATGCCAAAGGTGCAGAAGCGGTCACCTATCGGGGCGGATTGGGTGGACTAGTGCCAAGCGGTGATGCACCGGGGCGGAACTGACTGAAATCAATCTCGCGGCGACGAAACGGCGTATTGCGAGGCAATGAACTCGCTTTATACGACGCTCCCATCGAGCCTCGCTATATTTTTGATCAGTGCGGCAGTCATTTGGGTCTCCGGCGCGCGGTTGGCCTATTTGGTTGACTGCCTTGCCGACCGCTACAAGCTCGCCAAGTCGCTGGCGGGCTTGTTTATCCTGTCATTGGCGACCTCGCTTCCTGAAATCGCAACAACGCTAAGCGCCGCAGCCAATCAGGCACAGGATCTGGTGCTCAACAACCTGTTTGGCGGCGTGGCCTTGCAGACCGCCATTCTGGCCATGGCCGATTTTTGGGCGCGCGGGGCGATCACCAATTACCCGCGGAATGCGAACCACGCGCTGGAGGCCACCTTGTTGGTGTTCCTGCTCTCGCTCGCGCTGATCATGACCAATCTCGAGCAATATCTGATCGTCGCCCATGTCGGTTTCGGCAGCGTGGTCATCGCGCTTTCCTATCTTGGCTCGATCTGGCTGTTGCGTCGCTATGACAATTCCAGTGACTGGATGCCGGTCGATCTGCCGGACCCTGATCCTTTGCCTTTTCCGGCCCCGTCGCGACTGGTCGAGCGGAGCAATTCTGCCTTGGTGATGCAGTCGGGTTTGGCACAAGCATACGAGGATAAAACTTTGTTTCAACATTCAGACTCACTTTTTTTGTACCCTACAAAAAATTGATAAAGTAAGGAATAACATTTAATGAATAAAACATTCTTACGTTTTTTACATGTCCCTACAAAAAACAGAAGATGAAAAAAGAAAGAAAAACTTTCAAATACAACCCTCAAGGATCATCTTATCATTTTGTTCAGGAAAGAGGGTTTCAGGAAGTGATTTTTTTTCGTTTATATTCTTCATTATTATTTTAGAGAATTTATTGTTATCTGTTTTATATTTTAGAGATAGCCACACAAGCACATGGCTAGAACCTTTATTTCAACATTCTGACTCACTTTTTTTACCCTACAAAAATTGTGATAAAACAATGAAGATGATAAAATTGTAAAAGGAAAAATTTACAAAAAAAAAACCCTCAAGGATCTACAGATTCCTGACAAGAATTAAGCAAAACGAAATAAAGCAATAAACTTGACATTTTTATGCCTAAATGTAATACTTCTTAACATTTTTTCTTCAATATTATTTTTGTTTTGGGATATTTTTTCATGAATATCTCTTTTTCATCAAAATTTCATTGTAGTTTCCTTCATGTACAATCTTCTTCGATTTGTAAAGGCTGAAAGAATTCTTGAAATCTACTTCAAAGGATATTGCGTAAAGCAAAGAACTCTTTTTTTGTTTAAATTCAAAAAATGCTTTAAGATTACAAATACAAAATCGATATAAATTTTGATTAGTCTTTCAATGCAACCGACCGATTCGGTCTTATAAGTTACTCGGACCAGTAATCGGCCTTTAAGTTACTTTTTTCGATTGGTCTTTGGATAAGCTGAAATAATACGAAACTGATAAATGACAATCGGAAGGTAAAAAAATAGTCAAATTTGCGTTTCAAGTCAAATAATATTAAAATTATAAAAAAGGATCATGCCTATAATTCCTGGCCAATCGTGGCCAATAATAAAGGCCAGTAATTTCTGTCTTGTCTCGGGTTCGAACATTCAGGCGAATTTTTTTAAGGGGGGGGCCTAGAATATTGTGTTTTGTGAAGCGGGCAAACTTCTTTCTCTAGACCCGAAAAACAGCATATGTTTATGCTGTTTATATTTATATCGTTCATGTTTATATTGCAAATATAAATCGTGGGTATAAAGAGTATGCTCGAATAGGCTGGGATGGAGGAGGAGCGTGTGTAGCTTTGTTGGCCTCAGATGACTTTTTGCTTCAGTTAGTTTTTAGTAGTAGTAATCGTGAATAATGTAAACAGAAATCGTAAACGAATAAGGAATGTGCGTAATTTTATTTCTTGTTTTTATCTTTTTTTGATGAGGCCCGAAAGGGGCTGCTGCCGACCCGCGGCAAGGTCTGGGATGAGGCCATTGGCGAATTCAACGATGCAGGCAATGATTTCATGGTGCTTGTCTTCGAGACCTACGCCCAATCGATGGCCGAGGACGCGTTCACGCCGCCGCTCATTGCGCCGTGGATCGAGGTGTCGAATGAGTTGTGGCCGCGTCTGCAGGCTGCCATTCTTGGCGAAATGACGCCGCAGGAGGCTCTCGACGAGGCAGCCGAATCGGCCCGTGAAGTGATGGAAGACGCAGGTTACCTCTAGTGTCCGAAGCACAAGGCGATTGGCAGTCGGCTTCCGCCGGCGGCCATTCCGAACCAAAAGGCGCAACGGCAGCAAAGCCTGCCAGGCGCCGCTGGCGGCGTGAACGTTTCACGCCGCTGCTGCTGCTTTCACCGGCGATCATCACGATTCTGCTGGTTGTCCTGATACCATTGCTGTTCTCGCTCTATACAAGCTTCACCGGCTACCGGCTGATCCGGCCCGACAGCCTGTACAACTGGGTCGGGTTCCGCAATTACGAACGCATTTTCACGGATTACGACTTCTGGGTCGCGTTCGGCCGCACCGTGCTGTTTCTGACGATCGCGCTCAACCTGGAATTCCTCTTCGGCCTGGGCATCGCCCTTTTGATCAACCGGATCACCTGGGGTCAGCGCACGCTGCGCACGATCATGATGTTCCCGATGATGTTCTCGCCCATTCTCGTCGGCTACCAGTTCAAGTTCATCTTCAATGACAATATCGGCATTCTGAACAATGCCCTTCAGGCGCTGGGTCTGAGTGACGGCGCCATTCCCTGGTTGGTCGACAAGCACTTGGCCATGTTCTCGATCATCTTTGCCGAAGTGTGGATGAGCACGTCCATCTTCGCGATCCTGCTGCTGGCTGGCCTGTTTGCCATGCCGCGCGATCCGCTGGAGGCGGCAAAGGTGGACGGCTGCAATCCGTGGCAGGTCTTTCGCCACATCACATTGCCGTTCCTCATGCCCTTTGCGTTCATTGCCATGACAATCCGCTCGCTCGATGTCGCGCGCGCCTACGATATCGTCGATGTCATGACCGGTGGCGGTCCGGCGAACTCCACGCAAATCCTGTCGACATATATTTTCACCACGGCATTCCGCAAGCTCGACTTCGGCTACGCATCGGCTCTGGCCATCATATTGCTGCTGCTGCTGCTCGCCTATGCCGTGATCCTGCTGCGCATGCGCCGCAGCCTGGTCAAGGTTTAGGAACGATGATGGCCGCCCACCAGATGAAACGGCGCCTGGCGGCGGGTGGACAGACATTGGCGCTGGGCGCCTATGTCGCGTTGACAACACTGGACCACCACCAGAGTTCCTCACCCATCAACCCGTAGTGGAACAGGACGATAGGGGCAAATGTGCCCAGGAGGGTGACAACACTGCCTACCAGGATTGACGTAGCGTGATGGGTGTTAACACGCGATTTTTCGTTTTTGTCGATTAAAAAGACAACGAAGATAGAAACAAAGCCCGTAAGTACTAGTGCTATCTGAGCAAATCCGATGAGAAAGCTTTGTTGTTCCATTGTGTATCTTAGTATTCAGTCGCGACGAAAGAGTCGTTTATACCACGGCGCGCCGACCAGCTGCTGTTCCGACGCTGAGAAAAAAATCCGATACGCTCGCTCCGTACAAGTGACCCGGCCGTTCAAAGCTTTGTTAGCTATGTCAAAGAGGGTAGAAAGGCAGCGCTGTTCAAACCGAGGTTAGGCGCTATCTTGCTGAACGTCCTTTACAAGTTGCCGTGCAGCGATTGCGATGCAGGTAAGGTAGACGATTGTAGAGGTCACACTCAGTTCAAACGAATATTCCTCCATGTTGTCTCCCAAAGCGGCGAGCGCCCCTAATCCGATTAACGCGGAAGTTACAAACGCTGCAGTGAGCCAGGTGATTGCTCGTGTGTGCGGATGAGAGGTTCCGAAATTTGCGGAGGTTCGAAGCCGGTACGTGCACCAGACTAGATAAATGATCAGGAGAGTTTCGAGGGCCAGTTCGAATCCGTATTGGAATAGCAGAAGTCCAAAGTCCATTTCGATACCTATTCAGACGCCTGACAAGATAATAACCCAACCGAAGCCTCGAGAATGGGCGAGCGAGTTTCGGCTGGGTTAAAGCAGTACGCCCAGATCAGCAGTCTTTGATTCCAAAGTTGGCACATTCGGGACAGACACGAACTTCCCTTTCTATCTCAAAGCCAAAACCGCCGGGATCATCGGAATAAATGATTTGGTTTTTGCCAGGCTTTTTAGGGTCCAGGAATTTGTTTGCTTTGTTTCTAGAAGGGTAGGACCGCTTGCGGGTCTGGAGAACGAGGAGGGTTGAGGGGGTATTTGGGAGAACTATTGTGTTACAGATTTCACATACATACATATACTCCGGCTATTAATGCCTCCAGGTAGCCGATCCCCTGGAGGAGTTGTTTTAGGTAGCCCCTTAGTGGGGGAGCGCGATTCTAGGGTTACTGTCCACCGATCGCAAGACACCACGCTCCCGAACCCGAAGCTGTAACTAAAGCCCCGTCGGTCCGGCGCAAAGTGGGCGTTCGCATGGCCACGAGTCTGCCACTAGGTGGGCGTGTTGGGATGCGGGTCTGATACAACCTGATAATCGTCTTCATAGAGGATGTAACCTCGAGAGGTGATCGAAGAACAGATGGGACGTGATGCCGAGAGAGTCGTGATGACCACTGCGGACCAGCTTCGCGCCGAAGCGCTGACCAAGATGCTCCAGAAGCAACTCGCCCTCCGCTTCGGAGCGGTCCCCGACGACGTCACGGCACGCATCCTGCAAGCCGGGCCCGACCAGCTCGAGCTCTGGATCGAGCGCGTCGTCACCACTTCGACGCTGGCCGAAGTCTTCGCCGACTGACACGACTTCGCTCCGGGGCGCGGGCTCAGGCGTCCGAGACCGTGGCTCCGCCCGGCGTCCGCTGCATGCTCACGACGCGATCGAAACGATCGAGCAAACCGTGGTCGTGGGTGACCATTACGAGCGTCGACTGACGTTCTCGCACCTGCGCGAGCAAGAGATCGAGGATGCTGTCCGTCGTCTCCGGGTCGAGGTTGCCCGTTGGTTCGTCAGCGAGAACGACCGCCGGCCGCGTGACCAGTGCGCGACACAAAGCGACCCGCTGACGCTCGCCGTGAGAAAGCGCACGCGGACGCCGCTGCAGCATGGCCGCGACGCCGACCGCGGTGGCCAGCTCCTCCATGCTCGCTTCGGCGGTGCGGTCCAGCACCAGCGCGCTCTGAATCAGGTATGGCAGCAGGATGTTCTCGCGCACCGTGAGATGCTCGAGCAGTTCGAACTCCTGAAAGACCAAGCCGATGCGCGCGATGCGCCGCAGCCGCCGTTGGGCGTCGCTCAATCCACCCCACGACACCCCCCCCATCTCCGCGACGCCGCGCTCGGGCACCAAGATGCCCGCCATCAGCTGCAGCAACGTGCTCTTGCCAGATCCGCTGGCACCGATGCACGCCACCGTCTCACCGGCCGCGACCTCGAGCGCCGGCACTGCGAGCGCGAAGTCCGCGCCAAACCCGAAGTGCAGATCGCGCAACGCGAGGCCGAGCGGCTCGGCGATGTCCTGCATCTCAGCGGCGTTCGAGCAAGCCGATGAGCGAGCACCCGACGTTGGTCGTCGAAAACGACTCGGGTGCCTGTCGGTTGCACAGCACCACGGCACCACACTTGGTGGCGGCGCGGTAGCCGAAGAAACTGCAGTAGCCGCCGGTGGCGCCGTTGTGCCAAACCAGGTCGCCGACCTTGTTGGGGAACACGTGCCATCCCAGGGCGACCTCGACTCCGGCTTCGACGGGGCGCCGCGGCTCCAGGCTGGCGGCAAGGGTCTTCGCGAACTCCTCGTTGTCCCCCTCCACGCACGCCGCGAGCAGCCGCAGCATGTCCGCGGCAGTCGAGCGCAGCGCGCCGGCGCCGGCGATGGTCGGGATGTCCCAGTTCACGGTCGCCATAAAATGGGTACAGTTTTCAATCTGGTGCAGGGATGAAGCCTTCCTGATCCCCATCTTACAGACACCCTTGACTATAGACACATCCTAATCCACCATTTAATCAAAATAATCATTAAATATTATATTTTATCGCAATTGTTTGAAAAAATAAATACATTTTTCAAGTCAAAAAGAGTTACGTTTTGTTGCCTTTAAAAAAAAAAACAAAAAAAACGGATATTTCCCTAATTTTCTGTTGTAAGTGAAATCTACTTGGTTCTAAAATTTGTATGGAAGTTTGCTCTATTTTTAAAGGTGCTCAGTGAGAAAAAGAATTGTGCTAAGAACCGGTGTCATCCTATTTTCCTATAAATTTATTGTTCTTGTTAAAGTCATCTTGGTCTAGTCTATTAGCCATGAAAGCTTCAAGACAATCAGGAAAAAATAACATTTGCCCTATTTAAATGTTTTTAAAATCGAATAAATCTTCTTTTTGTTCCAACAATTGTTTTTCGTCTTTAATTTATTTGGCGCAGTATACGTGTCAAGCGAGATGCTGCCTAATCTGAAACGAAACCAATTTGGCCCTATGTTATGGTGTCACAAGTCATTTTAACTGTTTTGTTCTTTTTTTTTACATGGCTTTGTTACAATTGAAGCCCCATTGTCTCTGTCTACATGGCTTCCAAGTATAAGGAAATCTGAAAAAAAGGAATTTTTAATCAATTTTCCGACGCCATATAAAGATACTACCAATCTTCGGATTTTGTTGTTCTATCAGAGAAGAAAAATATTTCCAACCCATTTTCAGGCATCACAAATCAATACAACCCAAATGAACTTCAAATTTTTTTTCTGCATATGGGTGAACCCGGTCAAGAAACTTCGAAATCTTATTTCATGCTGAGTGGAGAGGTGAGTTTGAAGGCCTCATTTCCTACGTCCCAAATATTTTATTTTTTTGTTCTAGTATACCATGAATGGATTGAAAGATTCACATAGGCTACTACCAAACTTTTTGGCAGATTGAAAACCCAGGTTTTTGGCTGCCACATCCCCTTCTTATAAGACAATAATATGAAGTCCCTTTGCCTCGTCATCTCCTAGCACTCCAAAAGTATCATCTTGATCCCTATCTGTCATTTTCAGATATTGTAGAGATGCCATTTTGATAAACTGGATACATAGTTTCTGATTTACCTTAGTCCCACCCACAAATTAAAACTTGAGGTTCGCTTGCGAGAATGCGGATATGCGATTTTGACAACCTGGGTTTTCGGTCTACATCACTATTTCACTGTTATCCAGTCAAATAATGTTTAAGAGTTCCCGAAGTTTTAATGGAATTGGAGACCAAATCTTAATGGGCTTCATCGCCGACCTGTGGTTTGGGCCATGTGTTGATGCGCAGATAGAGTTCATGAACCAACAGTGTGGCCTGTACGGAGGGATGGTCTCGATCTCCGGACAATAGGTACTGCGCCATCCTCAGCAACTGGGGATAAAGCCCTTTGATGATTGGATTAAGTGCCGATGGGCTGCCCTCGCGCCATAGATCGATCCATTCATGCAAGGGCCGGTTGCGCATCGCAATTCCTTTGGCCTGGGTTGCTTTGCTCTAAGCCTTCGAGTCTGGTTGCCAATTCGAAAGCGCTTGCGGTCCTCTGTTCCAGGTCCACCGCCAAGGCACTTCGGAAAACAGCATCGAGTTCGGAACAAAACTCCGGGCTTGCATCGTGCAAAAAAAGACAAAGCGGATAGGGTTCGGCTTGGCTGATGAGCGTTTTGGGACTCCTGGACTTGGGATACGGTTGGTGGCCGGTCAATATTTCGTACATCGTGAACGCCAAAGACCAAATATCACTTTGAGGTTTGGCTTGCTGGCCTGCAAGCTGTTCGGGACTGGCATATTTTGGGGTCATGGAACGCCATGCCCTTGCACCACCCTTGATTCTCGCAGCGATTCCAAAGTCCAAGATTTTCGGATCGCCGGTTGCCGTAATAAAGATATTGGCGGGTTTTAAGTCTCGGTGAACAATGTCCCGCTTATGGCAATAATGAAGGGCAAGGCATAATTTTTTAAAAAGGGATAAGAAGGATTCCCACTGCTCGATGCCGGGTTGAAACCAATTGTTTAATGGGGAGCCCTCCACCCACTCCATGGCGAGAAAATCATTGGCCTGATCATATTTCTTCAAGTGGACCAGATAAGGATGACAAAGCTCGTTTAAAATGCCGGCCTCCTCCTGATAATGGGTATTGGCCCAAGGGGCGGGTTCTTGCCAACGCGGTATTTTCAGCGCGACCCATGCTTGGTTTTCCCAAAGGTTTCTGGCCCGAAAGACGAAGCTTCCCGATCCTTGGCCCGAAAGTTCAGCGAGCATGTATTCACCGATCTGAGTGCCGAGTAAGGATTGAACCCGATCATCGGTACATGCCGAGTAGGCCTTGGGGAAAAGACCTTGCAAGGTGTCGTGGGCATCTGCAGTCCAAGAATCGTTTGGGATTCCTGGAACCGGCATGGCTTGATTGGTTGGATGGTTGGGACCTTGGGTTTCTCCCGATGCCCATAAGGAATGGGGGGACATACACGCCTTAATCTGCGCCCAAATTTGGAGTTGGGCATCAAAGATACCGGTTGGATTTGTTGCACAGCCGGCCGGGTGAGTTCCTCGAATGGATCAAGTGCCTGATTGATGTGGCCAGATATTTCGAAAGGACAACCACTTTCCTTCTTCGGTGCTACAAGAGATAATCTCAAAGAAGCATGTTCACGTTTTCTGAGTGAAAATGCGTACGATACAAGTCAGATAAAAAAGTCAAAAAAAAAAAATAACGTAAAGAAACAAAAACCAAAATTAGAAGAACTAGAAAAAAAACAGCTTAACAACGCTGAAAAAATAACGCATAAAATCTAAATTAAAAGAATTACAACACTGATGGTCAAAAGCCAAATTATCGTTTGCCTTATAAAACTCAACTCTTGTTTTCTTCTCTTTTTGCTTTTATTTTTTGAAAGGATATAAAATTCAATCAACCCAGTAAACGTCTGAATCAGCAAAAGGAGGTCATACAAAAGTAAGTGCTTTCTTAATTATGACATATTATACAGCAAAGAACGATTGTCGGTGTTAAGAGGATTAGAATGGGATGTCTAAGGAAGTTGTAAAAGCACAGCACTCTACTCGACTAAAGGGTTGTACGAGGTTTGTAAGGAGGACGGGTGTTGTATAGTGAATTTGGAACATGTCTTAAAAAATAATTTGTGTATATATCATTAGAGTATTTCCGTGGTATTCTTTGTTGCTTGCTAATTTGTAAATATATACCTTGTTTTAATCAATTGAGTCTGGTTACCCGATTTGGAAATTTTAATTGAAGATCTGGATTAGTATAGATGAGATTGAAGTTACACTAAATTTAAATGAAAACGATGATTATGTCACAAAGTAAAGAAGAGGCAGGAATTACAGAAAAAAACACAATAAAGGTTCAGATCGTTCTACTGCGTAGAAACATTTTGCTCTTCCAGTCAATGCACTTGGCTTTTTAAATGAATACAGCTAGGAATTTGGTTGCATACAATGTTTGCAGAGCATGTGCTTCCGTCTTGGATGTACGTTTAATTTTCTTGGGTATTCTCAAAAGGTACGAGATTATTGCTCTTTAAAATTTTCAGTTTAAAGACGACCATTTGTGTTAAAAAAACAAGTAAACAGTGATATTAAAACTTAAAACGAAGATAAACGTTGTCCTCTTGGCGCTAAAGCTATATTTTTTCGTATAGGGTTTACTTCCTAACAAGTAATTTAATCCTTATGAATTTTGGTGTTTTTTTTTTTATGAAAACCCTTGATATTGGTGCACGCTATGTTGTTTTTGCTATCATTAATAAATTAGTATATATTTGTAATAGAACTGAAAGCCTTTGTAATCGAATTAATTGCATGAAAAAATTACAGTTACCAATTACAGTTACCAAATTTACAGTTACCAAATTACAGTTACCAACTAGGATAGCTAGGATAGCTGAACTATCTTTGAACTCCGGCCCAATGGCCTGGATGGTGGTGGTGGCTTCGAGTCGATCTTTGCCTCGGGTCTGGAGGGTGACTTGCTTTCCCGCTCTGAGATCGGGATTTAAAGGATGGCGGGCGTAGGCGATCAGGCGGGTGGAATCCGTTGCCGTGATGGCCAGGATGCGATCCCCGGACATCACATTCTCGCCCGGCAAGCGGTCGATGACGGCGACCTGGCCGGCGATCGGGGCCACCAGCGGGAAGGGTTTGGAGAATTGCTCTAGCTCCCGTAGTTGTTTCTCCTGCTCGGCGAGTGCGGCTTCCAGCTGGGCGTTCAGGGCCTCAACGTCCGAATTCTTGTCCATGGCCACTAATTCCTCCAGGGCCGTACCTAGCTCGCTGACCATGTCGCTGGCTTCGGAGACTTCGGCTTCCAGTGCGGCGACCGTCTTCTGCGTTTGGTCGAGTTGATCCGGCGAGATGACTTGCTGGTTGAAGAGGTTCTGATCACGAGTCAGTTCATTCTGGGCCCGTTGGAGATTGACCCGGGACGAAGCCAGCGAAACCCGTTGTTGCAGCCATTCCAGCCGCAACCGGTAGTAAGAGACGGAGTCCCTTTTTTGGTCGGTCAAGGGTTCGATTCGGTCCTGGATCAAACTCATTTCCAGGCGGAGGGAAGACAGTTGATTCTTAATCCCCATGGGATTGATCACCGCGACGGTTTCGCCCTGGGCGACCGATTGGAAGGTTTCCACGTTGAGTGTTGCCACGGTGCCGCTAATGGGCGTGAAGATGCTCGCCTTATCACCGATGGCTTCCGCCACCAGGGTGGGTGAGCGTACTTGCGTCATCCAAAGTGAAAGCACGGCGAGGGCTGTGCCTCCCAGCGTGAGGATCGGTAAAAAGCGAAGGCGGAACTCGCGCCATCGCAGCTTTGCGGGAATGGGAATTGGCTTTCGTGTCGCCATATTAGATCTCGGACTCGGACTCAGAACTGAGGCCAGTGACGCGGGAAACGCCGTCCAATTCGCGAATCTCGGAGACGAGCGCGTCTAGTTTTTCGGGGTCCCGCATGAGCAGACGATAGGAAAGGTCCGCTCCAGTTTGGCCGTCGATGGCGCGTTGGCTAGCGCGATCTTGTTTCAAGGTGTAGTAGCCCAGCAAGGTGTCCAGCTCACCCAACTGCCCCAAGGGTCGTGCCCAATGCAGATTGAGGATCACATCATACCGATGGCGTGAGCCAAACGACGTGTAGTAGAGATACAGCATGATGGCGGCCGTGAGCCCGGTCCCCATAATCGCCGTAGCGAACTTCATGGTGCCGCAGGCTATCCCGATGACGATCACTGAAAGGACGTAGGTCGTGATGTGGAATTTTAAATAAATCAAAGCGTAAAATCTTTTCTCATACCGATATTTTATAGAATATTTACTATTATTCACTAAATTAAAAAAAAAGGATGACTTGCACATACTTAAGCTAACACAAAAGGGCATCATTCTTCTTCTGGTTATTTTTATTTTAGCCACCCTGGGTTTTCTTGGCCTCTTATTTGTTCAGATCTCTCATCATTCCCAAACAATAACCCAACAATTTCTTTTAAAAGCCCGGGCTCGTCTCTTGGCCGACTCGGGTTTTGAGTTTCTCTTACAAAAACACCGTGAAGACATCGTCTTTTTTGATCAGGGCTGGGTCACTCTCCCCGTAGGTCAAGGAACCTTTGCACTTGAAGGAGACCGCTGCAAAGTTCGGCTTCAAGACTTTAATGGCAAAATCAATCTCAATGACGGAATCCAAGCCGGCACTTTGGAAAAGAATTTTTTGAGCCAACTAAGTTTCAGTTTAAATTACGACAGCCAGGCTTTAGACCCTTTTCAAAGAGGTTTAGCTGACGATCCTGATGACAATCCGGTTGACACGGAGCCAGGCCGCCTTGATGACCCCCTCATTTCTGCTTTCATTCATTTGCGACTACGGCGGCTCCTTAATACTTACGGCGAAGTACACCGCTTTGTTGATCAGGTTTATCAGGGCGATCCGCTCAATGCCAGTCGACCCGAGTTTTATGGGATTCCTTTACCCGATCCCCCTTTCACCGTCACCGAAACAAACTCCACTGATGCGCCCTATGCCCAACGAACAGCTTTTTATTTACCCGATACAGATAGTGAACCTCTTAACGACATCGTTGATTCTGAAAAAAATAACGGTTTAGGTGATCGTCTCATTGCCAATCGCCCTCCGGGAGGCTATCTCAAACTCGAAGAGATCAAGGATATTGTCAACCCTTCGGCCCCACGTGAACGCGTCAATCTTTCAAGTGCCTACCTCAGTGACCAAACTTTTTTTGAAATCATTCAAGACGATTTGACCATCACCTCTTTTGAAGACAACCGCTTCCCTCGTCTCGATATTGATCTTAGCTTTGGTCACCTACACTGCAGCTATCGGGAACCCCATCCTGGAGATTTTAGTCCTCTCGACTTTCAAAAATCAGGTCGATTGTATGATCCTAATAATTTTATGTCACTTAATGACAAGTTTCGGCCTCATAGCGCAGCACTGATTAATTTGAATCAAGCCAGTTTTTTTGTCAGAGCGGCTGTCTTTTATGCCCCGACCCATGTTGCCTATACCTGCGAAAGTGCCACCACCATCCCTCCTTACTTAATTAGATCTCCTCAATATCTCTCCACCAACGCTGGCACAAACGTTAGGCAGGATGTGAGATGATTTGAGCATATGCCCTGTCTAACTCTGTGCTGGCCAGAAAGCAGGGTGTGAAATCGCCATCCACGCTGCTTTGAACTACAGTATTTAACGATGACACAACCATGGCGTGATGCAAATTTATACTAACAATGCATTTAATTCGATCAACAGAAGCCTTATCTATATTATAACGCGCAAATGTTTGTTTGTATGTATGTATGTATGTAGCAGGAATTCCTTTGTTTTAAGCTGCCCTAAATTACGGTCGGCGCTCTTTATTTTTTCCCTCCATTCACCCCTGGTCGTCTGCCCCCACTGCCTGAGCAGTGTCAAACCTATTTTGTTTTGTAAACTTACTTCTCCCGGGCTCGCCATCTTCGATCCAAAACGAATTTCCATCTTCGCTTTTCGAAGGCCCTTCCGCCATAATGCTTCCGATCTTGCTTGCAGCAAATTCCGTATTTTCGAAAAATTCTTTCTCGAGACCAAAGCCTGGAAAGTCTCCTTCATTTATGTCGTTTTATTTACGTAAAAATCCTTAGAGTTATGGAGTAAAGGCCAAAGCAATTCTCTTTTTTGGTTTTGTTGTGTTTTTGAACTGTCAACGGTCATTGTAAGCAACAGCTTTCGAATTCTTTCGTCCCACTGTGCGAAGACAAAGAGCGCATTTCTAAGATGCCTTTCAAATGCCAATTGATCCGCGGTCGCCATGACAGCTGTCAAGTATACTTGCATTCATCGTGCCTGGCTGCACGCAATGCCTTGGAGTTACATGGAATAGAGGCACGTTCCTGTGTTGTATCATGATTTTTGTTTTCGTGTGACGAAAGGGAAATTTATCATGAGTTGGTTTACGACGTCTTTTTCTAATCAATATCAGCAAGATCGCATTGAAGGTGAAGGTAAGAATTTTTCAGAAATCGCTAATCTATCATTGGCCTTTCTATTACGAGAAAAAGATTGGCTTTTCTTTTATAAGAAATACATATTTATATTTATAGCAATAAATAAACAGAGCAGAGCACAACACTAACGATTTCTTTCTTTGTCAACAGAATATGGCTAAAAAAATGATCTTGAACTTTGGGCGGAGAGTGGTAAGAAATATTAAAGTTTTGTTTCATTTTTAGAACTGTTCCGTAATTGAAAGCACATTTGTTCCTTATCGATATTTTAGGAAGACACAATAAATTGTTACTTTTTTTGCAGTAGATGGATTGGCCACATGAAGAATCTGTCCCCACTTTCAAAGGGAAGGTGGCGGCAGAGTTCCTATTTCCTGAGAGGGAGAGATTCATTTTTGTAAATCTGGATGGCCAGAGCCAGAGAGTGGCCGCTTCTGCCCATCTACTTGTGGAATCTGCTACAAGTACAACGTCTTTACCCATATCTCTGTAATATTCTGCAATTGTGACACCAGTGTAGATACTTGCTTCTCTTGCTGCTACTGGCATGTTACTAGTATTTGCTACAAGGACAGTTCTATCCATCAATGGTTTTCCACTACGTGGATCTTTAAGATGAGGGAATTCTACCAAAACTTCGGTCATTTCGTTTCCCCTTTCTCCACAACCAATGTAAACAACAACTTGCGAATTAGCCCATTTTGCAATTTGGTGCAGGGTAACTGTCTTGCCGGTTCCGAATGCTCCTGGAATTGAACCTGTTCCTCCTTTTGCAATTGGGAAGAAAGTATCAATAACACGTTGTCCTGTCAATAGTGGAACAGTAGGATCGTATCTGTTCTTGTATGGACGAGGTTTTCTAACAGGCCATCTATGATACATCTTTAGAGGGATAGTTTGTCCATCCTTCTCAGTGGAAGCAAGATCTGCCTCTAGATCATAGTCACCTTCAGATACAATATTTGTGATTTTTCCACCTGGATGATCTGGTGGAACCATAATAGAATGTTCAATAAGATCTGTTTCTTGAACAGTACCAATTACATTTCCTGCTGCTACCTCATCTCCATTACTTACAGATGGAACAAAATGGTATTTCTTTGTCATGTCAACAGGAGTTGTAGTAATACCTCTACCGATAAATGAACCAGATGCTTTTGACAATTCTCTTAGAGGTCTTTGAATTCCATCATATAGTTGTCCAATAATTCCAGGACCTAATAATACACTTAGGGGATTTCCAGTACCAATTACTGGTTCACCAGGTTTTAAACCACTGGTTGACTCGTAAACTTGGATAAATGCAACATCACCAGTTAGTCTAATGACTTCACCAACAAGTTTGGAATTACCAACCGTCACTGTTTCGTACATTTTTGCGTCAGCCATTCCATCAGCCTTTACTGCTGGACCACTTACCCATACAATTCTACCTTGTGCTGCCATTTCTAATTCTCTACTCCGAATTTTGCTGCAATTTCTTTCCTTATTAAAGGCTTCAGACGTTCGATTCTTGCATCAATTGTATTGTCAAATGTCATTGCGCCATCTTTTGATTTTGCTACAATTCCTCCAAGGCAATCAATTGTGTCATTACTTAATTCAGATCCAGGCAAATTAGATAGTTCTGATTGAACCACCTCTCGATCGTTTGTACTAGTCAATACGACAATTTCAGTTGTTCCTAGAATTTGGGTTGCTTCATTTAATAGAGTTTTAATTAAATTCGAATAGTCACCGCTTCTATCGGTTTTTGCGATACGATCCAAGGCGCTGGAATGTGAGCATTTCAATAGTGCCATTGAGCGTAGTTACACTATTTGAACATATTGGGAATGCGTTCTGCAAACTGGAATGTGAGCATTTCAACAGTGCCATTGAGCGTAGTTAAACTATTTGATCATATTGGGAATGCGTTCCGCACGCTGGAAGGTGAGCATTTCAATAGTGCCATTGAGGGTAGTTACACTATTTCAACATATTGGGAATGCGTTCTGCAGGCTTTATTGTGAGCTTTGCAATAGAGCCATTTAGCGTAGTTACACTATTAGAAACTATTGGTAATTCGTTCTGCACGTTGAGATATGAGCATTTCGATAGTACCATTGAGCGTAGTTGCACTATCTTAAATTATTGAGAATGCGTTATGCACGTTGGAATATGAGCATTTCGATAGTGCCATTGAGCGCAGTTATACTATTTGAACATATTGGGAATGCGTTCGGCACGCTGGAATGGGATCATTTCAATAGTTCCATTGATCGTAGTTACACTATTTGAACATATTAGGACTGCGTTCTGCACGCTGGAATGTGCACATTTCAATAGTGCCATTGAGCGCAGTAACACTATTTGAACATATTGGGAATGCCTTTTTCACGCTGGAATGTGAGCATTTCAACAGTGCCATTGAACGTAGTTACACTATTTGAACATATTGGAAATGCGTTGCACAGGCTGGAATGTGGGCATTTCAATAGAGCCATTGAGCACAGTTACACTATTTGAACATATTGGGATTGCGTTCTGCAGGGCGGAATGTGAGCATTTCAATAGTGGTATTGAGCGCAGTTACATTTTTTGAGCATATTGGGAATGTGTTCTGCATGCTGGAATGTGAGCATTTCAAAAGTGTCATTGAGCGCAGTTACACTATTCGAACATAATTGGAATTCGTTCTGCAGGCTGGAATGTTAACATTTCAATAGATCCATTGAAAGTAGTTACACTCTTTGAACATATTGGGAAAGCGTTCTGCACGCTGGAATGTGAGCTTTTCAATAGTGCCATTGAGCGTAGTTACACTACTTTAACATATTCGAAATGCGTTTTGCACGCTGGAATGTGAGCATTTCAATAGTGCCATTGAGCGTAGTTACACTACTTGAACATATTTGGAATGCGTTCTGCACGCTGGAATTTGAGCTTTTCAATAGTGCCATTGAGCGTAGTAACACTGTTTGAACATAATTGGAATGGGTCTGCAGGCTGGAATGTTGGCATTTCAATAGTGCCATTGAGCGTAGTTACACTTCTTGAACATACTGGGAACGCGTTCTGCAGGCCGGAATGAGGGTATTTCAATAGTGCTATTGAGCTTAGTTACACTAATTGGCCTGAGTATGAAAAAAGCAGCCACACGTATTGGGCTCAACCACAAGACTGTGTTTAATACATAAGGGGTTTATTTATAAAGTACATAGGCTCTGAGGGGGGAGGGGGTATCACAAAAGCGTACGAAAGCGCTCAGGGAGGGGGTGTTAATGCTAGAACGTACGTACGCTTTACAAAAAATTGATAAGCTTGAGTCTTTTCTTCATTGAAGTGGTTGTGACATTTCTGATCTCGAAATATCTCGATCAAGTCAAGGAACGAAAGTGTATAATGAAACAAACCTTTTTTACTTGCTTTCGGTGTATTCTTTCACCATTATCAGATTACTAATTACATACACCAAACACGCTGACTTAAGACTTCAACATAAACCATAGGTTAACATTAAATATCACTACGTATCGCAAACCCTCTTTTACAGGCTTATTTACTAGGTTCAACAGTTTTCTTCTTATTGAGTATAAGAGTATAAGTTTAATTTTCACCCTTGTCAATCGTATGTTCAATATTTGGTACACGTATACATCCTTTAATAACGAACTCTGTAAACTACGTTACACTCTTGTAAATAACGGGTATGCTGTTATTTTTTAATTACTGTTTCAGTAAAATGTATACTAGATTGTCTTCTACATCAGATAAGCATTCTTTGGCTCCTAAGTGTAACATTTACTTCGTTTTAGCATTCACAGGGATTCACTCGTTCTTGCTTCGTACAGAACATAACAAACTCATTTCCTCTGCCTATCATCGAGTCCAAATTTGCTTTGTCTTTCACAGAGGAAGGGGGGATCGAGAGTATCCGCACATACGTCGTGGGGGGTCCTGGGAAATGTACGAAAGCGTACAAGGGGGAGGGAGGGGGTAAAAATGGTCAAATTTGAGCGTACGTATTTTTTGAATGACACATAACTTCGTGAAATTCGGCCTTCTCATTCCACCTGCCGCTACTGTCCAAAAAAGTGGTTGGGATGTACACCTTTTTTGTCTATTATCAGCGTCCAGCCCTCGACGTTTCTTAAAATATTGACCTTTTGAGCCCTCAAAATTTCTTAGTAGTTTCGTATTATCTGATAACATAGAAGGGGGGACTACGCGGAGGGGGCTAGGAAACAGTGGTTCAATGCATATTATAAAGGATGAAGTAGACCCAGACAGAC
This sequence comes from Alatinidae sp. Z8VKAUB7J3, assembly GCA_010016025.2. Classification (NCBI taxonomy): domain Eukaryota; kingdom Metazoa; phylum Cnidaria; class Cubozoa; order Carybdeida; family Alatinidae; species Alatinidae sp. Z8VKAUB7J3. The sequence goes on along the minus strand of JAAAKM020073195.1, from coordinate 82,737,131 downwards.
AAAAAAATTCTTTGCATCAAAAACGAAACTTTAATGAAGACAGATTTTATATATTTTCCTTTTTCAATCCAACGGAAAATTCAATTCACCTTATGACTGCCTGCGATCGATGCAGGAGTTTCGGCGCTACGAATACTGATGCGTGAACCAAGGAATGACAACTATCACTTCGTAAAATTCCAACTGTATTCCATCTTCAACTCTTTGCTGAAGAAAAACGAAGCAATGAAGGACTCAGAATGCAGTACCATAGCACACATCAGTCATGCAAGTAAAGTGCTTCTCAATACTCATATTTAAGAACTATTATCTATCGCAAAGAACGGCGAAAACTTGTAGGAGAGTTTTGGCAACCAAGGACCAGATACTGAACATATGCATCCTAATAGAAAAACAACAGAATTTATCTGGACGTTGTATGTTCCTTTCATTGACCACGCAAAGGCTTTGAACTCTGTAGTTCACAACAAGCTGGGGAAAATGAGATAAACAGGGTTACGCCTGGAGACTTCCAGAGTAGCTCCAAGTCGAAAGTACACAAAATCGAAAGAAGCAGGCAGCGGTAATAGTGAAGAGATATATATCAAGCTTATTTATCAATATTAAAGGAATCAGGTACGGGTGCCATGTCTTATCAATCTCTTTGATACTGTGCAACGAAAATAATTGTGCGTAAATAGGCGGACTAGTTGCGAGAAATGAGAGTGATCATCAATAGTGGGATGTTTTCTGTAAAAAAGGTGACAGAGGTCTCGGTATTAAGAACAAAAAAAAGAAAAGAAAAAGGCCTAAAACTCGCCTGGAATAGTTTAGCCAACAAATGTGACTATTTGAAACAGGCAGGGATGTAAACTAGAAAATTGAACTATCAATAGCCTTGTTTATAAAAAGATACTAGGAGTTAGTCACCAATTTACGTCGATTGTAGAATCAAAGGCCAATAGGCTTGCTGCAATGGCTTATAAAAAGGAACTGAGGTAGAGGCTTGGGTAACATGAGCCATGATTTGTATAAAGTATATGAGAAATGTAGCAGACATTTCATACCCCAGGAAAGGTAAAATGAAAGAATCAAAGACCAAAGGACAGGACCTCTACAAGCTTCTTTCAAGTCCGGACATGGATAATACGTCTTAATACAGTAAATCATTGCAAATGTGTAAACTATTCTACATGAAAAAACAGGTGTTTTATAGCCTTGTACTTAGCGAGGAAGTATTTGAAGGAAGTAGGGAACTTGGTACACAATGTACTTTGCATATTCTTCTAGTCTACATCTCTTTCATTAAAGAACGATTGTAGCGGCAGTTTTGACCAGAATCTGCTACAGAAATATTAATTCTCTTCTTCACTGTGTGACCGTGTATTTCACAGTTAAATGCTTTTACAGAGTGACTTTGTTTGCAACTGATAACTCTGGTCTCGTTTTCATGCTCAAAAAAGATTACGTCATTGTAATTCGGGAAGTGTCTATTGTGCTGCCAAATCTATCACTGCAAACACTTCCTTAACTTATGTATATTCACCAGCAATTAAATTCTGTTACAAGCGATCCCTATCTTTCTAATCAAAGACATCTGTTATCTTAAACGGAATTTTGAACGCGTAGCTGAACAATGCATCTATTCTGATGATCCTAGATATTTTAAGACAATAGAATGTATTGTAGTTGTGTTATGAAAGCACACGATGTTTTGATTAAGTACAGGTCATATGATCCTTTGTTTCTTACAGAAGTATTCTGTTCATGTACCCTGTACCATATTTAACCTCCATGAACATTGAGAGTATTTTTCTGGCATTACAATGCAAGTAAACATCAACTGAAAATAGTGTGGGCTCGTGCAATAGAAAGCAATGTTCGTCTAATAAAGCTTGCAAACTTTATACATTAATTCCTTGTATTCTAACATTGTTTTAACAAACTACATACTCAGCATCTTCTACTGCAGAGGTTTGCATTCTACGCCACTCAAGCCAACGGTGGTAAACTATCCCAGCTTGCATTTCGATTTCAGATCAACGTCGAATTGACATCACCTCTTACATTAATTGACCTGGCTGGTTCGTTGTGTGTGAAAGTTGATGTAGCATGGTATCGTATCAGACCAAATCTCAGTAAAACTTACAGTATTGCAATGTCTTGATCCATGTTGATCCACTGTCGCTATGACAACCAAGCCTTTGGTTGAAATACTTACTAGTAGATGTTGATTCGGTGCCATTTCAAAACATAATGTAAAATCGACAAAATATCGACATCAAAATTACGTCCCACGCCAGCTGAAGTATTACCACTGGCTCAGTATTTAACTTTTCCTTACACCAGGTGTCATCTTCAAAGTTTCAGTCTAAAGAGATACCTATGGAAGTTAGGTAAAGTTAGCCCATCGATTGATGGGATATTTTACATCAATTAAACACCGGACACCTTTTCTTAACTTTTATGATCTGACAATAATAAATATTTCAATTTGGAGGCTTTTTTATCTGACAATAATAAATATTTCAATTCGGAGGCTTTATTATCTGACAATTATAAATATTTCAATTTGGAGGCTTTGTTATCTGACAATAATAAATATTTTGATTTGAGGCTTTCATTTTGTATGCCTTACCTAAATTATTACGCATACCGTCTCATGACGGAACCTGCTCTACAAATTAGGTTTCGAACTCTAGCGCGCAGGGGACCGAAGTACCAATATAGAGGAAAAGTACCTCTATGCATTGACTTTTAGTCCATAGTACTTGACTGAATATCGTCTACTGTTGTAATTGTTATGGACCTTGAGCTTATAGATGATCGTCGAAAAAGAATCCCCCCCTCCACCCCCCCCCACCCACCCACAGTCCACCACCTAAATTTTATTTAAATACGAATACATTATCGATGATTTTGGAGGGGGGGAGGGGGTACGAAACTGCAGTAGCGCCGGATAGTCCTGAGAGGATAAATTTGATAAATATTTATGTTGATCAGCCACCATGACCCCTACCCACTGCATTTCTTAGAGGGGTATTATTTCATTAAGTGTTCTTTGGGTCCTGCAATGCCTTTTAACTTTAATTTATTACAGGTAGGAAGAAACTCTTAAATTCCTTAGTTCAAGAATTATAGGTTGTTTGCAATTTCAATTTCAAGTATTCACTATGCATAGTAGACTAGATATGGGTTTTTGTGTAGTTTGGAAGTTACATGTATACAAATTTTTTCTGTTGTCTTATTTATTTCCAGGTTCGAGCCACCAATTTGCAAGAGCTCATTTATAAGAATGGGCAAGCAGGAGTCACCAAAGCAACTGTTACAATTACATTTGACAACACCAACAAGAAGCAGAGTCCCATTGGATATGACAGCTTTGATGAAATCACAATTTCTAGACAGGTATATAGTATAGCTTACTGGTAATAACTGGAAAATATTATGAACAGTCATTGAAGGGGAGCGTATGGCGAACAGAGGGTTCGTGATATAGATTTATTGATGAACTAATTAACATCTTTTTATTTTAAAGCTTTTAAAGTCCTTAACTGTGTTTCAAAGTAGGCATGAAATACCATGGCAACTCTCTAAAAGGCTTTCCAAGCCAGTCTATTATAGCAATTAGTCATAGGCTCATGGTTTCTGATGATTACCACTAATTTTCAGCAGGATTATTAAGTGCAGTTGACATTTGTTTCAATGTTATTACATTTTCCATAACTTCTTTTATTTTATTGCTATGTCTTATCATGTTTGAAACATATTCTGCTTCTATATTACTTTTTCCAAAAAATAGAATCTTAGAAGAGACAGAGAGCTGTAGAAATGCCTTGCATCATTGCATCTGGGTGGCAAAAATGAACTAAAAAGCTAAATCAAAAGCAAAGCACTTGGCAATATCTTATAGGAGTCTCAGTGTAATAAGATAAATTTGGACAGTACACAAAATGTGTATAATGAGAACACAAGGAATATTCAGATATATGGCATGTTGCTACTTAAAAATGTTCTATCTACTCTTTACTCATATTTCTACATATATATTGTCCATGAGTATTTTATATAATAAGGATGGCATATTGATGTTAATTTGGAAACTGAAGAAAAAGTTGCCAGATGGTAAGAAATGCAGCTAAAGCAAAATTTGGATACACTAGACCTCATCAGTTATAATAATTTAAAACTAGCAAGCATCACATTGTGCCACAGACAAATAATATTGTTCTAAATTAGGTAATGGGCCATCCACAACATAGCTCTAAAAGAATGATAGTAGTAGTAGCGAAAGCATGGGGGGAAACAATGAGCAGCAAGGAAATAACGTTACAGGTAACGTGTTAGATCAAGTGAGAGACTACTTTACTAAAAATGTCTGCAATTGATTTACCAGGTGGGAATTGTAATTTTGTTGTAATCAGGAACCCAAAGTAAAGAAAGCGCACATGACGGACAATGTTTGTGTGTAATTTGGTACCACCAACGAGAGCAATGAAGCGTCTCTCTGACACAGTTATAATCGAGTGAAAAGGATTTTTAAAGAATGTTGAATAGCAATATATAACTGCTTTGAGTAAATGTATGCAAGTGACAAACTCTTTTGGTTCATCCCAGCAGACACTATTTTTATCAGTAAGATATACCCTGACGTAAGCGATGGCTTCAAAATAATCACAACTTAATGCAAAATGTAGTGTAGTTATTTATTAATGCAAAATTTGGTGTATTTATTTATTAATGCAAAGTGCTATGTATATATTGCTGACACTGCCAGTCTTCGGCATGGGCCGCTTAGTCAGTATTTGAAAGCTTTCATTAAATAGAAAAAGTTTAAGCCTCTTTGGAAATCAGAAACAACAATTACTAAAAACTCATCAGATGCTATCCTTCCCCAACGTCTGTATTTACTAACTTGTAAGTAGAATAAAAGTGACAAAATTCAAATTAGGGTTGTTGCGTTTTTAAAAGCTATACTTTGTGTTAGTAACTATTGGAGGCACGTGTATCGAAAGACTTGAAACAAGTTTACTGATAAATGTTATCACGCATGAATATCGCTTAAGTCTTGATTACGATTTCGAATGTTTTAAGTTTGATAAAACGTTTCTTAAGTTTAGAGCGCTCTTTCTGTGCAAACTTTTGCTCTAGGATCTTTCCGCTGTGAAATACCTGTACTGGCAGATTGTTATCTTTTGATTAATAAAAGGCATGTCCAGCAACGCTCAATATTAATCAAACCTATTTTAGCCAGCTGTTGATGCCTGCAACGTCCTAGTTTTGGTCTTGGAAACCTTTGTAAAGGCAATTGCTTGTCATAACAAAGTAAACGCTTAAAGGATCAGTTATTATAGGGTTTAAATACTAGGCGTGTGTAAGAGGTAGTCAAATATTTTATCTTACATGTAGATTTTGAATTATGTCTTTGAAATACATGCGACTTCAAATCCATCTTTTTTACCAATGTTAATTTTTTAGTTTACTTTAGTATATCAAACAGAAAGTCTCCACAGGGTCAAATAAACAGAATCAGTAACTTATTTAGATATAAAATAATTGTATTAATCTGGTTTAATAACAGCATGTGTGCCCTAACCAGGTCAGGATAAGACTGGAAATCGGTTAGAGTCCTACTTAACTTAACAGTCAAAACAGTTCCAGGTAAGACTATTTTGACCAACACTTTATGAAGCTCTAGATATCGGGAAGATAAATATATATTATAATCAAATTTTCGACAGAGAAAGAGCTGATTTATGTGTTTTTAGTTATCGCTACTAGGATAACCTGCTGATTTAGGAGCATTTCTGTAAAAGCTTGATTGGGGAGGCTTCCAACCAGATAAGGTCATAGAGTGTTCCTACCGTGAAAAATCTAAGACGTTTTGTGTTAAGAAGAAATATTCTGCGTCAAAGCTTGGAAACTAAAGTACAATACCCGATCATATACAAGTCCAGTAGGAAGAATGAGCTACTGATTCGTAAAATGTGTGTCCTATAACGGAGTCGACGTTGTTACTCTTCTCCTGTGTGCCCCATAAAGGAGTAGACATTCGTACTCTTTTCCTATGAACCCTTTTAAGGAGTAGACGCTCTTACTCTGCTCCTGAGGGCCATATAAAGGAGTCGACGTTCGTACTCGTTCGCTATATATAGGAGTCCGCGATCGTTCTCTCCTACTGTGCGCCCTGGAATAATACCAAAAGTCTCTCCTCGATGACACTTTCTAACTTTCAATGGACTTTCGACAGATAGACAGTCCGGATGGCAGTCCTTCCTTCTTAAAGTCACATGGCGAATAGAGAAATAAAATATGCTAAGATCATAAGTCACCTAGTTCAGTTGGTAAAGTACACGCCATGATAGCGTGGGTCACTGATTCGGGCCAGCGTAGTGGCCTTTTCCCTTTTTCTCTAGTGTCATTTGAATACGGACATTTTAAATCTTCTCTTCTCGATGACATTTGACCCAGCAAGCTGTTCTGAGAAACTAGTACGGGGTTTTAGCATGGCACTGAAAGGAAATGTCATGAGTTGCCTTGGTCTCTCAGCCTGTCACGGTGATTCTGAATGATTAAAGAACCTGACGTCCGATTCAATACAGAACACTCTTCCAGCGGCTAGAGGTTTGCCTCTCCTTATACATATTCCACTCCTTACTTGGTTAATGGATTAATGGCAGACTCAGGACGAGTAGAGGAACAAAGAATCGGTTTCGCATAAACAAGTATATGGTACAGAGTATGTCTTAAGATGTGAGCATGTATCTGTTACCCCAATTGCATGTAGGTCAAATTCACTTTCGGACAGTTTCTCTGGTGTTACGAAAAGGCAAGGCACCATACATGTTGGATTTTATTAGAGAAAAAACTAAATACTTGCTTCTATGTTGGACCTAATGACAAGACGCTTTGAGAAGTATCTTGCGAAAAGATTTAACAAATTGGCTCTGTTGCTTAATGCTACATTCAAATTTTTACATCACAAGTCAACTTCTTAAGTACTTTCTTTATTTTCTCTTTTCAATGTTTTAGACGTAATGACATCAAGGTTCAGACTCCGAGTGACAAATAGACCGTATTATCCGGAATATACTAATATTTCATCAACTCGATACCGGGCACTGGAGTTGGAAATAACCTCAGCGGTAAGTACAATTTAGCGATGTCTTCCTAGTGTCTATCTCCCAGATTGGCAACAAGCTCCCCTGCGGAAAAACCTCCTGAGTGTCTTCTCTTCATAGATGGTAATTTCATGTTACATTTTCAATATTTTAAATTCAGATATTGAAATATATTAAGTCGTTTCTTTAGGTGGTATTAAAACTAAACAGTTTGTTTTAAAGTGTCTTACATTTAACAGCGTGTGTTTTCTATCTCGATTAAGTATAATGTGTACTTATACATACCAATGTCTGACTCGGAAGCACTCAAAAACTAAACTGCCCCGTTGTATCGGGGCAATCTAATATGTAAAACCACAAAGAGATGAACCCAAGGAGACAAGGCTAATATTTTTGCAACTCCCTACAATCTAACTTAATGTCAAAGACGTAACTAGCTACAACCTTTCCCTTTTCTAATCTAAACATTTACTAAATATTGATTGAAATGACCAGAACCATTGGAGGTACTTGGTAGAGGAAAGGGAGTCCCATTTCTGTTATTACTTGGTATCGTCCCTTTACCTCCTACAAACAGGATGGTAGGCCATGTAAGTCACCGAAATCTTGATTTTCAAAACCCATCATCAGTTGAAACGGGGGCTAGGCTTGTTCACATTAATTTATGTCCAAAATTGTCTCTAAAATCCGGGGGGAAAATTGACATTCATAGGGTTATTTTCTTTTAAAGCAGTTGTAGACAGCTGACATTGGTTATAACTTGAAGCACAATAATTCAGCTCCTTCTAAGCGTTTGAAATAGATTTGATAGGGAACCTGAGGTATAGCTGGGGGCCGGCTTTTTGAGAACAATAGGATTTTAAAGTGTATACATTGTTTTACACTTGAATTTTATGTCATTAGGAACATTTGAAATCGCGCAAAAGCATTTGAAATAACATGTGGAATAATACATGTCTATATTAGTATCAATGTGGTAGCCCATTAGGGGGTGGGGCCGCTAAAGGTAGTTAGAACATAGATATGTAAACTTGGTAGATTGTCATGAGCTCCAAAATTGAGTTGTGGTCTTAGGAGCCGGTTGCTTTGTTCTATATTTGTTGTCAACATCACTTATCATAGTCATCAACATGACTTCAATATGCAACTTAGCTGCCTACCCTCCATGGTGAGGTTTGATCAAAAATAAAGTTATACGTCCACCAGCCTTTATTGTCTTAACTTCATCCTTGCAAGGAAAACGCAAGGTTTGTCAGAGATGACATAGTTACTGTCATCTGCATATGGGCTGGCGTATTTGTAACGTCCTTTCTGTTGATAGACGACACCCCGGGTATTTTTGTTTCTGGTACAGGAAAGAGGTTATTCTTTCAAGTTTCGCTACCAATAATCATTGTGTTGGGAATGTTTATCAGGGAATAGAAATCGTCTTTTAAATCAACTTAGATTGAAATTCTTTTGCCCAATCGACGTGAAACAAGTTGTAGCGCTGCCCCCTTTCTCTGTCTCTGTGGAGTGCCATGTCCGACTCAAGAGGTTGGCTGTTACCTTGCTCAACTTTTCTCCAACACTGGTCGGCCTAGTCACTTCCAGCCTGTTGATGTTGAACATTTCTATTAATTCATTGTCACACTACAGTCTTCATTTGCTTTTAACTCGAGGCTTCCTACACTTGAAACCTCTCCAAAACCACCTTCCTTCATTACATGTCCACACTGAAGGTTTCTTCCCTTAATACCTATCCAAAATTATCCCATCGCATTACATGTCCAAACACTCGATGCTTCCTACACTTATTACCTCATCAAAATAGTCTTCTTGCATTACACGTCCAAACACTCGAGGTTTCCTACACTTATTACCTCTTCAAAACAGTCTTGTTGCATTACATGTTCTAATACTCAAGGTTTTCTACACGTATTACCTTTTCAAAACTATCTGGTATCTCTCCAAAACCATTCCATCGTATTACATGTCCTATAACGTCAGGGTTCCCACACTTAATACCATACCTTAATACCAGAACTTAATACCAGTTCATACCCCTCCAAAACCATCTCGCATTTCATGTCCCCGAACTCCAGGCTTCCTACAGTTACTACTTTTCCAAATCAATCTTCTCGCATTACATGTCCAAACACTCGATGCGTCCTACACTTATTACCTCGTAATAAGTAAACGTAATACCTCTCCAAAACCACCTTCTCGCATTACACGTCTAAATACTCGAGGCCTCTTACAGTTCATACCTCTCCAAAACCATCTTCTCGCATTTCATGTCCCCAAACCCCCGGCTTTCTACAGTTACTACTACCTTTCCAAAACTATCTTCTCGCATTACATGTCCAAATACTCGATGATTCCTAAACGTAATACCCCTTCAAAACCATCTTACTGCATTACTTGTCTATACACTTGAGCCCACTTACAGTTAATACCTCTCCTAAACTTTCCTCTCGCATTACCTCAACTACTCATCTGCACAGGATCTTTTAGCTCAATAATTTTGTTACAGTTTTGTACGAGTTGTGAGTTTTTAAGGTGAAGGTAGATGCTCTTTTCAAGTTCCTTCCTTGGCTACGCTGCAGCAGAAACTAACTGCTTTCTCCCGTACGCCATATTTATCTGGGATATACATTGATTCGAAGCATATTCGAAGCATTTGTGTCTGCCGTTGACACTGGAAAAGGCGGTTTTGGTTATATTAGCCTATTTTTAGATGCAGGATAGACAATTTAAGTATTTGTATTACTATAACTCATATGAGAGGCGAGAAAGGGGTGGGGAACTTTTTTGTCTCGCGAGCCAGAACGCTTTCATACTAAACTATCTTTCCTTGACGAACATACCTGACATTGGAGCAAAAGCTAAGACTTCTAGGGAACAAACAAACGTCCCACTTTTCCTAAAATGTAATCGATATCAATCGTCTAAAATGATACAAAATAGCAGGGGTGCTTTTTTAGACTACTCTTTCCATTATGCATTGTTTTGGTATGCGCAAAATATTTTCTACTTGAGCATGACCAGTATGGTGGCTAAAAACAAATGATAGACCGCTGACAGTCGTAGAGCATTAAACGCGATATATTAGTGGCGATATCACTGAGGGCCGACGGAGGTTTCACCCTCTCCATAATTTCTGCACACACATATATATATTTTTCTTATGCAAAGAGAACAAATAAATTACTGAAACAACGTCTTCATGTCATATATTAATTGTCGAAATTGGAGATTTAATTAATTTTTTGAAAACACTTTAGCAATCTAAAAGCCCACCGTACTCTTACATGTGGTAATACCGCTCCTAGAAAAAGTTCTCGCAGCAATACAAGACCTAGATGATAGAAACACGCTTAACCATCTGACAATATTGTTTATGCACCTTCCTCATTCGTAAAGCCTCGAGAGAGTGCCAATTTACCTGCTCAAAGTACATTTTGTAGATTAGTTTATGAAAGGTACGTGGAAAAGACTTTTATTGTTTAAAATAAGTGTTATTTAAAAATTCATATTAATAGTGGCAATGCACAACTCCATAGGCTATTTATAATGTTGGATGTTTTTGCTAAAAGAACCAGGTAATGTTTTAGGCAGCCTACAAAAGGGGCGGTCTAGGAAATAGAATTTATGAAGGTTTTCTATATCGATGGTCTTGCACTTATGGTGATGGAACAAGTAGGCTAAACGCACGGTTTTCTAAATCGTTATTAACACATGGCCCATTGGTGGCACACCATAACCTGGAATGATTTTAAGCCTGATGCAGACAGGGCCAGACCTTTGTGATCTCTATACAATGGGGACGTGACTATGATAGTGGAGTAAAAGGCCCTTATTGGTAACTGGTCAAACATTCTCTTGAGCAGCCTGCAGTTCTGTTGATTATGTATCTTCTCAGATGCACGAAGACAAGTTGATTTTGAGGAAATTTGAGAGATTTTAACATCTTTCTTTCAACATTACTCACATTTATATGTATTAATAATATTTTTAATTCAACATGTCAAGAATATGATATTCTTAATGTAGTGGAAGATAAATTCAATACTGTGTTTTTTTTATTATCTTTCTTTGATTTATATTCCTGACTTAATACTGTTATCTGCAGTTAGGTAGAGACAGGCCCGTTGTTTAGTGAGATGTAAAAGCCCACATGCTATTGGTCATAATCCTCTCCATTGCTCACAATTCTACATTGCCCGAAAGATTAATCCCAAGGTATAAAATGGTGTGATCAGACATCACCCATTAGTTGGTATTTTCTTTTCCCTCGCCTATGTCTATTTCTATTGGTCACCATCAATTAAGAGCCTTTTTATGAAAGACTTTGGGGTCCATTAACAACCATCTACCCAGTTATTAGACAGCACAGACTGCACTGGGTTGGTCATGTAGGCAGGTGTATGTCCTGGACTAACCAGCGTCATCACATCAAATTAAATGGCAGTACCAGCAAAGGATGCCCAAGGAAGACATGCAGTGAGACCATCAGGAAGTATTTGTGTCTGGAACCTGACCATGGACATGGCAGATGATAGGGGCACTTGGAGAGACAGGCTATGTGAAGCCAGTAGGTGGTCCAACACCCTGGAAAGGGACTTCAAACGCATGATAATGATGATGATCTTGATTGTCAGGAAGCAGGTACAACCCATTCATCAAGGTCATATAATTTCAGTGCACACACCTTTTGCAATCAATATGTATCTGATGTGTAAATACTACCATCATCGAGAAGAGAGGGTTTGAAATGTTAGTTTTTTAAAGAACACTAGAGAAATAGAAAAGTATGTCACCACCAGGGGTCGAACCTGTGACTCAGGCTTTCACGGCATGCACTCTACCAACTGAGCTAGGTGACCTCCAATGTTAACATACTTCTATTTCTCAAGTCGCCACATTAGCTGCCAATCATCCACCGGTGGACATCGACATCCAGCTCTAAGCAATTGGAGACCAGCCTTTCTGGGCCATGTGACTTGACCAAGGAAGAACTGTCATCCATTCTATTCGAAACAAATATTACTGTATAAACATACTTAGTTGAAATAACAAGAAAAAGCCTCCTTAACAATCCTTGACCTAATTTAAATTATGTGTTTTTGTAGGGAGATTCATGCACCTTTCGACACCAGCCAGCTGTCGATAAGCGATTGCCATAAGATTAACAGATCCTAGACTCACTTCTTGTTGACCAGCTCCGTACAACTTCTCATTTAAATACAGCTTGAAATGATCCAAAAGTTGTAGAAAGCATGTTTGTGATACAAAGTTGTTTGTCAGTTAGAATGAACCAAAGAAAACTTTATACACCAGTGGTTCTTACGCAGAATGTTGAGGATATCATGGGGTATCAGAGTGCCAAATGCAAAAGTGCTAACACGTGCAAGAACGAAAGGTACATTGATGGCAACTCTCAAAATCAAGAAAACTGAAATTCCTTGGATGTGTGATGAGGAGGAATAGCACAGAGTAAGTAAGTAAGACTGCAGACTCCCTCCTTAATAATCATCTTGTTGTTAAACGAATTATACGCTAGTATTCTTTAAAAGAGGTTGCTAATACAGCCCATTCAGTAATGGCAAGTTCATAAACTAGATGTCAGGAACCTTTCAATGTCTATGAAAAAATATTTGCGAGGAAAATAAAGTGGATTTATTAAATAAATATTAAATCTAGGTATTTATTATATTTACCATAGTCCATACCTTCTTTATTGGTATCTGCAAGTTCGTTATCAAGCGACTCAAGAAAATCTAAGTGTGATTTAAACACAAAGGAGAAGGAATGAAAGAGACAGATTTGATACAAGCAGCTTTATATCGGATCTGGCTAAAAATACACATGACACATGACAACGTCAGATTTCTGTGAAGTGTTTGAAGTTCTAACAAACGTGTTGTGTTATCAATACATGCACTTTAGAAGCCATTTGGCATAGGGGTACTGAAACATCTCTTTCGAATCTGTCGGCAAAAAGTGTGATATCAGGAAAAAGAGGCAAAACATTACAGGTACAGTTCAAAAATTTTTAACTTGCTTTTCCAAGTAATCCATAAAGTTATACATCCGATATTCTTCTAACATTGAAACTTGTACCGTAGTGCCTCAATTAAGCGCCCCCTCGTATAAGGTCCTCCTTCCATAAGCGCCTCCCCCTCCTCTCTTAGTGAAATTATTAAATAAGCGCTCACCCTTGAATAAGTGCCCATCCATCAATCTTCAAACACGGGCGCCTATTCGAATTTTTGGTAAAAACAGTATTACGGATAGCTGGAAGGAACGCTGTTTTTCCTAGTTATTTCTCTTATTCTTCTCTTCAATTTCCTTGTAACAGGGAAACCTCTTTAAAATGCTTTCAGATATTATAATGTCAATAAGCTTCTTCCAGCTTTTCTAGCAAAAACAAGAAGATATGGAAATAGATGTTGAATTATGATATTGATGATATACGTACAAAAATAGTATTTGAAGCAAAAAGCGCGCAACGCTGCCTTCAAAATTCTTTGGTCTATCTATTGTCAATGCTTTCCTTAAGCATTCCAGAGTTTCAAACTAGAGTAAATGAGAGAAAGGTCGGATATTGTTATCTAAACCCGAAAGAAGTTTAAAATATGTAGTTATAAGTAAGCTAACTCGTTTCTTAGAAGAGCAATATATTTCAAAGATGACTGCTTGAATAGACTAATAGATATTCATATCGCTTCACTAGATGCACACATCTATTGATGCCCTATTCGCAGGCACCAGTCACGTTGAAAGTAAACGCACTGCAAAATTACGCAGCATCAAACCAAACATCAAGAATTACTAATCACATGAGACCGAACCCGCTTGACGAATTCTTCCAACTTTACTTGGAAATATTTCTTCACCAGTTCGCACAAAGGAAACAATGCAGGGGTGGTCAGTTGGAGAAAAAATGCTATTTGTGAGAGGAAGACGAACTTTGTTATTGATATATAACGATTTGGGCACTCACCAGCTGCATTCCTTGTTGTTTTAACGTCCGTTCCATAAACTTAGGGTCACTGAAATAGAACGTTGAGTATAACCGATCAATAGGAAAGTTAACATATAGACCTCACAAATGCTATAAAGTATAGTAAGCTATGAGTTAAAGCCAGCATACAAAATAAAATTTTGATATGCAATTAAAATATTTCTGTCGTGTCGGTAAATGATGGTTCTGCTTATCGCATACGCCCAGCTGTCTCGGACCAAAGGAAGTGTATAGGAGTGGTCTGTGCAAGCATCCTTCTTTTGTAAGAGAGAAAGTCTTAAAAACACCTAGAAACCTGTAATGATACTTCCTGAATAGATTTTTAAGAACGAACATTTCCTTACTCTTCATTTAGCAGATTTTGACACAGGAACGTTTCGAATGTTAAGCGTAACATTCCGGGAATATTTTCTCTCGTGTTGTCTCTCTTGTTAATATGGTCCTGATAATTTTCTTTTTCACTTGATGGGTATGTGTATCTATTGTTTCGTATGCCTTTAAAGTGAACAAGGAGTACGGCAAGAAAGTTATGGCTTCTGAAAGCACAGCTATTAGCGTTAACCGGGTGGAGTTGAAAAACTGGGAATAAGATTGTCTCTGCTTAAGACTGACTACCAGAAAAGTGTTATTAAGAATTTTGTCATAAGCGAAAGTGTCCGAGCGCATATGAAACGACTACCAGGAAAGGGTGAATTAGTTTGATGTTTATATATCATTGTGTAATCACAAAGATTTATCTTATTTGTCCCCGCCCCCCCCAAAAAACCACACCCAAAAAGCATTCCCCCCGGGATTGTTAACAGTACTTTACAAAATCACAATTTGTTTCTGTGGCCAATGCAAAGAATAAAGATTGATATGACAATGTTCGGTAGGAGGATGTTAGCTTCTGAAGAAACTAAAAGTGTCAAACATATACTACTCGGATAAGGACACTCGTGGGCTTTCTGCACGATCCGGTAAAAGTAAAGTGGCAAATAAAGATGGTGTACCTTTGGAGTAAGCAACAGAACGCAGACTCAAAGTAGTATAGTCAAACTCTATCCCATGTTAAGTACGACAACTTTGACTCTTTTTGTCCCCAAAGTCACCAAGGTCACCAATCCCTTTCAAATACGATGGTTCATTATGGTGGAACGAAAAGCTATGCACCTATCTTCTCGCCGCGTACAAAGGGTCTATATTCACTTTGCGATATTGTACAAAAGTAGCCTAAACGTTGCCGGATTTCCATGTGATACTTCGGAAGTTCCCAAGCGTTTCTAATAGTTCTTGAATAGGAGTAAACTCTGTTGTAGTACGCAACGAACAACCCACCAGGTTCCAATATATCATGCCGAGCACTTGCATTTGAATGTTACAAAATGTGTAGAGTTTGGCTAAACATTGGCAGGGTATTTAAATGAGACCATGTGACACGTGATATGTTACCTGCACCCTAATAACGATTACGATGCCGCCATAGTATAACTTTAAGCCTCTAAACTATCTTTGAAACATCAAGTTTCTCGTCTATAAAATCGAATAAGTTACAATAAGCGATCGGGCTTTACCACATTCAGAGGTTTCTCATCGTCGCTCACATATTATCAAAATTACAAATAATACTCTTTAAATTGAAACTATCAATTGGGACACCCGGCAAGCATTAGAAAACAAGACATGATGATGATCTTAATTCTTGATGTAAGAGGAATGTGTGGGGGAGGGGGGGAGAGGATGCTTGTGCCTATATACGTCCGATTCGTACATCGTTGGGTGATTACTCTCGAGTGCCAAATAATCGTACCCCCCCGCTTATTATTCTTTTTCAAAATTTACAACCCCTCGCTCCTTATTTGGACCCCCCGTTTATTATTTTCTAGGAATTTTCTTAGTACTCAAAATATAAACGATGTCTGAAAACACTTGAATAACTTCCCATGCAACATACAACCCTTAAACAGTTGCTAATTAGTCAATTAGTATGATATTTGTCCTGGTGTGAGCCATCCTTATTTTAAACTTTCACGAAATTCAGACTGGAGTTCAGACCTCCCTTTTATTTGGACCCCCAATTTATTAACTTTAGACCGCAATGATGACCCCCCGTTTATTCAGACCCCTCCGTTTATTCGGCACTCCAGAGTAACTCTGAAAAACAACTAAAGCCAGACTGTATCCTATGCCTGGGCAATCGTACATAAGAGAGACAATTGTGATTTCCCGTTTGGGTGGCTGCATCAAGCATTGGATCTAAGGAGTAAAACAAGAATTGCGATAGGGGATTGTTTACTTATACCAAGTAGAGGCCACATGGCGCCCCAATCCAGATCCTAACTGGAAAACTGCAGGATGTCGCCGTTGGATTCGAGGGCATTGTTGAGATATCTAAACGGGATATCATAATATTTCATGGGTAATTTTTGTGTGTTTGTTTTATTACCCTGTGGTTTCCTTACAAGCAAAGAGAATGTCTGAAACGGATTGGCCGCTGTTATTGACCCCTCCAAAATAGAGAAAGTACTTAAGGAATGCGGAATGTTTAAACGCAGTTAAGAAGCTGGACAGTATCCACAGGCGTAATTCCATTTTGCTCCTTCATGTTGTAAGCTTGACCAATTGTAGATCATAGATTGGTTTATATACATATGGAGATCAAATCACTATCTAACTATGAAAAAGACGGAAAATGTCTAAACAAAATAAAAGTGCACATGCCATTTCCTAGATAAGTCGACTGTTTTTATCGATGTACGGTGCGAAATGTCACTTTCAAAGGCATTGTAGCCAATGATAATGAAACAAAGATACTGTAACTGGATTGAAAATGGACCCAAGGGTAATTCCTGAGCTGCTGATGGTGCGGGAAAAATTTGTGTACGGATTTAATTGCGGAGGCACAGAACTGAACAAAGGTTTATGCACTGCACGTAACGTAGAGTACTGAACGTTTGCGTTCGCGTTGACATTTGACTTAAACTCGTTATTTTAAATCCACGAATCGTAATCCTAGTGCAGGGGCTTCATTAAAGTTTTCACTGAAGATTCCAAATTTGCGGAGAGGCGGCATGTAGAGAGCCCTAAGCAAGGTGGTCTGGCTTTTATTCTGTGCGTGGCATTGATGCTTGATTCGTATGCGAGGATGCTTTTGATAGCTACAATTGTTGTTTACCCCTGTTGAAGTATGTTCAGAGTATCCTAGACCCGTAGTGATTGCTTGACTGCATGCAGTATCAAAATCGTGCTACTGAAAAATGGAAAATAATTTATGCAAAGTAAATGCTACGAGTAGTTTGTGCGGCCCCGTAGAAAGTAGAAAGACTTTAACCTAGTAGGAGCATACTCTTGGCTTGTAATGGTTGCTTATTTGCGCCGTGCCACGGTTACTCAGGTATGAAAATTCTGTGCAGTTTATGTATTTAACGTTTGGAACTCATACGTATCCAAATTGGAAATCGATGTATTTCCTGAGAACATGCTGGCGTCATTTTTTCTCTAGATATTTAATCAAGTTTACGAGTTGATCATTTGTGCTACGTTATATCAAGGATATAACTTAACTTTGAACCTCGTTGTAAACTATTACGAACACTGTTACTATTTCACAACATGTTTAATTCTCTAGTATCCACCAGAAGATCTTGGTATGGGGAGAAGCGTGTGGAAACACCTTCTTAATATGGGTACATATTACAGTTCTAGAAAATTATGAATCGTGTACTGAGGTTACAATTATTATCAGGTTAGTTGCTACACTGACTAAACTCGCTGAACATTTAGAAAATGTGTCAAAACATTATTTACGTGCTCCTATACAACTCAAGATAATACAATTTTTTTCTCCATTGAAAATGTCCTAAAGTTGTACGAACAACTATAACTAACCTTGTCTTCCAACATAGAAACATACTAATCTTTATCACAGACGTCTGCTTGAGTTATACTTTTAGCTGCCCGTTAGCTACGACCAAACAAATGCAGTATCATTACATTACCCTTCATGTACGGTAATGCTTTGAATAATCGGTATTTAATATTTTTTTGTAAAAAGGAGGTGCGTATATTCATGAGCGGGCTTTTATCAAATTACTTCATTTTCAACATTTTGCTGTAAGATTTATATTTTAAGAGACGATTTTCTTACTGAGAAAAAATCGTCCCTTAAAGTTTCTTGGCTTGAAATTTCCATCGCTAATTTCAACATTATTTAATAATATTTTGTAGCACGTATGATATTCAAAGAATTGACTTCATTCCCTTTATGTGTTAGGAAGAGCATCTACTTTGACGGGGCACTTTCTTTATCTCTCGGCCAACATTGGAAGGGCATTATTGGAGAGGGCGCTTAACGGATGGCATAAATTCGAAGAGTTATAGACAGTCGAATGTGTTCCCTGAATACCAAAAATGACGGGCGGTATACTTGTGTTATTTGCCACAATCCATAAATCACTCAATATGAAACAGAATAGGGTATCCATACCTGTCTGGATCTTCATCCAAAAACTTGGCAGCAATTCGAATCTGACGACAAAAAAAAAATTGTTGATAAAAAATTACTTTCGTAATTTGTAACGGATAAGTACTCGATCCTTTAACTGAGAAAGGTGCGCTCTGATTTCCTCCGAAATCCAGTTATAGTAAATACGTTAAAGTCTACAAGGCATGCTACCTTTCGTATGATTCCTGTTTGCACTTACAACAAACGAACAACATATTCGCAATTCCGTTTCACTAACGGAGCCCAGAGCAACAAAACAGCTCCACAGCACAGACAGCCTTTTAGTTATAAGTAAAACGCCAAATGTGGAAACTTCATTGACAACGTTTCGTCTAACAGACTTCTTCAGGTCACTACTGAATTATGCGCCATTTTGTTTGCCCAAACCCGATACATTTAGGCATTTAGTATGTTTATCTACATAAAATTGCACTTCTATAGGTACTAAACATGCTAACATCAGAATTAATTCCCAGTTCACCCCAAAATCAGGCTAATTCTCCCTGACTATTATTGTTCGTTGTTGTAGCTTATTGTCATCGGAAATGGAGCATGTAAAGTATAACAGTGTTCATCAAATCTCACATTCTTTAATTTCTAATTTCAACAGGAGAATAAGATTTATGTGGTTGGCATGAAATTGTTCTGTCGGTGCTTGCACTAGACACTGCCTCAGTCACTCATCGTAACTCTCCCACAGTTATTCCCATCATAGGTATACTGTACTATACATGCTCTGACATTTGTAATCAATCAATTAAGATGACAAATAAGTGACTTGGAATGTTGTGATGTGATTGTACCTGAAGACGTGAAACCATCCGAAATCGGAAGCAAAGATAGTTGTGTTGCAAATCGGTATCAGCGCCGTTGTTACATTGCAGCAATGTTGACGATATTGCGTCGGCCTCATGTGTCCATTGTTGAGAGATTATCCACAATATGTCTAAGGCTTTGCAACAATAAATACCTATGGACTTACCGAAAAGTCTTGAAAAGTTACTATGCCGTAGTATATTACCATGTTGTGAAAGCGGGGTAACTAATTGCAGGTTTTCGCTGCACTTTATGTACTTATGAACTGCAAAATTTTACCCACCCTAAAAATTTTATGCTCGTGATACAAAGTTTTGTTGACTGCTTAATATTTACGACAATACATTCCCTTGCATATTTCTTCAAACGTTCGAAAAAAGCTTCCAAAAATTCAAAATGAATGTTAAAAATTCGACCAGCGGCTTTGTCACTCCTTGGCGATTCTCTGTGCCCTCGGCAGACACCTGTCTCATTGTCAGGGCTCAGCCGCGTATTGAAAATGGCAAGCTCCATTTTGAAAAAGCGCACCAATTCTCTTGGGCCAATCAATGTTCATTAATTGTATCACGTAACCAATTAAAATCTTACATGGTATGTTCTCCTTTGTTTTGGAAGAATCGATGTGAGTTCAGTTGTTGTTGAAATCACACTCCAGCAGCTTCATGAATGGAAGAGGACCTTGTTGTTCAGCCAGATAACAGCAAATTATTTAAGAAAACTTGAGAAACCAAGTAATTAAGGAGACGACCAATGCATAAGTGTTTGCTGCGAATATTGATTACTTAAAACGGTAAGTGACGTGTGCAATATTCCCTTTGCAGCGCAGACAGATGCTTTTTCGACATATTTTCAAGTAGTAGCTTTTGAAAGTGTGGGCATCGAGTGTTGGCACAAATTGAGGGGCGTCGCCCTTGGACGCCCCAGCTGCCCTTTATTTTCTGGTTAGCCTGTTTGGTGGTTTTTGTTGTTTATTTAGGGTAGTTTTAATGTCAGGCCCACTGCTCATCAGGGGTCTTTAATTGAGAGGTTGCCAAGGTGCACTCAGCCCTGCATCCTTACAGGGTCGGGGAAACGCGTACCAGCTATACTCGGAGAAGCGGTCAAAAACTTGACTTGAGTGACCCCCATCCCTACCATTGTTGTGGTAGAAGCTAAGGAAAGAGGAGCATTCGTGTTGCCTCCAACAGCGGTCGACCATCTTCTTCTTGTTGTTTAATTAGGCCACGTGGACCTTAAATAGCGTAGTTATTTTAAAATTTGTTACACGCTGAGGACAATGTGATCATTAAACGAAATACCTTGTTTAATTTACAAACTCGTGTTTAGTATTTCTTTTTCAATATACTATATATGTGCATTCTCTTATAACAAGATTCTAAAATTAGTTATCGAATTAATTATTATAGAATCAGTTATAGTTATTACATGAACATTAGAGCCTTGATACCCAACGTGAACTGCATGTGCTTTGGTTTTGTGCTTCTGTCACAAAGGTTATATAGACGAAATCGGTTAATCGCATCTACAGTGGAACCTCACCCAAGATCAACCCCACTAAGAGAACACCTCGCTTTAAAGATCAAGAAAGGATCGAAACCAATATATACTCACTATTTGTAGTTAACTTAAACCACTAAGAGAACACCTCACATCCCGATCACAGATCAACCCTAAATTCAGAACAAAGGATCCGAAAAACCACTATAACAGAACACAATCACCACGATACTAACGCAAATTACTTACACTAGGAAGGAGCTGTGGATGAGGCGGAGACTATTGCCGAGGTGTCCTTCCTATTTCCCGCTGATGTGAAAACACCAGTACTCTATAGCTGTCTCGACAAGGAGAGGAAACCTCTCATAGAGAGAGGAATTACGGAGCCTACAGATCGTCTTACGTCTGCTCTAGAAATAATCAAAGACCAGAGAACAGGCCGGCAGACTGCACTGACTAAGTTCTTCACTAGAGTGGGGAAATTAACATCCCTGCCAAAGGATCAACTGGGCATAATCCATGGACTACCTCACAAGACTACCCATAGTCAATTGTGTTTTATGCCAATAACATTAAACTAAGCCTAACATCAAATATTTAATGAAAACATTTAACTGAGATTTTTCCCAGACTTTTTAAAGATGGGCTTGTGGAAACAAAAATGCAATTTTGCCACTTGAATAATAATTGTCTTTGTAAAATCTGACCTCATCTCTCTTATAATTCCAGGAAGCAAACGATGTTTGTATTGGGATAAGCAAACGATGTTGATATTGGGATAAGCAAATGACGTTCATATGGGGATAATCAAGCAATGTTAATATGGGGATAAGCAAACAATATTTTTATGGGGATAAGTAAGCAATGTTTATATAGGGATAAGCAAACGATGTTTGTATTGGGATAAGCAAACGATGTTGATATTGGGATAAGCAAATGACGTTCATATGGGGATAAGCAAACGATGTTTATATGTGGATAAGCAAATAATATTTTTATGGGGATATGCAAACAATGTTTATATAGGGGTAAGCAAACAATGTTTATATGGGATATGCAAATTATCTTTATATAGGGATAAGCAAACAATATTTATATGGGGATCAGCAAACAATGTTTATATGGTGATAAGCAAACAACGTTTTTATGGGGATAAGAAAACGATTTTTATGGGGATAAGCAAACAATCGTTTGTATGGGGATATGCAAATTATGTTTATATGGGGATAAAAAAACGATGCTTATGGGGATAAGCAAACGATGTTTACATGGGGATAAGCAAACAATCTTTATATGGGGATATGCAAATTATGTTTATATGGGGATAAGAAAACGATGTTTATGGGCATAAGCAAACAATATTTATATGGGGATACAGTGAACTGTTAAGCCTCAACACATGCACGAGGAAAATCCTATGCATGCAAGTAAAAAATCATATATTTTGACTTTGGAAATGTGTTGTCGGTGTATCAGGAAGTAGGCTACCAAGAACTGGAAGAGGTAGTAACCTTGACCGTTGATCCATGAAAACATTCCGCATCGGAAGCAAGGCCAGGTCTGTATTCCATTTGGCCGTTCTGGAGTTAGTCCATATAAAATCAAGAAAACCTTTGCTATGCAGACAAAAAGTATTCGTTTTCTCATTTGGCCTATTCAGTTAATCTTGTAGCGGACGGTGACTTGTCCGAAAAAACACAAGCTATTCAGGCAGACCAATTTTGATTGGCTCTTTAAGCCAAAATACAGTTAGGGTTAATGTTTCGTACTTTTCATTTCGATCATTTCTGACGATTGTACTCTGAGGAGTGTCAGACGTAAGAAGCTTTTTAGTACAAAATATTTTCGCTATTTTGTGTGATACTTTTGCTTTGTACCTAAAAAAATAAAAATATAGTACAACAAAGTCCTCCTTGGTCACTACGTAAGAGTTTCTGTTACAATATAACTGCGGTGGCTCTGTGCGAGAAATCACTTACGATGATGTGTAAGTAGTTCAGCGTTTTATACCAAGTACAATAACATCGTTCAAAAACGAAAAAGGAAACACAAAGTCAGAAGATATACACCTTTGGTCGTTTATACGAATAGTAATATTTGGTTATGTAGACGGTTCGTATTCGCGAAGTCGACGATGAATTACCCTTGTAGTATTACGGATAGTAGTTTGGCAGACAAAAAGGTAGTGCAGAGGTTGTACATGGAAAAACATTGGACTCGCTTCCAGTTTGCAACCACTCATCTTCCTCTTTTTTGTACCCCCCTGTCATTTTCTCAGAGATAAGTAATACAATTTGAGATTCAGTTTTGAAAAGAACTCTAGAGAAATGGAAAATAAGTCACAACTCGTGATCCATTCTATCGCGGCGTGTGCCCTACCTACTGAGCTACGTGACCTCCGATGTTAACATAATCCATTTTTCTAGTTGCCACATTAGCCCCCAATCATCCACCTTTGGACATCGACATGCAGCACAACGATAATTGGAAGACCAGCGTCACTTCAGCATGTGACTTAACCAAGGAACGACTGGCATCTAGCCCGTTATGCAGTCCCGAGGCCATTGGTGTAAAGTACCATAATTTTTTATGTCTTGAGTTTCTTTTTAAGACTGACATTTCAAATCCTCTCTTCTCGGTGATAGTTTGAGATTCGGTGGAGTACAAGGCGGATTTTTGATATGCCATTCTATGTTGAGTTTTCGACACCTAAATGTTACAAATGTTCTGATTTTTCCCAATGTATAAAATCCAAATTCAAAACACCTACCTTTTGCTTCATTTAGGTCATATCAGGTCAGTGTTTGACAGACAAGAAAACAGGAACTTATGTGGAAGTTGAGATGTACGGATTACCGGCTGATACAGTGAGAAGGAAGTTCAAAACGAAAGTCATTCAGAATAATGGTATTAATCCAGTGTATGATGAAGAGCCCTTCGTATTTAAAAAGGTTTGTATTGTGTAGAGTGCGATCTAAACAAGATGCATAAATGGTAATTCTGCAGTCTGTAACTATTCGAAAGCATTTAATGGCACTTTGGGTACAGCAGTCTTTGGGTCATAAATTACTCAAATCGTGATTTACCTTTGCTCACATTGGCGAATGGCTTTCCTTATCGACGTCAGTGTATGCCTTTAGTTTTATCTGGAGGTACAACTGTTTGTCAAGAAAGGCCATGCCCTACTCAACCCCCTCCGCTAATCAATTCCACTGAGTGTAACCGTGTGTATGGTGATTGAGATTTCCAGTGGTTTGTCTTTGTTTTGTATCAGCCAACTGGGGTAAGTACGCTTAGATGTGCTCATGATTTCTCTTCCTGACAGCAAGTACAGCGAGCTACAGAACTTTCTTGCCCACATCCCTATCTTAGTCATGTGAACTGTAATGAGAAGTAAATAGTACGTGAGTTTCCGTTGTTCGCCAAGCATTGTACGATGGGTTTAAAGGCTATCTTGACGAATCATGAATGAAACCTGTAATAAATGGAATGACTCCTGACCTTTGATCTTACGTTGATACATATAGGCCTACACGTTCAGATTAATTCATTGCTCCACATATGTTCATAACATAAGTAGACGTTCTTCCCTAGCTATTATTCAATGGATTCTAGAAATGATAATTTGAGACAAATGAGTCCTGACCTTTGATCTTACTTTAACCTTTACATAGCCACATTCAGACTAGTTCAATGCCTCAGAAATGTTCAAAAGATGAGGAGAAGTTCTTCGATAGCCATTAAAGAATGGATTTAAAGGCTATATAAAAACGTAATTTGGGACGAAATGAACCTTGACCTTTGACCTAAATTTATATATAAGCCATGCCCAGACTAGCTCATCGATTCACATACGTTTTGTCAGAATGCGTCTAGCTGCGGCTCTTTTCTATCAACAGGGATGACTGTTTTATCAAATACCAATTTATCATCGACCACTGAGTGCTCCACGGCCACTAAGCACTTTGCCAGTTACTTGACACACGTAAGGGGAAATAAAAGAAAATCATATCAGATGCTTGGATTTTTCCGTGTATAGTACAGTACTTTCTCGATTATCCGTTGAAGTTGAACGGAAAGATTTGAAAATCGTGCCGGATAATCGAAAACGGCCGCATATTAAGTGTCCTTTATATCTATCAAAATTCATTTGAAAAGAAGTTTAAAGTTTGCCAGTATTAAACTATATTACTGGGGCATACACCAGCCTCCTGTCTTGTGGTCTGTATAAATTTGTGGATCTGCTGTTAGTAGAGCCAACATCCACACACTAAATATAAAAGGAGGGGCTGATAAAATGAGTAATCCAATTCTTTTTTTGTCAGACTGAAATTGAAAAACCGATATCTGCCATGTTAGGCGAGACCGGATAATCGAGGAAGTACTGTTAGAGTATCATCGAGTATGATGCTTTCTAACTTCAATAGCTTTTGGACACTATGACGGGCCGGAAGGTAGTTCTTCCTTAGTTAAGTCACATGGCACAGGGAGGCCGGTCTCCAATTGCGTTGAGCTGGATGTCGATATCAATCGGTCGATGATTGGGAGCTAATGTGGCGACTAGAGAAATAGAAGTTTCTTAACATCGGACGTCACCTAGCTCAGTTAGTAGAAGCGCACGCCGCGAAAGCGTAGGTCACGGGTTCGATCCCCGGTGGTGACATATTTTCTATTTTTCTAGTGTTCTATTCAAAACTAACATTTCACATCCTCTCTTCTCGATGGTACTTGAAACATTTTGTTCCATTTTTTTAATATATATTTCCTTATTTCCTTTCATTTAATTCCTTGGCTGCCAGTAACGAGTGTTACACACATTAACAGTAAGCCTGGGATCTCTTAACAATGAGATACAAGGCACAAAGAATGCCGATTGAGAACTACACCGAAATCTTGTCACGCAATATCTTAGGTTCTGCAATTCGGTAGTTGCAGTAAGGGGGTTGACGTGAATCAGAAGGAACAAAAAGGTAAACTTTCTCTACAAGAATAAACTTTATAAGAGCAATCTCTTTGGATTGCCTAAAATTAAGCGTACTTTAAGAACATCACAAGGCTGGATACCAAGTCTCAAATTAATCCTGCAAAATAGAAGAAAACGTACGAACCTGAAGCTATTAACAGTGAAGAGGTCTCCTTTCCATGTGAATCAACGGCCAAAACAAACAATTATTGGAACACAAAGTAAATGAGCAAACGAGCCCAAAAATTTGGCGCATGAATAAAAACATTGAGCATCAGCTAAGATGGATTGGTTCTTACCAAAGAAAGTGATTTGAGTCAAATACGCTAGAGTCAAAGGTAACACACGGACACTTCACTTTGGCACGTTTCTTTTACAGCACTTTGAGTTGCTTATAAAGGTGCTTTTCACAAGAGATTACAATACAAAAATGGAGCCACCTCAACTGCTCCTACTAACCCCTTCCGGGAGGTATTATAAAAAGACAACTCCGAAATCACTATAGCCAACAGAAACATTGATTACGTTTGTACCATAAAATCACCAGAATTAGAAAATGCAATAAACCCAGAGGTTAAAAGTGTCCATATAATAAATGTTATTTAGGAAAGCTTGCTCTCATCCGATGTCTTCAGGATTCTTTGTGTCTTTGTCGTGTTTCTTTGTTTGAGTTCTGCGAGGTTCAAGAAGGCTTTGTTCTATTTGAGGCAACCACTTCATCTTTATAAAGAACGTGATGTGTATGTTATGAGCAGCATATGCCACACCCACTCTTATACCCCTTTTTAAGTAGCCATGCAAGAAATTATTGTAAATGAAGTTTAAGTATTCATTCTGCTGAAAATGGTCAACCGAACATTCTAGTAACCTTTATCAAAACTATTGAGAAGATCAATAAAATTACAAGTAAGATAAACAAAAACTTGTATATCACCACCTACAGGAAATATGGATTTCTCACTTAAGATCGAAGAATCTAATTTAGTGCTTTTCATTACCCTACTTTGGTTTTCCGCTGCTTATCAGACATGCAAACGTGATTCGTTAACGAAAGTGAATAGCAGGCTAAACATGTTTGATACTGCCAGTCTCCTGCATTCGAGCACAATAGATTCATCTGGGAAATCCTCTCTACTGCAAACTGACTTTGCTAATTCTAGTAGCGACTAAAATATTTCATTTTATACTTATACAAGGTTAACTTAGTTCATTTTATACTTATAGAAAGAATAAATAACTGTGAAGAAAGTTTCCTGTATTAGCGTCCTGGAACTGAACAAATAAGTTGAATTTTGAGTAAATGCTTTTACAAAACTTGACGAGTGGCTTTGTTTCCCTCCTGTGTAAAGTTTACGGAAATCGAACAAGAAAATTGTAAATCTTACAACAATTTATTTGAAATAGTCTTCTTGCAGTGCAGACATGCAAAATTGGTTGGTTATTTTAGTGTCTTTAGTGTTGAGTGTCAGGAACCTCACCATAGAGAGCATCGAGCCATTGTTTTCAACTATAACATTTTTGTTTCATTTCAGATAAATAATTCTCACTGGACTCGAACTTCAGACTTTGATAGACTTATGTAATCAACGAGAGGTTGCATGCCTTAAATTTTTGGTCAACTGAATTTTATGAAGTCCAGGACATTTTTAGTCCTTATGTTAGTGTTGGGATAATCAAATTTATATATCACCCTAACATCTTCTATGGTTGCTTTGAATTTCATAATCGACAACGAGTGAACCATCACACCCCACGTTGTGTAAGTTTAATAATCTGACATATATCACTGCCAAACATATTTGGAAGCCTCAAAATATTTTTCAGCCTTTTAATTATAATTTAATTATGTCCAGTAGAAATAGAGGAGTCTTATGTTCTATACTCAGCTAAGTAATCGTAATAACTGAAACAAAACTTCAAAATAAAAATCAGCTCTGAAAGTAGAAATACGTCCAGTCTATGTCGACATTTTACCGTGGTGGAAAAAGTCGTTACCAACTTTGAATCGAAAATGATTAACACTCTGAGTTTTTTTTGTTCATAACGTTTTGGTAAAACCTACCAAACAATGAGCAGAGTCCGTGCTTTTTCTGTTTTCTTAGACTCCCGTTCTTTGAGATGACAGAAATCAATGTAGAAACAAAGCATACTGTCTCTAATGAACACTTTAGATTGCTTACAGGTAAGTTCATAACTAACAAATGCCTTACAGAGCTCGTAACGTGTCAATATTCAAAGGAGGTGTTACATACAGCGGATCCTACGTGTTTTAACAAATCTCTAAGGTTTCATTTGGCTGGCAATAACGATGCTTATATAAAAACGCTGTTTTTCTAACAATGGAAAATAATCTAACAATCATTAAGCTTTGTCTCATATGGACAATAAGGTAGATGATTCCGATAATTCAGGAAGAATTCAATAATTTTGGTTATTAGACATCCTCTCTTCCTCTCCCCTACCCTACGTTTTCGCTCAAACGAGAACCGCATGCAAAAATGACTGGCCTTCGGTGCTTTTCGTTGGCATGACAACCACTTGACGACGTTAATTGATTCGATCTTATACAATAAAATTCTTTTGCAATCACTGTTGTATCAAAAGGCCTTTTATGCATTTTCTTGATTGCTTCAAAGCTTAGCGATGGAATTTGCAATGGATAACCGACCTCAAGATTGATTAGATATATCATACTGGAAATGATTTTCCACCGAAGATTAAAAAAATTGATAACACACATGTTTAGTACAATCCTGTAGCACTAAATAGTAAGGAAAGTCTGGCTTTAATGGTACCGTTGCTAGGTAGAGGGTTTATCGTGAGCCAGGGTCAACAGTCTGCAAGATGTTTTAGTGGAAGTCTGTGTTAATTTTGCCTTGAACTTGAACTATTTTCCCAAAGTAGAATGAATGTTAAAGGTCATTTACCTGCGTTAAGTACCTAATGAACAGAGTTATTTGACTTTCTAGTCAGTACGTCTAAGAAATTTGTTGTTATATTTATGATCCTCTGTTACAAGAGACCCCATTGAAGGGTCCGTGAAAAGGGGTGGGGAACAGGCCTGTAGCGTTACCGTTAATGTTTTTAAAGTTTATTTTACAATACAAGTTATGAATATTCTTAATCTTTGAATAGAAGATAGAGCAATAGAAGAAACAAAATTGGCTGTTACGCCAAAGGAAGGGTACTGCAGATAAAACGTTTTCAGTGTAATGAGGGCGATGCTAAGTTGATTGGAGGCTCCTCTTTATTTATTGTCTTCAATCCATCATACCTTTCGCAAGCCTTGCTCCCGTATGTTGTTGTAATTTTCCTCTTGCGTGCGTAGTTGTCATAATGGTGGCACGCTCCTGCTCGTAATACAAGTCAGAGTGGATGGCTTTAATAACTGGTCAGAAGTTTGTTTCCCAGTGACTGAAAAACTGCAGTCATCGTATGATGTAGCATATTAAGGTGTTCCTACATTATCTCACGTTGATGCTAATATTCAAATAAGCAGCCCTTAGGTCAAGTTAAACACTTACACTAGTCATAATTTGTTTAAGTCTCTGTCCAAAGTTTGTCAGTCTATCTGTATGTCTATTTATTTTATCTGTCTTGTAGACTCTCAGACTCTGCTGAACTTAAGGTTGAAAGCGAGAAAGGGCCCTCCACAACACAGAGAATCGCAATGGAAATGAACTATTTTACCCTGGGAAGTAAATCTGATATTGTCATGGGTGGTTTACCACCTGGAAGAGAATTGCCACTTAGCATGCGTTCGCAGTACAAACCAAGTTCAACTTGTTTAGATGGACTGACATTTAATTCTGAAAGATGTATCGACAAGGAACAATTAATAAAACAAAATGAAAAAAAGAAATACAGGGAGATAGCGTTTGGAGAAGAATGTAAAAGGATTAATAAAAGAAGCGTCAAAGCTAAAAACCAAATAGGAACTAAAAAGAAATGTTTCAAAAAGGAATAAAAAAGACAGAGGAAGGAATAAGAGAAACAGAGAGGCATAAAAGAAAAAAGAATGAAGTAAATAAAGAAACTATAGAACATGGACTTCTAAATAATAGCAGATGCTATAGAAGAACAAGATGGGCCAACCTTGGGGAAGCATTAGAAAAGGATTCATGTGAGAGAGCCATCAAAACTGAAACGAACGACAAACAAACGAATGTGTATGAAAAAATAATAAAAGAGACTGAAAGAATTAAAGGCAAATAAAGAGATACAAAAGAAGAACGAATTCGGATAAAAAATAATGAAGAAAAATAAGGAAACGTATAGAATAACAAGTAAGACCAACTTTGGGGAGGCATAAACTAAAATTAAATAGAAACTAATATGAATCTAATGTGTATGAAGAAACACAAGACTAAGAAAGAAATAGGGACAAATAAAGAGGTATAAAAAGAAGGATAGAATGAAAAAAGAATAAAGAGAAATAAAGAAAAGTATAGTAGAACAAAGAAGACCATGTGTAGGGAAGAACGAAAATGGATTAATGGATAAGACCTCGAGTACAAGATCAAATAGCAACCTAAAACAGATGAAGGTGAAATAAAAAAGCCCAAAAGACTAAGAAAAGAAAGAAAGACCAGAAAGGACGTATAAAAGATGAATGAAAGAGGAGTAAGTAGGCGTAACAGGAAATAAGGAGGGTACAGAGCAACACGCGAGACCTAGTTAGGGAAAGAATGGAAAAGAATTAAAGAAAGAGCCATCAAAAATAAGATCAATAAGAGCCAAAAAACACAAATGAATGTATGAATGTAAGAGAATAAAAGGACTGAGCAAGAAATAAGGACGAATAAAGTTGTATAAAAGAGAAGAAAACGGGATCAAAGAGAAATAAAGAAAAGTATAGAAGAACAGAGGAAGATCAACTTTAGGGAGGCATAAGAAAGGATTAAAGAAATATAACTAAAATCAAATGTAAATTAAAAACAAACAAATATGCATGAGAGAAAACAGAAAATACTGAGAAAGACATCAGGATCAATAAAGAGGTATAAAAGAAGAAATAGGATTGAGGAGAAATAAGGGGAAGTATAGAAGAAAAAGGTTTGCCAATTTGGGAGGAGAGTTATAAAGGGGTTAAAGAAAGAGAACCAAAAATGCAAATGAGAAAGAAGCGAATGTGTATGAAACAAGAACAGAAAAAAACACAATCTACCTTATTAAGAAAACAAAGGAAAGATGGTTTTCCTGCTACTAAACATGGTAACTATTGCTTCCCTTTTTGCAATTTCATTCACTGTGAATGTTGTGGAAAAGCATCGAAAACGGAGACAATTGACAGATGGTCAAATATTGGAGTGTCCTCCAAACTACATTCTCTTCCCTAGTTCTTAAATTTCTTGCCAGAGTATAGATTACTTTCGTCATTGAAGTAACCGCCATATTTGTATTTGTCTTTTTACATCATTCATAGATTACTACCAATTATCAACTTTTCCTAATACCTGGTTCACATGGAGGACGAAACGGTTTTAAGGAGCATTAAATAGATATAAATTGGTTTTTAGGCCTTAAAACCAAACTGATTCACATGGTAGCACAAAACGGTTTAGTCGCAAGGCATTAAAACCATTTGATTCACATGAAAGACCAAAGTGTTTCAAGGTACCTTGCAACCAAAACGAACTTGTCGCAAAGGGATTAAGAATATCAGCAGGGTGACTGTGGAAATCAGCAGGGCTATTGTCAAAGCAAGGATTACTCAAAAAAGTCAAATAACCAATATGTAAAATGTAACAAACCAAATCATCACATTGCCCAATCTGGCCATGTTCAATGCAATGGTAATTGCCACATGGCGCAAGAGTACTAATACATAGTGTGCGTAGACAGTGCACACCACGGGTGGTTTCTTTAAAAAAAATTTGTTCCCTTAAAACCGGCTAAAAACAAAACGGTCTCGAGGGCAATTCTGATTCACATGGAGAACAAAACGGTTTTTAGCTCTAAGAACCATTCTGTTCTAAGCGCTGGCGACCGTTTTGTTGTTCTCGCAAAGAACGGGAAAATTTTAATTCACATGGAAAACAACTTGTTTTCAGCCATTAAAATGTTTTTGTTCTCGCGGCTTAAAACCGTTTCGTCCTCCGTGTGAATCAGGCATAATCGTCATATGTCATTTAAATTTTTCATTACCGTAAATGTTCGAAATTCATTCAATATATGCAATTTGCTTCGTTCAATGGATCTTATCTTCGATTTATTGTAATCATGTGCCTATGATAACAGAATTTATCCATTTCATAACTGACTTCTGTTTTATACTTACTGTACATACGGCAGGGTGGTTCAGTGATATTGGACTTTCATTACAAATGGAGCAACAGAAGTTCGATTTGAGACAGTGGTGCCAAGGTTCACTCAGACTTCCATCCTGACAGGGCCACAGAAATGACTACCAGCAATGCTGGGAGAAGTGGTAAAAAATTGACTAGGGACAGGAGTGGCACCAACCCCACCACTGTGGTGCTTGGAGTTACCGAAATCAGACTGCATGTATCAGTGTAAATGGGGAATACAGCGAATGCATGAAGTTTAAGAGAGGAGTCAGACAGGGAGGTAAATTGACTGGATTTTTTTCAGCTATTACATTAAACTCATTCTTAGGCAGCTGAAGAAAGGAAAAGGGCTGCGAGTTGGCGGGCATCAATCACAGATATAAGATACGCCGACGACGCTGTGTCATTGGCAGAAACGGGGAAAGACCTACAGAGACCCTTAGCTGTAGCTGTTATGGAAGCTGAGGAAAATAGGTCTCAGTTTAAGCCATTAAAAGAATTTAGTCATCTCCAAGACAAAGATTACAATTTGTAAACTGAAACTGGAAAACGAGTCAATAAAGCAAGTATCCTCTTGTAAATATCTTGGCAGTTTGGTGAAAGAGAGACGCAACATGTACGAAGGAAATTAGAAAAAGGATTCTCTTGCAAAGTCCACTTTTTTCAATAAGGGAAAATCTGACAAAAGCCTTCACTCAGTATGAAGACAAGGCTGCGTGTACTAAATTGCTACGTTAACCCAGTCTTGACATATTGAAGCGAGGTCTAGTCAATAAGATCTGATACGAGGAAATGTATGGAGAGCTGTGAGATCTTGTTTTTCAGAAAAATGTAAAGGCTATGGTGAACTGATAAAGTGGAAAACATCGAGGTGCTCTGAGGAGCTGATGTGCAAAGGAAGCTGGTATGAGACACAATAACTCAGTTTCTCAGGGCATGTGATGAGGAAAGAGGGGCTACAAAACCTACCACTGACAGGCCGGATGGAGGGGTAGAAAGGTGGGGGAAGACGACGACAAAACTGGATGATGAGTATGAAAATCTTGTTAGAAGAGCATGGAATTGCAGAGAAAGAAGATGAGCTTTTTGACAAGATAAAAAACTGGGAAAGGTGGACTGTCATGATTGCCAAAGTCGCTAGATACGGCATTTAGAGAAAAAGAAGAAGAAAAAGAAGAAGACGAAGAAGAAGAAGAAGAAAAAATAAGTAATCGTCCACTTTCATGTAATGTTTTACACTAATCAGTGTCAAGTGCTACATTTACTACCATAGACGTTGGAGAAAATAACAACTAATCAAAACGTTGCTTAATCTTGATAGCGTAGTCACGTATCACTCAGTCGTACCATAATGCCTCGACCTAGGAGATAGTTTGCCTATCTTGTCCATTTTAATAATGGTGTTTACATCAAGTTAAAGGATACGCGATAAAATAACAAGTTAGGGATGACGTGCTAACGACGAGAAGAGTTTAATGGATCCCTTTCACCCTGTTTACCGGTACCAATGTTATTGAGGCAGACATCTAAATTCGGGCAAACAGTCTCTGCTGATAAAAGCAGTGGTAGTTCTGTAGCAAGGAAACGAGACATTGTAGCCCTACATTTAAAGTATATTGCTATATTAAAATGCCTTGTTGATGAGTTAAGGGGGTTACCAACCCAATGCCAAGTTGAAAGGACAAAGTTGAGACCAACTGTGGCGGACCTTTTAGAAAGAGAAGTCGAACTTCTTCATCAGCTTTGTGATTATAATTCGGTCGAAGTGGATGCGTATTCGTTAGGAGGGGAGGAGGAGAGAACTCATTCATCATCAATTAATAGTTCATTTCAAGGTATAGTTATTTAATAATAACGTGGTAGTTTATATACCTTTTCCTATATCTGATAGATGTTTTATACATACACACATATGTTTCGTAGTATCGAGTCCTTGAAAGTATCGACTACTGATAGTTGCCCAAACTATCTCTTGTGTGCTTTCCAAGCTGATGCTGTACCGTTTCAATTGGTATGCCCTCCGGTGCTATGACTTTTCATCACGCGACAAGGACCAATAATCCTAACCACTAGCCGCCGAACCAGATCAGAGTCATTGTAAAGTAGAACTAAATTTTAAGGAAGAGCTTACTTCCTCATTTCCACAAGGATTCTGTTAACCTCATTTAAACTGTCTTTGGCGGCATATTATTTTGTTAAATAGTGTATATTTACAACGCTTCTCTAGCTAAAAGTGTCAGATTTTAAAATCATGAAGAGTGAAAATCAGGTCCGAAGGAAAAATTTAAGGTAGCGGACATTAAAGTCGCAGGTAGTGAGAAGGAAATTTTCGCGTACAGAAAATGTCGCAAAATTCGTGAAAATATGTTAAGGAAATTTATTGTGAAGGCAATTTATTTTAAAAAGTGTGTCATCTTAAATTTGCTTGCTTGTACAAGATTACCTTAGATATTCTTTTATGTGTTGTAGAATCAGGACAGGACTTGCAAGCTGAGAAGAACACACTGGCACAGAAAGCAGAAAAAGTTACACGACAAATTCAGTGGCTAGGTAGAAATCAACGAATATTGACAACATTGTATAATAGCTGTGCAACTCAAGGGATTGGCGGAGAAAATATACCTGGTAAGAATTAATATCATAAAGTATCATCGAACAGAGAGGATTTGAAATGTTAGTTTTGAAAAGAACACTAGAGAAATATGTCACAACCGGGCATCGAACCCGTGACCCACGCTTTCGCGGCGTGCTCTCAACCAACTGAGCTAGATGACCTCCGATGTTAACATACTTTTATTTCTCTAGTCGTCACTAGGGCTGTCCAACGAATACCGATTATTCGATTAATCGAAGGATGGGTAGACCTTCGATTATTACTCAAGCAGAAATCAATAAACAAAGACGTAAAATAATCTTAACGGCAGAATTTAAAACGTGTGATCCCATGAGCACGAGGCTTTACTATAGGATAGGAAATGCCCCTAGTGAGAGGTACAAAAGTACCACTTAGAATCTGAACAATTAAAAATGATGCTAACTTGAATTGGCGGTAGGGCAGAAAATTTGAGTCTATATCTGCCTTGCAAAATATTGTAATTTATGCGAGTGGAGATCTTCTTCCCTCTCTTCCCCTTTTCCCTCTTCTCATGATCTCCCTGCTCTCCATTCTCGCCTTGCCATTCTTCCTCCTCCTCAGTCATTCTCCAGTTTTACTTATTCATTCTCTACTTCTTCCTCCCTTTTTTCTTTATTATTTCCTAATCCTTTACTTCTTGTTCTTGTCACTGTTTTTAACTTTCTTCTAACTTGTCTTCTTCATCCCGTTTCACCTCTCTTTCCTTTTGCTCTATTTTCTATGTTTCTCATTGATTCCTCTCCTTTCTTTCCTTCTTCTTCCCTTTTTCTTCCCTTTTCTTCCTTTTTTCCCCCTTGTTCTTCCCTTTTTCTTCCCTTTTCTACCTTTTTCCTTTTTTTCCCGTTATCTTTCCTTTTTCTTCCCTTTTCTTTCCCTTTTTCTTCCCTTTTTCGTCCCTTTTTCTTCCCTTTTTCCTCCCTTGTCCCCCCTTTTTCTTTCCTTTTTCTTCTTTTTCCTCTACATCTCATCTCTTTCTCCTGTGGAACTGATAAGTTAGCTTGTGAGGTCTCAAGGAAAGCCTGTGGCCCTGGTTTGTACATGACCCACAATAACAATATAATGATTGGTAGTTAATTTAACTTTTCAATGTTCACCCACTAGCTAATTGGCTCTCTGGTAGCTCATTGCAATCTCTCAATCAAAGATCCCGGATGAGTGGAGGGCCCGATTTTGAAACTGCCCAAAATATACAGTAAAACTACCAAACAGGCTAACTAATAAACAAAGGGCAGCTGGGGCACCTGAGATTAACGCCTCTTAATTTAGGCTACCGGGCGGAGAAACAAGCCATGACGCAGGCCCCACTGCCCAGTAGGACCGCCACTTACCAAGGTATAAAATAACATGAATCATGGGAAGAATCGGTCATCTATGAGAATTGATACTACATCCATTCCTTGCCCGAAGGTATAGTTCATTGACCCTAGTAGTTCTAGCTTCCTACGGGCCTGGTTTGAGGTGTTCGATGGGTGGTCAGTCTATCACTACCGGGTCCACTCAGCTCGTACCTCCTGCTTATGCACTCTTTGATGGATGACGAACTAATGAAATACTTCCCTTGTAATCGTTTTATTGAGCATGTTCCTGCATTGGCCACTTGCAGATGGTAGTTGCTGTTGATTCTCATTGTAAGCGACGCCACTCTGCTGCTTGTTCCTTCATACTTAAATACTCGGTCCTTGATCTTCTTGTGCACCAAAAAGACAACTCCTCCAACGGACTTCCCCTCTCCTTTTGAGTACAGCACATGCCCGCTTTGCAGCTGCTCCAGTTGCCCTTCCTTTTTCTTGTTTCAGCTAAGCCGATGATCTCCCACTTGAACCCTATTTGCTTCAGCTCATGTTCTAACTCCTCCACTTTCTCATGATTTTCATTGTTCGCACATTGTAAATACATACGTGAACATGCATTTAGGGAACCCAGAGATTCTTAGCACCCTCTACCTTTCGGCCGCCGGGGACTGAGGGCTGTTTCGATTTGCGTTTCATCATAGTGTGTGGTTGAACCTTAACTCGCCGCGCTGGTTCGGTGCGCGTTAACTAGTGCATCGGCTGCCACTCAAGAGTAGGATACACAGTACTTGCCGCCAAACATTAGCGGACGCAGAGGCACTGCTACTAGGCTGTCGCCGGATACCGGAAGCAGACGCAGCCTAGATTTAGGAGGCTAAGGAAGTACTCAACACCAGCCCACCAGTGTTTCTGCCAGACTGTGGTGGGGAGGAGTCGTCTCACCTCTCCTCAGGCTTTAATGAAAAGTATAACCCCACTACCCTTCTTTTAGCGCAATGTAATTCTTCTGTCTTCCAAAGACAACTCAATAAAGGTAAAACAAAATTGGAATTATAGATTTATTATAGCAGTTGCGAGAGTACAGCAAGGTTACTTGTCAACCCATTCACGATGCAACTAATGAGTTCCTCTTAGAACCCAAAATATCTACAAAAAGGCCCTGTACGGCCACTCAACGGTTGACAGAATCTCCAGTATAGTTTACTGAGACTCTTGTGCCCTGTTACAGAAGCAGATTCCTTTATCCATAATGTTCGATACGATCGTCAGTTGAGTGTGGCAGAGCTGAAAATGTAATTTATTACTTGGGACTTAGCAAACATTTCCTATTTATCGAGAGCACTACCCCTATATCGAACCTGATATGGCTTTACTCAATAATCATGTTATTCCGTTATGAACTGAATATTTGATGGCTGCCATTTTAAAAGTAAGAATTTGAAGTGCATAGACATGATTTGCAGCTGGTTGTATCCATTCAGATCCGTTTTTCCATTACATTATTTGCTGGTGTAGCAACATTTGGTAATAGTACAGCAACGTGTGAGGTATTTTTCTCCATACTCAGTAGGATATCAAGTTTTTTTAGGATGGTAAATCGGTACTGACATACCAAAATGACACTCGTTATTCTTCCATTCATATTAAGACATTTTTGATACGAGGTTCCCATTTGTGTTCAAATGCTGTTGATGACATGTCATCATCGTTTTCTCTAGTGATTCTTAAGCCCTTCCGTATCATGCAAGAGTTCCCATCCTAGCTAAATCTACACACTTCTGGATGTGCCGAGATAGGAGGGAGGAAAGTGGCAATCACCAATTCCATATTAAGCAAAGTTTTAAGGCAATAAAGTTCCGGTTTAATTGCAACAAACCATATCAATTACATTTTTAGTTTTATATTTTAATATCGTAAAACTTTACACGTACTGTGAATTTTTACAGTGCATCCCACCCATTCTCCTCTTAGCTTTGTGTCTGTGGCCTTATGTCTCGTGAATTCCTGACATCGCTGCTGTTTACATGAGCTCAAAATGGGCAAATTTCGATTTCAGCCCACGCTGGACTTAATTTTATTAAACTCGTCCATTTTTGACTCTAAACGTCCTTGAAACCGATTCAATCACGGCAAATAAACTTTTCATAGTGTCTGCAATTCCTATATCTCTATTTCCTATCGGCATCATAGCGCTTAAAGTGATATGAAAACTCGTCTTGAAGAGAATGAGATTTTCAGTAAAACTCGTTCTGAACGAGTTGTCGAAGACAAGTTTCAAAAAGGTATCAAGCGCAGTAGGAAGCTTGTACTCCTACACGTGCTCGTCGGGGATCTAAACATCACTGTTGTGGGCAACAGCGACAATGAGACTCAGTTTTCTTGTCCCTTATGACGTAGATTTGTACCTTATGACGTCAAAAATCGCCTAGTTCTGGGAGAACGTCGTTAATGAATTACGCATGTTAACAGACCGGTGGGCGTACGAGGGAAATTAGAGTGGCAGTACGATTCGTTGAGACAACACGAATAGAACATCAAATATTTTCAGACCACTGGAGGCACACTTTAATCCTCGGGCCACGAAGCGGGCGGCGCAAAATTACAGTTATTATAAAGCAGTGTTATTTATTTCTGCGAGCCCTCTCCACTCCTCGAATCCTTGCGTGGCGCGAATTGCGGCGGCAGCGGCCTTCAATGTTCTTTAAATCAATGTTATTATGTTATTATGTTATTATGTTATTATGTTATTTGTAGAAATAGTTGTCAAACCATCATCTTGCTGTAATATTAAAAATATATCAATCTCTGCAGCAATCTCAATGACGACCCCCCACCCTCCTACCCCGAGAAACCGCTTTCCCTTTTTGAAAGAAAAGGTTCCTGGGGAAAGGCCCCACTGCTTATCAGGGGGCTGCACTGAGAGATTGCAAAAATACAGTTATGGGCAGAGAAGAGGCCAAGTGCTTCTAATCCACCTTCAGTGAGCTTTTTAACACAGAACGGTTATTTGGCCAGAGAAAAATGCGGATCTAAGCTTTGTTATAGAGTTTCAGCGATCTATCGGTTCTCACGATGTTGTACCTTATTGGCGGCAATATTGGGAAGGAAATTTTTGGTCATGCCTCGTGTTCCTGATTCAGCAATCTAGCCTCGTTTCTAAATCTATGCGTATGACAGTTTTCGTGGTTGTCGTGTCGAAAAAATTGCAATTGTTGATTGCTGACAAGCCATCTCACGCTTTTTATCGGGATTTAACTCAACTGCGAAAGGCTCAGTAAACAAGGAGTTCGTTAATGGAATAATTAATTGCAATAATTCTTCTCGTAATTTATTTATCAAGCATTAGTTTATTGAAAAAAAAAGAAAAATGCTTGAAATGAAAGGAGAAGGAGGAGGCTCATTTGTAATTGGAGTAAGTTCCCCATTACGAAGATCCTCAAGTTTGCTGAGGAGCTAAAAGCTCAGCTCAGCAAAGTTTAGGATTGCGTATGGTCAACAGAATCACGAAGATGTAGCTGTTTACTTTTTAATCTGTTTATGTGGCGTATGCAAATGTCGAGCTTAAACTTACATACTAGGGATCTTTCTTTTCTTTTTAAAGGGAGGATGCGTAGAGCCTATACTGGATCAAGCATGCCAAAAGTTAGAGTATCAGCTGAAAATTGTAACGTGGTGCCTGGAAAAGGCTAGGTGAGATGCATTTGACTTTACTGTTATCGCTTATATTCTCGTATTCAATTTATAGGTGCGGAGCTTGTTTTGTTTCGTAGGAAATTTACCAAAATTTATTGATACGGTAAGAATAACCTGGCCGTTACCATATTCAGGTCTTCCATGTATCAATCAGGCTTTGCTGCACATGTCATAAGTTGAACCGATGCATGTCAACGTGCTGCCCTGAAGTGATGCCTAAAATTGTTCCTATGGGTTTTTGCTTTGTTAATGACGTATTCTATCTGTAATGCGCAAGTACATTCGTTAAAGTTTTGGTTTAGAAGTCCTTAATTCCTTGAATCTATCCGTTCCTGTATTCGTTGTTACTATACTCATCAAGTTCTTTATTCATCCGTTACTCTATCCGTCAATTTATCCATCCATCCTCTCCTCCTGTTTTTTCGCCCGTCCTTGCATTTTTTCCTTAATAAACCTGCCAGTTCATTAATAAATTTATTACTCAGTGTATCAGAAATTTAGCCAATTTTTTAACTAACCATCAAATCAATCTATTAATTGGTTGGTTGAATGGTCGTT
Source organism: Alatinidae sp. Z8VKAUB7J3 (assembly GCA_010016025.2). Classification (NCBI taxonomy): domain Eukaryota; kingdom Metazoa; phylum Cnidaria; class Cubozoa; order Carybdeida; family Alatinidae; species Alatinidae sp. Z8VKAUB7J3. The sequence continues at coordinate 82,696,795 of JAAAKM020073195.1, read as the reverse complement.
AAAATATCATAAATCAAGTTGCTGATCAACGAGATAACCACTAAGTCAGTCAGAAACAACGAAAGAATCAAACTTTTTTCTTTAGGGATTTTTACCTACATTCATGAAGCTTACCTTTGCTTTTCTTTTTTATGTCAGCAGATGCCTTTCCACTGCTCTGGGAAACATCGAGGTTATAGATGCTCTGATTAGGCACATGCAAACATTTAGTTTCAACCTCTTGAAATACACATTCTGTTGCAAAGCAGGTTTCTCCTATACAACATAAAAGTGCAGTACTATTAACTTTGTTTAAAAAGTAAAAAAAAAAGCTTTAAGCACTACCATGCTAACTGCTACTAATATTGGACAATAATATGACAAATGTTACTTACAGACGACAATAAGTATGGCAAATGTTATTATTGGTGCGCAATAAGTATGACAAATGTTACTATTGGCGGACAATAAGTATAAAAAAATGTTATTAATAGAGGACAGCAAGTATAACAAATACTACTAATAAAGAACAATAAGTATGACAAATGTTATTATTGGTGCGCAATAAGTATGAAAAATATTACTATTGGTAGACAATAAGTATGGCAAATGTTACTAATAGAGAACAATAAGTATAACAAAAATGTTATTAATAGAGGACAACAAGTATAACAAATACTACTAATAAAGAACAATAAGTATGAGAAACGTTACTATCAAGTGGACAATAATTTGAAAGTTTACAAGTGGGCAAAGTATGTGCTTCCACTGCCAAAACCTCAACGAAGAAGCCCAAACTAAACTGGACACACAACATGTTGATACCTGAAAGCGCTAGAATTAGTAATCATTAATAGTCAATAAACGCTACGTGATTATTCTAACGTGCACCATTACCGATTGACTTTGTGCCGTTGAAAAATTGGGCTAATATCGAACTAGTAACCTCACTTTTAAAACAAAAACTTCGTTTCTTTGCATCAGATAATCACAGGTTGAAGTAGAATAGGTATTAACCACCGTAAAAGAAAAACGGAGAAAGAAATTATGTACCGTGCGAAGGGTGTGTATTTGATAAACTGAATTGTCAACAATCTAGTGACAACTTGTTCGTTAATACTTATGCTCACCATCGTTAAAGGAAGTAAGATCGATCGTCGAGTTTGCATATGTCCTTGACTCTCTGCTCAATTCAAAAAACTCCATTTCGTCTTGTTTATCCCTTCCCTTGGGTTTCAACTTCGGATCTTTTAGCTATAAACAGAATCACAAAGGGCAGTGTAAATCATTATAAAACTTATTAACAGAGTTTGAAACAACTGAACATAATAAAGTACATAATAGTTTCAATAAAAACTTTTAGGCGAATTTGGAACATTTATTTGGGCACGTTTTCTTCTCAAAAAAGATTTCTATAATCAACCTTATTTCGTAACCGCTTTTAGGTTGCACACAGTTATTGTTTGAAAGGGTTCAAGCTGTTATGCAAGCAATAAAAACAAAACGCCTTTGCTTTAGCAATGATTTGCTTCCTTTCTTTTGCTTCTGCAAATACTAAGCAGTTTTCTTGTTGTGAGGGGAAATAGGGAAGTGTGTGCCGGGCACATAGGCACACTACCCACCAGCCGCCCCTGGTTGTATATTGTTTCTGGTAACAAAGGAACTATTCCCCTTTGCGTCCCCTTCAAACAGCAAAGAGTCTGACCACAAGTTGAGAGCCAATAGTATTACAATCTAGCTTTATATATTCCTAAGGCATTGTAAAATGTTGCTCCTAGCAAAGAAGTATCTGGATGCTTTCAAACTGCAAGGAATTCTGGGAAGAGCAATTACAGTTAAGTGACTTGCATTTTTAAGGTATTGTGTCGGCAAATCATAGATTCGTAACTATGGACACGTCTTTTTGGAATTACTATAGTATGTTGCTGCTTCGAGGATTCTCTTTTAGTTCAAGAAAACATCAAATCCCGCCGTTTTCTGGCTATTTCTCGTCATTCACAGTTGAGCTCCAACGAGAGAACATGTGATAAGACTATGGTATTGCTACTGACGGCTGATAACACAATTGTTCTTCAAGTTGACGGTGCAGCATGCTTTTCCCAAAAATGAAACTTGGAATTTCATAACTGATCCAACATCGAAAATTTAATGTCACGCTACAAAGAAGTAACGCTGATGGCGTTGACAGAAGTAGCACGCGTAGAAGATGAATAAATGGTGTAGTTCATAAGAGGACAGGATTAATAAGGGTACTAAGGAAGACGCTGCTCCCTCAAATGTCAGAACGAGTTAGTCGTAGATGTGATAGTAAGGTACGTACTGCATTTCGTTTTCTGTAGCGCGTCCATAACACTTACAATGCCACTTTTGATTTCCCGGGGCCAAAGATTTTATGGTAAGATGGCAACATTTTGACGCACGAAGACAACATCAAACAGAACAAACTTCGAATCGCTTAAGATGCAACTAATGAAGAATGATCTTGTATGCCGTATGCCGCCTCTGTTACTTTTATGTTATCCGTTTATTATCTGCTCTGAGTATTATGGACATATGTAATAGCAACAGGATGGGCGTACGTTCCGACACTTGTAGAATTCTAGCTGATTTTAGGGCTTTGCAGGCCCTAAATTAACTGCTTTACGCCTCTCACTCCCAATATTAGATTTCCTCACGTTACAATAATGCTGTGATTTTTCTTCTAATTTCAGGTTTTTCACCCATTTAAAACAAGAACAAAAGCCCAGGAAGAAGGCCGCAAGGAAAATATAAGATCGGACTCAATTGAAGTGAGGCGCCCCTTCAAATGGGGCGATCTAAACAAAAATGGAGACATGTTTGTGACATCAAGGGGTGATGCTTGCTTGAAATTTTTCAATGACGTCATCAAAACTGTGAAATTGGAGAAGTTCGGCAACACCAGAAGTACCCTGTGTAAACGAACGCGCTTGGTTTATTGTAATGTAAAGATCCTGTTGCTCCGCCTTTTTCTGTCACCCAAAAATACTAAACAAGCTTAGCAGATCTAATGCAACCAGGCCGTTATGGACGTTATCAATGGCCTCCTTGGAAATTGCTCACATTTACAGCAACATCACGAGGGGTTGGAGGACGTGGGACTCGTTTCTTCTCTCAAATATCAAAGTTTCAATTTGTCCAAAGTCTTTTGATGTATACTTTACTGAGACCCTGATTTGTCCGAATCAGAAAGCAAGCCGGAGACTTCAGTAGTGATGTGTCTTTTGAAGATTCTCCAAAATTTTTCAACTCGTGTACTTCCATTCATTCGTTATAATCACTTTTGTGATACTTTAGTGACGTCAGTGGATTAACATTGTTAACTAAGCATTAAAATTCGTCCCCTCCGCAAATTTGGGGAGCTGGTGTCACCACAACTTCAAATAAATAGCAACCTGCTTCCTTCGTCAAAACCTATAGAAACCAGCAAAACTATGCTCCCGCAGGGTTCTTCACTAAATATTATCCCGCTCCAGTACTTTCAAAAGACTGCTCAGAAATGTTTTTAAAGAAAAAAATCAACCATAGTCTCAATCTGCACTTTAAAACCACGAATTCAGTAAATGATATTAGATACTTGATACATTATTCATAAAAATTGATAATTTTCGATAACGAAACTGATGTTTGTAAAACGCGGTAGCCTGTGACTGGAATTGTGGCACCAGTAACATTTGATGATAAGAAGACTTACTTGTTATCCAGGTAGATTACTTGTGCCACTCTATTTTCCAATAACGTTCTCATATTTGCCAGTATCATATTACCTGTAACACCCCATTTCCCATGCTACGTAAAGTTATTCTACCTGATATGCTGGTAAAAATAAAAATTGAATCGTTCAGGTCAAAACGGGCCCGTAGCTACGGGGACGCATTCAGGGGCAATGTCCCCCAGATGTTTTGCTACTCAAAAAATTTTTTACATATGATGTATCGCGATAAGAACTCTTATGATAGCAGCACATCTTGGCTTCCGAGCAGTATTGTCTACCTTGCTTTGAGATAATCCCCTATCTAAAACAAAGAAGTGAAAGGGGATGTATTTTTTCTAATTTTTGTTTTGTATACCATTGTGCTAGAGTTTGGTCGTACAGTTTATCCCACAAAAGCAGAACGGTACGGAAACGTACCAGCAATAAGTGACACGATTATAGAAGGACGAATGAAGTTCGCTGGCCATTGCTATCGTAGTAAAGATGAGTTAATTTCGTCTATGGAAGCCCACTCATGGACATACATCAATATGAAGACCGTGCATAACATATGTGGATCTGCTCTGCGAAGACTCTGGGCTAAATGCCCAATAGCTGCAAACAGCAATGCTGGATCGGGACTTATAGAGGAAGCGAATCAGAGTGGCCCGGGCAATCCGTCCGATCCGGTAAGTAAGGTGCATTATCATATCTTAAGATGACAATGGAGAGCACTATACCAAAGCTTTGGGAAAAAGCCAACATGACTGGATGACGGAAAAGATTTGGCAAGACATTTGAAAGCGCAGCAGCTTAAAGCCAAAGGTGAATGGGGCTGCTACAACACCCTGAACAAGATAATCCAAAGAAATGTAATAAAGCAAAGGAAGTTACTTCGACAAAAATTATAAGGAAATTGAAACTGTGTACTTCGAAGCCAAATTTCCGTTACTTTCTTAGACTTAAATGTATCTGGATATTCACTGCCTCAGAATGTGTGGTTTTAATGTCTCTCGGGAAATCCATAGAATAGAATAGAGTAGTATAGAATAGAATAGAATAAAATAGAATAGAATAGAATAGCATAGAATAGAATAGCATAGAATAGAATAGAATAGAATAGCATAGAATAGAATAGAATAGCATATAATAGAATAGAATCAAGTAGAATAGCATAGAATAGAATGGAATAGAATAGAATAGAATAGCATAGCATAGAATAGAATAGAATAGTATAGAATAGCATAGAATACAATAGAATAGAATAGAATAGAATAGAATAAAATAGAACAGAATAAAATAGAATAGAATAGAATAGAATAAAATAGTATAGAATAGAATAGAATAGAATAGAATAGAATAGAATAGAATAGAATAGAATAAGTATTGAGAGGCACTTCCTATGGCAAATTATGAGAGACACCTCATAAAAACCACTAAAAAAAGTGCGTTTAACTTATATGGCCATGTCATGAGGAAAGGAGAATTAGAAAACTTAGTTATTACAGGAAAAATTGTACAAAAAAGCACCAGGAAGACAGAGCAGACCTTTTTCGATAAACTTAAAAACCTAAATGGGCTGACATCTGGTCAGGTCCTACACGTAACATCAAATAAAAGAGAGTAAACTCAATTACGACAAGGATCCTATGAAACAAAATGCAATAGAACGCAAACGCCTGCTTAAGGTCTCACACAAAAGAAGGTCAGTGTTCAACCTCCTGAGAAGCTCAATAATGGCTCTGCATTAGAGAAATTAAAGGGGTATTAGAGAAATTAAAGGGGTATTAGAGAAATTAAAGGGGTATTAGAGAAATTAAAGGCAGTAAAATTGAGAAGAGGGGTACTAGGGGGGCCCAACAGCCAATAGTATGCTTCTTTTCTTTTCTATCTATCTCTTCTCTTCAAAAGTTAAATTGTAAGTAAACTATCGATCAGCCAAACTTTCGAACACCACCAGTAAAAAACAAACGGAGACGATCACGTCATCCACCAATTTACATGCCCTGATCCTGTATGTAATGACAGGAGTATATATATTGGTTACACCATGAACAGGATCGGTACCGGAGCAAAGTATCATAAATATAATGGCGCCATAAAAATGCACATAGGTGAACATGATGACGCTATAGACACCCGCTATCGGTGAAACATTACTTGCAACTTACAAATAGTGGAAGCACTTTTAATAAAGAAGGAGAACCCAACAATTAATAAAAAAGACAAAGGTTTTACTTGTATAGTAAAGATATATTAATTGTTTTCATCCCATCTCCCCACCCCTCTTTTTACAATAATGGAACCCTTTCTTTTACCTTATGTAATTTTATCTATTATATTATACTTCTCCATCTCTGTTTTACCTTACATGCATGATAATCTTAGCTTTAACAATTCCCAACCATTTTACGCCCACGTCTAACTAGCTTTTCTTATGTTAAAATGGCGAAATCAAAGAAAAGGGTAGATATATATTGTCCCACTTTATTCCCTTGCTGCACATATTTTTGTTTAAAATCTAGTATGTATGTCATACCTCTTATATTGACTATTTATTCATGGTGTACTTTCTTACTATCGAAGACGTTAAAAAAATCCCAATTCCTTTGGACCCAGCGGGGTACTCCAAATTTTGGTAGCACAAAGTGGGTAATTTACTGTCTGAGGTTGAGAAACTTTGGTCTAGAGCCCAATATTGACTTATGGTTGCCACTTAACCCTAGATGCATGTCTTGTCAATAGAGTTTTAGTCATTAATAATTCAAAGGTGGCTTGGGCCCTCCAAAATCATCCCAACCACGGCCTCCACATATCAAAATTTTTCCCTGTAATCTCATGATGGGCTAACAGCTGCAATTAAATCATAAAAAGTTTTAAACACATACATACACTTAGACCCTGTTTACACGGGTACAATCCAAACTGGTAAAGGATCCAAACTGGTAAAGGATCGGCCTCGCATTTACACAGGACCTGGTTGATCAGAATTCATTTGGATCTGTTATCCTTACCAAATTTGGTCCACTTTGAACGTGGATCAGTTTGGATCCGTACCCGAAGAGGTCTCGTGTAAATGCTTGGGATTCCCCGGGGTCCGTTCTTTCCAAAAGGGAAAGGGGTTTCCCCGGGGGGATAATCATTGAGATTGCTGTAGGGATTGACATCTATTTCTCAATTTACAGCATATATTTCAAACTTTACAAATAACTATGGGATAATAACAAAACAAGAGCCGCAGCAGCCGCTATCCGCGCCGCGCAAGTGGTTGACATTCAGAGGTGGAGAGGACTCACAGAGATCAAAGCCACTGCTTTCTCTACCACACTTACTTCATTCATTCGCTCGCTATCGTTCATTCGCTATCATTCATTCGCTCACTATCGTTACTCCATCTTTCAATCCTCTTAGTAGAGTTGCGTCACACTCCCGTTCCATATTTGCTCTCAATCCCGCATTCCTTTGCCACTTTTATAATTTTACGCGATAGCTGTCCTGCCAGCCCTTCCTTCCCCAGTGTCCCATCTGTTTTATTTACTCAATATCATATCATAAAAAGCGTTATGTAACGTAGGAGACGTATCGAGGATAAACTTTGGAATGGCTTTTAAAAAGCTTTGGCCGAGTTTCGTCTCGTAATGGTGCATTAAAACCTTTCTGTGTCACGGGTAGCCTCAAAATGTCATGAAGCAATAAATGGGTTTTGGACAAATTGCAAAACATGGATTGAGAAAAGCAAACAGTTGCATATCCTGGCGCGCCGTTGCAGCCGTATAATATTTAAGCCGTCTTATAAATATTTGGAAATTTAAATTTCTTCTCTGGCAATTCTTGTCACGCACGAAGATGGGACGTGTTTGAGCCAATTCCCCTACAATACAGTTTTCTTTAACGATGGAAAATATATAATGGAAGTAACTCCACAGTTGACAAACATGGTCCTGTCGTAGAATGTTTAAACGGATCGACGAAGTATTCTGTAGGAATTGAAAGTGACCGAACCATGTAAACATCAGTCAATGTACACTTTGGGCAATAAAAAGGTACAGTGTGTTGCCTACAACAGATAGGTAATTTCACAAGGTATTAGCTTACAATACTTTTCCTTATTTGGGTTACTTTAGTTCGCAGAAAATCTTGGATACATTTAGGGAGAGGAACGTGAAGGGCTGTTCCGCTCAGTAAATATTGAATAGTTAAAAATAGTGATTGCACGGATTGTAAATCTGATGCTTAAGACAGACAATGTTGTGTGTACTCAAGAGGAAATTAATTCATGTCAATAAGTATAATTGATTGATACACCAATAGCCCAGCTTGTTAGTGGAATTTGAGTTGAGATAATCCTAGAGAACGAATTGTTTGTTGTTGTATTATAGTGCATGCAAGCATAGGCGCAACGGACGAAAAATGTTGGGGGGGGGTTGGTGTGGTTATCTTTGCCTATCTGTTTCTATCCATTCGTGCCACATGCCCTGCCCGCTGTTCACATGAATTGATCATCTATCTTAATATATATCTTTCAATGTGGTCACGAAATTCAAGATACCCTTAACGAGTTTGGTATTTCGATCAAATGACGCCGATACGTCTTTACTGCTAGTAGGGTTTCCATGCTCTTGTCTTGGACACTCTGTCCTTATAATCAGATACATTCATCTCCTTATTAGATCGTTGCATATGCAAACATGAACAATTAACCATGCCTTGCTTCTTTCTTCTTTGCAACTGATTAATGACTGTGCATATTCTATCAGGAATGGTCTTCATTTCAGTTGATTTTGTGACATCTACATTTTTATAACAATTCATTTCTGCTGCCTATTTTCTACGATTTTAGTATTTTATACTTCATTAAGGTATTTGAGTTCAGGGAGTTTTATAGTTTGATTTTTTCAATTCTTACTCCTTTTGGGTTGGTGATCTTGAACTGTTACTTGGCAATGTCATTTTTAAAAATACTGTCAGTTGAAATGGCTGTTTAGTCCTATTGCATATACATTTGCTACATTTATCTGCATCTTTAAATCGTTAGCTTTTCGACAAAATTCATCGCAAAAGAGGTAGTTTTACATTTCAAGCAGTATGTGTCCATTCAACATTAGCGAAAGCTATCAAACGCTGCTGTCATCTTAGTTACGGCTTGCCACCATTTTGATTTGGTGACGTACGTCATTAACTAAGCAATATGTGACGTCAAATTGAAAGAAAAAAGGTTAGAAATAAAGTTTGAAAATACACTTTTGTCATTTGCGCATTTGTTCTGAATCGCAAAAGAAGTGGATCGTTTATCCGCTTGTGATTATATAAAACTGTGATTAGATTGTTGAAAATCGTAAAAATGAGTGAGCGACAATTAGTAGACGGAGTAATGGTAAGTTTTGACACATTATAGATTTATCTACCCATTGATTTCTTAATATGTAAGTAAACGTAGGGGCATTTACGAGGTAGATGAAGCTTTTGGTTCTTGTGCAGTATCAACCTCCCCCTCCCCTTCACCCGCTCCATTTTTAGAAACCCTGTGTATTATATGCAGCGCCTAATCTGTTCCATGTTTTGCACAGATTACAAAATTCCCTTTGGAGGAAATTTAAAGGGAATCTCCTGATTTGATCAGCCAATCAATCGACGCTATTTTTGAAACCTTCGCTTTGAAAGCCATATTTGAAAAGTGGCGAAATCACCTGAATGCTAAAGCCATTGCTTTGAAATGTTTAGCAAACGCCATCTATTTACAACTTGAATTCTTACACGTTAAACAAATAAGATACGGAGTTGTCTTCTGAGGATAAATCTATGCGGCTTGTGTTGATCAGGCGGAAATAGGCAGGTTCACGGAAACAGATAGGCCTATATAAGTACTCAGCTTGTGCAGTTTGCAGTATGATTATCGACTAGACGTAAGGAACATACCTGAGTGTCCCTATTTCTGTATCTTCTTCAACAATGTAATACAAAGCATTAAGGTCATAAAATTTCGTAATATTGGTAATGATTATAACTCCAGCCTCAGATCAGACACTTACTAAAGAAGAGGGTGTTATGTCTGGGGGGCATCTTAAAAGGACTGGCCCCCAAATCCTTTTTTGCATTTAGGAAACAGAATTAAGGCGAATGTGATTAATCAAAGCATAAAAATATCTTATTCTGTTGGCGACGCTTCAGCCAGGGATCTTACCTTCAGCTTTCCTGTTTTCATTGGGGGAGAGGGGCAGAGTAACTGCGAACGAAAGTGAACCTTTCAGCCGGCATCTGATCATTTCCCTTTTGTCCGTCTTGTACGCTCTTTTACATTTTAACTATCTACAGTTTTGAGAGTTCTACTCTTAAGTTTTTAAGGTATCAATTATTTTTAGGGGGGAGGCTACAGAGGCGCCTTCACCCTTACCAGTAAAAGGCTAAGTGGGAGGGGGCCTTATAGATATGTAAACAAAGAGCAAGGGGGTTGGGCTCCACTCAAGTAAGCCACGTCCCTTTGTTTTAGAGATATTGTTAAACAATGGTCGACTAATTTCGATCGACTAGTAAACTAATCGCAGATGGACAGCACTAATTGCTACTCGCGAATTTTTAGACGTAGTAGTAGATACGTCAGTCAAGTCATTCACAGTTGACAAATATATCGAGTTTCATACCACAAAGAGACAAAAATAGCCTAATATTCGCACTTACTACAACTTACGGGTTTTTTTCTTCGTGCAACGAACATCGTATCATGAAATTACTTTCCTCAAATGGAATTCGTAACATGTTTTGCCGTGATAGCGCTAACGCTGAACCCAACCATTGTCAAAATTAGACTCGCTCCGTAAGTATAGAGTCCAACTGGTTACGATCTTCTTCTGGAGGAGTCCAACCATAGAGACCTTAGATATTCTGTCGTATAAAAAATGGGCGCTGAAAGAGCGATCTTTTATCAAGTCTGCTGAACATCCACGCAGAAAACACTTTTGATTAGAAAACCTAAGTAATTCCGGCCGCTTCCGCTTTAAGCCTGGTTCAGATACGAGCAAAATCCGTCGCTTGGCTTGATCGTTTTACTTTACTTCTGCTGATTCACATGCCCGATCCAGTCATTGCAAGCGCAAATAACCAAAAGGGAGCATTTCTCATTTCTGTATCGATCTCGAAGGGAGACACCTAGAATGCTCCTCAGACATTTCATTTGGTTTGGTTCGGTTCTTCGCACGTACATAAATTGAGAGCTTTTGTCAAGGCTCAGGTTGTGATAAAATCTCGGCTCTTGCAACTAGTGATAATTGACATTTAAACATGCTCAGTACCTAGAAAAGCATTCACTCGAAAGGGGCGCCCAAATAAGGGGATCTTAGCTAGATATTTGAAACTCTTATCCGGGCCCAATGTCTCAATCAGGCGAGACAGGTCCTAGAGAGTACTTTGGATCCCCACTTGACGGAAATGACACAGCACAGCCTCGTTTGTATATTCCTCTTATCACTTAAAGAGTGTGATCATAGTTTACTCCTTTACTCATAATGGAGGATCAGGGGGATCCTTTGGTATTATTTCATTACCTATTGAATCCAGTTTAGTAAATCATTTCCAGTCTTTTGGTTTACCGCCTCCTAGGTGGTAACATGGTATCAGTTTTGCCAACCCCCCTCCCCCTTGTCACATTAAACAGAGATAAATAATACAATTCTGTTGTCACTCACCAAAATATCGCCAAAATTTAAAAGCGTTTTATTCCCAAGGGGGGGGGCGTGCTGCTGCCTACGTTGGCAAACACTGAACAAACAACCAAAGATTTTCTTGTATAATTTTGAACAGGCGGGGCAGCATGGGAGATAATACTTATTGCATTGGTTATACATATGCATCGATTTCTATCCTTACGCCACTTTGCAGTAAATTCGCATTCCGATCATTCCAAAGGGAATAGTACAGGCTCACGCTGAGTACTATACAACCTGATATCTCTAACCTGTGAATTTCCACACAACATCTATTTAAGGATCAAAGAGCTGTTGAATAGAAATACCAGAGTTGAACTTTTCTTGCAAAATATTTCGGAGAGAAGGAAGAGGAGACATTAGAAACGACGGAAATGAAGATGCTGAGAAGAAAAAAGAAGACTTACTTTAGGAGATAGGCAAAAGAGTATGGACATCAGAGGCAAATAAATGAAATAAATGATATCATCGAGAAAGTAGGGAAACGATTGAGATAATATCTGGACAAGGTTGGATCTAAAGAAGGGAGGTGTCCAAGGCAGGAGGAAGGCCCGGCGACTCGCATCCCTGAGACATCGTGGGACCAAGGGCCTTGAAGGAGAATAATTTTTGGAACTCAATGTCTTCACAGGTAATCTTCATAATAAAATAACATTTCCCGCTATTTCTCCCTGGCACGGTACATGGGACAGCAGGATTCGATATAAAGGTGTGTTCAATCTGTATATTTAAAATAATAATAATGATAATTATACGCAGCTTCATCTTTCGCGCGCTTTTTTCTGCCTAAGGTGTGCTACCATTATGGATTTTAAAAAATGGTCACGTCTTCTCATTGGATCGATCTCTCCAGCCTAAGTCCTCTATGATTTTAACAGTGAGCTGCTCCGTTGTACTTCCAGAGGCCATAACAGATTTCCATTTTGAAAGAATTAAGACATCGTTATAAACTAAAAACAGGAAGTTTCCCAAACCAAGAACAATCTAAGAAAGGGAAATTTCTCAACGTCTAAACAACCGCAACTTCTCTACATTCTCTTGCATATTGTTTGAGTTTTTTTTGGAAGTCAAGTACGAATTGTAACAACTTTGCTTAGATGTGCATAACTTACAATGAGTTATACAATTACTACTTTGCATAACCTAACGACTCAACTATTCTGTTATATTAAGGAAGGCTCCTAAGACAGCGGGCTGTGTCACATTCGACCTTCTAACCTGCACTATAGTGATCCTCAATTGAGAAACTTCAATTCTGGAATTCTTATGTTCATTTCCTTTCTTAGGGGAATCCCCAATCTTCCATGTGGATCTTAACTGCTTCTTTGTCATAACTACGGAAGTTTAGAAACGTGGGCCGATATCAGTTTGCAAGTAGTGTAAATATATACACAAACTAAATCAGACTATAAAAACCTACGTTGAAAGTGAAATATAAAAACGTTAAAACAGGTTTTGCTCAAGGCGAGCTTTCGGGAATAAAATCCCTTCTTCAGGCTAAAACCGTACAAACGGTTCCTTCCCTAATATATAAACAATATATATTTAAACAATAAAAATTTTCATAACCTAACGACTCAACTGTTCTGTTATATAAAGGAAGGCCCTTAAGACAGCTGGCTGTGTCACATTCAACCTTCTAACCCGCACTATAGTGATCCTCATTGAAGAAACTTCAATTCTGGAATTCTGATGTTCATTTCCTTTCTTAGGGGAATCCCTAAACTGCCTTGTGGATCTTAACAACGTCTATGCAATAACTATCGAAGATTAGAAAGGTGTGACTATATCAGTTTGCAAATAGTGCAAACCATTCATTGACACAAGTTGGGACAGCGCTCGATGCGTGCAATTTGCAACCATTTTGGAAATATATAATTTGCAAAACAATTTGTTTGTGTTTTCTCCTCCACTCAGTTTGTACTGGGAAGTTAATTACTTGAAAACTTGTGTCGTTCTCAATTAAATTGCTTGGAGTTGATGGTCCAATGGTTAAGGTTAGGGTTTTCAAAGCCTTTTGGATCGTGGGTTCGATTCTTCTCTGCTTCCTTGATGAAAAAAGCAAGCTATTGTGGTAATGCTATACTTATAATATTTTTAAAAATCAATTTAACTTCCTTCACCCCACGCCTCCCCGTACCATTCCCTGTAACTGCTGTCTTAAAAGGTATGTAGCTTATTCTACCGGCAATTTATTGAAACCTAATTGGTAGTTGTCACGTACGTTCTTAATTTCAAATAGAGGTTTATAAATACCCTTGTTGCAATTACCGACCCAAAAAGCGCGACCGATTCCATGTTTATCCACCAAATGTGATGGTACTGTTCACCCTGGCCAAGGTTGATGACACGTGTGTATAGTTAATACATTATCGATGATTTTGGAGTGGGGTAGGAAACTGCAGTAGCGCTGACCCTTGCTATATTTATATGAAAGCGGCAGATATTCAAAAGAAGACATATAAGCACTGTACAGAAAACCTTATGTGGTTTGCAAAAAGAACTATCCACATAGACCACACTCGATTTTCGTCTCAAAATGCGAGTATCGATGCTTCAAATTTTCAAGGTCGTTCAGCAAATAGTTTATGATTTGACGCTCTCTCTCTCTCTCTTTCTCTCGCTGATACCTGTTGTCATTACATACAAACATGGCACTATAAGTCCTATTTCTCTGTGTCCTTTTGCCATATACTTGTGCGTGACCTTCTGCGTTCGTATGCGACTTCAAGAAATTCTTAACATTCCGACTGGTACATCTTTTTCTTAAAACTCCATATGATCTTTACTTTTGGAAAATTTTTCTTTGGAAATTAAAGACTCCCCTTTTTGGTGACCTCAATTAATTATAGACGGGTCCTGGTGACCTCAATTAATTAAAACGAGGGAATGATAGTCGCATTTTGGGATAAAAAATGAGAGTAAAATATGATGTCGCAGGCGTTACATGACAGAATCACGCAATATGCGCTGGCCTTCATTGGTAGACGCAGAAAAGTTTCAAAATCTTGTCGAATCGTCTAAACCAGGGTCTTCGTAAAGTATCGACTTAGTATCGACTTCATACATCGACTTTGTCCAAACAAAGCAGAGCTGGTTCCCTAAACAGCATTTGCTTGAAAACCCAACACGTGCAGAAAACTGTTAAGAGGAGTCGTTAAGCCAAAGTCCACGGATAGATAGATACTTCACCGTGACGCTGCTTTAAATTAGAGGATATTTATTGTGCACATAGTTACTCGAACATCCTAGCTTAGAACATTTTTGATAGTTGTAAACACTCACCAAATCATCCGTGATCAGTTATCCGAAATTAATCCGTTTCCTGACGACGCAGGTCAGGAGCAGAGCCTAATGAGTCTAATGACATGACCCTTGATTTCTCATTCTTGTGTCAACTTCAACAATAGCTGTCATCACGGAATTACGCAGTTCGTAAGTTAATTTTTATGTTTTGTTTTTTATTTAAAATCTAATCACAACAATTCCTTACTGACTTTAGTCCACTATGACTAAAATTACATCTAATACACAAATGCATTCCATAATAAGAGTTGAGATAAGAATTCAAAATCTTCATATTAAGGCCAGCTTGTTAATAAGGGCATTTCAATCCAGTTCGACAGCTGGACGCAATTCACGGAGTTGCCTGTATGAGGTATCAGTAATCGTGGTTCAGATGGGGGGATCTTTATGTAGTAAGATGGGGAGAGAAGGCCAAATGGGGGTGATATGTGACAAGTGGGGGGAACCAAACCCGGAGGACGCCATGCACATATCAGCAGTTAAAAATGCTCCACAAGTCACTGGCTATCATTCATTGTTATTGTGTACCAGATTGCTACACAAGTCCAAATTTGATATATACCACTATTTTACACCACTAACAATGACTAATGTTGTTGAAACCAATGAATACTTGAAGAGAATATTCTTGGGGGACCTCATCCTCCCCAGATTGGTAAAACATTATACAGAAGATTTCTTTAAAAGAATGACTAGTTCATTTCCGTGTTCCTGAAACAAATTACTTAACTCTATTGCAGGATAGCGGTCAGGTAAATTTTCCTTAAGCTGTAATTTTTTACCTACATGATACCTATGAATGATATGCTAGAAATAGTAGTGCCTAATGGAGATGAACTAAAAAGAAATAAAAATATCGATTCTAAAGTGGTTAAGTATAGTTTTGTTGGTTGCAAAATCTACAGTAATCATTAAAATTAGCAAAAAAAAATGAGTGGTGTTATATTAGCACTTGCAGCAATATTGCTGTGCTGCCATCATGTGTGGCCATTATGTAAAAACTGTTCTTGTGACGTTAAATGTTCATGTAGATGACTTGCCTGTGAGTCTCGTGATATGAGCTAAGAGATAAGACATAAAAAGTTAACGTCTTGTTTGATGTGCTTTTCATCTCTGCGCTGTATGCACACAGGAACATAACAAGTGGGTCTTAGCATGATACTGAATAATCTCTTTTGTTCAAATCAACTTCCGAAAATTAAAAAGAAACACAAATGATGTCTATGAATGGGTACAACAGTTTTCCTTCCTAGTCACTGTATTTTTCTCAGAAGTCCAAGATGTATATTTGACATGTCAGTTCTTAGCTTGTATCTCCTCAACCTGTCTATTTCAACAGTCTTTTTTATTCTTCTTCAGTAGATATGTGGCTTTACAACATCAAAAAATCATAAAATTTGTGATTGACAAGCAATTTTGGCACTCTTTCCTAGTCAATGAAATGCTTTTTGGAAACCAGTTTTGCAACTAGACTAGCCAAGCATGTTTAAAATGCATATTTATATTGGGTCTAAAAATTGACAGGCAAAAGGAATTGATTCAAAATTGTATTCAAAATCAGCTCTTAAACACTTATGGGCGAGCAGTAACGGTGAAGAAGCTAGCAAGGCGCCCGTACGCACCGAATCCCTTGAGAACAATACGGCTAAGGGACCTTATGGGTAAGTTAGGCCAACCATTCAGTGGTTATCACTGTGCAGTAATTCAATGCAAAAAAGTATGACAAATGTATAAGACGTTAATTTTTCAAAATACCGACACGGCATAAATACGTAATGCAATAGAAAGCCCGTTCCTCCAAATCTGAGACAAAGAATACTTATTTTTTCATCAGATTTTCTTACCATTTGATTAACCACTACCTCTGTTTTCTTTCCATTTAGGCAAATCTGTTAATTTAAAGGATTCTTTAAAAAGGACCATCTGTATATGCATGTAAATATTGAAATGATAGTACACTATAATAATTTTAAAAAAATGTAAAAGGAAACATTATCCATTTTCTACTATGCATAGTCTTTTTTTCAGTAATCTTCTGTTCTTTCTTTTAATCACTTCTAAGTTTCAATGTTCTTTCTTAATGTTCTAAGAAATTCTACCGGAATAGAAAATATGTTATCAAATAGACGCAAGCCCACGATTCATGCTATCGCGCAATGTGCTTTATCATAGATGTCTAAATAAGAGTAACTATTACGCTATCGCATTCTACACTTTAAAAGACCATAACCCTACCAATTAAGATAGACAAACTTTAAAGTAATGATTCTCTATTCGCCAAATAAACACCCAATCATTCACCGCGCCTGTGGACATCGACATCTGCCTCGACGGAATGGCTCTGCGCCACGAGATTCCACCAAGCAGGCCTGCCAGACCGCTTGTCAATCTATCCAAAGACCATTGGAATTTGAAAAGTCTCGTCAAGAAGAGATTATTTGAAACGACCTCGCTCAGCTGGTGGAGCATACACCGCCAATGCAAGGGTTACGGGTTCGAATCTCGATGGTGACTACTTTCTTTTCCTCCGGAATCCGTTCATTACTGATCATTTAAAATCCTCTCTTCCCGATTATTCAGAAAAGGAGGGTTATAAATAGTTTGTTAGTGGTACAAAACAGGAATATTGCACGAAATAGCGTAAACATATTGCACTGAAAAGCTTTTTTCGTCTGATACTCCTGAGAGTACTAAAGTCGGAATGACCGAAATGGAATGTGTGAAAGAGCATGCCGAACTGTATTTTGAAGGAGCCAATCAGAAATTGGACTGCCTGAATGGCTTTTGTTTTTGGACCAATCAGCGTCCATTAAGCTATTGTGGTAATGCTCCACTCCGTGATAAATATATGATAAATGCTATGTGTCTGCTGAGTACTTATATATATATATATATATATATATATAGTTCATCAAAGTTATAATACAATGGATTGATAGAAATAGAGTTTTGCGTGATAAACAACTATTTGCAAGTAAACAAACAAACGAAGGTTTTAATGACCTTTCTTCTAAGGTGTTTACCCAATGTCCAATGAAAAACATAGTAGTTGGTCTAGAAACTACCTTTATAACACTGGATCAAGCTAAACTTTTAAAAAATGTCTGGCACGTAGGCGAGGTAGGGCACCACCTGCCCTGTGAGCTCTTGTTTTAGTATTCCGCTTTCCCTGGCGAACATATGACACATGTTTTGTGTGCGATCTTTTCTTTTAGTCAGTGGGTACGGTACTGTTTCTCATGAGCTTCTCAAAAAAAGAGTGTTAATTGGTTTTTTTGTCGTATTCCTTCCCCATACTTTGGAAACAACGAATATATGCTCTGCCTACACAGATATTTTTTGGAAGGTCAGTATCGCCTACCCTCTGTTGAAGCGCCAAGGACGTGGCAGATTTCTGTAAGAATTGACACATGTTAGCAAGGTCACATTAAAAGTGAACAATAAAATTAACCCACCTTTAGTTAAATGGCATGCCAAAGAAAGCGATTGTTATATTGCAAGCTTTACCTATCTCAATACTTAGGTCTACTTTCTTCGACTTCAGTTAAGTAGCCCTGTCTGTATCAAGAAATTTTTAAAGGCAATATCGTAGATCTTGATACATGTTTCGCCAGGGGGTATTTCACAACTTAATTACACGTCATTGTAAGGCCTTCTGGCTACTCTCTTCTTCCTGGTTTAGACATCTATGGAAATCTCCATGGCGTTTGCATGGAAAGGCGCTTTACGTGGCCAAGTTAAGGTAACTACTTGTAAAAATAAATAATTAAGGTAGATTTTGTAAACTTAGGTAATTAAGGTAGATTTTGTACAATTAAGTAATTAAGGTAGATTTTTGGTAAACTTAAATAATTAAGTCAGATTTTGTAAACTTAATTAATTAAGTCAGATTTTGTAAACTTGAGTAATCAAGTTAGATTTTGTAAAGTGAAATAATAATGGTAGATTTTGTAAACTTAACTAATTAAGGCAAATTTTGTACAAGTAAGTCATTAAGGCAGATTTTGCTGTCTTGTCGCAGAAAAGCTATAAAGAACACAATTCGGATTCAACCACTTTTACGTTTCCATTTAGCAAAACCATATCTTTCTGTAAAAACTCTAAAACTATTATCATGTCGTAAGTATGCAAAATATAACAAAATTCTGCGACATTGAGACAAAAATGATTGCAAAACTTCTTGTAATTCTCTTTAGTATTAAACTTGTTGCCCAATCTAATGTATTTAAACAGTACTTGATGGCAAACATTAATACCGGGTCTTTTTTGCCAAAGGGTAACGTCAGAAGGTCAGTTGCCGAAGTCTTTGTTTCTACAGTGAGCCTTGGGGAAATGGACCAATCAATGAAGTACGACTTGTAAAAAGCAAAGTCAAATAGGTGTCAATACGGCCCTAAAGGTTGTCTATCACCTGATAACTTTGAACTTCCCTTTAGACTTTGTCGTGAAAACGGCGTCATTCTGGGTATCAATAAAAGATCGACAATGATTTCAACCTTCAGTCGTACATATTCAGGTGATAAAATCTGTTACGGTAAATCATATTCAATAACTTAAGGCAGCTGTGATCATCGTTTACCTAGTGGAAGGTGCTTTCTTAATGGGCCAGACTGCAAATCAGACGCAGAACTTTGAGATTGGAGATTTGCAGTCTGCACGCACTTGCTGTTAAATTTTGTGACTTGCCGTATGAAGGACGTGATCAGGTGTCTGTGATTTGGGATTGCCGTTTGGGAACCAACATAGTGCTAGCATCGCCTCATTGCCGATAAACAGGAATGTTGTCCAATCTGCTAAAAGTAGGTGTCATCGTAATGTGACTAATAACGTGGCTTGAATCTTTGTTAATAAGGACACACGAGCTGCAACGATTAGGACAAGTTTTATACCCAAGCAAAGGAGGTAGGCCAGAAGCCAGGGGCCAGGAGACTGACAGTGGTGTATATTTGCCTCTGGCTTATCTCTACCGCGGAGTTTGAGTGGGAGGAAAGACTTTTCCTGTTTCGTAGAAAAAGTGATATGGACTAACCTGCTGCGGCCAGTACAAATCAGCTTAACCGAAAATACATTCAGGACATTAACTCCCTCGCTGTGTGTCTCTTTTCTTGTAACTATGGTTACATCACTCCTCACATGGGGTGCCAATGATTGAGAGCACGTCATCATCATGAAAATATGACTTGACAATACTGTAAGATAGAAAAGCAATAAAGGATAGAGGGGATTAGCAGAGCCTGCTCTTGCACCGCCAGCGGCACTTTTTCCCGTACACCCGTAATATGTGTGCTTTGAGTTACTTCGCACCAGCAAATAGTCATAGTATTAGTACACTGCACTGTGATAGAATGTCGACGAACCCACTAGAAAGTCGTAATCATCCTTGATTACTGTCAAACTCTTGATATAGGAGGATACTGTAATTTCAGATGCAGCCAATGTAATGAAGAATTAAGTGAACTTTAGCATAAGTAGCCCCAGGTATTTGTAGCGCTAGCTTCAGCAATGGCATGCATTTTATTCTAAAAAATATGCAATAGAATGCATGTTAAAATGTTCAAGCTGTTTACCGGACCAAGCCTTCATCAAGGGCCTAAGGAAAATAGGATCAACCCTACCTAGCATGGGGGGGGGAGGGGGCAGTAGAGTCGCGGCTGTGATTATTGCTTAATAACTTTTGAATGCTTTCTACTAAGTTGCTGAAACTTTCTGACTTTTCTTAACTTATATCTGGCAAACTTCTGGTAAGAGAAATTTTGCCATCACGGCTTGTGGTCTGGTCACGTGGCCATATGTAGTGGAATGTTTCAAAGGGCTCTAACTCGAGATGTTTTTCATGAATTTCACAAATATTTTGTAGAATGAACTAAAATTAAGTTCTTAATACATTTCAAATTCATTAATGCCAAATAAAAGATAATTAGCATTACTTAGTGGGTAATTATCGATTTTGATTGATGATGTAGTATTTCCACCCCTAACTTTTTAACAAATTGGTATCTAAAAACCATAGAGACCGGTCCCAAATATATAAATAGGGCGAAATAATATTTACAACAAGTATAAGCACATGTTACTGTTCAAAAGAATGCATGTTGTGACAGATAATCAACATATTCTCTTTAAAGTCGTGTATATGTGATTGTTTAGATTTCTCATCTTCACTATTTATTCCGATATTTGTCACGAACATTTGTATTCCTCAGATATTTAGAATAGAAAATTATTCTAAGGCTCAAAACAGCTGTTGAGGTAACTCTTGCTGCTTTTAATTCATGAAATAAAGTGTAAAAACTTCTATTCCATTCCAATCATACTTAAATGCGGTAAACCTTTTTGACTTAACTACCTTACCTTATAATACTAATAAAAACACATATCTTACTAATAATTTCGCAATTAAAACACTTAAATTCAATGTCAAAGGTCTCAAAGTATTTAAAACCTTAATATCAACGCATAAAACCACATTTTATTGGAGTTATACACGTTAAAACAGCTGTGTGCCTACTAGCCCCCCCTAACCCCCTACCCCATGCTGCCGTGCTGGCTGAAGTCATCAAAAGCCCATCCTAGGTAAGGTTAAAGGTCACATTTTCACTGAATGTAACAATTCTACAAAAGTCTGTTAAAATATTGCACAATAAGGCTTAGCAAATTATCAACCTGAACATTGGCAATCTTGGCAAACATGATTAGGATATTTGCCTGAATTTTTTGATAGGCCAAAGTACGTTAAAGTGTACCTCCAGTGGTCAGACATTTTTTGATATTTTGTTCGTTTTGTCTCGAGGAATCGAACTGCTATTTTGGTTTTCGCCGTATGCGCACCTGTAAGCCAAAAGTACCTTGGGTACTTTTGATCAAGATCCTGGGGGTGGTCGTCCTCCTGATCAAATTTTTCCTCAAGACCAAGAGTACCCACTTTTTTTGCCCAGGTATTGACCAAAAGTACCTCCCCCCTCCTGTAATATGTAAGGTCTAAAGTAAAGGAAAATACAGGCATTCTCGAAGCGTTAATAAAGCACTGTAAACCAGACTTCGCCCGAGCAGCATCAAGACAATAAAATATAACATGAAAAACCCACAACAAATGAAGCAAAACGTCATTGAAAAAGTAAAACTTTGGAATAATGATTCGAAATAATGATACGGAATAACGTTTCGGAGTAATGGGGTAGTTTCCGATCTGCTACCTTTCTTCACAGACGAGTGGAAATGTATTTTAAGTACCAGTCATTTTCGTAACTTGGTAGTGATTCAAAATCTTGCTGGTAACCCTGGTAACGTGAGCACGTTTCTGATAATCTTTGAATTTTTCTCTTCGCGTTATTTTGCCTGTTTCTTGTAGTTTAGAACAGCTCCCAGTGCCACCGGTAACACGTTGCCTAAGGTGTCTAGCACGGTCTCAGCCAAGTCATTCGGAGTTGCCGATTACCGATACTGGATACAAATTGCAGCATATCATCGAAAGTGCTAACTATTGCAAACAATTGAAGTTATCTACTGGCAACGAGCATACGCACCTGTGACGTTCTAACGTGGTACGGAAAGTTTTTATTGGCTGCAGATGGTCTAGTCAGAAGCTAATTAATGGAAGGAAAAACGAAATACATATACGTTGAAGTCAATGCCTGAAATTCACACTATATCAACTATATGTTACCTACGAATATCAGTAAAGAATAACTCTAAAAATCACTACGAAAAATGAAATATGTCACTAACGAGATAAGAACCCAGTACGCAGTAATCTTCGCCAGTTGCTCTAAAAACTGGGTTTTGGATGCCGATTTCTTTCCGTAGTCGCTATATCAGCTCCCAGTCCTCGATCGACATCGATATCCAGCCCCACGCATTTTCGAGACGACTCTCTCTGCGTCATGTGACTTAAAAATGAAAGCAATGTCACCAATAAGTGGCGGATTCAAGTGGGTGGACCACCCATAGCAGTCTCTCAATCAAATACCCCTGATGAGCAGTGGGTCCGACATTGAAACTACCCTAAATAAACAGAAAAACTACCAAACAGGTTAACTAATAAATAAAGGGAAGCTGGGGCGTCCAAGGGCAACGTCCCTCAATTTAGACTACCGGGCAGGGAAGCAAGCCATGAAGCAGGCTCAACTGCTCAGTAGGACCGCCTCTCGCGGATTATGGAAAGCATCTGTCATCAATGAAAAAGAATACAGGCAACAGAGATGAAGTGCTTTGGAAAGGCCTTCGACGTCTCCAGGAGGGACCACGTCGCAAATGAAGAAGTACGAAACAGGGTGAAACAAGCGATAGGGCCCTATGAAGACCTGCTCACAGCCGTCCGAAAGAGGACACTCCGGTGGCACGGACATGTGATAAGATCTGTAGGGCTGGCAAAACAAATCCTGCAAGGAACAGTCACAGGCAGTAGAAAAAGAGGCAGACAGAGAAAGCGATGGGACAACAACATCTCATAGTGGACAGGCCTGAATATGACTGAGGCAACGAGGAAAGCAGAAAACCTTAGCGATTGGAGAGAAGTGGTTGACAAGTCATCAATGGTATCCCTACGGTCGACCAGACTAAGGGATGAGTAAGAGTAAGAGTACGCGGAAGTTGTGCTGCGAGCTGCCACATTAAATTTCTAATATTTTAAAGTGTCCCCTTAGGAACAAGTTAAAGTTCATTTCAGACAAATTTCCTTATGGTATTATCAGTTAGATCGACTTGTTAAAGTAGTCTTATAACAGATAATAGATAGCAATATTTTATTCTAATATTGAAGACCAGCTTGACAAAGACTTTTTTGACCGCGCTGGTCATTATCTATTCTGCATATATACGCAGACAGAATGTTAAATACTGAATAATGTTTGCGCAATGGGTATAAAAATTCAAACTCTTCAACATCATGCTCGAAATTACCACCATTCCTCAGTCTTTTAAGAAAATAAAGTAAAAGGTTTCTTCTTTGATGATTATAAATGGTGTTAGCCCATCTGACTTCTACAAATTAGAGACATCAGTTGATAGAGCTAATAGAGATAATTGGAGGCACAAAATATACGTCGTAACACTTCAGCTACTATATGATTTATTGGTCTTCAAACAGATATTCACAGTATAAAAGGAACAGGTACTTAAAAGATCGTCAGCACTTAGAAAAGGAAAATCGACAGTTAAGAGAAAGAAAACCGCTTACATTTGTGTTTCGCTAGATTTTACGTAATCCAAAATTTAGAGATTTTGAAGCTAGCCAACCATTCCATCCGTTAGCCTGTGAGGAAATTTACAATGCAGTTACACTCTGTAA
Organism: Alatinidae sp. Z8VKAUB7J3; assembly: GCA_010016025.2. Taxonomy (NCBI): domain Eukaryota; kingdom Metazoa; phylum Cnidaria; class Cubozoa; order Carybdeida; family Alatinidae; species Alatinidae sp. Z8VKAUB7J3. The sequence continues at coordinate 82,672,815 of JAAAKM020073195.1, read as the reverse complement.
CAGTGTTTCTTCAAACTGGTTTATTCTGTTGGTTAGATTTCGTAAACACAAGATCCTGGTAAGAAATGAAAGTGAGAAGAAAGAAAATATTTAAAATATCGTAAATCTTATTTTAATTAACACCTTGAAAAAAGGAAAATTTATGCAAGGCCTTACATGATGACTTCGCATAACCAGCTTTATCCATATGACGTCACATTGATTAATCTTACGTCACGTAATTAACAATCACGCATAAGCTCTTAGTACATCTACTTTCTCATTATTCCAGTGTGTTACTGTAGGGTTTTTGACATGGTGGCTTTTGCTGTACAGTGTTTCATGGCTGTACAGTGTTTCATGTATATAGCTGTAAGAGTCACATGATTTACAGTTATCAATGAAATAAGCATTGGAAAATACTGACATAAATAGATAAATATCAAGAATACATCTTTTAGTCAATATGCAATAATGTATTACCATAGTCTGCTTTATAATGCTAAGTCTGTTATGTTTATTACCTAATTTAAGTTGCAAAAGTTATTCAAATAGTACTTTGCATAGCTTTTTCATCTAACTTACTAGTGTCTTTACATTTTACACTTTGCCACAACATAATATAAGCCTGTGTCCCTGCAATACTAAAGTTTTGGAGTTTCAATAAGAGAACAAAAAACTAAGACATCCAGGATATACTCCAGATGTCAATTTTTTTTTCTTGTTAATTTTGGAACAGTATATTGTTGAGCTTTCTCATGGAAAGAAGTATCCAGCATTTAGTCTTGCAAGCTGACTTTTACTGAAATTTTTGTAATCCATAATCTAGTGTGTAAAAATACACCAGTATCATGCACTGTAGTGAGTTATGGTATTTTCAAGTGTCTCTTTCAGTGTGATTGAAAGATTGTTGGTCAATCAACTTAACTCAAGTTGATGCCTTAGATACCGAGATGGTATAACAGGTTAAGAACTATGTATGTATGTATGTATGTATGTATGTATGTATTAGTCCATTGCTGAAGTATTTGATAAAAACCTTGTATGAATTGTTTAATTCCATTTAGATAACTCATGCTATGAATGCCAACATTCTTTGGGGAGTAGGTCATAATGGTGAGAACATTTATTGGAACTCTTTTGTAGTTTTTAAGTGGTTGATTTACTTGATATGTTTTGTGGAATTTAATTGTCAGTGAACTTTACAGTCGTTTATATTCTTTAAACTTCCATCTTTGTACAAAATATTAAGAGTAGTGCACTATACTGTAAAGTTGCAATGCACGGAAAGTCCAGAATATTTTGCCCTACTTTATGACACCAGTTGTTAATGTTCATACCTAGTAATCTATTAAATTCAAAGTAAAAGTAGAGAGCTGGTTTCCATGCACCGCAGCTTTTACTGTCAACATATTCAACTTGTCGATGTATGGGATAGCCTTACTATGTCAAGATGCAGTTTTTAAGTAGCACTGCCATTTTTAATGATGGCCTGATTTACATCATGAACATACTGCAATATATGATTGCATGTTTGCTTTATGTATACATTACCCCACATCATCCACATAAATGGTGGTCTCACTTAATGAACAAATGCGCAAGCTGAATAGGCCTACCAAATTAACTACGAGGAACTTAGTAATCGAAACTAAGAAATAATCACGTGCTTAGAGTTCTAATTATGTCCATGTTGGGCGGATCCAACACCGGGAATGCGGTGACTAGATAAATAAAAGTATATTAACATCGGAGGTCACCTAGCTCAGTTGGTAGAGCGGACGCCGCGAAAGAGTGGGTCACGGATTCGATCCCCTGTGGTGACATATTTTCTATTTCTCTAGTGTTCTTTCCAACACTAACATTTCAAACCCTCTTTTCTCTTCGCTAATGAAATGATTTGCTATTGCAATGAAGTCCGGTTCATGGTATCGTATCTTTCGTGGTGGATGTAAAGGAGAAGTAAATGATTCTACAGATTATCCGTCGTTGATGTTCTTAACAATTCAAAGCTTTCGTTCTTCTGATGTTTTTATGCATGGCTTTGTTCTTGGGGCAGGTGACACTTGTGGACTTTACAGAGAACGTAATAAGTTATCTGTCTGTCCAAGTAACATTGCTCCTAATTGGCAGCCAATGAGAAAGTCAAAGGAAGGCATTGCTACTTGCACTCCTTTAATCCTGGCCTTTATCTCTGTGTCTTTTACGTTTTCCATGGACCATTCCCTAACTTTGTCAATTCAGCCTGGTTGTTTATTACGGAGTGCAGTGCTTCACCCCGTCAGTCCATCGTGTAGGGGAAAACTGATAAATGCCCTTTAAAGCGTTTTTCATTTCCGCTCTAATTTTTTCCAAAGCGCGCTGAGGTGATTTCTTTCCTAACTTTGCAATTTCTGCTAACGTTTCAAATGCATGATTTATCATTTTTATCATTTTGACTGAGTCTTCGACTGCAAGACCTAATGCATGGCCTTGGCAATGAGTGTATAAGCACTCTGGATTCTCGTTTTTCAGTTGCTTTTCCTCCTTTTTTACCCCTGCCATTGTAGCGGCACCATCTTTTTGTAAATCAATATCAAGTCGCAGCAGTACATTTTTAATCACTCTTACAATAACGTAAGCAGTCATTACATCAAGGCGGTGCATTCCAACACATTCTTTGTGTATCTCAAAGGCATCATCAACCCATCGCAGACAAATTACGAGCTGTTCATGATTGGCTATGTCGGCAGATTCTTCACACATTGTCGAATAAAATTCGGTGTTCTGAAGACGTCCAGCTATATCTCGTTGGATGTAAAGAGCCACGTACTTTAAAAGCTCATTTTAGCGTTCAGGAGACGAGTAATTATATTTCTTTTTCCACGTCCATTCTTTAAGTTCAAATGTTCTGTTAAACTCTTCCTTAATCAATTGAAAAAAATTAGAATTCTCGTCACCAGACTTCCTAACTGGCACACGTAAATAATAAATCGTCATATTAGTACTACACAGTAGATGTTGCTATGATATAACAGAAAATTAACGTCACAGTTTATATAATCTCGTCATATTTTCTTTGACGTTTTCTTTAAAAAAAGCGGCGCAGTGACCTGAATTACGGGCGTCTCACTTTCGAACATAATGTACATGTGGCCGTGTAGGGGTTCCGTGACGATTTCCTACAACTTCGAAGATGGCATTTTGCGTGACCCAAGGGACTCAAGGTAATTTCGTCGTTGACAAAAACTGTCCGAAGCAATGTTAGCCACAGCATTCATTGATAATGGTGTGGAAATTGCAACAAATAACAAGCTCTCACTTGCACATGTAAACCCGCCCTAATCAATTGACGGTTTTTGGCAAGAAGGGGCCATAAGTCACAACCGGATTTGGGCCCCCTATTTTTAATCATTGTAAAAATGGATCAATATTTTTTTGGCTTCACTGAGCTGTGCGGGGGCCCTAATTTACCATTTAAGGTGCAGGGCCCTGTGCCGCGGCACAGTTGGCAGGCCCCTAAAACCGGCACTGCCCTCACCCTCTCTGGGTTAGCAAGTCAAAAACTTAGATTTTTGTTACCCTGCTTACCAAATATGATAACTGACCAGAGCCGGATTAAGCTAGTGGGAGACCTCCTTTCAAACTACTTCTATTGCATACATCATAGACTGTTAAGCTATTATTAGGTCATTTGTGGGTAGAAAATAACCTACTGGGCGCGAGAAATTCCTTTAGTTCTGTAATATGGAATCCCAAGTTGTACTACACAGAGGAATAATCCAGTTACGACTATCAAATGTTTTATGAAATATACATTATAACCTACAAGTAGTATAAGTAGTCGTTGTTAATTCCATATTATGGATAAAATTATAACCGTTGCAAACCAGACACATTTGTGCAGCTACGTCGCTGATGATGTCACTGAAGTCCAATTCACAATTAACATCTGATTCGGTGCATAGACTCTGATTTAGAGACCTTGTATAAATGCCAGATCATATTGTCTGGTGCAGGTGCTTATTGTGTAATAGGTTTAAAACCCTAATTCTCAAGCATCTTCTGTTGCTAGTGATTTGCATTTCCATGATTCCATAAAGAAATAATAAGTTAGATTATCGGTTAAAATTACCCTGAATATACTAAATATACTCCGTTCATCAAGTAGTTAATGATAGCACTTGAACGTGTTGTTGATCTAAACACATTTTACAAAAAGGAACGAGTACGAGTACATCATTTTCACCCCACGTGATGAACTCCTACGTATACTCGTTGTGGATCTAAACCTCCCGCTCGACGCCCTCGTCCGAGTGCTCGTCGTGGGCGGACGCGCGGCCGAGCCGGAGACGCGGGAGCTGGCCGACCGCTCCCTGCGGTTGCACGCCGAGCGCTTCGGGGTCGATACCCTGCCGTGGTCGACGAGCCTCAACACCTACGGCGGTCTGCTGCAGGCCGTGGGCGAGTACGCCGATGCCCAGGCTCACTACGAGCGGGTGCTCGAGGTCCGCCGACGCGCCCTGGGCGACGAGCACCTGCGGGTCGCCAGCGCGGCCCACAATCTCGGTTCGCTGTTGTCGTTGCGCGACGACCACGTCGGTGCGAAGGAGATGCTGGAGCTGTCGCTCGAGATCCGGGCCCGCCTGGCTCCCGACAGCATCGGAGTCGGCACGACCCTCAACAGCCTGGCGACCGTGCTGCGCGAGCTCGGTCAGCCGAACGCCGCTCTCGAGATGATGGAGCGCGCCCTGGACATCCGCACCCGCACCTCCGGCGCGGAGTCTCCGGCAGTGGCGACCACCCTGTCCGGCCTCGGCAGCCTGCTGCGCGAGCTCGGCGACCTCGACGGAGCCCGACGGCGCATGGAGCAGACCCTGGCGATCCGCGAACGGACTCTGGGCGGGGACCATCCGGCGGTGGCGCGCGCGCTCGGCAATCTGTCGGTGGTGCACCGCGAGCTGGGCGAGCTGGAGCTCGCCGCCACCCAGCTCGAGCGCGCCCTCACCATCCGCACCGCCCGCCTCGGCCCCGGTCATCCCGAGGTGGCCTACACGCTCAACAACATGGCACTCAACCTGCGCGCCGGCGGACGTTACGAGGAGGCGGTGGAGCCGCTGGAGCGCGCCGCCGCGATCCTCCGGACGGCGCTCGGCGACGACCACACCCGGGTGGCGACCGCGGAGGAGAATCTGGCCTCCGCCCTGTCGAGCCTCGGCCACTACGACCGCGCGCTGCCGCTGTACGACCGAGCGGCCGACGTACGCCAGCGGCGGCTGGGCGAGGCTCACCCGTCGGTCGCGCGGGTCGACGCGAAGCGGGCCCGACTGCGCCTGGCGCTCGGCGACGCCGAGGCGGCGATCGCGCTGTACGGCTCGGCGCTGGCGATTCGAGAAGCGGTCTACGGTCCCGACCATCCGAGCGTCGCCACCACGTTGATCGGTCTGGCGCGCGCGGAGCAGGCCGTCGGGCGGCTGGATGGGGCGGGGCCGCGACTGGAGCGCGCTCTCGCCATCCGCGAGGCATCGCTGCCGGATCCCCACCCCGATCGCGGTCGTGCCTGGCTGGCGCTCGGGGCCTGGCGACGGCGCAGCCGAGACCTCGACGCGGCCATCGACGCCCTCGGTCGAGCCTGCGCTGACACAACCCTTTTGGAAGTGGGATTCTCAAGACGAGGCCTGCGTAAGTTGTTTACTACCTGAAGAAAAGTTTTGCAATTTCCGCGTGGTTTCTACGTCATCACCCTTTATGCCTAAATTTCTTCACGAGCCTGCCATTAAGGAATCTCAGGCAACCCCACACTATTCCCGGAATTGTTTAACATCCCCCTCTAAAGGAGGAATGTTGCACTTGCAATACATAGCCATTGGAGATCCTCTGCCTAAGCTTAATGGATTTCCTCATCACAACACAACTCATGTATCATAACTGTCATTGTAGACTATATTGACAAGCATGAGTGGTAATCTGTTAATTTCTTTTCTTGTGTGTTTCAGACGGAGACAGTCAGTATTAGTAAACTTGGATGACCCAGAGTCCCCTGGGAGGAGGTTCTCAAGCAACCACAAATGGGAACCAAGTGCATTAGAATGGAATCCCCATGGGAGTATGGGCACCATATATGCAATTGTAGTGAGTATTAACTTTGAAGTCTCCTCGTGACTCTAAGTATATTAAAAGTGTGTACCTTACAGTTAAGTGAGGAGTTCAGATCATACAGGAATTGTATAATTGTATAATTGGGGAGGGAATTGTTGTTAATGAACTATGTTATTCTTTAGCTATCTACCACCTTAATCAAATTAAGGTATGTATTTATTAAAAGTTATTACATTCAATAAAACTAGAGCCAGAACTTGTCAGACTGTGGGACATGCTTTCCCCTGGCCACCACCACCACACTCCTGATCCTGAGTTTAAGTATTTTCCAGTTGGTAGAAAGAAATGGAATTTGCTTTTATCTATTTTGATAGGATCTTAAAACAAAGTAGAATCTGATAAGTCTATCACAAAAACTATTATATCATTGTAATGGATATGTACACAGAGAATTGGACCATCATATGGAAAGAACTCATTGCTAACCAACTCAAATCAAAGCCAGAGAATTTTTAAGTGACTCCAGAGCTGATGCTTTCTCTCACTAAGCAACTTGGATATGGTCATAGTGGACTTAAAAGCATTCTCTTGCACAAAGCCAGAGTATTTTTAAGTGACGCTGTTTCTTTTGCATATAAAGTGCTTAAATCTGCTGAAGATACTTGATCCAGACTTTTGTCTTTCCCTCATACAGTGAAATTGATAAATATTTATTGCCATAATAGTCCATTTATTTTTCTTACATCAACTATATAACACATTTGTGCAAATAATAAGCAACCAAAACGGAAGGCAAATTAGGTATATATATACTGTTTTTATATTAAAAATTAGACACCTTGGCATTTGAAATTGATTTTATGCTGTGTTAATTTAGGTCTCACAACAAAGTAGCTTTTAAGATACCATGCCTAAAAATGTATTACTGTGCAGTTTAAAATAAATGACAAACTAGTTTCTAGCATCTATTATAGTATATTATTACTATAATACCTTTGTGATGTAGTCGATAATATTAACAATGTCTCTGGGCATGTTTGCCCTTGCCACCGCCTTTACATTACAAATACGTCACGGCATAGAGGGGAACGCCTTTGAGCTGATTTAGCATATGCTGCCCCTAATTTGATACGGTTTATGTACGATTGCCCTTCTCTTGTGGGGCGAAACAACCTCTCATCTCCACCACCCCCATCTTCTGCACGTAAATATTCTGCTTAGTGTATGTTCTTGCTGGCAAACGGTTCCTCTATGAAGAACATGGGTAACTATAGAATATAATATGGGTAAAGCTGCTATCACCCTTATTGTAACAAATACCCTTCTGCTTTTTTCATCGCCAGACGGAACGTTGGTCTGCCGTATGAAGACTAAGCAGAGAAGTAATGTACAACGTAAAAGGCAAGAACGTTGTTGGAGCTGTCGTCACTAATAAAAAGTAACAAATTATGTTTGGTAAGCTTAAATGCCAGATAAAAAATAGCCGTAGCTTAAATTTCATACCTGAGGTGTTGGTAGTCCACTTGGGAAATGTCCAGCCAAAGTAAACGAATTCTCGTAACCAGAAGCATGGCAGGCATACGCAATTATGGTTGCAAATACTGCAATCAAGGTACTTCTTGCGATCACAATGGTCGAGAGAATATTTTTAAAGATTTTTAACATTAGCGACGACGGCTCTTTTTGCTTCCATTTTCCTTCGCCAATGAAGTGCAATGATAGCAAGATGAAAACAGATATTAAGCCCATACTTGTATCCCATACGTTAACATCCTGAAGATGGCTAAAGACATACTTAACTTTACCAAAGAAATGTTTAGGGTTTCCTTTTAGACCTAAAATGAGAGTCAACTGGCTGAAAGAAATTATAATTGCTGCTGTTGAAATGTAAGCCCGAAAAACTGGAGCGGATATAAAAGCTGCAATGAACCCAAGATTTAAGATTCCAACACCAAGAACGATTGCACCAGCGATGAAAGCCATAGTGGAAGTCGCTGAAGGTATACCCAAAACGTTACTCTGACCAGTTGTGATTGCGGTGAGGACTGTCGGTCCAACAGTTATATCTTTTGCCGTACCGAAGAAAACGTAAACTAGGTCTCCAGAGAATGAGGAATAGAGTCCGTACTGTGGTGGGACTCCAGCCAGAGCTGCTATGGCCAAAGATTGAGGTAAAACTATCATAGCAACTGCTAAGCCAGACACAATATCCTTAGCTAAAGGGATTGTGTTAGCTTGATGGAGAACAAGTTTCCTGAACGGAAGGGGAAAGATTGCGATAGAAGCAAGCTCAAATGGAAACGAAACGCTAGGGACAGGAACCCGGAGGACCTCATAGCAAGTAAAATCAGTCTTTGAGAACGGCCCCTTGCCGGACCCGATCCGTAGACAGGGCTAGGATATTTTTGAAGTTATTCTGACTTTGCGGTAGGTAATTCTACATTTTAGGGTTTTCAGGCACTTCCACTGTTTGCATTAAGCCTATAGATGTTTAAAGTCTTGAAATGCGGCTGATGGAACCTAGGGAGGGTTTAGACCGAAAAAGCTTCCCTTGGCTACGACCCAGTGTCGGACCACCAAGAAAGTGGTCTATTGTCGCCGTACCATTGTCGCATGTAAGCCTACACGACTAAAATAGACAGAAGTTCCTGTTTATATCCCTCGTGATATTTTAAAGTCTTTTAAATTCGTATCTGCTGTTGTCATTAAGAAAATACCTCCTTTTGCTTGGGTTGCTGCTCTTGGTTCCTTTGTTACTCAATTTCAAGTGAAAGTACAGAAGGTCAAAATTCATCTTACGCAGTCATGTAATTACTGAAAAAAAATAGTGATTGAAGTAGCTGGGAAATAGCCGGACAGAGTAGGTCGTCATAAGGCCGGTTTTATTTGTATGTGTTAGAAAACATGAAAAAGGCCGGTCTTATGGTAGGCTCCAGAACCTTGAATTGAACGCAATCGCTCTTAGTGCTGATGCTGGTTGCACTCACGTCAGAACACGCGATTGACAAGTACTTGTCACTTGGATTAATATATGATTATGCTATCAATAAGGACATAATCAAACACCAGAACTTTTGCATTGGGGGTGGCTTTCAGTTTGTATAGTCTACGAGTCTGACGTCAGCAGCCTGAACCTTACTGTCTAATGCTTTCTTATAACTAGAACATTCAGAAACCTTTCTTGCAAATGCAACTATTAATTTTACAGAAAAATATTGAAAAGTATCTTTCTTATAATAAGTGAATTTGTTATTTAAGTTAATTTGACAAGAAACGTTTGGCTATAGTTTTAAACTTGAGGATCATCTTATCATGAAAAAGAGGCAACTGTTGTAGAACCCCCAAACTGTTTGGTAATCTCTGCACCCATTTAGCGGGCATGTCGCAAGCACACAGGCAATACTGAATTGATAAATTTTTCCCGACGTTTCCAGGAATTTTTCTTGTAATTGATTCCCTGGTCTTAAGCCCTCTTGAGTCTAAATGTTCTTAGCTTAAAAATGTGCTTATTTTTCTGTCAATGATAGACACTTCAACTTTACAACTACAGTAATAGGATGAGAAATCCTTTTATTAGCTTGCTTTCTATCCAAGATGCGGCAAATGATTGGCAGCGTTAGATCATTCATACAAGATACCTTGAACTACTTTTCGTTCGTTTGGCCACGTACTCAGCAAACTTGACTTGGCATGACAAGAAAAATGTTCTGATCTAAACCTTGATCATTTTCAGAAACTAAACTAAGTCACACAAGTATCGTTGAACAAAATGCAAGTGTGGCTAACAAGAAATACTAAGAAGTACTGCAATAGAATCGTAGCTTCTCATTTTGTGAAAAGCAAATCGCAATTTGTCGTTCAGGCCATTTTAACGGAAGCGTCGTCGGGTGCCGCGTCAACCATTGACGTTTGCTGTCATGCAGTGCCACTCTTTCCTTTCCTCCGTCCTTTGAAAAACTTCTCTTCTGGTTGTCCTCATTCCCTCGGCCATTTCTTCCACGTATGTTATTCGCTGCCTTCCTCTTGCTCGTTTCTCTTCTAACTTTCCAGTTGTCATCATTACATCTAGCTTCTTTTTCCTCGTAACGTCCAAAGAAGCTGGCCTGTCTTTAGTGTATCGTTTTCACTAGAGCTCTCGTCATCCTCGCCCTCTCCAGCACCTGCGCGTTTGTAACTCTATCCACCCACGGTATCCTTAACATGCGTCTGAGGAACCACATTTCTGCAGGCTCCAATCGTTTCTCCATTGGTCTGCTGATAGTAACTGGATCGAGCAACTCGATCTCTGAAGTGTAACGATTGCAAAGACAAAAAAATGTGCTCTACTGGGACCAAAAATATGCATGCAGCTTTGACGAACTCAGTTTGTAGGAAGATGTATCCCACTACTTATCACCGTAGAGATAGTATAACAGGTCCCTGTATCGAAGAGGTATGTAGTCTGAATGCCTTTTCCATTTGTATGTTTGCATTTTACGATGTGAGAGCCACCGATCAGTGTAAATTGATCAAACAACCCTGATTTCGCTGTGGATTTCATGATCATACATACGGTATAGTAAGCAATAAAAAGGTGAACGATAACCAAGATAAACCAAGGTAAAGGAAAGCATACATTTAGGTCAGAGTGTTAATGTCTTCAGGAAGAAACCTAGCTCATAGATACAGTAAGCTAATAACCTGTAAGCTATTATCATTTGTTAAGCTGGATCTCTGTGTCACTCATGAATCTTAAGCACCAAACTTCAACCAAAAGCGTTGCTTAGTTATGTTATTGCATGTTTCTTCTACACGTTATCGTCTAAAATGCTAGATGCTTACGCACAATTCCCCCATGTTGGTGACTGTAAGCCTTGTTAGGCATGAAAAAGTGTAAAGATACGAGCCTTCGCATTGTGCCAGCTGCACGCGAATCATAATTTGACAATCCTTTTCCCATTGCACTTCTAAATCATGAATTCATGAAGATAGAGACAAAGAACATAAACATCCAAGTAAGAAAACGTGTTACGCTAGAGAGAGTTGCACGTGCAATCTACAATATTCCTCAACTGTTCATGTACGATGGAATCATAGAGTGTGACTTGATTGCTGATGAAACTTCTTTGGAGTTCTGCCCATGCGAAAAGATGGCGGTGGTTTTCTCTCGCAAGCTGGCTAGGAAATGAGCAGAAAAATAATGTTTTGGTGAGTACTTTAAACAAAGTAATATTGTTTTATAACCTTAAAAAGAAGAGAGAGCGTGAATATCCTTACTACATGTTGATATTTATTCTGTTTACAAACGGGATGATGCTACATCGTGGTTCTGATATTGTCCGCGAAGTCCAACAGCAACGAGTAGAAATGTGTTAATTTATTGTTAGCAAGTAAAAAAACAAATATGCTCATTTCAGTGAAAGCAGAGAAATATTCTGACAATGTTTGGATATTATCTTCACACGATTCAGCGAGGGGCGGTTATTTTTCACCCGAACTACATTCTAATAAGTCGCTGGACTCTAAATAGCTTTGAAAGGTAACCAGATTTTAAATGTTATTGGTAATTGCGATGATTGAATCTGGAAGCAATACTTGAATAAAATCACTGTTTTCATATATCGATGAGCTGTACGTTTGGTCTTTCCTTGTGTATGTATATTTGGTGAGAGTGAAAGTTTTAAAAGGGGTAGAATATTTTTTATGATAATTTATTGAGGTGTAATGATCCATTAAAACTGAAGAGATTTCTGCCAGAAAATAAATATTGTGCCACCCAACCCACCCCACTCCAAGATTAAGTAGAGGTGAGTCTTCTGTTTCTATTATATTGTCACATTTTAATAATATCTATGGGAGATCCTTGCCTCTAATCCTGTCATTTAAATGCACAATCTAATGCATTATACTTCGGACAGTAATTAGGATCAGTGATAACAAACAATTATGGACAAGTTAAAACCCTCGGCTTCTTTTAAATTATCACGAAAGCTAGCCAATATCTTACTCCCTTTCCTTCATCTCCCTTTCGCTTCCTTCTCTTTCTCTTTTTTTAGAATTTCTTTCAATTCTTTCAATCTTACTTTCTTCTTTTTTACTTTTGCATAGTCTTTCATTGCGTCATTCATTTCATCTTCATTCTCTCAAATTTATCCGCATATGCATACTACGCCTCTTTTTGCTTCTATGTAACTACAAAAAGGAATGAAATTAATGGAATTTTCTCCCTTTCTTTCGTTCTTCAGCTCCTCTTTTATACTTTTTGCGGCGGTGTTTCCATTTTTTGTACTAGTAACAATTGTTCCAGTTTGTTGCCTCTCCGTTGTGTTGACTTTGAACATTTCTTGAACCACTTTGGTATTTGGATTCTCTAAACTATAATACCTAAGTTGTAGACAGTTTTTATTATCCGAGATATATCTGTAGGTCGATCCACGAATATTTTCACAAAAAGCTTTTCCGGATCCATAAACTTCGCTGTAGCTGCGGCATGTGGAATTGGACCTGCATTTGTTACCAGATGGTGTCCAAACCATGTCCTTTGGCCAGTTTTTCGCACAAGTGAAGTCCTGTTCGCACATTTTGTACCATAAATCACACGAAGATGCGCATATTGGAATACCTTCGAACTCTTGCCTTGGAATGGAGTTCTTTGGAATAGCCCATGGCCCAAGATTTGGCTCACACTCATAAAAACAACTTTCATATTTAAACATCATCTTGCATCGGTAGCTCAGCGTAAACGACCCACACAAGTCCCATTTTGTTCCGTCAAGTCTTTCATTGCCATGAAAATTAATCGATTTTACTGTGTCTGCTGTACAACACGACCTCATTTGCCATTGTTGACAGAAAGAAAAGGAGTCGTTGTTACCACTAGGAGCAGCTTTTCTTCGTTTGTTATCAGAACACTGGTTCAACATATCATTTTCTTGTCGACCTGAAGAAAAAACTCCGACCATAACTCCAGAATAAATTATGGGCCATAGCCAGTTGTATTTAACCATTTTTGAACAGTAACCTAGGAAAAATAAAGATAATACGTGTCAGAAGATAGTTCAAACTCTTTTTAATACAATGGTGAGATACCCTTCGTGTGTCATGAATTTTCTATACAATGACCAAATAAGATCACATATATGTGAAAGTAATATATCACTTTACAAAGGTTTGTTCTAGCTGAAAGATCATCAAACTGCAGCTATGAACAATGTAATTTCCGTTGTTAGCTAGGTTCAAATGGCTTGACAAGAAGGAATTGTAACGTCTTTAAAACAAGGATCATAAGTGTACAAAGTGTAGGAACGGCGAGGGCATTTTAATTCATTCATTCTATTTTGGGATATTTTTAACAAAATAAGCTTCTTAGACAGACAGGTGGAATATTCTAGACGGTCGCAAACCTTTGTAGTCTGCGAAATCCAACAAGAATTCACCTCAATTTATTTCTATTATTTCACAAATGGCAATTTTGGGGACCTCTTTTCAAAAATGTAATCAAATTCGAATACCTTACAAAAACTTAACTAACAGGCACATAAAGTCCACAAATACAACGTCCTAAACATTTGCAATTATTAAATAAACCCACAAGACTTCGCACACCTTGACAGGATGTCTAATGGAGGTTGCATGTATTTTCAGTAGCACAAAGAATTCTTGTACACTGCGTGGACCTGTCTATTCATATGGAAATATTTAGGTCAAACAGTAGGTGGATTGTTCCCTCCACCCTGTCTTCGTGGTATATTGTTGAAAATTATCATTGTATAGCCAACAACATCTTTCTATTATCTCTTGGAAATAGGCAAGAAACTGAATCCAGGGCGTGCAATGTTTATATTTAAAGTGGTTGCTTCACTACGTACTCTTTTAGCTGTAATAAATAGAGGGGGGAGAGGGGGAGACGTTTATTAATTTTGGGATTTTCAACTCCCAAGCAGCTTACAAGACCCACGGCTTGTTAATTTGGGGAAATCAGCGTTGATGATGTGAAAAGAAAACATTTTACGGATTTAGTGGATGATGATGTTTTAAGTTTTTTAAAGAATTCTGAGGCAAAACTTTGCCTTGTATTAATATTTTCTCTTTTCCACAAAGTTTTTCCCAGCCTCCCCGTTTTATTCCAGCCCCCTCCATTACTACAGATGAAAAAGTAAACAATAGTAGAATTATTGGCTCCTTAAAGAATGTCTGTGTACCAAGAACGTGGATACAAAAAATTCCACTGGCCCTCTGTGAGTAACATCGGTTTGGTTAACGATTCAAGAATAGAAAAATCAACAACTGCTGATTTACATGCACAGTACCTTCGACGCCATCATGAAAGGGGAAGGGGGAAGAAAGGGGAAGGGGGAAGGAAGAGGGTGGGTGATATAACAGTTTTAAGTAAATACTTTTGATGCGGTGATTGGTAAAACACCAGCATTAACTGGTTTCATAATAGTATGTTAGGAGAATTTAATCTCATAAGAGCACCTTTGTACGGTAGTATGATATATTTAGCATTTAAAGCAGCCCAGTTCATTGTGAAGGACAAAGAAATTGTCAGGTGCTAGGAATCATGGCCAGGTGAACACAAAGAAGCGTAATACGAGAAATGTCAAATGTCAAGGCAAAAGTCCGTGGCGGATTCATTGACTCGTAGATAATTGCATGAAAGGAGTATTCATTCCAAAGCGCATGACAATAAATTGTGAACTTGCATCATTTTCATGATTAGAGTTTAATCCAAGAATAGAAAGCTCCTCAAGGCACTCCAACGCAGGACTTGCGCATAGTTTAATGAAACAACATCCAGAAGGCTGACTAAAGAAACTATTTATAACCTGACTTAAATCAAGTTTTCTTCAGAGGCTGTAATCCAAGATCAACGTTGAGCCTCAGAAGTCTTCTCACACCATCCGATGACTTTCCACACCTTTCTTGTTTATGAGCTTCATTAAGCACAAGATTCGTAAATACCGTGGTGCACAAAGCGTTCAAAACAGGCTTAACAGGCATATTTGACATAGTTTGCATACACTAGATGCATAAATTCCATGGTGCACAAAGCGTTCAAAATAGGTCATTAAGGCATATTTGACATAGTTTGCATACACGAGATTCGTAAATACCGTGGTGCACAAAGCGTTCAAAACAGGCTTAACAGGCACATTTGACATAGTTTACATACACTTGATGCGTACATTTCATGCTGCACAAACGTTCAAAATAGGTCATTAAGGCAGATTTGACAGAGTTTGCATACACCTGATTCGTAAATTCGATGGTGCACAAAGCGTTCAAAATAGGCTTAACAGTCATATTTGACATAGTTTGCATACTCCAGATACGTACATTCCATGGTGCACAAGGCGTTGAAAATGAGCTAATAAGGCATATTTGAAATAGTTTGCATACACTAGATGCGTAAATTCCATGGTGTGCAAGGCGTTCAAAATAGGCTAGTAAGGCATATTTGACATAGTTTGCATACACTAGATGCGTACATTCCATCATGTACAAAGTGTTCAAAATGGGTTATTAAGGCATATTTGACATAGTTTGCATACACGAGATTCGTAAATTCCATGGTACACAAAGCGTTCAAAACAGGCTTAACAGGCATATTTGACATAGTTTGCATACACTAGATGCGTTTATTCCATGGTGCACAAAGCGTTCAAAATAGGCTAAAAAGGAATATTTGACATAGTTTGCATACACAAGATACGTACATTCTATTGTGTATAAAGCGTTCAAAATAGGCTAATAAGGGATATTTGACATAGTTTGCACAGACTATAATACGTATATTCCATGGTGTACAAAGCGTTCAAAATAGGCTAATAAGGCATTTTTGACATAGTTTGCATACACTAGATGCGTACATTCCAGGGTGCACAAAGCGATCGAAATGGGCTTAACAGGCATATTATACATAATTTGCATACACTAGATGCCTACATCCCATGGTGTATAAAGCGTTCAAAATAGGCTAATAAGGCATATTTGACATAGTTTGCATACACGAGATGTGTACATTCCATGGTGCAAAAAGCGTTCAAAATAGGCAAAAAAGTCTTATTTTACAATGTTTGCTTACACTGGATGGGTATACTCCATAGTGTACAAAGCGTTCAAAATAGGTTAATTAGGCATATTTGACATAGTTTGCATACACTACATGCGTTTATTCCATGGTGTACAAAGCGTTCCAAATAGGCTGAAAAGGCATATTTAACATAGTTTGCATACTCCAGATGCGTACATTCATGGTGCACAAAGCGTTCAAAATAGGCTTAGAAAGAAATTTCTTCATTGCCAATTTTGCATTCGTAGCTATTTCTCGTGAACATCGTTTCTGATAATACTTCCGTGCCACTTGCGAGCTGTGCTTTTGATCTCGACTAACCATGTCTTGTTCTTCAGCAGAGAGTTTTCGTGAGCTTTCTGTCTCTACGATCTGACGATATCTTGTAGGATGAACATACTTGCCGATCGCCTGGAAAACGAGTTCCGACATGAGATTGCTGAGCTGCTTAAACTGTGTCCCATTCCTTGATACGAGCACATATTCGCACTGTGGGTTCAGCAACGGCCTTATATGCACAATGTACTCGCCAAGTACTCGTGTACTAATTTCGTCGAAAATCAAAGAATCGAACGAATATTGTTGAGCAGTTTTAAATTCGGTTTGGTCAACGAATCCACCATTTTCCTTACTATTTTCGAACATTCCAATTGTCAAGTACTGATAGGTCATTGGACGCGATCCTTTGACTCTAGTGAAAAGAAACACTGCTACAAACCGAGTTGCAAATGTCAAATCTGCCGCACTAACAGACGCCACAGGACATCCTTTGCAATCAATCACAACTTCATTGTAATGTGCAAGATGATGAGGAATTACTTGCTCCATCTCGTCCATAGTCGCCCATTGATTATTGGCTGCAAGAACGTCAACAGAAAGGTTTTTGGACCATTCGGCGATTTTCCGCTTTGCCAGTGCCCTCTTGCCTCTATTCACGTAAACTTCTGAAACAGCTAGGTTACCAAGAACGACAGCCGTCAGGCCCTGCGACTTACGAAAATCTATCAAATCAGTAATGGCATGTAGATATCCAAATTGTGCAGAGCTTCCTAATCCCCATTCATTTCCAATGTGCTCAATAAAATTGCAAACAAGTCCCGCAGAGCCAATGCAATAGTCAATATGTTCATTGGTCAATTGTTCGTCGTCATCTTCGCTGCAAAATTTTAAAAATTTCATCATACGTGTTGCATTTTGTAAAGCTTGTGGCTGTAACATGCCACCTCCGCACACAGCACATAGCCAATCAACGTAGTCCTTTCCAATTCCATTTGACAAGGAAAAAAGAGCTTTCTTTGTTGTATCGGCACGCTTTTTTGAATCATTGCCATATTTGGACTTCCTTGGATCACTTTCTTGCTGGATACATTGCTCAATCAGTCTTTCAGATGGCTTTTCATCAAAGAAATAATACCAACGATGTTTAGTATCCACGTGTTTTCTGCAGCCCCGCTTACTGTAAAATGTTCGATTCTCACATTGTCTCACCGGACAAAGAAATTTGTTGTCTGTAGTCTCTCGAAGGATCAACGTTCTCTTGTGATGTCTGGCGCCGCCTGGACGCCGTCGCCCGCACCGGGGCAGAGCACCACGACGACCGTGTCGACCGCTCCAAGGACATCGTACTCGGCCTGGCCGACCCCGACGGTCTCCAGCAGGATCGAGTCGAGCACGAAGGCGTCCATGACGTCACAGGCGTCGACCGCGGCGCGCGCCAAGCCCCCGTGGCTGCCGCGGGAGGCCATCGAGCGGATGAACACCCCCTGGTCCAGGGTGCGGTCTTCCATCCGGATCCGGTCCCCGAGGAGCGCCCCACCGGTGAACGGGCTCGATGGATCCACGGCGAGGATCCCGACCGTGTCGTCGCGCTCGCGCGAGAGGCGGGCCATCTCGTTGACCAGCGTGGACTTGCCCGCGCCGGGCGGCCCCGTGATCCCCACACGCCAACCGCGACCGACGCGCGAGTACAGGTTCGACAGCGCCTCGGGGAAGCGCTCGTCGCCGTTCTCGGCCCAGGTGATCAGCCGCGCCATCGCGGTTCGATCTCCCGAGAGAAGCCGCTCGGTGATGCTGGCCGTAGGAGTCAAGAGTCGACTGCCGTTGCTGGACTCAGGATCCCTGCTGAATGAGGTTGCGGGCGATCACGAGGCGCTGGATGTCCGTCGCACCCTCGTAGATCTCCGTGATGCGGGCGTCGCGGAAGAGGCGCTCGACCTCGAAGTGGTCGGTGTACCCCGCGCCACCGTGGATCTGCAGACTCTCGTCAGCGCAGTAGTTGGCCATCGTCGAGGCGAAGAGCTTCGCCTGGGCGGCGGCGCGGCCGCACGGCTCACCGCGGTCGCGCAACCACGCGGCCTTCTGCACGAGCAGCCGGGCGGCGTCGATGTGCGTCGACATGTCCGCGAGCTTCCACTGCGTCGCCTGGAACGAGTTGATCGGCTTGCCGAACTGCTCGCGCACGGCCGAGTACTCGAGCGCCGCGTCGAGGCACGCACGGCCGATGCCGACGGCCTGCGAAGCGGTGCCGATGCGCCCGCCGTCGAGGGTGTCGAGCGCGATCGGGAATCCGCGGTTGAGCTCGCCCAGGACCTGGTTCCCGGAGACCCGGCAGTCGACGAACTCGATCTCGACGGCCGGGGAGCCGCGGATACCGACCTTCTTCTCCTTCTTGCCGATCTTGCATCCCGGCAGGCTGGTGTCGACGAGGAAGGCGGAGATGCCCTTCGAGTTCGGAACCGAGGGATCGGTCCGGGCGTACACGACCACGAGCCCCGCCATCGATCCGGTCGTGACCCAGATCTTCGTGCCGTTGAGCACCCAGTCGTCGCCGTCCTGCTCGGCCTTGGTCACCAGCGCCGCGGCGTCCGAGCCCGAGCCGGCCTCGGTCAGCGCGTAGTGTTCTCTTTCTTTCTTTTCATATGTTTTCTTTTCTAATTTCGAAATGATTCAATTGTTTCTTTAGATATAAGGTCGATTCTCTTACATTTTCTGGGGTTAATTGGTATAATTTATCTGACAACTAATTCCAACCGCTCTAAGTAGCAGTCCTCTTACCCTGTGACGTCATTTACGTCTGGTGAAACGCTAGGGATAAGTAATCAAGCTTGTCTGATAAGTACTCTTGGCAGGCTCGAACGAACTAGGCGAGACTGTTTACTCTGTGGTTTCACAGTCTAGGTTTCCCTAATACCTAGAGTCCCGCATGTCATTTGAGGCTCATTAAAATTTGGGCTAAGATAAGCTACTTCTGCGTTAACTACGATAAAAAAAATAAGGTGCAGAATGGTACTTTGAGACATGCTAACTTATTTTGAGATGCATATTTGTGGGAAAGCGGTATCCACTGTCGGATAAGTATTTGTTTTATTTCCTCCCCCTAAGCAAATGTGTATTGTTCCATTCACAATGAGATTTGACTAATATTGAGAATTAGCTATTGCTAATTCCAAGCCAATCAGAACTTTAGACGAATTATTATCACAAAAAGTAATATCACGGTTGAAGTGGCTGTGCTCAAAACCCTTTTTACCCCTTCCTTTAGGTGTTCAAGACCCCCTCTGCGCCTCTACGGTTTACATCTTTTCTCAGGACACCTAGACTTCATAAATTATATATGGGAATAAAATTTATTGTTTCTAAACACTTTACAATACTGCTGAAAGACAGACAATCGAGTAATGAAGAAAATAAAAGAAAAATAAAAAAAAATAATAAAAGAAAAAACAATTTTTTTTTCGAGTAATGAAAAAAAGTAAATAAGTGCCATCCACAATATGAGTTATAAACTAATGACACTGCACATTCCATTAAAAATTCAAAACTAGCATGTACCTTGGCTTTCTGGCCTCTTCGTCATGTGTCTAAATTCAAGCTGAAGGCAAATTTTAATCACTCAATGTCGGAAAAATTAATTTGGTAAAGATTGTATCTAAAAAATGGCACCGTACTTTTTTTTTATTATAGCAGAAGATAAGGTTTGAGAGGGGGGGGGGATTTGTAAATTTCTGAATTTTTTTAAGACACATTACGTAGTTATCTTACGAACGTCAAAAGGATACCGAAAAAACTAATAAGGTTAATACCTTTGTAAAAAAAAAGGGCCTTGCCTAACTTTTGGTAAGATTCTCTTCGGTCAAGATAGAATAGGAGCTTGGATGGGGGAGGGGAGAGAGAACTGCCACTGTAAAACGGAATAATATGATAAACGCTGAAGTAAAATTTCGATTTGTTGCATTTTAAGAGAAAAAAGAACTACACTGTCAAGAGAAAACATGATGGATTGGTTTATCGACCAGGTTAAAAGTGTCCAATGCTGCTCAATTATGTTAATAATATGTAATATTGAATGTAACATTGTTTCAATAGAATATCTTGGATTTTTTTCAAGATTTAGAGGCAGATAAATGGAATTCCTATTTTCAAAGTCGGAGACAGTTGAATGACATTTTTCCAAAGTCAGAAACATGTGAACCAGAATTTTTTTCAAAAAGTTGTAAAACCCAAAGAAAAATTTCTTCAGGACATTCAAAAGTTAAAGACCTGTGAATGAGACTTTCTTCAAGTCCGAAACGTGCGAATCTGATTCTTTTTTTAGAGTTAGAGACAAATAAAGAGAACACAGAAAACTGAACTTTTTCAAAAGTTAAAGGCAGATGAATTATGCAATTTTTTTAAAGTCAGAGACAGGTGAACGACATTTTTCCAAAGCCAGAGACAAGTGAGCAGGAATTATTCCTGTCAGAAATATACAAACTAGAATTTGTTTTGAATATAAAAAAGACCCATTGATCCGTCGGATTTTTTTCAAGAGGCAGAAGAATGGTATTTGCAGTTTTTCAGTCAGAGACAGGTGATGAACAGTTTTTCAGTCAGAAGCATGCGAAGTTGAAAAAGACAAATATGATTTCTTCAGGGCAATCAAACTTTAAACACATGTGAATGTAATTTTCAAAAGCTAGAGACACATCAATAAGATTTTTCAACAATCAGACACACTTGAATGGGATTTGCTTCAAAGTGAGAAACATGCGCACCGAATTCTTTTCTAAAGTTAGAGATATATGAATTGAGATTTTTCAAAAGTTAGAGTCAGGTGAATGGGAATTTCTTCAAATGTCAGACACATAAACATAACTTTCAGGGTTCTTGTCAATTTCAGAGACGAAAGAAAGGGAATTAACTCATAAGTTAAAAGAAGTATAGAAAAAGATTTTTTCAAAAGCCTAAGTCACATGAATGATACCTTTTTTTAAAGTCAGACACAGTTGATCGACATTTTTCCGAAGCCAGAGATAGGTGAACGAGAATAATTTCAAAGTCGGAAAATACAAACCAGAATTTTTTTCAAAAGTTAAAAAACCCAAAGATTTGTCGGATTTTTTTCAAGCGCTAGATGAATAATATTTTCAGGTTTTATCAAAATCAGAGACAGGTGAACAAAATATTTCCAAAGTCAGAAGCATGCGGACCAGATTTTTTCTAAAGAGTTGAAAATACAAACAGAACTTCATCAGGAAACTCAAACGTCAAAGACATGTGAAAGGAATTTTCGAAAGCTAGACATGCATCAAGGAAATTTTTAGTCCTTTGCAAAGAGGGTCTAGGGACCCCACTAGGGGGTATTGGAGACTTAAATGGGGAAAAATAGAGGTGTGGGGCGTGAGAACTCACGATAAGTAGGTAGGCATTGAGACACTGTTAATAGGTCAATTTTGAGAATGCAATTAGTACTATCCTATCATCTGAAGTTTTTGCTCAATATTTTTTGATTTTTTCTATTAGCCTACCAGCAGTTTTTGCGTTGTTGCAGTTTTTGCAAAATAAAATTTTGAGTTTTGGCTGTTTTGACTGGAAAGGAAAGTATATAAGCTTTAAAAAAAAATTTCCAATGCCATCTTTCATGTCAAATTCAAATCATTAGCATATCCGTTCTAGCGGCTACGTAAGATTGTACCCCAGGGGACTCTGGGCGTGACCCTCCCCCCTCCCCAAAAGAAACAGCTTTTTAACATTTTTTTCCCAAAATTTTTCTATACCACTTTTTTCAATATTTTCCCGTAAGTCTATATATAATTCACTTACTTTACTTTATTCTTGTCGAAGATTCCCGCCTCTTCATGAGGTTTTGAATCCCCTTTCAAAACGAGATCTTGCATTCTTCTCTGGGTCTCTGTTTTTGTAACATTTCTGTTTGACTTTGGTTTGCATGAGACACCAATAAAAGAACAAAAAAAAATAATCACAAAATAACACGCATAAACTCT
Organism: Alatinidae sp. Z8VKAUB7J3; assembly: GCA_010016025.2. Taxonomy (NCBI): domain Eukaryota; kingdom Metazoa; phylum Cnidaria; class Cubozoa; order Carybdeida; family Alatinidae; species Alatinidae sp. Z8VKAUB7J3. The sequence goes on along the minus strand of JAAAKM020073195.1, from coordinate 82,650,441 downwards.
GGGGGCGAAAAATCTTATTAAATCTTTGAATATAGCATAGAAAGTCGTATTAGAAACATTTTTACAATATTATCCTAAAACACCCGAATTTTTATTAATAAACAACCGTGGTTGAAAATCACTCCACAAAATGTACTCTAATTTATGCCCAAGATATACTATAGTTACATCCAAGGCCATATCCAGAGAGGGGTGCTGTGTTCGACTTCATCCGTCGAATTTTTTGTTCAACTCATAAAAAAGTAACAAACCTGCATGTAAACCAATTTTTGATGCTTTTTGTAAACTTTTAACCATTAATTTCGCTATTTCAAAATCTTTCTTTTTGGATCTTGTAAAGTTAGGCTTTAAATCTCTGCTCTGACTAATCGATCATAAATTTTATGCTCGAAAGTTCAACTCGACAAACGATAAACGGAGTAAATAATTGACGCTGTAGTCTTGCGTAACTTTGAATTTATTCACGAGTGTTACCACACTATGGCACATACATCAGACTTTGCGGGCCCTGTTAGTTTGTATGTTTCTGGAACACCCAAGGCAAAAAATAAATGTTCTTCAATTTTTTATAAAGTAACCACAAAAAAACTATTAATTGTTCTGTCCTGAATCATTCTCAACTGTGTTTGAATGACGAAGTTATAAATTTCTACAGCAGGCAAACCTTCTACTGAAAACGGTGCTGACATTGTTCCCCATAGGTCGAAAATAAAATCTCAGCCAATCCCTTTGCAATTCATGAGGTCTTTCCCAGCACGCAAAGGTCACATAATGGGAGAAACTCAGTTACCCAACTGCCTGCAAGTCCTATGGACATGGTCATTTATAAATCTTTGGAAACCTTTTATTTTGACTCTCCGATCGCCTTCAAGTGGATTACAGAACTGATAGACTATTCGAAGCACCCTCACTTTACTACTTACCTTAGATCTACCCTAAGATGGATTATAGACTCTCTATGAACAGATGGAATGACATAATATTTAAACAATGCTGGAAAAGGGTTACACAAGGTTTGCCTCTCACTGAGACTATCTCTCATGACTTTACTCGTATTAGCCATGGCCCTCAAGTTTTTAATCACTTCTACCAAGTAGATTTTAATACATATATATACAATGTAACACATGTGTAATATACTTTTTAAAACCCTTAAAAGAGTAACAAAACTACTCTGAAAGAAATGTCACACAACTTGTCCGGTTCTAAGTTCTTCCTTTCAACTTCCATAAACGGGTAAAGGTCAGGTCAGCAACTTTTGGTTTCGGTAAGCTCTGAGCAGCTAGAGTGCACAGCGAGTTTGTGTAGGCTGTTTTTTCTGAATTATAACAGGTACTCTCATCTTCACCAGAACCACATCTATCAGCACATTCTTGTTATTTTCACATAGCGTTCTTGCTTTGAAAGCTGGGTGAGCAACATTTGCAAATTCAAACTCTCTGAAGGTATCAAAACGTTTCTCAAGGCCAGCTAGGACTGTGTCCACAAGAGCATTTGCATTTTCTAGGGCACTTCAACTTTTGATTTCTCCTACATTCATTTTTAGTTGTGTCAGGACAGAAAATGCACTGTCTAAGAAACAACCCTTCTCACCTTGCAATCTGTCTAAAGCTTTTGTCCAGTGACTCAGTAACTTTCACATATTCAGCCAACAGCTTGATTTCAGCAATTTTGAGTCTTGGGACATTTCATGGTTGCATTTACCGCTGCAACCATGAAATCCGTGTGTGTGTACGCACGAAACTAAGGACAAAGATAAAATATTATAAAAAAGGAATTCAAATTCTCAGTTTAAGAAATTTTCTTAGTAAATAATAACAGAAGTAGAGATTTAATACCCAGTGAAACTAAAAAAGAAAGTACAAGGACAAAGAAAGTATATTTTCATCGAAAAAATGGACTTCTGTTTTTGGGCTGAAATATAAAGAGATGAAATTTGGAAAAAAATACCTTCAACTAGACAATATATTGCAGTGATTAAACACAAGATAAGTTTCTGAATACAATTGAAATGAAAAAGTCTCAACAAACAAACAAAAGCAACTAGCTTCATCTTACGAGTCTTACGAGTATTATGATGCATGTTCTCATTTCCTGTTCTGTTTCAGATTTCTGTTGCTGTTACTAAGCAAAACAAAAAACTATAAAATGTAAAATAATTTCGCATATCTCAACATATAAGATAATCTAAATGGAAAGAAAAGTCTCTATCTAAAAATTTAGCCGCTAGTTCGCTATCTCTAGAGTAGTTTGATGAAGTGTGCTAAGAAGAAGTGCTGACTACTTAATTAATAAAGATATGGAACCAATTACACAACAAATCCCATGGGAGCAAACCGATATGATCAAACACAGATGTTGGTAGGAACTGATCAAACTAATGAGCATTTGTCCTCTGGACTTGAGGAGGCTGAACTTATTATTGAAAAAGCTAATGTCTGTATGGGACATCTGACACAACGGTTTGCCAGCTTAATTCAGATAGAAAGGGAGATGATGCTAAGGATTGAAAGGAATATTGACGTAACTAATGTCGACATAGAAAGTGGAAAGCGGTTAGTAAAGTCTTTAGCTGTTATGAATGTCTTCCTAATATTTTTTTGGATTGTTTTGTTGTAAATCTGTTGGAAAGTCGGTATGATACTTGGCATTTCTTTGTGCTTGGTTTTCTTTTTCATGTCGTATTATTTACTTTTCCTCTCACCAGGGATTGTTCAAACCCATACAATGTAATCAAGAAAACACATTGGTTATAAAAACTATTATCTCTTCAGTATTCGAGATTTCTATTCTTTTTTCTTTAACTTCTTTCTTCTTTAACTAGCAAGCTTAACTCATGAAAAAGTCAAAACTCATAGATAATGAATCTATTGGCATAAATCAGGTTAGTGTTTTCTGGGCAACCCAATGTGTTGCAGCTTCTTTGTTCCGCTTCTTTGACAACATTTTCTAAACATTTTGATACTGTTTCTCCTCTATCAACTAAAACCTATTGGTACTATCTCCTCGAATTTATAAAATGGGATCCAAAAGTAGTTTTGCTTCAAGAAAAATTATGAAACGTTCCTAGAAGATGGTGTCAAGGTTTTAGTGTTTACCATCTACAAGCCAATGTTGTGTTACCATGCCCCAAAACATTAGACCCGTCATTTTTTATATATATTAATGATAAGAATAATATAGTTCCGGAAACGAAACCCGAAAATGATCAGAATTTATACCGTGTAGGAGGGGCACTTCCACTTACTTATCCACACCTCCACCTCATTGTCACAGAAACTTCGGAGGTTGCTCATTAGATTTGATATTGAGAGTTCAAGTCCTTTTTTGTAAGTCGAGAGTGGAAAACCGGAAAAGTTGCATGGCGGTGAGCCACAGGCGTGTGATCAAAAAAGAACAGTAACAAGAAGATGCATGAGACACACCTGCCACATGCGGTAAAGAAGGCGAGGAAGGAGAGCGTGGCGCCAAGAGATTCGTAGTACACAACGGCGTGGATGCTTCGCATGATGACGACGACGACGATGACGACGATGACGATGACGATGAACCTCCCAAAAAACCTGCTGCGAAACCAACTGCTATTGGAAAACAAGTGAGATGAATAAGAAATCGCAGTCAAACTATTTTCTTTAATTTATTGCAATACAAAATTAACCCATAACACGCAATATATTTTCGAATATACAATTTCGACTGATCTGTCAATAAGGAAACTTTTTAATACCATCACACGTGTTCTCTTTTTTTGTTTTTTTGATGGCTTTAGTGACAAATTATCTAGCATTGCATATGTAATTGTAAATCCATGTCCAACCATAGTAGCATCTTTGTTGTAATTTTCTTTGTGGGGTACAAATTCATCTGCTAAATCTTTAATTTTTTTTGTTTTAAGATCAAATAATCTGATTTTTTTGCCATTTTCTAATTTGATGATGGCATCACCACTCAAACCTTGAATTGAAAAGTTCTCAAAGAATCTAATAGTTCCGCCTTCTTTCAATTCAATAACAGAATCATAAGTGAATTTTCCTCCATAGAATAAAACTTCTCTAGCAGAAATTATAACATCATCTTCAACATTCAAAACAATTACAGAATCCGCTTCAAGTAAGACTGTATTAACAAGATTTTCAGCAATTATTTTTCCATTTGGTGCTGAAATATGTGTTCTATGTTCTTGAACTTGGAATACTCCAACACGCACATGATCTTCAATTCGAAATTTTCTACCATAAACATTTCCAACAACTGCATTACCATTATCGATAGTAATTTTTGCGCCATTATCAATTTTGTATTTATTTTCTAAAGGATTGATAAATTTGAAATCTCCTTTTGTTAGATGAATATTTGTTTGGTATTCTTTAGTCCACGATGGGCTTGTAATACTGCCTTGCATAATTATTGGACCATCATAAGTAAAAGTTCCCGCCATAAAATTTCCCTTTATTGATAAAGCACCAGTTGCTTTTCTTTCCAATTCAATTTCTCCTAATGTTTTTGAACCAAATAATCTAGATGCAGTAGTGTTTGTATTATTCAACGATGATGCCCATTCTTCTGCAGTTTTCATTTCTTTGAAGAGTTCTTGGCCTAAAATCTGATTCTTTCTTCTAACATCAGCTTCAGAATCACCTGAATATACTTTGGAATTTTTTAATTTTTCATTATCAGTCTCTGGATTCATGCTCGGCTACGCGCTGCAAAAGGGGCATATCCCCCTGTCCCTGGAGGCGGTGGAGCGGGCGATCGAACTCAACGCCGTCGCCGTGGACTTTAACAAGCAGGCCCTGCTCTGGGGCCGCCGGGCCGCCCATGACCTGGCCACGGTGGAGAAGATCGCCACGCCGCCGGCGCCGAAGCCGGTTCCAAACTCGAAAAAGCCCAGCGACTCGGCGTATCGATACTCACAGAAGACGAGTTGAAATCCCTCACACAGGCCAGCTCTTCCTAAGCCCGACTCAGAGAGCGCGACCTCACCTGCGGAGACGCCGGAGCCGGTTTGTTCTTACTCAAACTCACCCACAAACCGCCGCCGATCGTCACGACCAACCCGGTCAACTGAGCCGCGTTAATCACTTCGCCCAGGAAAGCCCATCCCAACACCACGGTGGTAACCGGCCCGACCGTACTCATCACGGCAAAACGCTGAGCGCCCGCTCGCTTCAATCCGATCCCCATCAAAAAGGCCGGTAGAATCGTCCCAAACACAGCTAACACCCCGGCATATCGATAAGCACGCGGTTCGACCACGGCCAGATTGCTCCATCCCCCCGAAACGAAGAAGTGAATCAGCGTAAACACGCAGGAGACACACAGCACATTCGACGTGAACCGAATCGCACCAACGGATCGAATCATATCTCCGCTGTAGAGCACAAAGGCCGAATAGCTCAAGGCACTCAACACCACCATCGCCGAGCCAAACACCAACGCGCCGGAATCTCCCTTGACCTGAATCTCACCGGAGTACGCCAACCCAATCCCCACATAGGTCACGGCCACCGCCGCCCAAGTCTTCCCGCTGGCCCGCTCCCCAAACAAGACCCTGCCGCCCAACACCACAAACGTCGGATAACAGTTGGGAAGCATGCGTTCCAAGCCCACGCTGACATACTGCAGGCCAATGAAATTCACCAACGGCGAGAAGTAGTAGCCAATCACCCCAAACACCAGCACCGACAACCACTCGGATCGCGTCCACGCCCGTTCGGCCCGGACGTTCAAGACAACCGCCGTCACGAGAAAGACGGGCAAAGCCAGCATCATCCGGAGCGCCAGCAACCTCAACGGCTCCACGTTCGCCAAGTATGAAAGCTTGATGAAAACGCCTTTGGAGCAAAAACAAATGGAACACCCCGCGACAATCGCAAAGGTCACAAACGGATTCTTGTCAGTCGTATTCATGGTTAGAGCACAAAAAAACCCGCTCCAGTATTTTGGAGCGGGTAGTTGAAAATCCGGTATTATCGAATTACGGATCAACGAGCCACGACTCCAGAACACGGTAGAATAAGCCAGGACGATAATTGGTAAAAAAGAATTACCATTCTAGACATTATTCCTATCAATTTGGGATTCAGATTTCAAATTACTATTTGGTCACACTTAGGTTCCTCCTCTACAATGTACTAGTTTCTCAGATATTTGGACAATCCTTTTCTGGAGGCCAAGTGCATTTTTTAGAACTGGAGGCCGATTGCATCAACACGCCAAAGAGTACAATAAGGCCATTATCTTTCAAGGATGTGATTCTGGCAAGGTCAACCAAGATATCCGAAATTCAAAATTTTTGTGCAAGTCATGACTTTGACCGAATTTTCCGAAATTTAATAGCACATATAGGTCAGACTTACAAGTGAGTTTCAGATATCTATTGCCTAAGCCAACATCCGCTATATTCTTGTCATACACGGCAGTCAGAATGGCTGCGGGGCAATACTTCCCTTCTTGTTGCTCAAACAAAATTTCTGAAATTTAATTTGTGCGTTTTAGTCTTACGAGAGAATGAATTTGGCAGATGCTCTAGTTTCAAGAACGTATACAGACGGTACGTGTATAATTCGACAAGGAGACCCTGCTGATGGTATGTTCTTTGTAGAAGATGGTTTGCTCAGAATTTCTATTGTCGGAGACAACGGACAAGAAGCAGAAGTAAGCTCTTTAAAATTTTACTTTTCACTTAAGTTTTATTTTGAAAATTGACATTTTATTACTGATCATTTTCAACCTAGGTACTTGCAGCCAAACTTGTGGGGACAGAGAGATTCTTTAAAAGACCTTGACCTTTCTTGACCAGAGCCTAGAGATTCTTTGGGCTCTGGTCAGGAACATAAAAATATTGTAACAATTATGGTAGTACAGATTGTCTCCGTGCTTGTCTGAGTCTGTTGCTACAAAGTTACCCTTTGACCATTTTTTCGTGTCTTTGACATTTTATTCCGAAAATTATTATTCTGGTGTGCTTCCATAATAGCTCCAGGTCAGGGGTATATCCAGGATTTTCGTTAGGGGGGAGGATTCTTTTAGGGTGAAATTTTTTATCAAAAAAGATTTATGAAACACACCAAATATTGGTTTATATGCATTTTTACGAGTCGGGTGGAAATAATGTTTTATTTTTTGCGCTAACCAATGCTTTGGTTTTCGAGATCTAACATCGTTTTCCCAGTCACCAAGAAGCTGATTTTAGGTTCAGCCAGACAAGAGGCTCTAGGATATCCGCAGCATTTCTTGGCATTGTTCCTTATATTTGGGTGCATTGCATTTATCTTAGTTAGCACATTAAATAAAAAAAAAACAAGTTTTTTGAAATGAAAGTAAGGAGCGACATTAAAACTTAAAACGAACAGAAATTGCTCCGTATGCTAGTTGGTGAAGCCAAGACCAGAGGAGTTTTCGGACTTTTCAAAGGCCAGAGATTTATTTTTCTTAATGACATTCTAATAGCATGGAAAAGAACGATTATTGAATGACCCGTTGTTTATGTTAAGAGGTGAACCAAGGCCAGAGGTGTCTTTGGAGATTATTCTTAGGCCAGAATTTAGTTTTTCCTAATGAAACTCTAATAGCATAAAAAAGAACGACTCTTGAATGCCACGCTGTTTACACTAGAAGGCGAAAGCATGACCAGAATAGTTCTTGAGATTTTTAATAGGTCAGAGATTCAGCAATCGGACTTTTCTTTTTTTTCGTTTATCCAAATATAAAGTGGGGATCTACATTAAGACTAAAAACGGACAGAAGTTGTTTCGTACATGAGGGAGTAAACCTCTACTCATTACCTCAGTATTTACGTTAAGAGATGAAACCAGGATCCGAGGAGTTTGTGAGATTTTCCATTGACCAGAGTTTCTTTTTCTTAATGAAATTCTAATAGTATGGAAAAGAAAAACTATTTGATTTTTTGAGATTTTTCATAGGTCAGAGATAAAATAATGGAACACTTCTTTAATTTTTTGTTTATTCATTTAATGGAAGGAGCTGGATTAAGACTAAAAAATGAACAGATGTTTTTTCGTATATGAGAAGATAGACCTCTACTTAATACCCCGAAATTAACGCTGAATTTTTTTCATGCACTGAAAAAACTTTTCATTCCAATTCAATGAACCCTACCCCCTACGTTACCTTCATATCCATGTCTTTCATTGAATAAATAAAAACAGGTTTATTCAAGTATTGTAAGGAGCTACATTAAGACTAAAAACAAACAGAAGTTGCTCTGTATGATGAAGACCTTTACCTGTTGCCTCGCTGTTTACACTAAGAGGTCAAACAAATACCTGAGGAGTTTCCTTAGATTTAATATAGGTAAGGATTTATTTTCTTAATGAAATTCTGATGTTATAGCAAGGAACATCAATTTTCCCAAAGAAGAGAAGTTTTCAACTTTTGATCTGCACAGATTCAAAATACATTTGATTTTAAAGCTAACAAACTGTTTCGAGTTTTTTCGTTCACGATATTAAATACTTCGCTCACGTCCCTATTGCGTTCATTTATCAATTTACAGTCATCGATGGCGTCGTTATTATTTTCCTAATGGTTATAGATGACACCACAACAGATTTTTCACTTAAATCAATTACGCTAACTGATTTTGAGTTAGTTTTATTTGGGTTCAGTAAATTCTTGTTGACACAGCTGTATGAGCTTGTGAATTGGGCCATTCGTCAGACACTCAAAGCAGGCAGGCCGTTCTATTGCCAGTGGTATGCTAAAAGCTTGGAACAAAACAGTGCAGAGATTAATTTTCTGTTTGTTACTCTGTATTCTTTTAAGTTTATATAGCACTGTTTTTCAATAAGATTATGGTAGATAAACTGGATTGGTTTCTTTGCCTAGTTCTTCAAATCGTTTCCATGTAGTTCTCGAACTGTCTGGGTACAAATTTATTTTCATATTCTAATTCTTCGCCCTTCCCTTCCCGGAAATGCTTACTTGAGGTCCCAGCCTTTGTCAAATTCATGGCTCATTTTGCTTATATTATATTTTTGATAAAAAAAAATTTCACGTTTATTTTTGTTTGTTCAGATTTAACTCCTCATTCTTCTGTGTTTTAATAAGGGCTGTAAATTTGTTTCAGGAATAAGACTTTTAAGTACAATAAAAAGCCTTCATTCTTTAGATTTCTTGTTCCAGGATAAAACTTTGATACGTAGTCAGTTACGCGATTTAAATATCTTGTAGCTAATGTACATAGGTGTGCTCCTTCAAGAATGGCTCTAATATAAGTGTAAAATTCTTTGCAGTGAAGAAGAAAAGAAAGACTTTTGAACTTGTAAGAAGGTGTACCATACTCTAGACATTTATTTATCTGTGATAACACATTCAAGTTCCAATAGAGAAAAAGATTATATAAGTAAAAAGTGCATTAAGATATTATCTGAAAATATAATCGAATCTATTATCGAAAATATTATCGATTATTATCTGATAATACTCTCTATAGCCTTACTTAAGAAGCAGGTGCACTACAAATGTGACCAAATTCTAGCAGTCGATCTTCCCCCTGCGTGTCAATTATTACAGCCATTCGGGAAAACACAATTCATTTCATGATTCTAGCATGCGATACAGTGAATTCCCAAATTGGGAAACAGCTTATGACGTGAAAAGTACTACCCGACACAAAATATTAGAAAGGTTTTCATAGTCCAACTGGTTAACGCTCCATTCCATTGAGGGGGATCCCTTTCGAATCCTAATGTAGACACAAAATCTTTCAAATATAAAGGTTCCCTGACAAAAACGTCTTGAAAGAAAATGAAATCCAGAAGAAAAAACGCCTTGAAAGAAAAAAAAAACGAAGAAAAAAATATCTTAAAGAATTATGTAACACCGATGCGCGTGCCGTTAGAACGTAACAGCCTACATGTAAGCTGTCATTACGTAACATCCCATGTGATTGCCATCATTACGGAGCATCCCATGTTTGCACCGTCATTACGTAACATCCCACGTGTGCATCGTCATTACGTAACATCCTACCTATGCTCTGTCGTTGCGTAACACCCACATGTGCGTCGCCATTACTAAACATCTCTCCGTCACAAGTTTGAGAAAATTTGTAAAGAGCCTTAATTTTGGAAAAAAAATCCATGAGTGATGTTATATTTATGAGAAAACTTCAAGAGAAATGGGCATTTTTACCTCAGGAGTGGCTGTATCGCTTTTAATGTGTATTACGCCGGCAAAATTATACAAGAAACATAGAAGTATAAAATACCAAATATAATGAGTTTACTTAGAAAAGGCGTGTTCAGCAGCTCATGATACTATGAGAACAAAAACGTAGATTAGCGATATGAACAAACAGGACCATCAACAGACAAGGACCATCAACTGAGAAATGCAAATTCACAATGGGTGAAAATGAACAACTGAGAAAATCAAATGTGAGAGGAATAATCATAGCAGCTAGAGCAAAGAGCATTAGAAACATCTGAAGTAATGATAAACGAAAATGAAAAGCAAAGAACTATGCCGTTAAAAGATAAGCGGCAGTGAAAATTGTAACGAGTCAAAAACAAAAGTGAGGAACAAAGAAATATGTGGTTACAAGACATGGGGCAATGAAGATTAGAACAAATTAAAAACGAAATTGAAGAACAAAGAAGACGTTTTAAGCAGTTTTAAATACCTAGAGAACAAAAACAAGAATTAACAATTGTTCAGAATGAACAAACGGATTAAATAAGACAAGGTTAAGAGGACGACTTTAAAAGTGTAAAATCATGGGTGAAAATAAACAGCCAAGAGCATTAAGTGCGACAAGACCAATCCGAGCAGCTAAGGTAAAGAGCATTAAAAGATGTCTGAACTAGTGATAAACAAAAATAAAGAACAAAGAAATGTGTGGTTAGAGTACTTGTAAAAAGGACAATTACAACGGGCCAAAAATTGAAGAAAAAAGAAATATGCGATTAAAAGATAAGGAAGGTTCTTTGGCATTATCATGAAACGAAAAGCTTAAGAGACTGCAAAAGCTGTCATAATACATAGCCATTCCAGCGGGAGATCCATCGCTCAGAAATGTTTCGCTCTTGATTGTTGGGAGGTTTCTATTCCACGCTGTCCTCTTTTTTTGTCCAAAATTCTTTGTAGTATTTACCAACGAAAAAAGATACTAGCATAAATTTCCCAGCCTTCTCCATCCAAATCATCGATTAATTAAGATCTCCCTCCTCCTCTTGGTACTAAATATACATTGCTGCTATTAAAACTATATGCTTGCTGCCTTTTTACGACAGTAGTTACTCTCCGAGCATACAGAAGGTCAACACAATGTATTCAATTTATTAATTCTATTAACCCGCCTCCTCATCCAAAGTCTGGTAGAGTAGGGCAACCAGACGAAAATGCAAGAAATTAATGCATTAAGTTTAAGGAGAGTAACTCACAGAATAAACCCGTCCGCGAATATCGAACAGCGTGCTATAAGGTTCACGAGGACGCAACGTTGTGCGCGGCGTATCAGAATCAAACAAATTCGTCACACCTAAACTGACTTTACCTTCCCATGGTGTTTGATAGGTGTAAGTCAGGTTATGGGCAGTAAACGAATCTAATGAGTCCACCACCTCTGCTTCACCGTTGGCATTAGTGATGGTATCTTCTTGCGACGCGATCCAATATGAGTAGAGATTCACAGAATGCTCATCGAAGCGCCATGTTAACGAGGTGTTTACTCGATCCTGCGGTCGATCAACCTCACCCAATTCGTCTTCACCCAAAATGGTTTCACCATCTGAGTTGATGAAGCTGGTACGGAACTTCTGCATGTGTGACCAGTGTAAGTCTACTTCTAGTTCACCAAAACCAATGTCTGTCTTACCTTGAATACCCAGTTCCCACCCGGCAGATTCACGTAGACCAGCGTTAGCAATCGGACTAATGATTTCGTCGATATTGTTTCCACCGCGATAAATGATACTTACACCAGGCAAACGAGAAGAAATATCAGTGCTATCACCAAACTCTTGCCATAGTTGAATTTGCATCAACTGAATCACTTCTGGCGCTATATCAACAATTCGGTTTTCAACATCAAGTGTCCAAAAATCGAAAGTTGCAGACCAACCCTCAGTAAATTGCCAAACAGCCCCCACATTAAAGTTCTCAGATTCTTCGGGCTCCAAGTCTGGGTTACCACCGGAAGTACCCCAGTATTCATCACTGATATTACAATCTTCTAGTGCGATACCGCTGCGGTAACATTCAATAAAGTTGATTTCATTGTCGCGATAGCCACGTGCTCTATCGCGGTATAGATCCGTCAATAGTGGTGCCTGGAATCCCGTTCCAGCAGACGCTCGCAACATCAACGAATCAATCGGACGATAAGTTAGATTCATTTGAGGATTAAACGTACCACCAAAATCACTGTAATCGTCGTAGCGCGCTGCGACATTGATATCTAAATCTTCGATAAGTGGGATATATACTTCGGCAAATACCGCATTTATAGAACGAGAACCTTCGCCACCGCTACCACCATTACCGCCACCAGTGTTGCCAGCTGAAGCCTGAGCATCGATAAATGAACTGTATTCCTCTTTGGTAGAATACGCGCCGATATAGGTAGAAAGCATGCCACCATCTAGCTCAAACAAGTCAAGTTGCAAACCACCACGCAACGCTCGTTGTTCTGTGTAACGGCGTTTATCGAAGTTAGCTCTGACATCTTCAGGCGGTAAAGAGTCGGGATCTCGTGGATCCCATCCGCTCCACACCTGGTCGGAGATCGCTGGCTGTGTCAGGTGAAGGGCATCGGCGGCTCGCGAAAAACCGCCACACGTGGCAACAAAGTGAAAGGCTCGCAGTTGGACGTAGCGCATAAACACGTTACTCGATAATGTTGGCTTATGGTTTTATAAAAACTAACGATTTGAGTTATGTAAATAGCCTGATGCAATGACGGGTTGCATTGAGCCATAATTGCAGATCGGCGATTGCGCCGGGCCGGCTCCGAAACTGCTCGAATTGATAGCCGGCGGCCAAACCGAGGTGGATTGATTTGAATGTATTGCTGATCCTGTTGCAGATGTTCGGAGCGATCATGCTCCTGCTCTATTCCGTTCGGATGGTCCGGACGGGAATGGAGCGTGCATGGGGGTCAGGACTACGCCGGACCGTTGCAAATCCGGGACGTGGCCGTATCGCGAGCGCGGTTGTTGGCGCGGTTGTTGCGGTGTCATTGCAAAGTTCGACCGCGGCCGCCGTGCTCGCTGCGGGATTCGCAACCAGCGGGTTGATACAGGTATCCGCCGGCCTCGCCTTGCTGCTCGGAGCCGATTTCGGTTCCGAGCTGGTGGTGCAGTTCCTGTCGTTCGAACTGGGCTGGCTGATCCCTGTGTTGCTCGCCGCCGGGGGCTGGCTGTTTTTGCGTTTCGAGTCGCGGACGGTCAAACAGACCGGCCGGATCCTTCTCGGGATTGCCTTCATACTTCTGTCACTGCGGATGATCGGCGAGGCCACCGTGCCTTTGAAGGAAAGCCCGTTCATGCCGGTGCTGGCCGGCTATCTCGCTGACGACTACCTGACGGCGTTTCTGGCCGGTGCGCTCGTTACTTTCCTGATTCACTCCAGCGTTGCCGCCATCCTGATGATAGCGGCCTTTACCGCACAAGGTGTCTTGCCGCTGGACGCGAGCCTGTCGCTTCTGTTCGGAGCAAATCTCGGAGCCGGCCTGATCGCGGTCTGGCTCACGCGTGGCTACGATCGCAAGGCGCGGCTGTTGCCACTGGGCAACCTGATTTTCCGCGCCGCTGGGGCGGTTCTCGCTCTTGTGATTGTCAGGTTTGTCGAGTTGCCGTTGTCGGAACTCGGCGCAACGCCGGGCCGGCAGCTTGTGAATGTCCATCTGCTCTTCAACCTTGCCTTGGCGGTCGTCTGCCTGCCGTTCGTAGGATTGATGGTGAATCTCGTTGGCCGGCTGCTGCCGGAGGAGAGTGCCCGCGACCCGCAGCAGCTCATGCGGCCTGAAAGCGCGCTCGACCGACGGGTCATCAAGAATCCCGGGCTGGCGATGGCAAGCGCCACCCGCGAGGTTCTGCGCATGAGCGAACTCGTACTTGGCAGCACAGGCATTCGTGCAACAAAATTTGAGCAAACTGCCTCGAATTCATACTCGAAAGAGACGACGAACCCAACAAGTTGCTTATCGCCGCCACCTGACTTCTCAATCAAAAGATCACCTCTATGTAGTTTCCTCGTCTTTATTTGATTTGGATCAACGGATCGAATGGTTCGGGGCGACTCGACTACCTTGAAGCTCTCGCGATCAAAGTCTGCGACGCGGACACAAACAATCTCGTTTTCTCCCGCTGGATCAGCTCCCCACGTGCCGTTGATACACCCTGCAATTGACCACTTGAGTCTATCGGCCTCCCAATGCTCCGGCACCTCCCCAAGCCACTCCACCCCGCTTTCTTTATACTCTGGATAGGGTTGTGCCTTCATGCGTTCGTTCCGTTGTAGGCGGCAAGAAGGTAGGGTTGGGCCTTCTCCAGGTCATCGAGATCATTCACGACCAACTCCAGATTTCCGGTACCCCAGTGGCCGATGTTACTGACATCCCGGGTGAAGCCTTCTTCCTGCGGATGCTGATGGGGGTTCAGATTCAGATATAGTCGTAGCATCTTGTTCTGGAAAACGACCGTGGCAAAATTCCGCAGTCGTTTGAAGGCGATGTAGAGCTTCAGATCCTTGCGCTGCACATCATCCCCCAGGGAGTGCAGGTAGGTTTCCAGCGCGTCGAAGATCTCCGCAATGTTCGGCGGCAGATCGGCCAGCCATTGCGCGACCGTCTTGTCGTTGGTGTTGGATTTGGCTGCCTCTCCGTTCGATTCCGATTCCAACGCCTCCGCGGAGGTGGCGGCGGAGACAGCATTGGCCAACTCAAACAGGAACAGGTCATCCCCAAAACGCCGGTAGCGAATCAGCTCGATATTGCGGTTGATCTGCTGGACAGCATGGCCGTCGTATTTCGTGAAATCGGCGGCGATGCAAATTAGTCGAGGAGCCGACCAATCGATGGAATCGGCGGATTTTTTGCCAAAGGCTTCCAGCACCAACAGCGTGAACTCGGCCTGATGGTCCATCAGCCAGTCGAGGTAGAAGAGCCCTTGGTTGATGACGTTCTCTCCGGTAGCTCGTTTGTATTCAAGGATCACCGGGCAGTGGTTTTCATCCAGCCCAAGAGAGTCGATGCGCCCGGCGTGGGTCTTGCCCGTGGAATACTCAGAGGCCACAAAACGGATCCCGAGCAGGGCATCGAGATTGCTCTCGATGAGGGTTTGTAACGGCTTCTCCAGATGAGATGCCGAGCCCTCGATCGCAGACGCTTTGCCTCGATCGAGTCGGAAAAGGCGGATATCACTCATGCGGTCACCTCTTTGAGCAGCTTCAGGATTCGGATACAGTATTTTGATGTAGGGCTGTCTATCTCTTTTTTGCACTTTGTAGAGGAGCCATCTGTAGTATTACCGAGGGGTGCACTACCCTTTTTCCCCATACGAGGACACCATCCACCTGCTTTAGACAGACTTGGGTAGGCAACACTCGTTCCTGAACAGAGACGTGAGAGTCACCAACCACTCGTCAGCTAGTCTTGACCCTCAGAACCGGCACTAGCAAGAAGACGTATCTCCTATCTTGGTTTGATCCTTGAAAGGATCTCTTCTCGCGCCAAGGTCAACACTCAATGTTCCCAGGGGAATGAATTCTTGATCACTTTTTGGCAGCCATTACTGCCTTTAATCCATCAAACTTTGGCACTTTTTCACAAAATATTCTGCTTTGCGGTCAAACACTAGGCAGGATATTTGCCTACTACTCTCTGCAAGAGAGGCACTCTCACCGCTACCCCATATTCCACTTTATTCTAGAGTTTACGCAAAAGTGAATATATCATCAGCACGTTTTCACCACATACCTGGCGTAATAAAATCATAACCAGCAATGTACCTTCTTTTTTCTTCTGACGTTTGTTTTATGATTTGAGCTGTAAACCAACGGGTTAGTATTAGTAACACTAAATAAGCTTAAGATAATCTTCTCTCTCTATCTCTGTTTTTCATCTTATTTACATATTTTTCTTATAGGTATTTACAATGACAACTTTACTTCACCGCGACGTGACTTCTAACAAACTTGAAGAGCTTACGCCAAGTACTATGTACGAAGTAAACATAATTTTTATGCCGTTTGAAAACCAAGTCATCAAGCTTATTTCTGATAAACCAATAAGGTTTAAGACTCTAAATATTGAAGGTTAGTTTGGCTTTTTGTGTTTCCCAGCTAAATAAAATGTACACAATAGATTCCATTCCATGACGACCAAGCCAAACTTTTTACGGCATAACAACAGCTCAGGAGCTATCTATGGGAGTTCGTTCGTTAAAAACCAAATTAGCAGACTAAAACGTCATTTTATAATTTTTTTTTTGTTGAACACGAATCTTCTCTTATTTTAAGCTTGAAATAAACAATGGAATCGTAATTCAATGACGAGCCTCAAACCCGTTAATGCATTAAATCATGTACAAGTTGCGCGAAAACACTTTAAGTAGCACCCAAAAATTCCTTATTCTACATACCTATTTTTTTAAGCCATTCTAATTACTATAATTGTTTTATCAAGTTGAAGCCAAACTTTTGATATGGCTAATCATTGAAATAATTTCTAAAAAAATAAAAAATATACATGATTTCTGTGAAAATTCTTGGAAATTATGAAAAATAATGAGTTTTCTACCGTCAATTCTTGATCTTGGCAAAAAAACATAAATAATATACATACAAAAATTATATTCGGTTGTATTTAAGTTACCACAAGTAAAAGAATAGTTTGGACTCCTAAGATAGGTTATATCATAAGATATAACTTAAGATAGGCTGACTCAGTGTCTACTCAAGTCCATGAAGTATATTCCATTGTAAAATGCACGCTCTACATATTTTGAAATTATAGTTTCTTTATGAGTTATATCGCCATCTATTTTTGCTGTTCCTAAGTAGATTTCACCATTAACCACCTACCGGCCATCTAAAATGCCAAAATGAACTACCAATAACTGACCAATTTACTTACAATAAAAATTTCGGTAAAATAATGCGCGTTAAATGATAGCTTGCCAGTAACTGGTAAATTACCCCAATTTCTAAACTGCGAAAAGATGACTTTAAATCAAACCTATTGGTCTTATGGGAACCGAATCTCCTCTAACACTACTAATTTTGGTTTGAGCAAATCAATCTATGACTGATCCTGAAAACCACCCTTTAATTAACACTGGTTTTACTTAACCGGTTTAAATGAAACCGGTTTATTAGTAATCTCGGTTTTAGCAAAGGAATCTATGATCGATCCTGAAACCTTGCTTTAATTAAGGTTTTAGCAAAGTGATCTATGTTTGATCCTGAAAACCTCAAAATAAAACACCACGGTGTCTATAGGGAAACGATTTTGATGTATTTTATACTTTAAATTTTATACCTCTGAGATAATCAGAGGTATTTTATACCTCTGATTTTAAATTACTATTTGGATTTATAGATATATCTTTTAAAATAATTTATAGAAAGTATTAGTTTTTATTTTCTGGTGTTCCTAAATTTTAGGATTAATATCTGTCTTCATGACCACATAATATTGCAGAAACCTTCTTTTTTATTAAAGTTTTCAACCTAAAAATTTTTATTGCGCATACTGGATTTCGGTCAACACAATCAAACAAGCACGAGTAATCTTCTAGACTGGGGAGTAGGCACGATCCCAGAGGCGCCATTTGGACCAAATCTTAGGGTGGGCATAAACTCCATCATGCCCCCCCCCCCCGACTCACTTCGTGTCGCGTAATCATCTAGGAAATGGGTATGTGACAGAACTCGAGAATTTTATTATGTATCTTACCTACTTTCAAAGTTTACAATAATTAATAGCAAATAGTGTAATTACCCCAAGGGTCGTCAAGTAATTATGCTCTTTGGTTAATAGGCATGCAGTAATTTCAAATCCATTGGACAGAATGGATTATGTTGGACATAATGGATTATTATGGCCGGCAAAGGGCCCTTTGTGGTGGAAGCTTGGGCGGAGAATATATGATTTTTATGCAAGGGATGATCGCATAAATTTCGGAGAAGGCTTATTAAATTTCAAACCAAATTTCTAGTGCCCTTCTCAAGAGTCAAAAGTGATCAGAGGGTAACTAGCCCACTCCTCCCCCAAAGCCCTTTTTCACCAAATGCATCTAATCAAAATGTTGATTAAGCTATCTTGTTCAAAATAGTTAAAGATCAAATTACAAAAACTCCAGGGTCAAGAAATCCCTCCGAGCCCGGAGGAAAGTGTGGTAAGCTATGCCCTGAGGGCATATAAAATTCTATGTAAGGGGTGGTCATACAAAATTCAGAGATGGCTTGTTTGATTGAAAATTGAAATTTCTAGTTACCTTTTTAAGTGTCATCAAAAGTGATCGATATTCCCCCTACCTTTTTCCCCAAATACATCCGATAAAAATTTGAGATAGCCATATTTTTCAAAATAATCCAAAATTCGAATTCCTATAAATTAGGGATTGAGAATTAGAAATCCTCCATATTACACGGGACAAGAGTTGAAACTTAAGTAGGTTGTAAGTTTTTAAGAATCGAAAGTGATAAAAAAAAACGGGGTTGACACATCCCCACAGAGCCCGGAGGCAAGTGTTGTAAGCTATGCCCCGATGGGAAATAAAGTTCTATGTAAGGGGTGGTTGTATAAACTTCAGAGATGACTCGTTTGATTGGAAATTGAAAGTTCTAGTTACCTTTTTAAGAGTCATCAAAAGTGATCGGAGGGTATCTACCCTCCCCCACAAACACCTTTTTCCCCAAATAAATCCGATAAAAACTTTTAGATATCCATATTTTTTAAAATAGTCCAAAATTCAAATTACTATCAATTAGGGGCAGAGAAATACTCCATAGCACCCGGACGAAAATTGTAAGCTATGTAAGTTGTAAGTTATTAAGATTTGAAAGTGATCAAAAAGTAGCAATCCCCCCCCCAGTGATCAAAATTTTGAAATAGCTATTTTGTTCAAAATTGTCCAAAATTCAAATTACTATAACTTAGGGGTTGAGAAATCTTCCCTAGCCCCCGGGACGAGGATTGTAACTTATGTAAGTTGTCCTTATTCAAGCGGCTTATTCAAACGGAAATTAAAACTTCTAGCTCTTTTTTAAGAGTCAAAAGTGATAAATGGCCAACTAGCACACGCCCAACTTTCCCAAAGGGTATCTGGTCTAAATTTGGAGATAGCGATTTTTTTCAAGATAGTTCAAAGACCAAATAACTCTGCTTCCAGGGTTGACCCCCTCCCCGTCCCGGGCAAACGGCTCTGAGTCACGGAACTTAATTATTGTTACTTTGATACTTTGCTTACTTTGATACCCACTTAATGTACAAACGGCCATAGCTCAGAGGGCATCTAAAAATCATCAACGACTTTCCAAGCATGTTCAAATTTTGCTAAATGCACCTGAGGTGTATATACATCCCAAACAATGGAGTTCTTTTTATCGCACCGTGGCACATACATTGGGCTTGCATCGCGGTAAACATATAGACCACCAAGGATTAAGTTGCTTGCTATACACATACTGGGGCAAGCCTTATTTAACACAATTAGGACTGAATATTGATAATGACGTCGAGTCAAATTGGCTGAGAACCCTGTTTAGAAAGCACCGGAAATCTTTTAGCTACTTGCAGCACTTATTGGTATGGCAAGCATGTTTTGATGAACACCTAGACCCGATTGCATTACTGAATGATGTGGCAAAGGGCGTGTATGTTGAAGACCTTAGTCGGCAAACTGCTTTACCTACCCAATCAATCGATCAAGATAAACGCGAACAATGGCAGCAAGCGGTGGTTGAGTTTGGCGTAAAAGGTGCTCGTAATAATGGATTTTCAGGGCTGTATATCTGGCTTTATCGTTATGATAGAGACTGGCTTTTATCATTTAATCAATCATATACCCAGCAACGTACGAAGCGACTAGATAAAGTTGACTGGCACAAACGAGACCTGATTTACGTAAAGCAGTTTATTAAGTTGCGAAATGCCATAGAGCTGAACCTTCAAGCACCACGACTTACAAATAACTGGTACTTTTTGCAGTCTAATATTTCTTTATCTCAGATCAAATACCTAAAAAAGTTACCCTTATGTAAATTGTTTTTAAATAAATTTTGTGAAACTATAGAGGAATACCAATGCCGTCGTATCGCTGTGGCATGTATTTTTTGTGATCAACATCATCAAAATTATAGACATTGGCATATTCAGCGTTTAGCACGGCTCAGTAAGGATAGGATCCGCCCTTTAACGGCGGAATTATTGGGATGTGTTGTATCGAATGTATCAAGCGGATAGGTTTAAGAAGCTGCCAGACAATGCCAGAATTCAAGGGCTAGGTAATCTATTTAAGTACCATGGGCGAAAAACATGGGATATTGGCGTACGTATTCAAAATACGACCCGTGGATCTTTGAAGTTTAGCCAGCTTCCATACTTAAGCCGACAGGTCGTACTTAACCAAACTGTTTCAGCTATCCCGCTAGGTTTCCCAATTGAATTTAATTTCCCCGATCGCGTTTTTTGGCAAACCGCTTTTGTGCGAGACAGTGGGTTAGTAAAGTTTAAGTTGGGAGATGAACAATCTCAAAAATGCTTTAAGTTTGATAGTGATGGAAAGACCATTTACTTACCTCAGCTAGAGCTTGCTAGGTAGAAAAACACAGTGAAATTGTTGATAATGACCACCCTCTATACATAATTCTATTCACTTCATTTTTCTTGCATGACTTCAACCTTGCATGTCCAAACAACAATCTTTATTTTGACTTGTCATTTCCTTGCTAGCGCAGTAAAGTTGGACACTGTTTAACAGCTTAAGCACTCAATCAAACTTTGCATGCAATAATTAAACATAATTCAAGAACGCTGCACGATTTATATTCTGTGTATTCGAATATTTTAGAAGAAATAGTAGTTTTTAAATAAATCTTATTTATTTATTTATATTTGGATACTGTTTTAAAGTGTTCAATTGTGTGTTTGACGCATAAACCAGACCAAGCAAATAATTTATTCCAAACAAGATCGAAATAAAGGACATTGTCGAATGTTAGCAAAAACACGTACTACATCAAAGTCTAATATTTGAAAATATAGAGAAAAGCCAAAATACAAGAAAAAGAAAAGGAAGATATTTCAAGTGTACCAATTAAATATACATGAATTTGCATTCAGGTCCGAGTTAATTATCTAACACTTGCAACAAATTGGAGGGACATTAGTTTTCCAAATAAAATTACGAATTTTTCTTTTTAGGTGCGATGATTTGGCGAACTACTCACGTAGCTTATAAAGTATTTAGTCAAAAGGAAAATTGCTAAGAATCAATAAGATGGTTGGTTTGAAATAGTGATTGCGCCATTATTGTTCTGTTTCTAGTGCAGTATCATTTAGTATATAATCACTTTTTCAAAAGATTTGAAGTATTTTATCCTTATAAATAAATTTCAAATAGCTGTTACATGATTCACTAATGATAGATCATTCACCAAAATTGGTTTATTTCAGTAAATACAATTGGTTTCTATCAATAATATTTAAAGGAAGCTTTAGGAAAAGTATTTTATGGCTGTATAACCTGACAATAGTAGTTTCAAAGCTGTGTTGTATTTGACATGCAGTAGTATGCCCCAAATCAAGGCTGTTTCCAGGGGAGGCAGGCACCAGGTTGATCCCTGTTCCCATATAAACGTTTGTCCAACTTGTAAAAAACTAACAAAAATGCATGTAAAAAATATTCCATGCACTTCGTAAATTTTTTTGATCTTTCCCCCCGCCCTCCTGACAAAAATCCTCTTGCCATGAGTATCCAATCTTTACCTCATGGAAGAAAAAGAGTTTTCATACAAAGAAAACAGTTATATAAATTATTGATAACAAAATGAGCTTAGTTTTGGCTATAATGTAAAAAAGGGTATTTGTTTATCAGTATTTCAAGGGCTTTCAGTAGAGGCCTGCTAAAGAAGCTAGAACTTTATGTAATCTTTGGCAGTGTCAAAGGAATTGGCAGCATAATCATAATCGCACCACAATGCACCAAAGATACTCACAGGAGTTTGCACCATCATCGCTCTTTGATCCCTCATTATTTTGACAATTTCAATTGGATACACAGGTTCATTGGCTTCAATTAAACAGATTGCTGTCTCCATCAAGATCAGCACACCAGTCCGACCAATTCCTGCAGAGCAATGGACTACAGTTGGTTCGACCATTCCAGCTCGAGCCGCTCGAACACGATTAACAAAATCTAAAAACTCTTCATTGGACTCTGGGACACCATGATCGGGCCATGCGAGGTACTGCATTTGGGTCACGTGACGCTCTGCCCCGTTCTATATGACACAAAGATAAGGTAATCATTTATTACCCACTTCAAATAAAGATAAAAGAAACAGTGAAATCTGCTAAAGAAGAAGACACAATACACTAAATTAAGTTATAACAATAGCTAGCAATTAAAAACTACAAAAAACGAAAAATATAATAAAGAGAAAAAAAATAAACAAAAAACAAGGACAGGACAAAAAGAGGTGAAAAGACAATTGGTCATTTGTTTAAGTTTTTAGTCTTTATTTAAATAATTGGTCTTAGCTAAGTTATATAAATAATCTTCTCAAGATATTAAGGGTAGCCAATAGCGCATTAATTAATAGGGATTCAGGAAACACAAAGCACAGATAAATACAGAAACAAAGAGGTGAAGAATCAGGTACCATGAAACCTTTTTCAACCTGTCAAGTCTCCACTTCTAGAATATTTCATATGAATCTACCAAATAGAATCCAGTTATTGATGGAAAAATCGTTCTTTAGTTCTAGAATAATCAATAGCTTTAGATTATTTCAAGAGTTAATGCGTGCAGTTCTAGATGAATCTACTCTCAGTAAGTTTAAGTAAAGGCTGGGCTCCTCAGAGTAGTATCTAAGGGCCAATACTTTTCCTGGTGTAAATCAAAAACATAGGGGGCAATTTCATTAACCCTATATGTCATTTTGCTGCCAATATCATGGTCCGTGCAGTTCTCCATAAACATGATCAAACTTTAAAGGCTTCCCTATTTATTCTATCGAATCACCTTGAGATGGAAGTGATCTGATACCTATATGCTCATCTTCAATACATTCAAGAGTAATGATCTAGCAATTATCCAATCGAAGGCCTCACGTAAACATTCAGACTTTATCTTCAAGGGATAAGCTAACCCTTGATTCAGCTAACAGCCATCCCTATCCTAGTTGACAAACTTTGTTCGATTTGACTTTATGGAGTACCAAATCTTGGCTTTTTAGAAATTAAAAGTAAATGAGAAGAAGAAAGAAAAAAAAAACATTTAATAAATAAACAAATATATAAATGAACAATTGGAAGCCCCCTTCCCCTCAAATCTAATCTACGCCAACGATATGTATGTGTAAACTCGAATTATAATTGGTTTGCAGCGTCTCTTGCACCGCTAGACACAGAGGATCGTCCAATTGAAAGTAAAATGGAAACGCCTCAGCCAGAGTGCGCCGCTTTCATGATCAGGGCAGCTTTTGAATCGGGTAAGATCAATCCAGTTGATTATATAACTTCAAATCGGTTTAATAAAGCATACACGGCAACGAGTATTAGCTCACATCAAGTGTCGAATCTGTCTTTCTTATCTCTCTACACTTTGTCACAATTCATTGTCACAAATAAGCTGCGTTTCTAAAAACTCATTTTTATAGCTTCTAAAAACTCCAATATCTTACTTCACTTCATAAAACATATTTTTTGTTGCCCCCTTAGATCAGCAATTCCTGTCTTGTTAGAAAATTCAACATTCCCGTAAAAAAGCAAACTCTTGTGGATAGTATTTCTTGGCCATTTTTAGTGTGTGGCCCTGACCCAAATCTTAGAACCGACCCTGGATTTTATCGAAGTTCTTTCAAGCTTCATTTTGTTTTCTATGTGGGGTTTACATACATGATAACAGTAGTAATAATTTCAGTATCTCATTCAGTCATTCGGAGGTTTATCCTAAGTACTTTATAAGATGTTCAACGTTGAATCCTCGAGACCATACAGATTCATCATATCAGACTAGCATCTCATGCGATTCATTCAGTTTCAAATATTGAAATCAATATTTGACATAAGAGAAAACAGCCCCATTTGTCTTGTAGTGGCGCAGTGGGCTTGACTTCAGCATGGTAATACGGAACCAAGAGTTCTAACTCAGCTAAAGCAACGCATTGCTGGGCCAACGTAAGAACCCAATAGCCAAGGAGCGTCATTAAGCCAATATAATGGCACTATTAACGTAGACAAGATCTTATAAAAAAATAAAATTTTCTCTTTCTGTTAGTAAAATTTTGTTTTCTGTGTGAGGTTTACATACATGATAACAGTAGTAATAATTTCAGTATCTCATTCAGTCATTCAGAGGTTTATCTCTGAAGTTGTGAGGCTTATCACAACTCATAGTGTGAGTTTTGCCACAGGGCAGTGTACTTTATGTTTAGTTATTTCCTTTTTTTAATAAAACCCGATTCAACCTTGAACTTTGAAAACCTTGACTTTCAGAAAATTAATTCCAGGGTTACAGACTAACCATAAATCAACTGTGACAATCTAAAACACGCCTCAAGTATTTAATGCCATATTGAGGGTTATACACCATCCTTTAAAAGTAATCGACTGTTAATCAAAGACTGAATGCAAATAGGATAATACAATGAACTTTTGAAAAGTTAATTATAAATTGGGACTATGTAAGTTCCATTGAACAGAGCTGGAATTAATTGCAAGGAACGAGCTCTGACCCATCATAACTGAAATATAAATTATCTATGGTTTTTGAGTACCCTTCTAGATGCAAAGAAGGAAAAAATGGAAAACCATGAGGCAGTCGATGCAGTTGATGCAAAATTTTCCCAAATTTTTACGAAATCTTACTCGACTCTATAATACCATTCATTGGGACTACCAATTACAACATAAGCAAGTTTTAAGATTAAAGACTTAAATAGCCCTTCTAAGCTCAAAAACTAAAAATTACAGAATCAAAAATGATTAAATTCTTTAGGCAATGGACGGTAGTAAATCAAAACACA
>JAAAKM020073195.1:82603619-82616746 GCA_010016025.2 Alatinidae sp. Z8VKAUB7J3 | reverse complement strand
GAACGATCTTTGGCAATCAGTCATCCTTCATTTTTGCATTTGTAAATAATAGGAATAATTCTTTTTCTATGTTCTCACCCAATTGAGGGGTGTCCTACTTTTTGTTTGACTCTAGATGGTTGATTGACAAAAACGATCTTAGCCAATCTGTCATCCTTCATTTTTGCAGTTGTAAATAATAGGAATAATTCTTTTTCTATGTCCTACCTGGCCTTGACCACTTCAATTTACAGGTATAATCTACACATACCATATTAGCAATACCAAGTGAATCAAAACCGAAACACGTTAGTTACAACACATTCATTTTGCTCAGTTACCTTGGTCACAAAATTTACTGACACTGTACGTTGCATCATCAAAGGGCACATTCACAATTAGTCTTAACTAATACCGAGATTTAGCTAGTGCTAATTTGTAAGGCTTAAATTAGTGCTAGGCTAAATTGAAGTATTAGTAAAATCTTATTGTAAATGGGGCATAAGTCAAATTTTGTGGAAATCTTGTATTATCGGGCCTCCAAAAATACTGTGTTTGGCCTTCGTCTTAATGTCATATAGGTAGCGATGTTGTATACATACTGAGATTTTAGAAATGGAATTCAACACCCCATATCTGTCTATATACCTTATATTGATTATGTATATCTCCATCTCAACATTTACCCGAGAAGGTACCCACTTTCCGACACCTATTATACATCTTAAACGCCGCGTGCTTCGAAAAATTTCGCCACGCTTGGCAAACTTTCACCACGCTTGGAGCACACCATCTGGTGTACATGATTTCAAAATGAAAGCCCCCTCGTATTTACCCAGAATACTTTTCCTGCTTTCTAACTCACTTGATCCCACTAGTGAAATGAACGTCTTCATGTAAAACGGTACAAAATAGTACCTTATTCTATTTTAATATTTTTGTTGGGTATAATATTAATAACAGTATGATTAAAAAATAACGTTTACCTGGAAGGGAACTGAAAACTTCCTGAGATCATCTCTTCGTCGCAGAGGTCTTCGATATCTACATTGTCAGGAATATTAAGCTCTGTACGAAACGTTTGAAAATTCAGGGCCTCCGATTTATCTCCAATAATCTACAAAAAAATTAAAAATGATTAGTCTACGAAATGTTTAGTTTTACTTTTTTACTGAAAAATGAACAAGGCAATTAGAAAATCAAACAAGGTCATTGAAAAAAAAAACAGGATATAGAAAAAGAATCTAGAACTTTGAAATCGTAAAAACATTGATATTTTATAAGGGATACAAGGCTTAAGGCTTCAGCAAGAATGCAAAGAAATGAGGATTAGACGAATCAGCTCCCTTTACCCCAGAGAGCAGTAGAAATTTTCGCGATAAAGAAGAAAGATTGAGAAAAAACTTTTTTAAAAGCTAGTCCCTCCCCTGTATTTTTCATACGTAAATTAGCCCCCACCACCAAAATGAAATCTCCGACGACCCTCATGGTCTAACATCCTCATTTTGAGTATAAATTCAGAGATTTCGAGTATATGACATACAAATTTCACTTCTAATCCAAATTACTACTTATTCTCTTAGCGCTTCTATTATTAAATTCCTCAATAGCATAAATAAAAATATACCAACAAAAGAATATTTTGTTACTCAGTGAAATATTCCGTCATTCCTATATAGATCAGGTTCTTTTTCGGAATAGCCATTATATGGTAGGCATCATATCAGCATATAAGCAATTGGGAGGGCGCAGGTGGGACATTTGAGCCCACTAAAATTTCTAGATTTTGAGAAATAGCTTTTTGGGGGTATTTTTATTGAAAAATGTTTTTTTTGTATTTTCATCGAAAAAAAACCCCAAGATTTCGAAAAGAATATAGATATCAAAAACGCTGTGCTGGAAAACGGCGTTGGGAATATGCGCGATCTAAAAGAACAGTTTAGTATAGCGAATCAGTGTGGTAAGTGTGTACAGCAAGCTCAACTCATCATTGACTCTACCATCGTCGATGATTCTCTATTCAGAGAAGTCTGCTAAGCTCGCTGTCCTGAGGCCGATCTATTACACCTTTTTGTAGCGTGCTATAAAGGCAGGCTGCCAACTCTTACCATAATCATCACTTTTCTCAATTGTCATTGTTCTGTTTGGTTGCGTTAGCTGCATGGTTAGACGAAAAGCTCGCCAAGTATTTTCTGCCACAGGAAAGAAAGTTTTAGACTTCAGGTTCGTCATGACCAAGGCGTCGCCTTCTATCTTCCCTTCATACATATCCATCACCCCCCATACATCATCGATAGCGGCTTTTCGATAAACCTGACGATATTGGTCAAAACTCATGTAAGTTTCCATGTGAAAACCTGGCGAGGATAAGTCCATTGGGATTTCAGCTAACAATAAGCCTTTGTGGCGGGGTTGAATATCAACAATAGCCGCAGGGCTAGATTGCCAAGTCTCACCGTTATCAAAGCTCATATCCACCACAAGTTCCCATTTACCATGCATGATTGCCAGTTTATCCATGGCCTCCAAAGGAACTTTCGACTCTTTAGCAGTCTGACTAAAAGCAAAAAATGTGATTGCCCATAAAAAAAGAGCGGCAGTACTACGTATTGCCACTCTTTTTACTTTTAAAACTTCTTTATTCATTCGCCCTATCCAAATTTAACGGGCAAAGAATTATGACTCTTGGTTGTCTTCGCCCTGCTCCGCTCTCTCTGCGGCTTCTTTAACAAGTGGTTGTAACTCACCTTGCTGGTACATTTCCATCAAGATATCGCTACCACCGATTAATTCACCTTCAACCCATAACTGCGGGAAGGTTGGCCAGTCGGCATACTTAGGTAATTCAGCACGAATGTCAGGGTTTTGCAAAATATCTACGTAAGCAAATTTTTCACCGCAAGACATCATGATTTGTGCCGCCTGTGATGAAAACCCACAACTGGGAAGCTTTGGTGAGCCTTTCATGTACAAAAGGATTGGGTTTTCTTCAATTTGCTGTTTAATTTTGTCTACGGTTTCCATTGCATACTCCAGTTTTTGCCATAAGGTGAAATCGCTACTGCCACATTAATTGAGGCATTTGGACTATTTTCAAGGTGCTCGGCCCAATCGTTGACTAAAATAGGGCTTAAACTAACACTTTATTTTTCAATATTCGTACTTATATAGTGTTTTTGTAATTTATAAAACAAATTCTTTATAAAAAAAACGGTGTTGCGGTTGGTGGTCAAAATGGCAATCCCGAGTACGACGAGAATGCGGGGGATATCGTAATTGTAACAATCAAAACGGCGACCAGGAGTCGACATCAGTTGAATGCAATTGCTCACGGCATCACCATTGGCGTCGTACTTCAGGTAAACCCGGATAATCGGGTGTTTCTTTTTGGCTTCAACAACTTTGAAGTTCTTGATATACCCTTCTTCTTTAAGGATCTTCACCATAGATTGCTTCAAGCGCGATGCGGGCACATCGACCTTGTCTTTGGAAGCCATATGACCGTTTCTAATGCGCGTCAGCATATCGGCAATCGGATCGGTAACCATTTTGATCTATCTCCTTAAGGCCAACCCGGCCTTATCCAAATTCAATAATTAACAGGGGGCCGCCTGCAGGTTACTGCTGGCGAAAGGGCATGCCCAAATGCGACAGGAGTGCGCGCGCATGCTCATCGGTTTGTGCGGAGGTGACAATACTGACGTTCATGCCACGAGGTTTATCGATCTTGCCGTAATCGATTTCTGGAAAAACCAGTTGATCGCGGAGACCCATGGTGTAGTTGCCACGGCCGTCGAAGGCCTTGCTGGAAATGCCGCGAAAATCACGCACACGGGGCAAGACAATGTTGACGAGCCGGTCGAAGAATTCGTACATGCGCTGGCTGCGCAGGGTGACGCGGCACCCAATGGGCATATCTTGACGAAGTTTAAAGTTCGAGATCGATTTCTTGGCCCGGGTAATCACGGCCTTCTGGCCAGCGATCTGGGTCAGTTCATCGACGGCTTTGTCCAACAACTTTGAGTTGCCGATCGCTTCGCCAACGCCCATATTAATGACAATCTTTTCCATCTTGGGCACATTCATGATGTTCTTCAGCCCAAGCTCTTCTTTCAATTGAGTCCGGACCTCTTCCCGGTACTTCTTCTCTAAGCGATCCATCTCTTCCCCCAGGGTTAGTCGAGCAAAGCTCCGCTCCGTTTGGAGACGCGAACCTTTCTGCCATCCCGGATTTCAAAACCTACCCGGCAAGGTTTATTTTCATTCGGATCCACCAACATCACGTTGGAAATATGCAGCGGCGCTTCCAGTTCCTGGATACCGCCTTCCTGATTCTGGGTGGCTTTCCGATGTTTCTTCACAAGATTCAGACCTTCGACAACGATCCGGTCTTTTTTCGGCAAAATTTGCAGGACTTTGCCTTGCTCGCCCTTGTTTTTCCCGGCAATGATGATCACATCATCGCCCTTCTTAATTTTTGCAGCCATTTCTTACCAACCCCACGTCTCTAAAGAACTTCCGGCGCTAAAGAAACGATTTTCATGAATTTGCGATCACGCAAGAAATTATTCTGCATACGAAGGGGTCGCATCTTCCTCAATACCTTGCTGTTAATCTAAAGCTAGAGTGTGAATCCCAATTTTTTAAGAACGACTTCTGAAACACAATGGCCGTTTAATCAGAATAGGAATCTTTTCTAAAGGGCTAAGAACTTTAGCGAGATGGGCAAAGTATTAACGAGGGGGCAACCCCTTCATATAAATAATAAATACTGCTCTTTTTGAGTTTTAAAGTTGCCGCTTATTTTCGATTGAAAAAGTTTTTTTTTTAATTTATTAGCAGTTGAAGTTAAGAAAATGGCCACCAACAAATTAACTTATAGTTGAACAGAATTATGCATAGTTTTTGAAAGTATCGATGCTTCAATACGATGCCTGAAAATATTGATACTCCTTTGTAAATACCGATTGTCACCTAGCTGTGCTTTATTATACTCTTATTAGAATTTATCTATCCGGTCTGACGTCCCCTATCCCTGGTCTGGAAATTAAGGGATGTGGCACCAATTGAATTTTTTTCGGGGGAGGGGGACTAGAATAGATATATTTTTATTTTTGTTAGTATTGATTTTCTGTCAATTCCTGACCTCAGCCACACTATGACTGCCCTATTTCTGGCATAATCCACCACCATCTCATAATTCCAAAGACATTTTACAGATATTTTCTTATTAAAAATCACGAATTAATTCCATTGGTTCATGTTTTCGCAAGCCAATCCTCCGTGATACACCGTGTCAATTTACACAACCGTAGAACACTATTACTGACCCTCTGGTGCCATCTAGAATCACCTCATCATTCGTAAGACATTTTAAAGATATTTTTTTGTTAAAATTCTGCATTAAATCCATTGATTAAAATTTTCGTAACTCAGCCCTCCATGATACTCCATGTAAATAAGGCAATATTTATTTGCGGTGATTTTAACACGGATCTGAAAAATCGGGTTTCACTACCGATTTGGATTTCGTTCTAACAGATGCCCAAAAGATGCAAGGTACCATGATTGACGTTTCAAGCAACATCCTAAAAAGCGATCACATAAGTTTACAGTGTCGACTTACCTATTCTCTGCCTCTTCGTGTGGAAAAGCCTAAGTGGTTGTTTAAACCTTGCTGCAATCATCTTTATCTCTCTCTATGTCAGAGAACATTAGATTCTATGTTGTCGAAAATCTGGATCCTATTTCAACTTTTATGTACGTCCATAAATGGGAACACTCGTGATTTGGATTTTTACTTGGATTGGGACACGTAAAAAAGGGTGGAGTGAAGACAATACACTTCAGAGTGCTAAAAATCGACTTAAGTTCTGGTTTCGTATTTGGGCCGACTGCGGTTAAAAAGAAAGCTGTTTACAATGACTTTTTAAAACCCGGAAAAATTAACAGCAAATTTTAAATTTTTGTTACCTCTGAAAAACTGCATACAAGTGGAACCAAGCCAGCAGCCAAGCTCCCAATAAACATCAAAAACGACAAAACTACAATTCCAGCTGAGTCAGTCATTTTTCAACTTCAAAATAATTTGCCATGTACACGACATCTGTTTTATGAGATTTTGAATTTAACTAGACGACTGTCTACTATCTCTGGTCGAGGCGGTTACTTCAACGGCCAGAAAGTCTCTTTAGGCGCTATTTAAGAAATCTGATCGCCTTCTCTAACTCTGAAAAAAAAACACGAAAACACTGAAGAAAACGACAGCAGTCACTTGATTGTCGCTCCTGTACGAAAGGCTATGTTAACAAACTTTGTGCTTCATTATATTCAGAAAATTTATATATTATATTATCGGATTCACTTCCAGTTTAATTACATCACATCCCTTCCACCTAGTGCCTGAATTTAGCCATAAGATATAATCAAAAGTTCACTGGCTTTGTCGGTTTGTGTTTTTTGCGTGTCTAATTCTCATTATTTAAAAAATATTTGAGTAATAAAACATTTGAAAATAAGAGGAATGTAAAGAAAGCGGAGAAAACACTAAAATGTGAATTAAGGAGGTGTGAAGTGGGGACCATGGATAAAATTGCGAAGGATCAAGAAGATGCAGCTAGAGGCCATTATAGCTTAATATTGTACTGTCATGTTAATAAATTGAGAGAACATAGTCAATCTGAGCTTGACCCAGGAAAGGATAGGATCGGAGACAAAATTATTGACAAGAAAAGAATTAAGCAAGTAATGAGTAGGACATCTTGAAAACGTGCTAAACCATGATGAAGTTACATGGAGAAATATAGAAAATAATAAACGATTTTGTAACACTGTGTATGTGAAAGAAGCTTTATTTTATGAGAGAGAATTAATTAAAGCACTAAAAGGATAAAAAACATTAAGGCTTCAAGCGCTAAAAGTATCTTAAATGTTTTTTTTTTTTTTTAACATGATGGTTGTGAGAATAGGTATACTTAAGGATTTTAGAAAAGCTCTAATCAAACCTCTTTATTAGGAAGGTAACAAGAGTGAATACGGTAATTGTAGAGGCACTAGCCTTCTTTGATAGGAATCAAATTAACAATATTCATGGCACTTTTAAGACTTAGGGACGATGTTGATAAATTTTTAATAGAAGCACAAGGTGGCCTTAGGAAAAGTTGAGGATGCATCAACCAAATTTTTATTTTTAGTTTAATAACTGAGGAGTTCCTAGGTCATCGAACGTTTTTAGTCCTTAGTTTTACGCAAACGCCACACAGCATGGGGTGGCGCCAGAAATAGACCTGTTTTGTCATTGTGTTCGTTTTCATGGGGGCGCGATATTGTTCCTATTCATTTAGCTTGTCAAGTTTCAAAACCTCGTCTTAAAGGCCATCACATTATTTTAAATGGAGACAATTTGAATGATTTCAAGTACTTGAATACCATCCCCTCAAGGAATGGAAAGCTAAGGCTTTGAAATATATAATAATTTGATGCTTAGATTACTCACGATCCTGATATTGCTGTTGTCCACTGCCTGCAGCCAAACCCCACCCGAAGAAGCCATCCAAGCAAAGCTGGATGCAATTCAACTGGCGGTTGAAGAGAAAAATAACAACGCCGTAATGGAACATATCCTCGACAAGTTCCGCGGTAATGAAAGCATGGATAAGAGTAACCTCAGGAAATTACTGGCCGTTCACTTTATCCGCCATAAAAACATTACTGTCGTGGTAACCCGCATGGACATCGAGCATGACCCTAAATTTCCCTTCCATGCCTCGATGTCTGGCGTCGTTGCTGTGACCGGTGCGGAGCATCTACTGCCTCAGGATGGACGTCTATTTAAGGTCTCGGGGAAGTGGGAATTACACGATGGGGATTGGCTTTTGGCCAGTCTGGATTGGGAATAAATCACTTTTAAAAAATATTTTTTTCCGTCGATTTTCATCAAAATTGACCTTCTGGTTTTCTATTCAACAACTCTGCTGATCATATTAATGTCAAACCTTAAGATCCTTGATCCATTGCAGCATAGATAATCATAAAAGGCGTGCTAGGCTTGATAAAAACACATCCTGGCAGGAAGATGGATGAGGAGGCAATATGACTGACCACAGACATAACCCCAGGTTTAAAGAAGACGCCGACGTGATTGTGAAGATCCAATCTTCACCTTCCAATAGAGACATCGAAGGACAATCCTTTCCCTATCACTCCAAGGACATCTCACTAGCCGGGATTCAGTTAAGCGTGGATGCAGACATACCCATCGGTGCTATCCTCGAATTGCACATCCACCTCAACCATGTCATGGGGAGTTTTCATCATCTCGGCAGCGTGGTTTGGAGCCGGGGCAAAATTGCTCACGATATAGATAACCAATTGTATCGAGATATCGGCATTCAATTTAATGCCTACGCCAACCCTCAATATCACGAATGGGTGGAGGCCGTCACCAGCCTGATAAAAAAGCATCGGAAGTTCCATCCATTTCAACAAACGGTCAAGGTGACTGAATCGACGCGACTATAAGTATTAATTCTTTGGTTCTGAATCATCGATGGCCAACAAGGATGCATTACCCCCGACCGCAGCCGTAGATGGCGGCATGGAAGTCACCGAGGCGCGGATGCGCATGGCGCGCATGCCGCGCGGTGCAAGCCACATCCGCAACCCGGTATCGACTGCTCCCGGTTTTACCATCGGAAATGTCCATGTCATGGCCGGCGTGCCGTCGATCTTCCAGGCCATGCTCGACACCCTGCTGCCCACGCTTGAAACCGGAACCGTTCTGCAGTCGACAGCCATCAATTGCCCTTACGGCGAAGGAACGATCGGCGAGGACCTGGCGACCATCCAGGAAGACCACAAGCAAACCGTGATCGGGTCCTACCCGCGTTTCGACGGCGAGACCTATTCGACCCAGATCGTCATTCGCGGCCGCGAGCCGGAAGCCATCGAGGCTGCCGCGGTCGATGTGCGGGCCATGCTCGACCGCATTCGCGCCGCCAAGGCCTGATCCCGCCGATCGAAGAATTGACACATATCAAGGCGTCTGGGACCAATACTGTCGAAAAGACAAGTGGTCGGGCTTGCCCTGGCCCATCGAATTTCGACAAAGCAGAGCGACGGAGCAGACCATGTCCTACAACACAGTTCTTGCAGTGCTGCGCGGTGAAGATGACGCCGCTCGCGTCCTGGACAGGTCGATCGCCTTGGCCAAGCGCTATGAAAGCCACCTGATCGGCCTGCACGCCGAGCCAACGGTGAAAGTGTCGTTTGCGGCCCCTATGGAAATTCCGGATGCAACCGCAATGGATGTCGATCCCGGCGAGGTCAGCGAACGGCTCGGTCAGATGCACAAGTTGTTTGTCGATCGCTGCGAAGCGGAAGGCATATCCTATGAATGGCGACCCATCCGGTCATTGTCGGGCGACAGCGCATTGTCCGCCGTTTCCAGCGCCCGTTGCGCCGATCTCGTGGTCGTTCAACAGGAGAGCCCCGGCAATAAGGATGATTACGACGATCTGGAGGCGCTGGTCTTTGAAAGCGGACGCCCCGTCCTGTTCGTTCCCTACGTTGCGACGGACGTCAAACCGATCCGGCAGGCGGTCATTGCCTGGAACGACACCCGCGTCGCGGCGCGAGCAGTCTTCGACGCACTGCCGCTTCTGAAAACGGCGGACGCCGTTGAGATCCTGACCGTCGATGCCGACGACAATACCGAGCAAAGTCCGCAGACCGCCGGCGCCGAAATCGCCACCGCTCTGACCCGGCATGGTGTCACCGTAACGATCAATTCAGAGGTATCCGCCGGCATACCGGTGGCCTCTGTGATCGAGAACCGGGTCAGTGACACCCAGGCCGACCTGCTCGTCATGGGCGCGTTCAGCCATTCGCGGCTGCGCGAGTTCCTGTTCGGCGGCGTGACCGACACCGTTGTAAGTTGTGTTAATTTGTTAATCAAATTTCAGAGGTAAATTAAATTTTATGCAGTGATGAAAAATTTTTGTTTTCAGCATAAAACGTTCCATCAAAATCACATTCTAGTGATTAATAGTTTTTATTTAAAAAAAAAGGAGTTAAAACAGTGATTACAATGAGTAATGAAACCAAACTGAAAGGTCAATGGAAACTACCATAAATTAGTACGGTGTTGCCAAACAATTATACCCTAAGATTAGAGTGTCATTTTCGCTTTGCTGAACTAAGATATTTATGGATACCTATAAATGGAAAATTATATTTAGCCATTTTTTCGCATCTTTTTTTCGCATCAAAACCATAATGTACTGTTATAACAGGTAAAGCGCTTGAAAGACCTCCTGTCAGAGGTCTAAAGTTTTGCTTTTCGGAGGTTTAACGGGGAAGCAGGATTTGTTTTATGGTTGTTTATGTGTATGTCACATTTGAGATTTTATAAACTAATCTCTGCTCAATTAGGTTTAAATTTGGTATTTAATTTTCATGGAAAACTGCTTAAAAATATATTCCGAGTCATTTTCCGCTCAAATTGTAAATTCACATTGTAATTCGTCAATTTTTTTTTTTTCTGGTGATTCCTTTGTATTTTAGAAAGATGTCAAAAATCTACACGTATACGATTAACGGTTTTGCCGACAAAAAAAAGCTTAAAATAGGGCACTGTGCTTTCCTATCCCTTCCAGTACCAAACATAATTTATTTCGTTATCCTTGGTTGACACCCCTAGCTTTTCACGGAAAACCGCCTTATTTCCTGATCCATCAGTCATGTAATGTCGTTCCTGCGTTATCACGATTCAACCTGCATTAACAAATTTGAACTCCGCTGTTAAAATGGAAGCACCAAAGAGCATAGTTAAAAAATTTAAACGGACCTGAGTGAACAAATGGTTAACGCACACAGCATCTGAAAAATCAATTGAAGGTTGGTACAACTTATCTTTTACTGTTTGTGCAGAGATAACGCGAAAAGCCAAGTAATGTTATTTTAGGAAATACAAGAATTACAGGCGTTCGTTCTCAAATTTAAAAGTATTTGCACCAATCCACGAAAAAATATAGCCGAAAAAATCTTGAAGAAAGTCATGGATTTCCTGAAAAGCCTTAAAGCTTAGCCATAATTGGCCAATTTGTAAATCATTAAAAAAAAATAAAAGATCTGGTTTGGTGTTTAAATCCTTAAAAGTGTCAAAATTAAGAATCCTAAGGCTATAAGTAAACAGCTGATGATTAGGAAATCTACATATATACTAGCTGTTAGGGTGGCGCTTCGCGCCACCCCAACACCTAGTTGATGGGGCATATCCGATTTCCTGCTTCCCGCATTTCCTGCGTTTCCTGTTTTGCTCCGCGTCCTTCGCGCCTTCGCGGTTACATCAACCGCCGGTAACGTTCCGCCGCCGCCTTCAATTGCGGGTGTACCTTCATGCCGCGCGTGGTGAACGACCCGCCGGCCTCGCCCAGGTCGATCTT
This sequence comes from Alatinidae sp. Z8VKAUB7J3, assembly GCA_010016025.2. NCBI lineage: Eukaryota > Metazoa > Cnidaria > Cubozoa > Carybdeida > Alatinidae > Alatinidae sp. Z8VKAUB7J3. Next base: position 82,605,323 of record JAAAKM020073195.1, on the reverse strand, counting down.
CTCAAGCCCGGCGCTGTCGGCGGTGTTGCGCAGCAGCATGGCCTGCGCGATCACGCCCTGCTGCAGGTCCTCCGGCGGGTCGGTCATCCCGCCCCCGGAGTAAACCGACGTGATGTCGCCGGTGGCGAGGTCCACGCCCGCCGTGCTGATCGACTCGCCCAGCACGATCGCGTCGTCGCTGGTGCGCGACGCGACGGGGTAAACGCCGATGGTGACGCCGGTCCCGCTCTCGATGATGATCTGGTCACCGGCGGTGAAGTTGTACGACGCGAACGCGCCGACCTGCGTGAGTGTCCGGGTCGCCTCGGTCCACGTCGCCGTCGCCAGCGCCACCGGGATACGCGACGGGTCGGCCTGGCCGGCGGTGTAGGTCACGCGGATGCAGCGTGGCAGCCGCCGGTACCAGGGCTGATACAGGCGGCGCAGGACGCCCAGCTCGGCCGAGTCGATCACGTAGTCGGTGACGCTCGCGAGCACGCCCGCCGTCTCGGCGTCGAAGTCGCTGTCGGTGTACGGCGAGTACACCTGGATCACCTCGCTGACCGATTCGATCACGCGTGCGTCCAGGTGCAGCACGTAACGGTCGATCGGCTCAACGCCCGCGATGAAGACGCGGTTCTTGACGCGGCGCAGCCCGCCGACCGGCGTGCCGGCGATGTGTTCGGCGATCGACGACGCGCGGGACAGGTACCGGCGCAGCTTCGCGTCGGTCTCGGTGCCCGACCAGTCGCCGTCGGACTTGAGGTCGGCAAGTTTTGCTAAGAGTCCGTAACCCATGAGTCGTTATCCCTGTCGCCTGTGCGGCGGGCATGCCCCCGGGTGGGGCTTCGCCCCTCAATCCCAACAATCTCTGTGTCCTCTGTGGTTACTTAGTCTTCGCCGGCTCGGTATTTAGGGCTTCGCCCTGTTGAAGCCGTCCTGCTTTCCCGCTTTCCTGCGTTTCCTGCTTTCCGCCGCCGATGACTTCGTAGGCGTCGTCGGGGATGCCGCGTGCGTTCAGTTCCTGGCGGCTGGTGTTGTCCAGGCGTGTGTTCTTCGGCCAGGTCGTGCCGTCCTTGTGCCTGACTTCCTTGGTGAGTTTCACGCTGATCTTCTCGGCCATGATGTTGCTCCGTTTCGGTGTGTGGTGTTGGGGTGGCGTGTTTGAGTTCCGTGCTTCCGGGGGTCAGGAAACGGTGCATGGCCGGCGGTCCCGACGTTTTGCGGTGCGCCCTTCCAGATGGCTCCATAGGTCAGCGACCGGCAATAGTCGTGGTTGATGAACGGGTCGCCGGGCCCATTGATCATGGCGAATGGCACGGTGCCGTCTCGCATGACCCGCATCTGGCGCGGCCAGTCGATGGTCTTGAGTTTGGCGAAGGCCTGCTCGCGCGCCTGACCGTCGGTTCGCCACACCGTCTGCCATGCCAACGGTTCGGCGCCCTTCGGCATGCCGACGGTGTGCAGCGCATAATTGTGCTTCTCCCGCGGCGAATGGAATCGCTTGCCAGCCAGTTCCATGTGAGGGGTGGCGATATAGCCACGTGGCATGTCGTCCGGATATTTGTTGATCGGCGAAGTGCCACAGATCGCCAGCGATGCCAGCGGGTAACCCGCGGCCGCGTATTCAAGCGCTACATACCCCCCGAGAGACCAGCCGAAGATCGCGGGCGTTCCCAGGTCCAACGCCTGGACCAGCTCATGGGCGATCTCCGCATAGGCCTC
>JAAAKM020073195.1:82531883-82603609 GCA_010016025.2 Alatinidae sp. Z8VKAUB7J3 | reverse complement strand
ACATTGTAATCGTCTTCCGGATCGCCGTTGGGCGACACGCCATGGCCCGGCAGGTCAAAGGCAACGACGCGATAGTCGTCACGGAACTCAGCGAACTGGTGGCGGAACACCTCCTTGCAGGCCGAGTTTCCGTGGATGAGCAGCAAGGTTTTGTCGCCGATTTTCGTGTCTGCGACGGAAACCGGACCGTGACTGGTCTGAATCAGCCGGTCTTCGACATTCAAAGCTTGGCGCCTCGCTGCTCGGCCGTTTCGTCTGTTCCAGGCAGCGATGGCGTTGGTCTTGGCCCGGTTAAAGGCGCCCCAGGCCTCCTGCAGGGCGCCGAACAGGCCGCCCGGATAGACCACGACAACACCAATGATGAGCAAAGCAATGAAGATGTCGCGCCATGAGCCATAGTCGCCCAGAAGCTGGGCAAGAATGGTGATGACGAAGGCTGCGATCAGAGATCCCCAGATGGTGGAGATGCCGCCGAGCAACAGGATCGACAGGGTGACGGTCAGAAAGCCAAGCCCGAACACATCCGGAGAGGCGACACGCAGATAGGCGCCGTAGAAAGCGCCAGCCAGTCCCGGAAAGACAGCCGAGGCAGCAAGCGTCAGCAGCCGAATGCGACCTTCAGAAGCACCGCGTGCGATGGCGTAATACTTGTTGTCGCGCATGGCCTTGATGGCGCGCCCCAGCGACGAGCGTTCCAGCTTATAGAGAAAGAACGTCGACACGGCGAGCAGAAGCAGCGCCACATAGTAGTAGCCGATCCTTCCGTCACTGCTCAGTCTGTAGTCGCCCAGCGTCAGCTCCACCGTCCTGCACACCGTCACCGTCCAAATCGTTCCAAACGAAATCACCAATGGTGGCATCCTGTTGCTGATAGCCAAAATCGGCGTCGTTATAATCTTCACCGGCAGCCAAATTCACAATCAGTGGCAGGTTGGCCGTGGTTAGGTTGAAACCGGCCGTTACTGTCGCGGGGTCAATATCAACCTGGTAAGTGCCCGTGGCAAGACCTGTGATGTCATAAGCACCGGCAGCATCGGTTGTATCCGTAGGTTCTCCACCGTCGAAGACACCATTGCTATTCAAATCCAAAAACACGGTGTAACCCGCCAAACCAGGTTCGCCACCGTCTTGGATACCGTCACCATCAAGATCGTTCCAGACAAAATCACCAATCGTGGCATCTTGTTGCTGGTAGCCGAAATCGGCGGTGTCGAAATCTTCACCCGCGGTTAAGTTGACGATCAACGGCAGGTTGCCAGTCGTTGGATTGAATCCCACGGGAACCGTTGTGGGATCGACATCGACTTGATAAGAAACGGCACTCAGGTCGGTGAAATCGTAGCCACCCACGCCATCGGTTACCTGTGAAGGTTCTCCCACATCGAAAACACCATTGCCGTTGTTGTCGAAGAAGACCCGAATCCCAGCAAGACCGGGTTCACCAGCGTCCTGAACACCGTCTCCGTTCAAATCGTTCCAGACAAAATCGCCAATGCTGGCATTCTGTTGTTGGTAACCGAAATCCGCGTCATTGAAATCTTCACCGGGGAAGAGCGTCACACTTAGCGGCAGATTGGCCGTCGTCAGGTTGAAGAACATGGGAATCGTGGCTGGATCAATATCGACTTGGTAACTACCCGCAGCCAATGCGGTGAAATCGTAGCTGCCACCGGCCCCGGTCACCTGACTGGGTTCACCGCCATCCAACATTCCATTCATATTGGAATCCAGGAAGACCGTGACACCGGCCAAACCTGGCTCGCCACCGTCCTGGACGCCATCGCCATCCAAATCGTTCCACACGAAGTCACCCAAAGTGCTTTCCAAAGCAAAGGGCGTTGCATCGTTTTCGCCCGCTTCATTGGGATCACCGTTCCCGTTGGGATCAGGATCCGTACCGTCATCTGATGTGTCTGAAGTCATGGTCCCGTCAGGCGATTGTCCACTGACTGTGACTTGGTTCTCGTACATGCCAATGCCAAAACCTTGATCCGTCACATTGGTCACCAGTACGGTGAAGCGGATTTGTGCTGTGGCCCCAATGGCCATGGTGCTGCCGGCAGCCAAGATGTCATTATTCGCACTGCCATCGAATGCGCCATCGAGATTTAGCGTACCCGGATCGACAATAAATGTCGGTGTGACATTATGAAAGAAGACACATCAAAGATGATTAAAGAAACAGAGGCAAAGATGCCTATGTTTTTTCAAAGCTATTCAGATTTGTATACAAAATATCTGCACTTGCTTGATGATATTTTTGGCACATGTTACATTGCAGAAAAAGAATTCTTTGACAAACTCAATATAGATCAAGGAATTCTAAAACAAATTAAGGAAAATTCTGAAATTGTAAGGGACAATTACATCCAAAGCATCAATTCTAGTGCAAATTTTTTTGATGAATACATCAAGATGAAAACCTCTGCAATAGAATCATTTGACCAATACTTTCACGTCATGATGGAATCATATGCAAAGACACTATCTCAAATCAACAAATCACTTGAAAATAATGAAAAAAGATGAAAGGTTACTAAAACTTAAGGCCAAAAACCAATAGTATTATGGCTACAGTTTCACACAGATTCCAATGCTGGGAAGGCGACTTTGGTCTCTCATCGATGGCTTAAGACCTGCAACGGATGTTATCAGGTGACAGCCAAACCTTTCAAGTAATCTTGGGAGTTATGGTATTTAACTAGTGTTCATAATTCATACTAGTGTTAAAACCTGCTACATTAGCACTATTTTTGAGGCATCAACAGATAAGAAATCCTCAATGTTTGTCTTTGTGATTTTGTGATCTGGATTCGTTTCAGAAATCATTTTTGCAGTCAATCCTAGTGACATTTTGACGCCATCAGTTTTTTCTGGATCCGTTCCTGGAAACAGTCTTACGGTTGTTTTGTCCTTTCTAGTTGTGATTTCAATCAGAAATTGTTGATGCAGTTTGTCAATTACCACTACAGGAACAAGTGCAATCCTTTTTTTTCTATCAAGGAACACATCTAGTAATTTTATCAGGAAAGGTTTTGTTTGGATTACCTCACTAAATTCTTTGGAAAAGCATTCAAGATCAATTTCTTTGTCAAAAACTACATGTGGCATTTTTAATTTCTCCTCTCATTTCTTCTTCTTTGTTTATTCCTCAAACAGTAAACAACTTTTTCTTTAGATCTTCAGAAAATATTACTAGCTTGCAACTTTCGCATGCCAACAAATCTTCGTTTTGTTTTCTTGAAATAGATTTTAATAGAATTAAAGATGGTTGTCTGCAGTTTGGACAATCTGCCAACAATTCTTTTCTGATTGAATATCTTTGATTCATAAGTAATATTGTTAAAAATAATATTTAATTAAAAACAAAAAAATGCAATAGTGCCAACATCTCTTGCTAAGAAAATAGTTTTTGAGAAAAAACCAGATTAAAAAATTCAAGAATCAGATTGGTCTTCCTTTGTGTTGAGCATCCAGAGGTTTACTTCGTACACACAGAACTTATTTCATAAATTATCTAATTGCGCTTTGACCTTACAAATAATAACCTACAATAATCCTACCGCATCTGCAACCGTGATATGGGAGCATGCGGATTTATTACCCGCGACATGATTTAGACTTCGCTGAGATTTAGACCTAAAAATCTAAAGCGAATGAATTTTTTTTTAGCTAATATTTGTTTTTTGATGGACAAATAAAAGTTATTCTTAGCTATTTGTGTTCCTAGAGAAAAATTGTCATACCTCTCAAAATTGCACGCTGAGAAAGCACGATTAGAGATTTTGAACGCTCCTTTTCCAGCGTTTCCAGTTAATGAATTACTTGATTTCTGCTTTGACCGTTAATGATAGCGAAAATAAATAAGCGAAATAAGACAATTTCGCTAGCAAGATAATCTCGCTCTCAGGTAAAGTGTTCACTTCTCGATTAGAATAAAACTGAAATTTATGTTGCTAAACAACCGATGGTCGTGCGGAGTCACCTCATACACCTTTCGAAAGAGCAGATAACAGAGGATCTCCAAAATTTTAGTCACTTACAAAAAAAAGATAATGTCGGTCAGAGGTTGCAAACTGTCGGAAATAAGAACCAAGGAGTATAATAAGTTTATAGAGGAAATCATAACCAAATAAGAGGGAACAGAAGGACCCCGAAACTTTGAAAAAACACCTTTCTTAAAATTTTCATCGAAAAATACCCTTTTTGGTATTTACATCTTGAAAATGTGAAAAGCAACAAAGTTGCCCCTCCCCCTACATTTTCGCCATTGATAGAGGACGCCCTTGATGTAGTTGGCCAGAAAACATGGCAGACATTTATAGTTGTAAAAATGGTGAGAGTAATGCTTTGCTAACAAATCTTAGAAGAAGAGTGTCAACGCAATAAATCTAAACGTAAAATCACTTAAAATAATTAATAAGATTCGAAATCAATTCTGGCGCCAAGTAGTTGAGTAACTTCTACACTAAGATTCTCGCAGGTTAAATTACTATTCCACCGTTTTGCATATTGAATGTGTTTTGTAGTCCCATTCCAAATTTAATTGAAGCTTTGGCGTCAAGTTCTGATTTTTTCCAGAGGGGACTGAGTCTAATAATTTTGATAGAAACAGATAAGAACACACTAAAATTAAATATTTACAAACTTTTTATTTTTGAGTCTTTTCGGAGGGGAGCTCTTCCCAGGCAGCATTTCGAGGATGGCTCTAGGATTATCCACCTTCACCCCACCCAAAGTTGGTACCTATGCTGAAAGGGTTAGTAATAAAAGATAGTCCTAAAAAAAATTACAAGTTTTAAAATAAAAAACAAAATTTCAATATTCTAGAATTTTTTGGTTAATTTAGAACCGAGTTCCGAATAATTTCTCGTAAGTTGATAATTAGCAGCTACTTCGCAGTAATTCGTGAAAAATGTTAATTTAGCACTCACCTCGCAATATTTAGTCATAAATTCTTAATTTAGCACCTTCTTCGGAACAACCCGTCGTTCGGAATAATCGGTCGTAAATTGTTAATTTACTAACCACTTTGGAAAAAATCCTCGCAAATCACTAATTTAGCATCTACTTCGGAATAATTTAGCATATTTACAAAAATCATATTGCTTATATGTTAAATGTAGTACTTTAGCGTACATACTTGACATATCTAGTAGTCTATATGCATGGTGGGGTGAGTTTATATGATTTTATTGAGTGTTTATTTTAAACTACCTGTCTACTAATACTGCTAATACTACTGCTATTACTACAACTACTAATAGCTCAGTGCAAAACCAATCCTTTGGCCAACACAGCTGCGCACACTCCTCCTTCATCCCAATCTTTTCAAAGCTTCCCTCTTCAAACTCTCCAAAGAAGTCTCAATTGCCTTTAAATCCTTTCTTATGACCTCATCCCATCCCATTCTGGAAAGAACGGCTTTTCGTTTGTTCCTAAAAATATGGACGTTAAGGGCAATCCTTGGCAATCTGCCATCCTTCATCAATAGAACTTGGAAATGAGGTTAGCAGCTGGTTTCACATTAAACAATTAAAGTCGGTGGGAGCAGTGAAGATGTTAAAAGTAGGGTTGCGTTCCATCCCTCTTTATAAAGATCATTTTAATGGACTTTGTCTTAAAGAACACAGGAAAGGCAATGAGAGACCACGGAATCAAATGGAGAGAAAAACACTCCTGGATTTAGATTATGCTGACGATTTAAGTATCCTAGATGAAAGTGTGAGCAAAATGAATGAAATTTCAGAGGTTTTGGGAGTTCAGGGTGCTATAACAATATCGAAAATTAATGTTAAGAAGACAAAGTCATACAGGGTAGGAATAAGTGGAGATGTTGGGTAACGAAAAGATTGACAAGGTGGACTGCTTCACTTTCCTTGGTAGTATCATTAGTAGAGTCAGTGGGAGCAGTGAAGATGTTAAAACTAGAATAGAAAAAGCTTAAGGTGTTTTTTAACAGTTAAAAAAAGCTTGGAGGAATAGGAAGATCTGTCTGCAAACCAGGATTATAAAATTGGAAGCTATGGTGATGATAGTGGTATGATATGGCTCGGAGGCCAAGGCACTCTGAAAAGCGGATGAAGATTTGCTACATGTTTTCCAGAGAAATTGCCTGCAGACTGTTCTGGCAACCCGGCTGCCTGACCGTATTTCAAATAGTAGGGGGACGGCGCGATCACCCTGGTTCCGGTGGCCGCGATCCTGGTCGCGAGCATCGTGCTGCACTGCTTGGACGACGCGCTGGATCTGCGCTACCAGGGCCCCAACCACATTCCGTGCGACGCCAGCTTCGCGAAGGGCGACGAGCTCGGCTACTTCCAGCACGGCTCCACCATCCTCGTCTTTGCATCCGGTGACTTCGAGCTCTGCGACAACGTCGCCGAGGGCGCAGTCCTGCGCATGGGGCAGCCGCTCCTGCGCCGCCGGGGCACCGTGCCACAACCCACTTCGACCCGTAGCAAGACAACGGAGGTCCCATGACGTTCTTGGAAGCCCTGCGCGAGCAGCGGTGGGACGACCACCGCTTCTATCACCACAGCCGCATCAACCAGTCGCTGCACTTGGTGAGCGCGTGCTGCTTCATCGGCGCGTATGTGGCGATTTTCTTCAACCCGATCGTCGCAGCGGGGCTGGGCTGGTTGCTCGCCATGGTGTTGCGGCAGGCCGGTCACTTCTTCTTCGAGCCGAAGGGCTACGACGAGATCAACGACGCCTCGCACGAGTACAAGGAGGAGATCAAGGTCGGCTACAACCTGCGCCGCAAGGTCGTCCTGCTGTCGGCTTGGGGCTTGTCGCCGGCGCTGCTCCTCGTGGAGCCGACCCTGTTCGGGTTCTTCCAGGCGCACACTGGCTGGCACGACTTCCTCTACAACCTGAGCGTGCTCTGGCTGGTGATCGGCGGCGTCGCCGGCGTCCTTGCCGGCCTGCTGGGCGTGGGCGGCGGCATCGTGCTGGTGCCCGCTTTTTTCTATGCATTCCAAACGCTTGGCTATGACGGCCCGCAGCTCATGCAGATCTGCCTCGCGACCTCGCTGGCGACGATCATCGTGACCTCGCTGCGCTCTGTCATGAGCCACAACAAGAAAGGCGCGGTGGATTGGGAGATCCTGCGCGGCTGGGGGATCGGCATCGCGCTTGGGGCTGTGGTGGGGGTGCTGGCGGCCTCGGCCCTGCGCTCCACCGTGCTGCAAGGGGTTTTTGGCGGGCTGGCGCTGGTGATCGGCTGCTACCTGGGGCTGGGCCGGTCGGAGTGGCGGCTGGCCGAAGCGATGCCCAAGGGCTTCAAGCGGATGGTTCTGTCGCCTGCGGTCGGCTTCCTGTCGGTGCTGATGGGGATTGGCGGCGGCAGCTTTGGGGTGCCGCTTATGACCCTGCACGGGGTGGCGGTGCACCGGGCGGTGGCGACCGCTGCGGGCTTTGGCGTGATCATTGCGGTGCCCTCGGTTGCCGGTTTCCTGCTGTTGGAGGTGGACCCGGCCGCGCGGCCGCCCTTGACCATCGGGGCGCACAGCTTCGGAGATAGGGCAGAACACCACACCGGCTTCAGCCAGCTTGTCACGAAAGGTAGTGGCGATAGACACGCTGTCGAATACGGCGTCCACGGCAACGTTGGCGCTCGGCTTGACAACCCCGGCCAGCGCTTCCTGTTCGTGTAGTGGAATGCCAAGCTTTTCATAGGTGCGCAGCAGCTCAGGGTCCACTTCCTCCAGTGAAGTTGGGCCGTCTGCCTGGCTCTTTGGGGCCGAGTAGTACGAAATTTCATCAAACTGTACAGGCGGGAATTGCACGTGTGCCCATTCCGGTACCGGCATGTTCCGCCACAGTGTATAAGCCTGCAGCCGCCAGTCAGTCAGCCACTGCGGTTCGTTTTTCTTGCCCGAGATAAATTTGACCACGTCCTCGTTCAGGCCGGGCGGCAAGGTATCTGATTCTACCTGGGTGACAAATCCAGCCTGGTAGTCGGCATTTGCGCCCACCAATTCGTCGACAGATTGGCTCACTAAAAGTCCCTATGTTAGGTTATGCCGCCAGCCTGCTGCGCAAGCGGCGGTGGCGGTGCGATTATAGTCGCAACCGAATACCCGAGTAAATTAGTCGGGTATTATCATAACCCTTTTACGTGATTATTTTTAATAAGACAGGTGTCCCAGCCCTGGCCCAAAACCCGTGCAGATGCCAGGCGCACATGAGGGACAATCTGTCTGGAGTGCTTTGACCTGATGCCTAAACTGCAACGCATGCCTGAACCGAATGTTGAATATGCCTACGGCATCTATTTGTTAACCAATAAACACCGCCTGATCAAGACCATGCGCAAGCGTTACCAACCTTCAATTCATGGCCACAAAGCCTGGGGTGCGGGTTTTCTCCTGATGGACTATCTGTCCCACAATGGGCTGGTGAAGGGCGCGAAGGGCATGGAGATTGGCTGTGGGTGGGGTGGCGTTTCGGTGTTCTGCGCACAGACGTACAAGGCGAAAATGACCGCTGTGGACCTGGATCCAGCGGTGTTTCCTTACGTGGATGTGCTGGCTGAACTGAACGACGTCAAGGTCAAGTCCAGACAAGCGGATTTCAGCAAGCTGAAGGGCCCGGAGCTGGGTAACCACAGGTACATACTGGGTAGCGATATCTGTTTCTGGGATTCGCTGGTGAAGCCACTGGCAAGGCTGGTCAACAGGGCACTCGACAACGGCACACGCAAAATCATCATCTCCGACCCTGGACGGCCAACGTTTTATGAGTTGTGTGACCTGCTGTCCAAACGGCATAAAACCAAGCTGCAGGAATGGTATGCCGCAGAGCCCGACCGTTTTGAAGGTGAGGTGCTTGAAGTTAAGAGTGGAAACGTTGGCCAAACTTTCACTATGAGTAGAAAAGAAGGTAAGAATTTTTTAAACACATTGGAAAAGGTTAGTATTCAAAGAACAGGATCCCCAGGAGACTCTTTCAAAGCAAGTGCATACAGGACAGTTAAAAAAAAATCGATCATAATACGAGGTGGAGACGAATACAACACTTGAGTAGGTCAACCAAGATTTAGTTGTGTATGCAGAATTTTTTTCCCCTGGACAGGAGTTCTTTTGAAGACGCTGGGATACAAAACGGTAGCTTTGTTTGCATTGTTCAATTTCTAGCAATATATGTCGCAACTCTTGATACCTGATTTAGACCGTACAAATTTACTTACTTACGAACAATTTCTCGGAACGAGTTCATTGACTTTCATTCATCAGAAATTAGGGAGAAGATCCTCGACGAAGTCTAGAATTCAAAATTTTATTCTATAATGGCTGATACGATACTCGATGCTTCACATAAGCTTGGGGTCACAATCGCAGTATCAACTCGGAAGGGAAACCTAGAAGGAAACTATGATGTTACCGTGGCTAATAATAAAAAACGGGCAGGGTATGGCAGAAATTATAATAGGAATATTGTCAAGGAGAGGAATTCTTCTGGATAAAATAGCTTCCCAGTCTTATGACTGTGCAAGTTCGATGTTTAGACAGTTTAACAGAGAGCAGCAGAAAATATCTGGACTTCTTTATTACCACGTGCCTTATATTCCCTGCCAGGCCCATAGACTAAGTATTGTGAAAGAACATAGTTACAATTCATCTCTTTTGATAGTCGAGCTTTTCAACATCCTTGACGACATATACGTGTTCTTCTTTTCATCTACAAATCGTTTTGCCACCCTTAAAGATGAACTCTCTTTGATTGAAAACAGCCTTAATATCAAAACTTACCACGGGCTCGGTGAACTGTAAGGGCTGAAACACAAGCAGTAGCTACAGCTACTTTGTTTTAAGCAATAGTTTCAGCCATTTACGAAAAAAAAAGATAAAAAACACCGATGTGAAGACAAAGGCACAAGCTAGCGGCTTTCTGAAAAGGATTCTAAACTTCGAATTTATTGCTTGCCTCATGTTTGTAAAAAAATCATGTACAAGATCAAAAGGTTCACATCATCGACGCAATCGAAATGCTTGAAGCTATGAAGAAAGCTTTTGAAAGAATATCGAAGGATGAAATGAACGATTTCATTGTCAGTGCAAAATTGTATGCCAGAATGAGAGAAGTTGATCCAGAGGCAGATTTGGCTAGACATCAGCCTCAGTGACTTGGGCCATCGTTTTAACAGCCGTGCTCAGAGTCAAGCCGAGATATCAATGTATCAGTTGTCATGTGTGGCGCAAAATATGCAAAGCGCAGCGGAAACTGTGTTAAGCGGAAATTATGCCAAGCGTGGCAGAGCTGAGTGGCACGCGAAGAATTCCGATATATACACTAGGAAGCAGGAAGTCAGTGCTCCTCGCCCATAGCAATTTCGTTGAGCTTTTAAGGCACATTAGCTTTTTTTTATTCCCACCTTCCCCAAAGTCAAGGTTCAAGGTCCACTTAGACCTCAATATCCTCTAAAAGTTTCAGCTCAATCCCCTAAGTAGTTCCCAACACACTGTAGATGCCCTGTTATAATAACTTAGCAATAAATTGTCTTTTGATTTACCTTGCTGCTAAACTGTGAAAATATTCTAAAATCCCCAGGGACTTAGCTCGTTCTTTCCATCTTTCATTCCAAGTTGATCGTGACCACATTGCTATGGGCTAGAGTTCGTTCTTTTCAAGGTTGTAAAAACTTTACTCCCTTTTTAGAGTTCCGTTTAGCTTATTAATAACGCGGGTCGCTCCTTACTTGTAGCCCATTGCTACGAAATGTTTAGTGAAACTTCCGGGGTAAGTAAGCCGGGGCACGTAGACCTGAATGAAGACAAGACATTTTAAAGCTCAGTTGTATCGATATTTGTAAAAAAAAATTATCTGTTGAAATTCAAGAAATTCAAGAGCCAGTCGCTCTTACATCTCGTTTGAAAATGAAAACAGATTGATTCTTCACATTCCGCGCCTTCGAAATTAAGAGTTTCTTATTTTAAGCTGTGATTGGGAACCTTCAAATGAAAACAATCATTGATTCCGTCTTTGCTATTTTTTACTTTCACATAGCCACGAATTTTGCCGAAATAATGTGGGCGAAAAGCACCAAAATACTTCCGTGTTTGAGGAAAGCACCAAAATTGGCTGAGGCGTACTTTCGTGTATGCTCTTTAGTATGGCTCGATTACACAAGCGAAATTTTCCTCGGAACGCTGCTAGGTGGCTTGAAATCCAAAGTGGCGGACGAAAATACCAGTCCATTTCCGTTTGCCATTTTGGATTTGAGTCACTTAGCGGCACAACGGTACAGCTTAGGCTGGCACGTACGCAGGGGAGAGGGGGCCTTAGGGCCCGCCCCCCCGAAATTTTGTTAAATGTTTAATTTCCCCATGGTTTCTTGGGATTTCTGGCAAAAGTTAAGACATTTATTAAGAATCTAGATACATATGTGAAGCCTTTTTGGGAGGATTTTACAGCATGCAATTATCCAGTCAAGTCACTGCCCAATTATTAACCCATTTTCTGTCTAACTTTTTACCCTCTTTGAAGTAATTAGCAATTGTACTGTTATTTTTTTTTTGTAAAGAGAGTTCACGAGCCCAATAAAGGAAAAATTCTCTTGTGGAAGTGTGTCAAGGAAAAGTCTGTTTGAAATTGGCAAATGTTAGTGGTTGGAACAAAGCCGCGATGAAAGCCGGCAAATACCACGGAATCTTCATTCAAGTTATACAACAAGCTCAATCTGGGCAGGAAAATGTCATTACTTTTTTGTTGTGCATCGTCCTCGCTACCTGGAGCTCTGTTTTGATAGTCACCATCGATATCTTCAAATCTAAGACCCAGTGTTAGAATCCATTTGTTCCACTCGAGCGTATTTTGTAGGTAAATCGATATAGCATCAGTTTGCTCTGTATTTGTCGTCGTTGCTTTTGACCCTTCTCCTGATGGGGTGAGAAGACCAGCCCTCATGAAATAGTTTTCAGCCGTGTGATTGCGCTGAATTTCATCTTGATGAAACCGAATACCAAACTCAATTAGATGCTCAACATCGGAGGTATTAAAACTGTAATCACCGTCTATTTGAATGCCCTGAGAATAAAGGCTGCGGTCATTATTTCCCAGTTCCAGTAGCTCGCGAGCTGAACCGTCTAATTCACCGCGCAATACCGCTAATAGTTCTAAGTGACGAAATTCAGTTGGGTCAGAGACAATGGTTAATAGACTCGGTACAGTCTCGCCGAAAGAGCTGACAAATTTGTTTAGTTTATTCCACGCTCGATCGAGGTCTGTTCTGTAGGCTTGTGTGGACAATGTCCAGTCTGAGCTTCCCATAAAATGAGACAGGGTAAAAGCGCTGTGCTCCCAATCCATCTTGTCAAGTTGGCCACCGGCGTAACGTTGATAAGGATTTTCAGAAAAATCCTCATCTGTTAATCCTGTATAGGTAAAATTAGAGACTTCATCGGCATAATTGGCTTTAAAAATCAGCTCCTGAGATAAATCACCTGATGATAAGTCGTATCTCAGCTTCAGGTTGTAATCGTTTTTCTCAAAGCCAACATCACCGCCGTTAGCAAGCTCCTGAAATCCATCAGATTTCAAAGATACACCTTCTACCAAGGCGCCAAACTTGTCTGTAAATGCAATACCGTAGTAGCCATGGGCTTTTTGATAGCCATCACTCCCTAATGCAACATCCATTTGTCCCTCATTTTCTGTAGGCACGCTTCGGGTTACAAGGTTAAGTGCTCCTGCAACGGTATTGGGACCATACTTAATACCGGCGGGACCCTTGGTGACCTCTACACCCACCATTTTACTTGTAAGCGGGAAAAAGTAGGCGGCAGGTGCCGAATAGGGTGCAGGACCAATTAACAATCCATCTTCCATAATGTTAATTTTTTTACTGCGTTCAGGCGTGACACCACGAAAACGCCGACGCGTCTGACGCCAGGAACACGATGGCGCCCTTAAGATCGGTGTCATTGGCCATGCGCCCGAGTTGGGTCCGGGTGCTGTAGGTTTTGACGAACGGTGCGGGCTGTTCGTTGAAGAACCCGCCCGGAGAGATACAGTTCACCCGTACATCGTCGACGCCGACAATACTGGCCACCCAGCGGGTGAAATTCAGCATGCCGCCCTTCTCGTAGAAATAAACCGGTGAGGGATTGTCGTGCATGTGCGTGCCCTCATAGTTGGCTTGCTCGACACCCACCATGCCCATCATCGATCCGATGTTGACGATCGAGCCGCTCCGCCGCGCGCGCATGTCGCGTGAGAACAGCTCGGTGATGTAGAAAAGGGCTGACGCGTTGATGCGTAAGCTTTGGTCGTAGGCAGCCATGTCGCCGCCCCAGACCGCGGCGGGGTTGCGAGTGACGGCATTGTTTACCAGCACGTCACACCGGCCGGCCTGGTTCATGATCGCCGCATGCAGCGCGTCAATCGATGCCTGATCATCGAGATCAAGCGGTAGCGCGGTTACATCGTTGCCGTCTTGGCGTTCTTCGGCGGCGACGGCTTCAAGCTTGTCGATACCGCGCGCCGCGGTGAAGGTCTTTGCGCCTGCCTGCGCCAGGGCAGCCACGATCTGGCGGCCGTACTGGCCCGCACCGCCCGTCACCAAAGCAACCTTGCCGTTCAGGGACAGGCTCTCAAGGACGTCCATTAGCGTGCCTCCCAATCAGCAAGGCGGATCAGACTGCCACCCTGTTCCCGGCTCTCGATGCCGGCAATCAACAACTGCATAAGCTCATGCGTTTCGGCGAACGGAACCCGATGGTGGCCATCGCGCAGGAAACCGACAAAGGCGACCAACTGGTCGCGGAACGCTCCATAGGTGTCATTCATGCGCAGCTGAATGCCGCCCTTTGTGCCTGCCAGCGTGATGAGCCCCGCGCCGCCGATCATGTCGCCGGTCACCGTCAGCACGATGTCGATGCCGTCGCGATGGGTCAAATGAACCACGTTGCGCGAGGCATCGCCGATATTGCGCACGGTTTCGAATCCCGGTCCGACGATCGGGTAGATCGCTTCGAGCGCGTGGATGCCGTAGGTTTCCCATTTCTTGGCCATGGTCATGCCGACATGGCGCAGCGGACCGAACTCGAACGTGGCGCGGTGATACGGCACCAACTCCTTCGCGTACCGCATGGCCGACGATGAGGCAATCGGGCGCCCTTCCTCGATCCAGCGGGAGAAGGTTTCCAAATCGGCCCGATTGTCGCACAGCGGCTTGTCGACAAAGACCGGTACACCGGCCTCAATGAAGGGGCGCTAGTGACTTCATAACTTTATCCTTATCTTTCCAAATCTATATAACCTTATCTTCCGATTTCCATACAGGATCTCCAGCCCTCATCTTATACTGCATTATTGGCTTTCCATTTTTCACCCAAAACCTAAATTGCAATGGAGCACTATGCCCAATAAGGTCTTCACGAGCATAACCCTCTATGAACTCTTTCCAGTCAGGGACTTCTTGTATCAATGAACCAATAGGAGGAGGTGAAGAACACTCCTTAAATAGCTCCAAAAGCCTCGGATAGGTGGTGACATCACTTTTTTGCAATTTGATTCTGTAATGCCCAAACATTGCATCAATGTCTTCGTGAGTGTGGCCAGGCATGAGGTAACCAACGTAGACCATTTCAAACACTCCAACCCATGTAAGATATGAAAAGTATGCAAACAAGTATTTATTTTTATTCTGGCCAGCACAATTGCCAAGTTGCAAGAGCAGCTTCTTCGGTAGTCGACGCCCCTGTATTGGATTCACTTGAATTGCATTTGATGTCCCATTCATCCTTCCTATGGTCAAATCTTCTAGTTTCATGGGAGCAGTATCATGCAATGCCTTGAAGGGGCATTGCAATGGCGTAGTGGAATGAACATTGCCATTGGAACCACGTTCCAAATCACGCAACGCCTTTGCAATGCTGCCAACATGAAAGTTTGGGCCATCACCCCACAACTCTAATGTAAAATGGCCATGATGCACTGCTCCCTGACCATGAGTTATGAATCCAGCTAATGACATTTGCAATTGTAAAGACCTTGCAACACACTTTGGTACAGACCTGAGTTGAGGCAAACAGGTTTTTTGTTGATCCATCTTGTCATGAATAATGCATAGAAATTCCTCTGGTTCCATTGAAGACAAGCATCTCCACATCCAGTATGTTGACCGACATGACATTTGCTCCATCGTGTGAATTCTCATTTCTTTCCGAACAGCTGATCTTTCCACCTCACGCTTCGACTTTTCGAGCTTATCCAACAAGTCGACGCATATATTGCACTTTGAGAAATTGTTATATTGCATCCTTTTGACATCTGAAAAATTCTTAGTCCAGAGCTTGCTGAAGGTTGATTGTGAAATCTTGTCCACCTTCATTTCCTCTAGAAGATTGTTGATCGTCTGTAAAATCACTTTCTGCGTGAAATATGCAGGCAACATGCGAACTAATTTCCTGCGCCCCTCTTCATCAACTGCACTTTCGTGAGGCATGCTCTCAGCATGATAGTTAACAAACTTTTCAAATAAACTCTGAGCTGCAAACACCCGGGGGGTTGTTCTCACCTTCCCCGTATCACCATGCCAACCTATCTGAGCACCCAGTTGATTGTTGCTTACTTTTACCCCGTAGCCCGATGCGAATCTCAGGGCATAATCCATTATTATTATAAATAGCATGGGGGAAAGTACACACGCTTGAGTAACACCAGAAATAATCTTGAAAAATCTGGTTGTACCGTTTTCAGTCTGAACACAACATTCCGATTCTTCATAGGAGGTAAGCTTCTTGTTCCGTTCTTTTGATTCTTCGACAAGCATTCTCATTACAAATATTAATTCAGAACATGATCTCCCAGTTCTGAAACCATGCTGCTCTTCTTGTAGATTTGAGTCTAGTGCTTTTTGTAGACGTTATAAAATGACGGAGGCTAATAGTTTGGATGAGACAGAGAGAAGATTGATGCCTCTCCAGTTACGGCAGTTCATTAAGTCTCCCCTATTGAAGCGATTGACTATAATGCCTCTGCTCCAATATCTTGGGACCTTCCTTAAGGTCCATATTTTGGTGAAAAGGAGAGCCAAATGGATATGCAGGTACTAATTGAGTACTTCAGATTTTTTCGCCGGACTGCCATCTATACCCAGGACTCGTCCATTTTTTAAATTCTTTGCTAAATGCATGACTTCCTCAGCAGTCGGAGGATCTGTGTTGATGTCGAAATTCTTAAGAGGGATATCAGGTATATTCGCTCGGTCACTTGCCTCACTTGCGAGAGAAGTAAGGGAAGCGTTGAAGGCTGTCTACCTTGTCCCCGCAATTTAAGGGGCAAGCCCAGCGGGTACCATGGCTCTTGCCAACAACTCTCTCACCCCAATCTGCTTACTTTTCTCCTGTCACCCTTATCGCAGCATGATTGCCTATAAATATCGGATATTCCTAATTATATTCACGCTACTTGATCCTGACCTATATTATATAGGTCATTGATAAGGAAAATATCAATAAGAAAATCCACAGCTCCCAAGGGAATTCTCACTCAAGTAGCGAAATAATATGCTTATTCAAATTATAGCCCTTTGATCACTGAATTAATTATTATCAAAATATTGGATGTAGGTCTGTAAAAGACTATAATCCTTTACTAATTATTCGCGTATAGGGTCGAATAGAGTTCTTCTTATAGATTGGCGCTGGGAAAACGATACTGGTTAGCTTAAAAATGTGTTTTTCTGGATTATATAGTCTTGTGATAATTATTTTATACCGCCTCGAAGGAGGTTTGAACCAGAGTGTGTCCGTTAAGTGGTTGGAGGAGTGGTTTAATTGTTGTTCTCAAGAAAAATATAGGTCGTAAAATCCTTTGAATAGAGTCTTAAATCATCACTAAATTTCTAAGTAGTGTTCAAAAGCAAGAGAGAGAGAGAGAGATAGAGAGAGATAAAAAGCGCCTATTGCCGCCGGCAACGCCGCCACCGGCGCCAGCCAGTTGGCCGTTTCACCACTCTCGAGCAAATGTACCCGCTGTAGAAATGGCGCCATCCAGCCGCCAACACCATATGAGACAAAGGCGTGCAAACCAGCGGCCATGGCCATATGTCGAAACGAAATACGGTCCCAAAGGAGACGGAAAACCTCCATGAGGGGTGGCGCGTCTGGAGCCACCGGTTTGGTCTCGGACAAACCTCGAGGCGGCTCGCGCAAGGTCATGCGGACAAATATTGCAAACAAAACACCCGGGATGCCAACGGCAATAAAGGCATAGCGCCACCCCAGCCATTGATTGATCCACCCACCGGCCAGAAAGCCGATAAACACACCAAAATTAATGCCCATGTTGTACACAGACAAGGCAGTGGCACGCTGCGCAGGTGGGAACATGTCTGAAATGATTGAATGCGCCGGCGGACTACAGCCGGCCTCACCCACGCCAACGCCAATGCGCGCCAGCAACAGCTGCCAGAAATGATTGACGGTGCCGCACAAAGCGGTCATACCGCTCCACAGGGCCAACGACAACGAGATAACATTGCGGCGCGACTTCATGTCGGCAATGCGTGCAATGGGCACACCCATGGTGACGTAAAACACTGCAAACGCAAAACCGCTGAGCAGACCCAGTTGCCAGTCCATCAAACCAAGATCCTGTTTGATGGACTCCTGCAGAATGACAACAATCTGGCGGTCTATGAAGTTAAAAACATAGACCACGGTCAGCAGGCCCAACGCGTAATATCGATAGCCCTTACTGAACCCCTGTTCAGTCATTTTTTTGTCTAAGTCACGCGCCGCTGCTGCTGCGGCGTCATCCACTGCCGGATTTTCCGCCGCATCCCCTTGCAACTGTGTACTCATATTCGACCTGACTCCCCATCAAGCTAAGATTATGCGCAATTCCGGCAACTTGTTAACATTCGTGACATGAGCGCAAGCCAACCAAAATCGCAGCTACCGGTGCACAGAACCCCTCCAGCCATGTACGCCGCGCTTGCACTCACCCTCACCCTGTCGTTACTGCTGACAACCGGCTGGTGGGTGGACTCCCAACGGATTGTGGTTCTGCCTGATTTCTCGTCCTACACTGATGTTAAGAAAAAGAAACAAGCATTTTTCAGCTATCTGCAACCTCTCGTCACCCGCGCCAACAAGCGCATTGAACGCGATCGGGAGAAATTACTGAGGTTACAACATACCCTGACCCTGCAGCCCGGCCTCACCTGGCACGCACGGGTAGCGTTGAACAACATTGCTGAACGCTACCATATCGACACAGACGGCGCGACCTTGCTCTGGTCACTAGAAATTGGTCACATGGTTAGTCTATTTTTGGCTTGTTTTAAATTTATCAAAACTGAATCAAATTTAACTCATTAATAACTTTGAAATTGTTAATTATTAAGAAGCCCCAATCAACAATATATATATTTGTGGCTTGAAATTTCTTTTCCACCTTTTTTTGCTGATGTTTATATTTTTCCCCCAAAGGAGTTATGTTCTTTATCAGTCAAACTGTTTACTGAATTGTTGTTAACAGCTTTCATGTTTTAATAATCTTCTTAGTTTTGATACAATGTGATTAAGTTTCCTGGCCCACTTTTCCTTTCTCTTGTAGTTGTTCAGCAATTAAATTGTTCAGCAAGGAGAAAGAATGTTTCATAACATGAAAAAATACTTTAACGGATCTTAGTAATTATGCAAATATTTGGCTTTCACGTTTACGTCTAAAGATTCGAGCAAGTGTCTTGATGCAGGCTGGCAGAATTATCTGACACTGTGAATACTAAAAAATTATGTACACCAATACAATTTCAATTTATAATCCTTAGCTTTTTATTGTACTGGTCATTGTTCTTTGACATTTTGTTGGATTCTTATAATTATATAAAATGAGTGAGCAACATAAATTGGAAATCACACATTTTTCTTGCAGTTCTGGTTTAACCATGGAGTTCTAAAGAATAGGTTGCTATTACTAAGAAGCCCATGTTTTATCATTATTCGCCCTATCCCACATTGTCTTGTCCCAAAAGTTACAAAACGCCATGTTTGTGCCTTCTCATCTACTCTTGGCTGCCTAGTACACATCCCTCCCCCTCCCCTTCCCCCCCCCCTGGCTAATTATTTTTTTAACATTTTCCACCAAAAACATTCTAATTCCAACCCCCCGCTTATTTATTGTTAAGTAATCTCCCACCCATAATAATATTTTGAGGAGGTACTTTGGCAAGCAAGTAGAAAATATCTTTATTAAAATATGAAAATCACACATTTACGGAGTGTTAGGACGCACACTACAGATGTTAGCAATAACACTGCCATTGACCAGGAGGATGAGGGGGACATTTTTAAAATCTTGGAAGGCATGTAGGAGACTACCATGACTTCAAATAACTAAATGTTGTTTGTATTGTATTATCCTGTGTTTAGGAAGTTGCAGTTGATTCTAAACATTGATTTTTGACTTCATTTTTACACTTTTTGTCCAGGCCCTCCCATCTATTACATTTTTGGTCATTTTCCACACATCCCCGTCTATTCCACCCCCACTCCCCGTTTATTAAGTTTTTCGGCGGATTTTCCCCCTCCCCCCGCTTATTCCAATCCCCCTTCTATTAGGTACCCAAGAGCACGATGGAATGTGAGTATTTCAATAGTGCCATTCTGCATACATACACTATTTGAATGTAATGAGAATGCGTTGTGCCAGTGGAATGGACAAGTTGCGCAGGGTTAAATTGGGGTCTTGGTAAAGCCGATCATCGAACCAAATGAATAGGTTTTCCAAGATTTATATGCCGAAAGAAGTTCGTCCGTCTTTTGGAAATACGTACCAATGTGGTAGTATTCGTGATTGAGTAAAACCAAAAAAAGGTAGCTATATCTATGAACGTCAACTTGTTTCGTTGGCGAACCATTCAATACCGGGCCATTATTTGCACCATCCTATTCCTCCTGTTTCCGGTAACCTGTTGGTCATTCCAAGAGCCGGTTGAAAGTTTCACACAAGAAGCCAAGGTCGCCGGATTATGGGAAGCCTACCTTCAGGCCAAAGCGCTCGCGGATGAAGATGCACGGCAAAAAGCTTTTGAGCGGTTTAAGGTCTTCAGGAATGGTGCCTCCGGGGAAATTTTCGAATCAGCAGGCTATCTTTTCCTTGAAGAGGGCTACAAGGATCTGGCCGCACAAAAATACGAATCGGCCCGACGAGAATTTCTCAATGCTGCCGAACTGAATCCCTACTTATGGCCGGCATTCATAGGCTTGGCGGAAATCAAAAAGGATTGGAACAAAGATTACGGTAAGTATTTGGAACTCAACCTCAAGGGATTGACGACTGGTTTCAATTTACGCAACAGCTTTTTCGTCCTCAATGCGGGCATGTGGTGGCTTAGGAACGTCTATTTTCTCATCATGTTGGGCATTGCGACTTTTGCCTTAATCATGGTCACCAAATATTTACGTCCCTTTTTCTCAACCACAATTCACAGCCTTGAACACGATGTAAAATCTCTTTACGCCAATCTTTTTAGCGTCATCTTGATCATGTTGCCCTTCTTACTCGGCATCAATTATTTCTTAATGGCCGTTCTGTACCTGGCCCTTTTTTACCCCTTCTTCGAATCGAGCGAGCGCAAAGCGACTCTTTTGGTTTTACTCCTTTCCCTTTCTTTGCCCTTGATCGATATTTTCATGGCCAACATCAACCATGCCCGCACCAATCCCCTGCTCAAAGCACACCTAACCCAATTCCTCAAAAGTGATTTTGACCGGGAAATTCAATACCTATTCGAAAACCCTGGAGAAGGTGAACTCCAAAACCAATCTCTGCTGACGATTGGCAAATTCCAGAAAGCCAAAGGGGACCTCCGCCAGGCCTTGGGAACCTTTGAACAAATTCCGACCACTTCAAAATTTTGGGCATTGGCTCAGGTCAACATCGGCAATATCAAATACTTGGCCAGAGAATACGGTTTATTTAAAGGTAAAAGGCCTCCCCTGACGAGATGAGGGTATGCAAAACTTATCTCAAGGATGCCCAAGATGTATACGCATTGTATCGTCAAAGGGAAGGTTTCACTCAAAAATATTCCAAAGTGTGAATAAATTCAACCCCTCAACAAAGGCAATAAATAAAATAGAGAAAATTAAAATTAATTTCCATTTTTCATTTAGGAATTTAATCATCATAATTTCCTCCTTAATTTCAATTGCAATAGGATCCACTATTTTTCTTACAACTCTCATCTTGAGCTTCCTTATAAGCATCTCCTCCAAATTCAACTACCGCTGCTGAGTAAATGCCCGCCCACCATAAACAATCTTCTCTGTCTTCACCTGAATATCGGTTACAAACTGTTTCCATTCGTGTATAAAATTCCTCATCACATTCTTTCTTCGGCTTATTACATGTCGAATAGCATATATCATGGTTAATGCAGGGAGAGAAAAAATTAAAGCCACCTGGGTCGTCATCAATTAGTAAATCGCCAAGCAATCCTGATCCACATGCTAATCCCATCTCATCTTTCAAATCCCAGGGCCTATTCGTGACGAAGGTATAAGGATTTCCTAAATTATTCTCATCACACCACATCGGACTAAATTTGATGGGCTTGTTATTAGGCATCACTCCGATCCTCGGAACCCCATAAACACACTGCCAATCTCTGGTGATGAAACGACCCATCACTGGGGAGTAGTATCTGTTCCTGTAATAATAAAACCCCGTCTCCTGATCGAGCCGTCTCCCTTGCCAAAGAAACGGATTGCCCAGAGGCTCCTCATCAATCTCCTCTTTATTGGCATCCAAGAATCTCGCTTCCCCAAAACTGTCGTACTCGACATAGTAAGAGACGTTTTGTAGAGAGTCTGTCAGGGCTCCGATGGAGCCTTGGGCATTGCAGTGATAGTGCAGTGTTGGTTGTGTTGAGTATGTGAGGGTGGTTGAGTTTTGTTCGTCCAGGAGTTGGTTTTGTTTAGATGTTCCCTCCTCCAGAGGTTTTTTCTTTGAATCGAAAAATGATTTTGCGATACAAGGGAATGTTGTTACCATAAACAAATTATATCGAACGATCATTTAGCTTTTTTGGCCTTTAAAGACTGTTGTTCTAGAAACTCTCTGGGTTTTAAAATTTTAATTCTAAAAACATCGATAAGTTCAAGTAGATCTTGATCTCCTGTAATCAAAAAGTTTGCCTTGCCACTGGCAGCACAATCTAAAAATTTATCATCTTGAGAATCACGACAAATTTTAAAAGTGGTTTTCGTTTCAATGACTGTGGCATTTTGAATAATAAAGTGAGTCCAATACGTGTCTTCGCGTTGCTGCTGCGCGTCTTCGATCTGCCCGCGGTATTCATTGCAGCCGGTGGTGCCATGATCTACATGGCTAGCCTGTCGCGCTATCTTCCCCGACGCCTCTGACCATGGCGCGTGGCGGGACGCGGTTGCAGCGACAGCCTTCAAGGAGGACGGCTTTGTCCGAGATTCCAACTGCGCCACCGGTTGCACGGCAGGAGCCCAGCGAGATCGAGTTGCACGGCGAGCGGCGGTCGGATCCCTATGCCTGGATGAAGGATCCGAACTGGCAGCAGGTCATGCAGGACCCGAGGCTGCTGCGGCAGGAGATTCGAGATTATCTCGAGGCTGAGAATCGCTATTCGGAGGCAATGCTCGCCCAGTCCGGAGATCTGCGGAGCCGGCTCGTCAACGAGCTGCGGGGCCGGATCAAGGAACGGGACTCATCCGTACCCCTGGCCGACGGTCCTTACAGCTATCACCACCGCTTCGACGAGGGCACGGAGTATCCGCTGTTCTGCAGATCCAAGCGTGGCGCTGCGGACTCGGCGGTGATCCTTGACGCCAATGCTGAAGCCGAGGGCCACTCTTTCTTCAAGATCGGCAGCGTCAGCCACAGCCCCGATCATCGATACCTGGCGTTCAGCGCCGATACTGCGGGCTCGGAGTACTACGGGATCCGCATCCGCGACCTGACGTCCGGGCGGCACCTGCCGAATAGAATCGAAGATAGCTCGGGCTCGATCGTCTGGGCTGCCGACGGGCGGTCGCTGTTCTACGTTCTGATGGATCAGAATCATCGCCCGTCCCGTGTCCATCTGCACCGGCTGGGAGATGACCCCGAGGAGGATCGACTGGTCTATGAAGAGCCCGACCCGGGGTTTTTCGTCTCGATCGGCAAGACGGAGAGCGGACGCTTCATCACCATCGACTCGCACGATCACTCAACGTCGGAAGTGCGTCTGATATCCGCCGACCGCCCGGACGAGACGCCTCTGCTGGTGGCTCCGCGGATTGTCGATCTGGAGTATCGGGTCAGTCACCATGGCGGCCGCCTGATCATCCTGACCAACGCGGACGGCGCCGAGGATTTCAAGATCGTGCAAGCACCGCTGGAGCGGCCCGGACCGGCCCATTGGCGCGACCTGGTCGCGCACCGGCCCGGCCGCCTGATCCGGGATCTGCTGCTCTTCGAGAGCTACTTGGTCAGGCTCGAGCGCGCGGAGGCCCTCCCCAGGCTCATCGTTCGCGGCTTAAGCGATGGGGCGGAGCGGGAGATCACTTTCGATGAGGAGGTTTTTGACCTTGACCTGGTCGAGGGCTACGAGTTCGACAGCAAAGAGCTCCGCTTCACCTTGCTTTCAGTAGCAGTAAGCTTTGCCTCTGTTGGAAACTTAAAGAAATAATTCTAAACTTTTCAGTAGGTATGGACGATTCTAGATTTTGAACACCTATCAAGGTTTGAATCTCGGCATGAGAATTGTGAGAGGCAACGAAAACTTTTTCTCTGCCTTTGTACAAAGATTCTGAGTTTCGACTTTTAGAGTCATTGGTTTCAGTAGCAGTAATTTTTGTCTTTGTTGTTAATTTGGTGAAACTATTCTAACTTCTTATGTAGATATGGACTATTCTAAATATTTGAACACCTATCAATGTTTGAATCTTGACATGAGAATTGTGAGAGGCTACAAGAACCTTTGCTCTGCCTTCGCACAAAAGATTCTGAGTTTCGACTTTTAGAGTTATTGGTTTAAGTGGTAGTAATTTTTGCCTCTGTTGATAACTTAGAGAAACTATTCAAAACGTTTCAGTAGGAATGGGCTATTCTAAATTTTTGAACACCTATCAATGTTTGAATCTCGATATGAGAATTGTGAGAGGTTGATGGTAACTCGAGGGCTTATGTCGTGGTAGCACTCTCCCTGAATCAACCTCTCACCCTGTGTTTGCGGGTCAATTTAATGACTCAATACAACTGAACTGAACTAACTTAAGATCAGTGTTTTACTAAAATACTTGTTACATTCGTGATGGGTGTAGAGGGGTGTTGGGAGCGTCAGATTTTCCGCTTTTGGCGACGTGGGTACATTTTTCCGTCAAGATGAACACAGAAGGCACTGGAGACAGAAAGAATAGAGGTAAAGAGAGTCGTATGTGAATCATAGTCGTCAAAAGATGCCAAAATTACTCTGAAGAACGAATGAAATAGAAACAACAACATTTGGTATCTCTCGTTCTCCATTCCGTAGTTCAGATATGATTACACAATCCCTTGACATTCAAACTAAGTTAAGAGGCAATAGGGGTTGTCAAGAATTGACCTGAAAAATTAGAAACGGAGAACATAGGTAAAAAGTAGGTTGCAATCAACACATACCTTCCTTTCTTGGGGAGCTTAATATGCATTATTGTTGTTCAAGAGCTTACTTAAACATCAGTGTCCAATTGCATCTCAGCCACCCCTTGGAACATCAGGTTGTACTTCATCATTTCAAAAGTAAAACTCCAAATGTGGAAACTTTATTGACAACGTTTGGTCTAACAGACTTCTTCAGGTCACTACTGAAAATTGGCTAAACTAAACTCAGAGCCCGACAGTACAGATAGAAAACCTAAACTTGAATTGCACTATGGTACATTCCAACGAGAAAATTCTTTGTCGTACAACGTAAATTGCCTACGATGCTAAGGAAATACGGAGTAGTCAATAAAACGTCAAAAATAGCGAGAACTCTTTTTGCCTGCCAATATAAGGGGGAAGGAACGATACGGGGACAGTTTTCCTTGCACCCCCGTGGCTACGTACCTGGTTTAAACACGCTCATTCACTCTTACATTATCAATTGTCAATTAGAAGTGAAGGGTAGTTTGTTGTAGAATTTCTCGACAATTCCACTGGACACTGCCTTGAAGGACAGTTATTGGATACGGAAGCACTCGCAATATTTAAGACGACTGTATATATTTGCAAAAATATGTGATTAATAAATCCATGAATATATATTATTAAAAGAATTCCTCATCGCGGTAAAAAAACTAACAATACACATGATTATTTGCCATTTAGGAACGCGACGTTTTAACTGCATACTGCCAGTCTTCGTGATGTGTTATTATTTATACTCGACGCTAATTGTCCGTAATTAGTGCATCCTCATATTTTGGCGGGAAGCACTTTACATGTAGGTCCGCTCCAACATTGGTCTCCTGTTGTGTTTCTTGTTGTGTTTCTTTATTGTAGGCATCCATACCTCGTTCTATCTCTAATGTGCAGAAACGTAAATGCAGTCGCACTTTTCTTGCTTGTATGTCGGGAAATACGAGAAACTTAGACAATTTAGTGAAAATGGCTGAAGCGCAAAGAAGTCCAAAGGATATAATTCTGAATTACCATAGTCCATTTGGTGTAAAAAATGTGGTCGTACTTTTCTTGTTTGTATGTCGGGAAATACGAGAAACTTAGACAATTTTGTTACTCACTTTACCAAAAATATTCCACAATAACAGCCTACGTGCAATTGACCGTGAAGATGATATAAACGATTGTGCTTGTAACAGGGACGTGTCATGAGTTAATCGGCTACTCATGCAACAGAAAAGCTACAACAACATATAACATTGTTCTCTGGTAAAAGAAGAATTATCAATTTATCAACACACTGTGATACGAAACCCCATGTCTCATATTTTTTTCTCCATTTTTCATTTTTTGAAACCACATCTAACGCTTTAATGCTAAAAGTGTGCCGATATTTAGTATTTTAGAATGTAAGTTAATTAGGAGAATCCAAAGAAAAATAGGGTAAAAAATTCTTCAAAAATACTTTTACCACCAAATCATAATCATCCGGAAATCGGAATTACTTTAGCAGCTTCTTTTCAATCGAAATCAACGCTATGTTTGAGAGACGATAATTATCTTGATTACTACGTGTGTCTGTTTTTATTCTCCGTCATGCAGAAAATGATTTCTCGATACTGACTGTAGAACATGGGAAGGCAAGCACCAGCGAGGTCAGCTTTTGAATTGAGAAAACCTCTTTCTGATCTTCTTTAGAGGTGTAAAATGTAGCTGGAGGGCGAACCTTTGTTTTCCTCTATTTAAATTTGAAAATTCAATGAGATTAGATTTGTCATTAGGGTCAATGGTTTGCATACAGGGAAATCCATATAAGATGAATATGATGGATATCTAATTTGTAGGGGAAAAGAGAGAGAGGAGAAGAAAATCAGAGCTAAAAATAAGCAATGTGGAAAAAGGAGAACAATTGACAAAAGCAAAAGACAGAAAGGACGAACAAGAGAGAGAAGCAGGATAGGAGGGGCTGTATTAACAGGCAGGAATGGAAGGAAAGGTAAAGAATGTTGAAGTAGCAGTGGTAGTAGTCGTAGTTGTGATATTGAAAGACAAGGAAGAATGGGAAGAGAAAGGAGATAAAGAATGTACAAGATCAGAGAAGGTACAAATACAATGATAAAAAGAAGTAGAGGAAGAAAATCTAGAGTAAGAAGAAAAAGGCAAATGGCAGAAAGAGCAAAATCCATTAAGAAAATCAGTAGGAGACGACAGAGTATATCCGATATTTTACGATACGGATATATAAAAGATACGAAATGAGACATTTTAGTCTCTCCGGTCACAGGAGTCACGCTATTTGCATCACCTGTCAAGGGTTATCCATTTAACTGTCACATTCCACTCAGATTTAAGTCTTTCAATCTAAATTTCTTTTCGCACACTCGACTTGCAATCTTTCCAAGAAAGAGAATTGCAGTTTTACCTTAGTTCTCGGAAAGGAAAAGAAAAAGAAAACTGTGCAGGTACGCCAGCATTTAACGTAACGCCGGATATTAGATTACTTCCATCAAAAATTCCAATATCTACGTAATAATTCCAATCAAAAAAACTATTCTAGATCTAAAACACATGACACATTTCTGCAAATTTAGGACTATCAGGGCAGACAAAGTTTTGCAGCATGAGTTAATAATATATTGCTATCCAAAGAAATTGCAGATGCAATATTGTACAAGACAACTTCGAGAATGTCAACCTAATCCAGAAAACCTTGAAATATTCCTTTCTGTCTCAACAGTAAACAACTTATTTACCTCACCCACCACGTCACATTACGTCATGAGACCATGCACTCGAGTCATTGCATACCATGTGTGATAAGTTATGCATGACTTGTCGAAGGTAAAGTCAATGGGCATTGTAGAAGACTCGATTGTTCTACCCATGAGTGAGGGGTGACACGTGGCATGTGACACCTCTGATGAGAAAATATAACATTTCTGTGAAAGCAAGCCTTTAAGTTATTGACTGTTACATGAATTATATAATAAGAGATGCCTCATGTTGTGTCTAAAGTATCAATACCCTACTGAAGAGGTTTCAAGCTCTTACCTGCAAAAAAGTGGAATTTTGTATTTTTTGCCAGAAGAAAGTTCGTGGATGCGTGTTCATTTGTTTTTTGTTTTTTTTTATTCCTATGGGTGATCGTGTCGACCCAGTGGTCCTAGAATATCTCGAGAGGACTCATTCAAACTGAAATTAAAAGTTCTAGTGCCATTTTTAAGTGACCAAAAGAATTGGAAGGCAACTAGGCCTCCTCCCATTCTCATTCTTTTCCCAAAGTCACCGGACCAAAATTTTGAGATAGCCATTTTGTTCAACACAGTCAAAAGATCTAATAACAATGTCTTTAGGCGTAGAATGACCCACAGAATCCCGGGAAGGGCTGCAAGTTGTGAAGTTTGCCCATTGTTTACATGCAGTATTTGTTATTGGGAAGCACATAGCCATTTCTTTTGGCGGGTGTGTGCGGTAGATTTCTATGAGGAGAATCTTCCTTGAGGAGGGAAATTTCTGGAGGGTGAATAATCTAGGGGATATATTACACTGGGGGTTTTAACAGAATTACTATACGAAATTCTTTTTAATTGTCTTATATTATCCTTGCCAAATTTCTTGTGTGGAGATGTCCAGGTGGAATAATCCAAGGGCTTTTATCGGCGTGTTTTGTTTTCTGGGAAATAATTTCCACGGAAGGGGGGCATTTCTTGAGTTATCGAGAGACAGATTAGCAATTGAAGTCTTGTTCAAATGAAAGAATACTAATGAGAATTTTTCAGCATGAATTTTCCTCAAGCAGTTTTACAAGAAGGGGAACTCTCAGCGAGAATGGAGCTGTCTGGAGGAAATCGGACGGACGAGGGGGTGCACTTTATGCTGATTAAAATTTCCACAAGGAGATTTCCATGAGGGGGGAGATATTTCAAATAGGGTGAGCCAGATTTACCGGCATTTTTTGAAAAAACGGAACAGAAATAATGCCACATATGAAGGGTTCCCCCCTCCTCAATATATTACTCTTTACGCGAAATTTTTACTATTAACTAAGTTTGAAACACGGTGGCCGTCTAATCAGAATATGAGGCTTCTTTAAAGCGTTAACAGCTTTAACGTAAAGAGCACGGTATTGAGGAGGGGGCAACCCTTTATATTCGGAATAAATCTGCCAAAATTGATCTGGAGATTTTGTTTTAACTTTTGGCGTACGGTGAACCAAATTCAAACCTGCATTAGTTGAAAAACGTTAAGAAATTAAATGAAAAACAAGTTTTTTTTAACTGGAAGTAGGGAGCGACATTAAAACTAAAACGAACAGAAATTATTTTGTATATGAAAGGGGCTATCCCTCTTCAATGTCTTGCTCTACAATTCAAAATTATCAACGGACCGTCAATAAATATCTACGGATTTTGATTTCGTCAAGATACTGTGCAATGCTTCAGTCATCGCCCACAGACGATCAATAATGTTATCAATTTACACCTTCATCAGTACTACTGTCAAGATTATTGAGCGTCTGTGGGCCGCTTTAGACAAGTTTCTTTAAAAGTATTACTCCAAAGTTTCAGCTATAACTTAGCAGGCCCGAAAGTTGAAAGGATGGTGGGAGAATCCCGTCCCTCAAATCGATTGATCTATCTATCTATTTGTCTATCTATCTATCTGTCTATCGATCGATCTAACTATTTTATTAGGCCACGGTAAGAAAAGCCGTAAAGATGATCGAACTGCATTCGAGGACAAGGCGTCCTAGGCAAAATTTGTCGATGCAGTGATGATGAGTGATAAGACAGGTTTTAGGTCACGATAAGTGCTTTCTTAGTTTGTACGTTGTTTTTCTTTTTTTCAGCCATGCCATACCTTTAAACGTTCGGGAACTGATGGTGGGAGCACAGACGTAGGCGTACCAGTAAGAAAGGTATAAAAAATCGTTGAATTACATTACAAACGCTATGTTTACGGCTGCTATAAATATTTTTGTACTTCATGGAATCAAAATGTAGAATTGGGCAGGCTGAGAGGTTCGATTGTCGAGAAGATTTTGCGTCTTTTGACAAGTAAAATGGGACATGGTGCTCTTTCCCCCTCTTCTTATTTTTTGTTTCGGTGCTTCATTGGGTTTTTTTGCGAAGGGAGAATATTACTCTCTTGCGCAACCCCCCTCCCCTATCCATCGCCGGCCCTATATGGTGTTAGGTTATAATGAACGTTCCAGCAAAACATATCGCATTTCTGTTCTAAGAAAAAACCCTAGTTTTCAACGTACACCAGGCATTATGTCTCTTGGAAAGACGCCAAAAAGGAAACTACAATTTTGACAACAATTTTGCTTTTTACATGACTTTGTCAGGTCTTTGTATACTGGAGGACACCTATACTTTGTCACTGTTATTTTCACCATAATATTTTTAATTTTGTCATTGTTAAAAATATGACAATAACTATTACACATTTATCTGTTTTTCACCATTCATTAACAGAACAAACAGCCGTATAGAAACCTAGAAAGGATAGCAATAAAGCTAGTGAAAGTGCAGAGAGATTTAGCATTCAACAAATTCTGCTGCAAGAATGTTTAATAATACGACACGTAGCTTATTGCATAATGTATCAGTTTACTTATAAAGTAATGCGCTATTGTTTCCTATTTAAAGAAACCATATGGAGAAAACAAGACAAACAAGAAAGGAAAGAATCACAACAGTGTGAAATCGTAAACTAAGAATTTGGAAAAGACAAGAGAGAAGTAGAAAATTTGGCACCACTATTTTTCTCATGACTTTTTAAAATTGACATTTCAATCGTCTCTTCTCGATGACATTAAGAATTATTTACTAACTATGAATTCTGTAGTGACTATGAATCCTGTACCATGGATCCTAAGGGAAATATATAAAACCATGGATCCTAAGCGAAATATAGATCGGAAGATAACTATGGATCTTTTGCAATTTGTTTATCATTGTATTGATAATATAAGCTAAATGTATAATTGTGGTCATACTAAGAAGTTCATTTACCACAGATAGGGCACGGAAAACTCAGGCTTATATTTCTTTTACAAACGTTCAAATTTTGCACTAACGTAGGCATATTGCACCTAAGATAGCTGTTCATGGCAGTTTCTTGAAAGATTGCCATCACCTTTACGTGGAGTTCTCGTGCTCCTTCCTCTGCAATTACAACTCGGGGCACTGTAGTCCTCTTTTTACACCGAGACATAGAATGTCTCGTAGAATGCAAAATTTGACACATAATTTTTTATTGGTTTTTGACTCTCTGCTTGCGGTATCCACTCTACAACATATATGGTGTGGACTTTAATGTACGATAGTTATCTAACGCTACAAAAGTTACACATTTTAAAACAAAATTCATCGTTTAAGAAGTAAGTCACCATTCGAGAAAATTCCTTAAAAAAAACTACTTGTGATTAAACTATGCAGTCTTAAAAGGAAACAGATTGTCGACCTTAGCTAATTGCAACACAATTACTTCTTTTCGTTAGCTGCTAAATCAAATGGTTGCGTCTTCAGCGTTGATGGTGCTTGTTTTTTGCCCCCCTCCCTTAAAATATGAAAAGTTGAGTAATCCTAGACGTTATTGTTTACTCAATCCTTCGCTGGTCAATTGAAAATAGATTTCAATAATCATTTCACCAATTTGCATGCCATAAGTTTCCAAGCTTTGCTCCTATACAGGAAGCATATCTAAACTTATTTTGGCCTCACAGCTACATACCAAAAAGCTTCTAAGCTTCAGCAGGCTAATGAATGTACCCAATGTTAGTCTGGTTTTCCGTTGGTTTAACTAATGAGTCAACCACTGCTCCGAGAACTTTGTTCATAAAGGCTGAAACAAATGCATGTTTCAAAGTTTAAATTCAATGAAGTACCTCTTGAAATATTTGAGATTACTTGTCCGATAGTGTCGGAAATGGAGTTAGTGAGAAGGATTCTAAAGATTCCTTGGACCGCAAGAATGACTAACGTAGCGGTACTGGAAGCTGCAAAGTACCAGAGGTAGCTAATGTTAACAATAAAGGAGCAAGGATCGAGTATTGCTTACTGCCCTTTATATCTCTTGTGGGACTCAAGGCATCCAAGTGATACCAACAGCCAGGCATGTAGTAATGCATTGAAGTTGTAATTGCTGCATTTTAAGACTGTTCAGACGTAAATGTGTCTTTACGAGATAGAGGACTTCTAATTTAGGCAATTTTTATCATTATCCGTATTGGTTTTTGGAAACCAAGCGGCTTTTCTTTTTTCAATTCTTTTTTGACGGTCAGCAACAGACCCCTATCATAAACATTAATATTTTATCCACAACAAATATTATATTCCAAGCAACTCCCGACTGCTTCAAGTATCAATTATTTTTCAATCTTGAAGTTATCATTTTAGACTCATTTTAGACTCATTTTAGATATTTCTGATAACCTACAAATCCATATAACCTAACAGCGTACAGAACGTGAATCCCAGTTTGATATCCCCTGTTTTGTATGTTCACTTTTGTATTTTTATGTACTCGTCACTGGGATCGGTATCAATATGCAAACTTTACTTTACCTGGACTTTTCATCTTACTGTTACTTTTTTTTGTGGTTCACCTATTATGCAAAATGCTTCTGTTGGTAAGTGTGATAAATGTTCCTTTATTTTCCATAGGTATTTATTGGGCATTCGGCACCGATCAGCCGCCTGATATTTACGAAAGATGCATCAAAATTAATAAGTGCGGGGGAGGCAGTGTTTGTCTGGGATTTCCTAGGGTCAAAGAAAAAGGCCATAACTAGACCGACGTAAGTTTTATATCTGTTGTTCTATAAATACTTAGACATGTTCTACGTAACAAACTTTTAATCATATAGAATCATGTTCGTGGGGTAGCCGTGTTCGGTCCTACTTTAGCATTATGTTGCGATCGCACTTCTTCATGAGCATTGCACAAATTGCAGTGCGAACTCTTTATTTCGAACTCTGTGTTGAAGAGCCTGATCCGTTTAATGTTCACTTAAGATATCCGTGCATAAACAGGAATCTAAATGATACCTACGACCAGAGTTAGTCGGGCGTAACACTCCGGCCTTGATTTGTTACTCTTAGTGACTACTGCCCCCATATTTCACCATAGACGATTACCGACGAGTACCCTTACCACGTAGATAATTTCTAGACAAGGTGGCTTTAATTTTGCGTGTTTACATGATTTAAACTTGTTTAGAGTAACTGCGCATGCGCACAACATTTCTGGTATATTGTCCTATTGGCCACGTCTGCATTTCATTTGGCCGTTCTGGAGTCAGTGCACATAAAAGCAAGAAAACCTTTACTATGCAGACAAAAAGAGTTCGTTTTCTCGCTAGGCCTATTCAATTAACCTTGGCGGCAAATCTCAATTTAAGAGCATAATTAGAGCTCGCCAATACCATAATGTAAACTATGTTCCCGCTAAAGCTATAGAAATCGTAGTACTGTTGCAAAGTCATAACAGTATTTTGTTTCTATATGGCTACTGGAAACACACAGCAAATATTTATCGTCGGTGACCATTATATAATAAACAGTCTTCAGTGGTTAATCGCAACGAATGTACTTCCGAGGATTTATGAGCTTAATAAACTACCGCAAGATTAAAAATTTGATTTCATTGAATCCAGCAAGCTGTTGTTCTGAATAAAACCACGAATTACTTTGACATGGTACTTGAAGATGAGGAAGATGATGATGATGATGATGATGATGACGATGATCATGATGATGATGATAATGATGATGATGATGATGATGATGATGATGATGATGATGATGATGATGATGACGACGACGATGATGATGATAATGATGACGAGGACGAGGACGGTGTAATCGATATACGCTAAGCAAAAAGTCCTTTCAATAATAAAGAACCCAGCGGTTATGCAGATGCTACATTGATAAAATTATTTTACGGTGGTTCTCTTGCGCTTACTCTTCCTCTTAACAAGCATCTCCATGCGTTAACTAGTTTGTTTCTTCTCAATGACAACAATGCCTTCAAGGACCAGTACTTCTCAAGGTCGCATGGGCTTGAATAATACTTTGCCTGCTATCAAAGCCAATTTCACATTACGCTGTGCTTGACAGTGTCGTTGTTCCTGAGTCTCGGTCTGTTTAGTGATCTGTTTCTGCAATTCAATTGACTGAAGAAGACTCCTAGGGGTCTCCTAGGAGTCCTTCAACTTATATAAATACCCCAACGACAATGCCGTGCCATCACTATCTGGCTATTGACGCTGGGTCCCTTGGACTTCCTATACTCCTTGACCCAATACGCTACAAATACAATACACACCGTAACGTAAAGAGGTATTTTTCTTAGCATTAAGATTCAGGAGCACAATCTATTGTTTTGGACAAAAGAGAATGATACCCATTCGTTTTTTATTTAATGGCTATATAATCATCTAGTCCATGCGAACGTTTACTACTGTATCTCAACTGGCCAAACGTGGCAGAAAATATAAGTGCCTCCGTCGGCGGACCCTTTACATTCCCTGAAACACTCGAGCAAAAAGTCATGAAACTGCTACTGATTCTGTGTATTACATAACTTCACCTATATTATTCTTAATTATTGTTTATAGTGCTTAAGAACTGTTTAATATCAATAACATCGGCAAAGGTAGCACTTGTAGAGAATTACTATGAAAAATCAAATTTAAAAGATGCAGTACTTACTTCTAAGTGTTGAATAGAAGTCTTTTCTTTGCAAAATTATTGGTAAAATGTGTGGTATTATTAGTATCATAAAGTAAGGTAGTTAAGTCAAATGTTTACTGTATTTAAGTCTGATCGAAATCGAAAATGAGTTACTACGCTTTGTTTCGTGAATTAAAAGCAGCAAGACTGATATCAAGTACTGTTTTGAGCCTTAGAATAACGTGATATTCCAACACCTGAGAAACATAGGTATTTATGACCTATATCAGAACATGTGGTGAAAATGAGAAGTCTATTCGATCCCAGCTAGATGATTTTAAACAGAATGCGTTGATTTTGTCTCAAGATATACATTCTTTTTAAACATTAACATGTGGTTATACCTGTTTTAAATGCACTTTAGCCTTGTTTATTTATTTGGGACCGTTATCGATAATTACCCACTAATTAGTCCTAATTAGCTCTAAATTAACATTAATGAGTTTGAAATGTATTAAGAACTTCTACAAAATATTTCTAAAATTAATAAGAAAGATCTCGAGTTATAGCCCTTTCACACTTTTCAACGTATACGGGCAAATTTTTTATCAGGGTCACGTTACGATACAACAATTCCTATCAAGTTTGTCAGATAAAAGTTAAGAAAAGTCAAAAAGTCTTAGCAACTTAGTATAACACATTTAAAACGTATTAAACTATTTTCACAGCGACGGGCCAACTAGCTCCTCTCCCCCTCGTGCTAAAAAGAGTTAATGAGTTTCAAAACATTTATATATACGATCGTTTTGATGATAAATAATTGAGTGTCTTTTTGAAAAATTTAATTTGTCTTGATAATCTTTCAATTAAAGTTTTCCATAGTGTGTTTGAGAATGTTTTACTTCTCTTCACAAGTTATTCTCGCTTATTCAGGAAAGAAAGACAACCCTCAATACTTTATAGTATCGGTCGGAAAATGCACACACGTAAACTGCTGCAAGAAACACAATGTTACCCAGAAAATGCGAACATCTCCCATATGTTTCATATTACATCAAAGGACTTGTTAGGTGGCGGTTAGCATCCTTTGACAGTTAAGAAACATTATAGATTCTTGCACTGTAATGCCGTTGATTCCCAACCCACATTGTCATGATTCGACCAAAAGGTTTTCTTAAAGTTTTGTTTCGAAGAAGGAAGCTATTAATTAAAGTGGCAGTAAAACCAAAGTTCTTTCAGTTGTCTTCATCCTCTTCTTCGCATCCCTTCTTGAGTCAGATAAGCATCACTAGTACACAAATCGGATACCAGATGTTAAATGCATTGAAAAAGAACTTCATGGTTAGATAAGTATCACTAGTAAACAATTCGAATGCCAAATATCAAATGAACAGTGTGGTACAGTGACTCAATTCATTCAATCTAAGAACACTAACAACCTACCACGGTTTATGATTGTTCCAAGGGCAATTACAAACAATTTGTAAGGCCTTCTTATAGAAGCACTTTTAACCGCTATCCCCAAAAGGGTGGTACTTCTCTGCTGTATCTTTCCATGTGTCTCTAATCAAGTAAGCGATGAATATTATGTTACAGAGATTCAATTCATTCAATCTCAGAACACTAGCAACCTACTACGGTTTATGATTGTTCCAAGGGCAATTACAAACAGTTTGTAAGGCCTTCTTATAGACGCACCTTGATTCATGATCCCCGAAGGGATGAGTCTTCTACGCTGTATCTTTGCATAGGTCTCTAATCACGTAAGCCAGAAAGAGTGTGTTAAAGTTTGATATATCCTAAGACAATTACTTCGGGCCACTATCAAGCCTACCTCTCTACAATAAGGTATCTTAAGCGGCTAACATTAACAGCATATTTTCGTGAAGATGCTTGATTACTTAATTTATATTGTTCTGATTGAACTTGCAATTAAAAAACCTGTACTAAGTGATGTTGTTACCTCCCTTGCTCGTTCAGGTTTCAAGCAGATATCAGGAAAGTCCAAATGGAGCACAAGAAAGATGTACAGTGCATTCACAAGGAGGTAAGTGATAGTATGAAAGTAACTATTTAGTGTTAAAAATGTCTAAACAAAGACGTTATATATCAATGACTTGCAAAAATACTTATGTTAAATGAATGAATGAAAGATTAAATTAATAGTTTATTAAATAAATAAATGGATATGAACTAGGATTACTTTTAGTAACGAAAGATTATCCTATTACGAAGGGGCTGATGGATGGATTGATCGATGGATCGATGAATTGATGGGCGAACTAATCGATGGCTTGATAGATTAATGGAGAGATTCATCGATCGATCGATGGAGAGATCGATGAAGAGATCAATCGATATATTTGTAGAGAGATGGAAACATGGATGAATTGATGGAAGGGTGGGTTAATTAATGGGTTGGTTGAAGGGATGTATGGATGAATGGATGAGTGGATGGATCGATAGATCGATGAATCGATGGATCAATGGATCAATGAATTGATTGACTGATGACTTGGTGGATAAACTGATTAATCGCTAAATCATTCAATTGAGAGATCCATCAATCAATTGATCAATAAAGAGATCGATGAAGAGATCAATGAAGAGATCCATCAATCGATTGATTAATAAGGAGATCGATGAAGAGATCAATGAAGAGATCGATGAAGAGATCGATAAAGAGATCATTCGAGAGGTTTGTAAAGAAGTAATAAAGAGGATGAATGGACGGATAGCAGATCCCAGCAAGTTTGGATCACCTAGGCCCCATGAAAATGCAAGGCCACTTGGATCTGTTCCCGTGTAAACAGGGTTTCAATGCTGACTCTGATTGTTTGCTTTGTTTTCCGTGTTGTGTACATAATGACAGAAAGAAGGAACAATTTAAGAAGCACGTATTGGTATGAAGGTCGATGTCAACTCGGGAAGTTGGACGGCGGAAAACTCACAGCTTAAGCCATTGACTCCGAAACATTTTATACGACGGCCCCTTTGCCGTCCGAGAGCCTCCATAGCCATAAAAGAGGGGAGAGTAGCACAGTATTCAGGAATGGGATCTGCTTGTGTTCATAATCGATAAAATGTAAGAGTATATGAAGAACGGTACAATGATGAACTATCAACTAACTTTAACAAGAGTGAGCACGAGGATTAATAACATTAACATAACAATAGGATAGACCTTTCAATATACAACGTAAACCATTTACTGTTCACAATGGGGTACCAATGATAAATAGGTCACCATCACATAAGCATCTATCAAGCGACTTTCCCAAAGTCTAACACATAGCTTCTTAGCATGCCTTCTTAGCGCCTCCATAGTTTCATGTAACTCAATCGTAGGCCTATTATTTGCGCTTGCTATTGCCTTTGGTTCGTACTTGGACAGCGGAAAGAAAACGCCTTAAAGCAAGCTCAATCCTCAGCCGCCCTTTAAATTTTCTTCCGGCTACGGCCACCTTTCTTTAGATCATTTTGAGTATCCTTTTCCGGCTGGCTTTTTGCTTTCAAACTTTTCGAATGAAGGTTAATGCTGTCTTTGCATGGTGAGAGATTGGGATCGTCAGCAAGTGTTTATCAAGTTTGAAGCGCGCACAGCTACTGCTTCATAGACTGTTCTTGGCTGAGATCGCCTGAAATATTAACAGCGTCGGGTTTTTCATCGATCAGCGTAGAACTGGAGCGGGCACTGGGTTGACGGTCCGTTTAATCCTCACAAGCTCATTGATTTGGCCGCTCCACCTTTCGTTACCTTTTGTAGGCTCTTTCTGATTTCAGTGTTGATATTGACCCAATACTCTCAACATCCAAAAAACGAACAAACTCAGACTGAGACCCTGTTTACACGGGTACGGATCCACACTGGTACGGATCCACACTGGTACGGATCCAAACCGGTACTGATCCAAACTGGTACGGATCCAAATCGATCCGGTATAAACACCCTAGAAAGGGAATCAGATCCATGTGGATCCAGAACTCTGCATGCTAATCCAATTAGCAAATCAACGGTTTGTTGTATTGTATTACGAGCAGTGGTATGTGGCAACCGTTGAAATATAAACAAGCTGCAAAAAGAAAACGTCAGCTGCGCACTGTGGTGGCAGCAAGAATACTTACCATAAGGTATGTACCCATAACGATGTGACATATGCGACCTGGTGTTATGGCTGTTGTGACCGTCACCACTTTGCAGAAGTCTCGTCTGACTCTGGCACTGTTTTGTGCATGGGAGTATATAGCGTGAAGGACAGAAAAATATCCTCAAAATTTTTCAAAGTAGATAGTGTATTGGACTGGAATGGGGAAATCGTTATTCTGGGTTTCCTTTTTCCGCTGCATACGGCTGCACACACGGCTATAGACGACTTTACACTGCTTCACGTCGTGTGACGTCACGATTTAATGAATATTAGGAATTTGATAATATTTTGGATTCATTGCATTCCTCTTGTTGCAATAGATAATCCTTCCAAATTTGAAAACCGTACCTTGAGCCATCATTGAGATATGCCCTTTCAAACTTTTAATCATGCCCATGAAAACCTTGTTAAATCAACCCAGTTCATAATTTTATGTTTTCTTGAGGCCTTTGTCATACCAAAACAGCTGTTTCTCGCAGCTTATGAGATTTGAACGGGATATTTTGTAAAGGGCTTTTGGTAGCAGGGTTAACACTGTGATGTAGTTACAATTGCGATTCCTGGAAAAAAAGAGTTTTGTGACATCATCACTGTAGTACTCTATGTTGCTCATTTCAGACCAGATAGGGCGTTCCCTTCGTATTTGAACGAGCTCGACTTGTTCAAACGCATTGCTGTCGATTCTTTTGCCCTGGTAAGCATAAAGAGGGGCGTGCGAGCAAATGGACATGCAAAATTTTGTTTTCTTGTTTGGAAAATGTTGATTAAAGTGAAACCATGCTCTTTTATTTTAAGGTAGTTAATTTACATAGATTTGTTGGTCATGTTTTGAAATTGTTGCTATATGTTACGCAGGGATTTTTGTAAATTCTAATTTGCCTTTTTCACAAACAAGTTTACCCAAATCATCAAGAATTTTTGATGAAATGCCACAGACGAGTGTTGATGTCAACACAGAAGGACTTTCTGTCAATTTTTCCACAACTATGCTTACTGTGAGTGACACTTGTCAAATTATGGAGGGTGGTATTTTCTAGGCCTTTTGGCAAGGAATAAATGTAATATCTGTTCACATTGATGACAAATTCTTTCCATAATCTGTCAGAGAAGGTCGTACTAGGCAGTTGAGCCTACCTCATGGCTTGCTTCTCTGCCCGGTAGCCAAAATTGAGGGTCCTTGGACCCCCCGGTGCCCTTTATTTATTAGTTAACCAGTTCGGTGGTTTGACTGTTTTTTTAGGGTAGTTTCAATGTCGGGCCTACTGTAACAGGCCCTTTTAAATAGCTACAAATAATCCACCACTGACGTCATAGTTAATAGAAAATTTTTAACAACAAAATTGCGCTAGATTACAAAAAATGTTATGTGCATCTTCGAATACGGTTTGCCAAGAAAATTATCTGTGAAGTTAAGTTAAAGCCGTGAAAAGTGGTATGAGATATTTTATGTCTACTTAATCATTGGCATTCCTAAGTGTGAAAGGAATAATTGGTGCTTTTACAATGATTATTATACTGAAGCCTCCTGGCAAAAAAACTGACTATTTTATCATCAGGGCATTAAAGGAGAATGAGAACTATATTTCCTATATAAATTAGAACTATATATAACTGCTATTCCTTTGACTTTTCATCTATTTAAAAAGTTTGCAATTTTTTCTAGCAACGTTTAAAGGAATGTAAATATACAACATTCAAAGGCTGGAACTAATCGGAGAACGGGAGAGGCATACTTTATAACCAAATTATATACAGATTGCATGTAGAGAGGCATAGACAAAGAGACAAAGAGGAAAATAGACAGAGGGACAAAGAACAGAGAAGCAGAGAAAGACATGTAAGGTTTTACGGTATATGCTTCGGCATTTGTAAATATATTTCTAGTACATACCTTCCTCGCATCGAGTGCCACGATATCCTGGAGGACAATCACAATAATAGCTATCTTCGAAATCTTGACAGGTTCCTCCATTCAAACATGGCGAAGAAAGGCATTCGTCAATTTCTACCTCGCAATTCGTGCCTCTAAATCCTGGGGCACATTGACATTTAAAGCCATTTATGAGGTCTGTGCAAGTACCACCGTTAAAGCATGGCCAAGAAGCACACTCGTCTATATCAAGGGAAACGACATGTTTATTTGGAGGGATAAATAAACTGTCCACTTATCAAAAACCGTGGTAGTTTAGGCCGTGTTTTTTTACTAGTGGACACTGGAAGGCATTGAAAAAGAGAATTTGTGTTCATACTTTTAACACGATTAAGACCGGGCCTTTTGTCTTACAGTCGTTTTTCTTTCATAACTACAGTTTTTGTGAACTTAGTTTAATGTAATGTTGAGACTAAACAGAAACAGCAAAACTAAATTATATTACTTATGATATCATCAAGTTATTTGATAACCTCATTATTTATCATCAGTCTTGTGATTTATTTGGGAGCTTAAGCGTTACCTTCAGGAAATTAAGGGGGCACTTAATTAACGCGGTTTTGTAAAATTTGCGTCAATAAAATACCCCTTAATTAGAGGTCACGTAAATTTCCAGGCTAACATAAAGGTTCTGGGTAAAGAATAATCCCGGTAGGAAGAAAAGATAACTATATTTAACTAATGTTTTCTGTATTTGTGTTGCCCTCAGGAGGCAATGTAAGTTCAAGCATACAGACTCTTTTCATTTGTTCACACTACAGGACCAGGTCAGGTTGCTGTCCTGCCACAACTGCAGGGAACATAGTCTTGTTGTTTGGCAGGTTAACTTCTATTTTCCTCTGACCATCCCAATATTTAAAATATCTGCCCTCTTTCTTTTCTTGTGATACTGTTTCCTCCCTTTTTATGAATGTGTCACTGCTTACTTTTCTAGGTTTCTCCTCATTATTTCTTTTCTCCGGGTTTTTTCTACTAAATTCTGTCATAGTAATAAACAGCCCATTGTTACACTACTTGCATTTTTGGAAGAGCAATATGCAATTTGAAATTGTATGCATCATTGCTCTGACTTTACCTGCATTAATCATTCTTCAAAACATTCCATCTCTCTAGATTTGCAAATGATGGGAGTTCATCATATACTGATCTTAAAAGAAACTTGTCTGACTGGTTGTCAACTCCATATAAATCTCCAGCTCAGTTTTTGCTCCATGACCAATTCATTCATTTTCATACATTGACCATGAACCAGACTCATTTCTTTTTACTAATGTAATTACTGAATCTTTGCTCTCTACTGTCAACATTTTCCTGTAAGGTTCAAAATCATTCCAACTACAAGCTTCAGTGGATGCAACCATATCTCTATGTTTTCACTCAGCTTTCTCTTCACCTGTGGCCTCTTCAGTATTCCATTTCTTACCTGTAGCTACTGCTAATCAGTTGCCTTGGATCTCACAGTTACCTGATTCTCTTAACACAATCACAATTCTTACCTTCACACACTTAAAGACTTCTTACAACTTCTGAAGTAACACAAAGCTGCATCACTCCTTCGTCCGTGTAAATAGCTGCTACAAATTGGTATTGCAAGGTAATTCTTATGGAGTTTATTCACATAGAGGAGCAATTTATTCAGTATTACTTAATTCTGCACAAAAAATTATATAATAACTAAGAAGTAAGCATGCGTAATACCAGAGTATTGATTGAGTTTTAACCATTACAGTCCAGGTACTTTTAATGAATTTCTTACAAGAAAATCACCAGTGATGTCTCTGAATTCCAACTTATGCATTTTTTCTGACTCAATGCTCATGATAACCAGATTTATAAGTTGAATTCAAATGTAGTTAAAAATCCCTAAAGAAAAAAGTCCCCACAGAAAAAATTCTTTAATGGAAAAAGCCACTTAGGAAAATAACCCAAAAGAAAAATCCCTAATGGAAGATATCCCCCATTGAAAAAATCCTTCAGAAAAACTTCCCTCCTAGATAAAATCCCTAAGAAAAATATCCATCCCCCCCCATAGGTAAAACTTGCCCCCCCCCCCCCCCCCCCCCTGGAAAATTTATTACGGGCATTTAAAAGGTGGATCACGTGTATATTTCAATTCACTTATGCAATGAGATAAGAAAGACGGGAAGTCTCTCAATTGCAACTTGCGTGGCTGGTTCCATGAGTGTTGTTCATTTATTCTGCAGCCCAAAGGTTATCCTTAAGTTTTAAGAAGCCTGATGCAAAT
Source organism: Alatinidae sp. Z8VKAUB7J3 (assembly GCA_010016025.2). Lineage (NCBI taxonomy): Eukaryota > Metazoa > Cnidaria > Cubozoa > Carybdeida > Alatinidae > Alatinidae sp. Z8VKAUB7J3. The sequence continues at coordinate 82,560,985 of JAAAKM020073195.1, read as the reverse complement.
TATTTCAACATAGGTGTGTCATTATTAAGGAGCAGTAACTTACGTTTAGGGAAGTGTTAGCGCCAGAACTAAAGTGAAGGCGTGTCTTTTTAAAGGTTACCAACAAAGCATGCCTGGGAAATCAAAATGTGGCCACCATTATTAACCTCATGACTCTTCTTTATTTTTATGGTAGTCTGTGAAACATTTTCGCACGTTTCAAGAAGTGTTCAAGCACCCATAATGATACTATACTGAGTCTAAATCATGTTCCCCTATAACAGTAACACCTGCCATCATGTCACCAAACGTCGATGGGGGTTGATAAAGACAAATTTTAGAAATTACTGCTTTGCCCTGAAGACTTTGGATTAGTTTGCAGAGTGGTTACCAATGAATTCCAACAGTATGTGGTGTTTTACGTACGCAAAGTACTTACATCAACATTTTGCTATATAATTTAAAGCGATATGTAACATTTAACTAACCTATAATATGTAATTGTGTTGTATAGATTTTCCTCAGAGATGCAAAGCAAGCCGAAGCATTGCTTGGTCAGCAGGAACTGTTCCTTTCAAAGCAAGAAACACCGGTATGTTGACAAATTTTTACACATTTGAATGTAGATGCTAGTGCTTTTTAGTAATTCCTTCGTGAGATTCATGCAAAGTGTGGCTACAACCCCAAAAATGTCAAGGCTATTATAAGATTATTTACGTCATATTTTACAATGTTAGGACTGCATATTGTCCTTATTTTTCCACGAGTGGTTATTGTGCAATTATAAGTTCGCAGTTCTTTGGACCCGGGTTTTTAATCCTGTATCTTGATGGTAAAATGATTCTAGCACGTATGCATTCCTATATAGTAATTGAAGGTGCTTAGTTAATGGCGCTCGTTACAGGTGATCAATACAACCGCCACTACCACCACCACTATTACCACTACTACTACCACCATCATTATCATCATCATTACAATCATCATTATCAGCAGCAGCTGCATCATCATCATCTCCTTATCATCTTCATCGTCATCATCATCATCATCATCATCATCAGGATGCTTCTCCTGCCTCTTTGTGAGCTTCCATTAAGAATGTACAAACGATGTCTACTGATTGAATACCATAGGCATCATCATGTTGTATGTCTTGTCGTGATCATGTAGCCACACATTCTACATCATGATTAATGTCAATTGCCGGGATTGACACATATATACATGGGACATTCGTTGGAGCTTACATATTGGTTTGCAATTTTCTCATCTTTCTTAGGCTTCATGCATATAACTTTGGAGATGTTGAGTATCCTCTTCTATCTAACTTACTGCAAAAGGCGGTGGGGTGATGGGGAGGAAACAACATACATCATTCAATGATTTTTTTCCTACTTGCCATATGGTCATGAAATTTTATGACCTTGTCTAACTATTGTTCTTTTTGAGGGTTCTTGTAAAGAGTGCATTTTTGTTACAAAGTTATCCTAGCACTTTTTCTTGGTACGTTTTTGAAAAATATGAGTATTGTATCTCTGGTATTCTCCTTAAAATGGACACAAACTATTTCCGTTTCTCAAATAGTAATGAGGCTAATGCAAAACTCTTCATTTTCATAAAAGTGGTAAGACACAGTATGATAAAATTTGTCAGGAGAAATCAATGACAGTATAAACAGAAAAATTACAATGAATTGATAGTTATGTTTTAAATGTTTTTGGTGACCTACAACTCAGAATATTCCAAACAAAGAACAACAGCTGTATTAAGAATGATAAACCATCTCTCTTGTTACAACAAATTATAAATATAGCTTCCTTTCAAAGATGACCACTTGTCCTAGTCAGTATGTAAATATACACGAATTCCACATGGATACTACAATGATTTTGAAATGAAAAATTTCCATGAAAACATTGTTTTGGGCCTTTTAAAAAAATTACAAAATAATGCTATTGCACAACATTTGATAGAAACAGATGCCTTCATTGAAAGATACAAAACATATTTCTAATTAGTTGTTAAAGTGAAGAACTGTAATCTCGCCAAAATCTATTCCCTTTGCATCAATCAATATAAAGTTATAGCATATCAAAATGCTTCAGTAGAATGGCCAAGTGCTCGGGAAATATAAGAACTGTTAACCACTTTTGCTTTCCTAAAGAAGGCATTGTATTGTGTTTTATGGTGGGCACTGCATAAATTAGGTAACTGAGCGGATTGTAAGAGTGGTCTTTTACGTGGTTGGGTAAGTATTTCCTGTTGCCTGTTTCTAGTACCTCATTTACTGCACATTATTCAAGTGTGATCACATAGAACAGAACCATAGGGTAAATTATGAATTACTGAAGAATCAAACAAGTTAGTTGATCAATGACGTCAAAAGTAGTGTGAAAAGATCAAAGAACAAACAACAGTTTCTTCAAAAGCAAAGTCCCCAACACAACATAAACTGATTTTCCTTGGTCACACATGTCAAGAGCTACATATACAAGAGAACGGTTTTGATTCCTTGACGAGTCATGGTGACATGAGAAAGGACATCTGGCCTTAAAGTGCTGTGTGCTCCAATAAAACTCTATATACTCGGGCATCGATCTATCCCCTACCGAAACGTGAGTGCACAGCGTCAAGCCGCTTCAGACTGAAATTTTTCGCTCTAGATATTTTGTTCAATCACAGCGTCGAAGTGTAGGAGCTTATGTAATTTACAGCAATTTTGACATGCTTTTTAGACTTTTATTCCTGAGTTGACGTACTTTAGAGCTAGCCATATATGATATTTAGTGCCTTTAATGGTTATACAATGGTGTAAAAGGTTTCTATTATAGATTGGCCAACATTTCTCCCTTATTTAGTCTTTCTAAATTCACATGACCACTCATCCTTATGTTGTTTATAATATATTTTTAATAATTACCTTTATTATTTACTGTACACCATATCAATTATAATGAATACAAACCTTATTTATCCATTAAGTCAATTTGTTAGAGAAACTAATACAAAAATAACACAGTCGTCGATTTACGTTTTTGATCAACAACGCGATGTGCATATTTAAGTCATAGATTGTCATAAAAGCCCGTATGAGCTAAGCCAGTTTTAAGTGGAGTCTACTGTAAAGAAATGAGAGCGAAGATGCAGCGGTCGGTTTTTTGCCTTTTAGTACGCGCGAATTTTTTGTGGCTTTCCGAAGAAAGGTCTTTTGTTCATATGTTTCTTTTTTGTTGATATGAAGTTTTGTGGTACTTCGCACATGTATTTTTCACGTCGGTTTCGTATTTCCTTTATCCCATAGAATGCTTGAGGAAATTCTGACTACACGTGTTATGGTAAAGAATGCAATGAAGAAATGCAAGGAAGACAAGGTCGAGATTTTATTTAGCTTTGTTTGAATTGCTTAAATTCTAACCATGGTTACCTGTATTTTGAGTCACACAATCTTTAGAGCGTGGGTTCTTAACCTGGGGCCCTGTTACCCTCTGGTGATACCAAACGCCATCCCTGGATACCAAATGTAGTTTTGGCTTCTCAAAAAAATTGCCCTACCAGTGCTAAATAAATTGGATAAAGCAGTTGAACTGTAACAAAATCAGAAACAATATCGTGGTATTATTAAAACTTTGACAAACGTAAATAGTGTGAACGTTCAATGTTTGAAGTACACACAGCATAGCAATCACTAACCACTCCCGGATGTATCACCTCGGCTATCGATATTTTCTCTGTCTCTCTTCACGTATTTTGTCGAGGGGAACCAATGAAAAGCTCCATTTGTTCGTCGCAATGAAGTACCAGCGGTGAAAAAGGAGAAAAACCTTAAATGTGGCTTAAGGGTTTAATTTACTCCTCAACGTCTGAAGAACAATATGAACTCAAACATCCACTTTCCCTGCCCTTATCATCCAAGTTTCAACGTAAAGAAACATCCTCGCCGTAAAGAAAGATTGCTCCGTGTTCCCTAAACTCTGTATCTCCATCCTTGACAATTTCCAAGATCCAGTTCAGTGGTTAAGATAATTAGCCATCTTGGCATGGTAATAGACCCGAACCCTACTGCTCAGCACGAGAGATTTGTTAGTTCTAGCAAACCGAAGCCGAGTATCATTTTACAGTCGGCCAAATGACCTCCGTGTACTGAACCAACATTGAACGCATGACTAATGTGGCTACCCTAAAATACCAATAATCTTTCATTAACCTTTCCACCATACCACAAACATTGCACTGCCTACATTGATGCAGTGGGTGTCAGTTTGCATCAGGCAATAATGATAATACCCCGGATGCTTCTATCTTCGTTCAAATCTGTCTTAAGACTAGCACAGCATGATACCAGATGATCCTCGTAGACAATCTTTCAGACGGTCTTGTTTGGGCTTCTATGAGATTAATAGCAAACGAAGGAAAGTGTTGGATAGCCTTGCGATTTATTTCTGTTACACTAATGACCGTTTTATATTGCTGTAAACTGAATTGCCTTCTATAACTCCGAATCCCCATTTCCATCTTATTCTACAAGCCAACAGACCCTTGTGCACGGAATAGTGATAGAAACAGTCGAACAAGCGGGAAAAAACCTATACCGACTATCTTACACTAAACACAGCTATTCACGATCACTGAAAAAAAACCCAGTTTCACAAGAAAGTCAGGATTCCATTCTAATCAATAACTACATAATTAAATACGGCGTTAAGTGTGGTGCTTGCACTGCTTCGCGATCCCTAACATGGTACCGGCTTGCCTTCATACGCAACTAAACTACATGCTAGAACGGCCTTGGTTACGCGGTGGCAACGAGATGTCCAGCACTGCATTTTCTACGAGATGCTGAAAATATTTCTGCAGATTTAAGAGTTATAAATTCAAAGGGAATCTTTTGACCAAATATACTAGTAAATTAGTTTGATTTATCAAAGATCTTTCATACATCTTGTGTGATACCTTCAATATTACAGTAATTTTGCAGCGGTATTAAGAAAACACTGTATTAAAGCATGTCGTTGCCACCATGAAACCAAGGTCGTTGTTGCCAAACGTGCGCTTCTGTTTTAGTCGCGTATGGCAGTGACGTATTGTTCAAGATATGCCCCTGTGTTTCCTCTAACTCCCTTAATGAGTGGGTTTGTAAATGATACTAACACGAGCTGCTAACAACTACCAAGGAATCTGTTTCTCACAAGTCAAATACCCTTCTAGCATATAATTAAGTTGATTATAGCACAAATTATATTATAGACAAGTAATGCAAAAATAAGCATCAATAAGGAAAATCGATTCGGACAACGTCTGGTCTACGATGTAGCCTTCTTCAAGCCTGCCAGTTGCTTCTACTTAGCGTATATTCCATTAAGGTAGATCTTGCAAAGATAAAAAGGTTTGCACTGCATATCTGCAGGGTGGTTAGGCTTTGTGGCACAGGAATCTTTAGAAACAAATGCCCTCAAAGGGGGCAGTTGGATTGACGGGAGCCAATTTAAAGTTTGATTGATATTAACCTTAAAGAGTCGGGGAACGTCTAGCGTTCTATTGCATTCTAGCAGTACAGCTGGCGACAGAGGGGCTTTTCATCAAAACGATCTCGCAAGGAACAAAAATGGTTCTTAAATTCAAAACATGTTTGATACTTACCCTTGGTGGTTTAGTGGGATAACGAAGCAACACTTCCACCAAAAGTGACCACAATGAACTTGAATAGGGATACCTTTAAATATAAAATACGACTATTCAGGGACCGACTTGCATTAGAAACTACGACACGGTAAAACGACACGGTAAAACTGTTTTTAAAAAACGCACGAGAAAACGGAAACGAAACCATGGCTCTCGCTTTCGCGGCGTGTGTTCCACCAACACAGCTAAGTGGACCTCGGTGCTTACAAATTCTATTTCCCTAGTTGCCACACTAGCTCCCAATAATCCGCGAATATCAAGGTCGAGCTTCCTCGAAATTGGAGACCACACTCTCAGTGCCATGTGACTTGAACAAGATAGAACTGCCATCGCGTCCGTCATGCTATCCAAAGAAGGTTAACACGGACAAAGTAAAATTGAGAAGAGGGGATTCACAACATTAGTTTTGACAAGACATTAGAGAAACAAAAAATGTTGCTCAGGACTCGAATTTGATCCACGCACACGGCGCGTGCTCTACCAACTGACTCCCGAAAAAGTAGGCTTAAAATTCTACGGTATTTCCACTTGATAACGCCACCTACCTCATTAGTCCTTTATTAATGGTTGAAATCGCCTGGGACGCTCGATCCTGTGGAACGAAAAACACATGAACATACATACTTGATTTAGAATATAGGAGAGAAAATAGTAGAGTTTGCTGATTCTTGAAAAATCATTGGAGAAGTAAGCACAAACTATACTATACTATACTATACTATACTATACTATACTATACTATACTATACTATACTATACTATACTATATACACTATACTGCACTATACTATACTATACTATACTATACTATACTATACTATACCATAAGTTGTGTACAGAGTTAATGATACTTCTCACGTTGGCATTTACCAAAAGATTACTTTCATAACCAACTGTAAGTTCAAGAACCTACAAATTATCACCCTTGCATATGAGCATGTCTGGCCTTTTATGGTCTTCAGTGATTATGCATCGTAATCTGTAGCCAGGAATATCTGGATAGATATTTAAATCATTTAAGTTAAAAAGTCCATCTGGACATCACCTCTTCCTTATCCATTAAGATGGTTCAGTCCTTTGCTTTCATGTGCCCTGTGCTGTTTTCCTTCCCTTTTATCTTGCCAGTCACAAGTTTACTTTATAGTTGTCCTTCCCTCGTTATATGTCCAAAAAACTGTAGCTGTTTTTTGGCCACTGTTTTATACAGTTCTTTTGGGGTATTAACCATTCTTGGCACCCCGGCATTTGTCACTCCTTCCTTGAAATTTTAAACATTCTATGCAAGAACCAGATTTCTACTAGCCTTTTCTTCATGCTTTTACTCACAGTCCATGCTTCACAACGGTATACCATAATAGACCACACACAACATTTGAAACCTCAGCCTCTGTTTTCATTCCTACTAAGGTCTTTTGTACTTTTTCATATGCTGTTTGACTTCCCTCCTCCGTTTCACCAAGTCTAAGACTTCTCACCTTGTCTCCTAGACTTTTCCAATGTATAAGTATCTTTGGTTTTAAAATGTTGTTTCAAAACGAATCTTTAACCCATGTATTAGTCATGATTTGTCCATTCTCTTCGCATCAGTCTATCAGCACCTTCCCCCTATACTATTATTAGAATAAGCGAGTTTGTTGCAGCATTTGCTGACCTAAGACCATCACCATTTCAGCTAGGTGTATTTGGTATATTTTCGCACTACGTGTTGTGTCAGCAGTTAATAGTGTCATTGCTGCTCGGCAGTGCTGAAATATTCCACTAGAAATCCATGATCACAAGTGCTAGTTCTGTATACATAATATTATTGCATGTATGTTGCGTAGTTTAGCATAGGGACTAGTAACACAAATACAAAACTCGCCCATTATCATCACCACGCAACAGGAATGTTACTTTAATAAATGTAGTCAGGATCTTGAGTTTTGATTTGAGAAAGTTCAGCCTCAACTTTTTGTCCATCAAGGCATCTACATTGTTCGCCCTACCATCTCCCATTTTTTGTCAATATTGGTTTATCCAAGAAGTGGACCAGGTCGTACAAATCGTGTTGTTATTTCAATGAGGCCCCAACCACTAACTGACCTCACACTTGCATTTTGATATCCTTACCCTTCATTCTCTACTACGCTCCCTTTCTTACCTTTTCCAACATTTGCATTGGATTCACCTCAGTGACGGGCGCTATCCCGGCATGTGCTCTACCAACTGAGTCACGTGACTCCCACATTTCTATAGTCGCCATATTACCTCCCAATCATCTACCAGTAGGCATCGAAATCTAGGTAATCAGGGATATTCAAAGACTCACTTCTCGATGATTCTTAGTAATGACAACATTTACATTCATAAAATATTTTCATTTCTTACATGTATGTGCTCGAATCTTTGTAGGATATTAAGACAAAAGAACACAACGCATAATATATTTATGCGCACTTCTGGGTTTAGGTGTTAAAATCTTTTTGCAAGATAGATAGCCATCATTATACAGCGAATATATAATGAAATCTCCCTTGTCTGCAAAAGGTGTATTGTTCGTCATCGAACTGAGCAGTGTGTGGGTCGAGGTTTATAGACTGATGTAATTCGTCTCCAGTCCGTTCTGTTTCTTGCGACGCTAGTATGCCTCTTCATCGACCACAGACCTCTCCAGCCCTTAATGCCATCCGACCAGCTTCTCCAGCTATTTCATCTGCTTCTCTTCCGTTTTTCCTTTCACGATCAAGAGGCTAAGCTTCCCCACACTGTTGGTGTGTCCGAAGAATCGTAATTTCCCCTTCCGAGTCTCATAGACCGGCAAGAAGATCTGGGAGAATTGCCAATAATAACAAATGATGAGTTATAGCGGCCTTCATAGCCGTGCCGATTTTATTCAAAGTGGTCGTAAAGATAGGGCCGATGAAAACCGATTGTCTTATGCTTGACGTTTATATAACTGTAGGATTGGTACCAAAGTATGTGAACCACTGAGTTTGGCAGTTCAACCCTAGGCATACAGCATATTTGCTAAAATTGGCAGCCACTTTGTGCAGCGGAGTATGGAGTAGCTTGTAATTCTACGATGATTATGTAGTCGAGATTACTATACAATATCACTTGTATTGTAATGATCTGTTTTTATTACCTATTATTCTATACAGGACGCCAGAGTACGCAATAAATTTTAGAGATAGGTTAAAGAAGGTCGATGTACTGAGAAGTCCGGGAGGGACCCCAATGGTTACTAAATCGGAGAATCATGGTGATGGTATCACACCTTTATTAACCAATGCCCTAAGAGAAAAATTTAAGGTAGGGTTGTAACTTTAATTTTTCATAACTGTCAGTGTTAACATTTTGTTCGTTGATTGATGAAAGTAGTGGATTGTATCTGATCATGTATGTAAAGACGATCAATCAATGAATCAATCAATTAGACAACCAATCGTTTAATCAATCAGATTATCAATCATTCAATCTACCAATCTTGAAAGATTGAGTCGATCAGACCTTTTATAAAGAAAGCACTTGACATAAATGATGCTTCAATGTTTGAACAACTCGTTCTTTGCACGAGTCATTCTGATGAGGGTGCAACGAAACCGGTCATTGGCATTTCACTAATGATTCCGTTATTAAATATCATTTACAAATTTTGTAGTACCAGGAATCTTTTCCGAACAAAGGACAACACAACGTAAACAATGGAACATCTTTACTTGATCAAAGAAAATATTGTGTTAAAACGAACAAAACAAGTAATATATTTAAACGCATAAACAAAAGGTACCTTACTGAACAAATTATGTAGCTTAACTTGCTAAATAGATGATGTCACATGCCTAAATAAGTAAAAGACTCAGGAAATCTTAATAGCCTAATAAAGTAACAGATCTGGATAAACAAAAAATTTAGCATCTAAAAAAATAGAAAGCATAACATCCTTTTTTCTTAAATCTCGTTATAGGACTTACGAATAACTTACCAACAAATTTAAGGTGACACTTTATTTTAATAAACAAATATTGCCCAATGCCTATATACAGCCAGGCATTACACGAAAGCTGAAAATGATAACGTATTTTTCTGTTTTCTCTTTTAGGCTTTACCCTATGTTACGACTTTAATTCTGTTGCTATTTTACATGTATGCTGTCATAGGAATGCAGGTATGACATCATATTAGTCAGCATCGATCATTACGATTGACAGTGCTCTTAAATGTTACTTAGAAGTGCAGCAGATCATCTTACACAATTTTAAAGTGTGGGCTTTCGTCAAGACGGGAGGACGTTAACATAAGATAGAAAGTTAGAAAGGCTTAGAAAACAAGCTATCTAACACTCTGTGCTATATGGTATACCTCTTTTTCATAAACCATAAACATACGTCACTACTTTATTATCGGATCACCATTGCAGTTGATTATCACCTCAAGGGGTATCTGATGTGGTATAATTAATTTCTTAATGTTTTCACCACTCAAAGTATACTTTTATATAGAATCGACAAACAATGTAAAACTTTTGTGCAGGAGCAGAACAATCGACTTTTATCTGTTTTCAATAATTTCAGATTGTCCTATACTTTCCTTTTGTTTCTCGCAGCTTTTCGGAAAGATCGCAACCGACAATACAGGAGCACGTGCAATTACAGATTATAATAATTTTAGGACAATAATTCAAGCATTGCAAGTTTTATTTAGGTACGTCATTATTTTAGACTACCTGTGGTATAAATGATCTGTTATGCAGCGGAGTTAATAATAACCAGCAGTAATTTATGCAACTATTTGTACAATACCTTTATTGTCAGACAGTAATAAATTTGATGTACAGATCATCAAGGATTACATATTCTACGTTTGTCGCTCCAACTTGATTACCCCAAACCTTCCCTGGCTACCTTGAATTAAATGCTCATGAGAGATGCATAGTAACAGAAGAGACTCACTCCTTGCTGTTTGTTCCCCTCTAATGGTCTTGACTTGTCATGGGGCTGCTACGATACAAATTACATGATCTCTCCTTGGCGTACTTTTCATAAAATTATTTTGATACAGCCTTAACTTGCATCTTAAAATGTATGTTTCGGAGAACAGAACCGAACGACTGCTGTAACTTGCAAAACAACTCGAGATAACATACGACTACAAAACAAGACTTAACTTGACCATCAAACGTCAGCCTGTCTATGAAAGGGCTCAAAACATGGCATAGGATACACTTTACACGTTACTTTAGTTGTTCAAAATTGACGTCAACAATATAATTCATAAATATATTTTTTCTTTCATTCGGCTATTTTGCCAATGAAATGTAAAATGTTTTACTTTTAGTTAAAAGAGCATTTAAATAACATGATATCTTACATAAGTAAATAGTAAGCACATGAAAATCCAACTCCTATATCCAAGGCACTTGAACAGTACAGTAGTTGAATCGATCTACGAATACTTCGCAAATCTTGCTGCGTAGAGAGTAGATTTATCACGACCGCTCAAAACGTTGATTCTAAATAACATTGTATACCTGAGGATTTCTCGCCGCAAAGGCTTCAAAATCCCCCAAAGAAAGACGCAGATATGTCATTTACGTTTCGATTTTTCTTTCGTAGCCATGAAATTTATTTAAAGCTCAATGAAATCATTTACAGATCTGCTTGACCTTACGAAGCGAGGAGCCGTTCTCCTCCGAATGATTTTCCTGACTCCACACAATTTTCATTGGAATATTTTTTACATTGTACTTTCTAGAAAAAGTTGTAATGAATTCAGCTTTAAGTAGTAATCTTGCGTTTGTGTTGTTTTACTAGCTGATCCATTGACGAAAATGGCTATCCTATAACCTGTATCCTATGTCTATGTACGCGTGTTATGTTCATTTCTAATTCTCCGATTAAGAATTTCATCCATGGAAATAAAACTTTTATTGCTTTTTTCTGATACCTTGAATACAGAGAATTATAATTCATTTGATCAAGCCCTGAATAGGTTACGGGCGCAAAATACCATTTGCGAACTCTTTAGAGGTTTCGATAATTGGCTTAAACAATCGAATCTCTAAAATTTAATACGAAATTTTAGATCGGGGAACATTCTTGACAGTTCACGGAATAGAAGGACGTTTTCCAACCAACTTGGCGTCTCAATATTATATATACCGATGTTCCGGGTTTTTTTTTTCAACGGAGTTGTCATGACATGGGGTATTTTTCTGGTTTCCAGGCACTTAGCTCACTGGGTCTGGTTAATCCACTGGGTCCAGTAGGTCCAGTAGGTCCAGTAGGTCCAGTAGGTCCAGTGGGTGCAGTGGGTTTAGTGGATCCAAGGGATTCGGTAGGTCCAGTAGGCCAAGTAGGTCCAGTAGGTCCAGTAGGTCCAGTAGGTGCAGTGGGTGCAGTGGGTTTAGTGGATCCAAGGGATTCAGTAGGTCAAGTAGGCCAAGTAGGTCCAGTAGGTCTAGAGGGTCCAGTGGGTTCAGCGGATTCAAGGGGTTCAGTAGGTCCAGTAGGTCCAGTAGATCCAGTAGAACTAACAGATCCAGTAGGTGCAGCAGGTGCAGTAGGTCCACTACATCACATTCAAGTAGCAGCTAAATTACACTCATTTCACAAACAATCGTCGCAAGTCACGACAGCATTTAGACAATGGTAGTAACTCATAACAATAGCAAGAGTGTTTAAATCATATCTAATCATAATTGCACGTAAATATACCTGGTTTTTAATGCCATTGATGAAACTTTTGTAGCTTGAGGATGTATTCGAACCGATAACAGACTCCGTTTCCTGTTTTGAAAGCTTTGAATTAGAACTTAACAAGTCAAAGACAAACCTTGCCAGCATTCCTCTTGCAACTATAATTAGAACAAATAAGAAAAATCTGTACAAGGTCGCGTGTAGTGAAACAGTGAACACTAAACCTTGTGGAACTCCTTGTGTCAGCTTTGTAACTTATGTTCTAAGCTAACATGTTGACTATAAGAATAATGGTACATGGAACATTATTGGCACGACAAAATTTGGAAATGGTCTTGAATAACTGATTGATTTCTAAATACCAATAACGCGTTACATTTTATACTTATATCGCACATTTTATACTATACTATATCAGTTTGGTCTGTGCACAAAATCTATGTAAATATTAGGATAAACCTATTTTTAATAATAACACAATAATATGACTACTGTATAGTACTAATAAGGTAATAACAACCATGATAATGTTTTAAAACTTCAATATTTTTTGTTTCTGTGAAGTACACTACACTTCAAGCTCGAATTATCTTTGAAACCAAATATAATTTCAAAATATAATAAAAATTATTGTTAATAATATCGCTATCAGCTTGTAATTCTTCTCCAGACATGATAATGGGAGACAGATAATCTTTGACGTTACAATATATGTCTGCTAGGTTTGGTTTACAGGAATATAGAAAATCAGCAATGGATACTAAAACTGAGTCATTATTCGAATTTTTTTGGCTTGACAATGATGGGTAGGGAAACCAGAGACTATGTGTTAAAAATTTGAGACATTGTAAAGCTTTATTGTACCTACACTGGCTAAGGACCGACGATACTGGAACACTCTGACTGTCTCATGCGTCTTCAGACGTGGGAGTTGCTAAGTCTAAGTAATTAAGTCTCTGCGCCATGTGACTTGACCAAGAAAGAACTGCCCTCCGGACAGTCATGAATCCAAAGCTCATTCTTCTGATATCTGCTTTCAGTCTTAAGACCAGCCTCTGATTGAAGCAAAAATGCTTCTCTCCATCACATTCCATTTTTATAATAGTCCATATTAGAAAATAGATACTGTAAAGTATGATGGGATAAAACTCCTTGGCATGGTGAAAAAGCAACTACTTAAATACAGTGGATGAAGCACAAAATGAATGCACAGATGCGGCCGAAGATAGAGTTTAAGGCAGAAAAACCCAACCATCATACAATGCAGTAATGCTACGAGAGCGTCCTTAAGCTCGTAAGGCCAGGAGTCATAGATTGAGAACGAGGCTGTTACGTAAAGCAGCCACTTAAGAGAAGCTATTAAAATAGGTCAAATTATGGCAACAAAACTATGACATCAAACAATTGCTGCAAAGTCACGAGAGCATGCTTTTCAGTCGATTTTGTTTAATGACCTTTCACAAAGACTTTGAGCTTCATGTAAATACAATGTTGCTGCACATGGTGATGATATCCATTTTTCTGTAATTCCATTTTTCTGTAATAAGTGTTTTTTCAATCATTACGAAAACGCACTGTTTCATGAGTATTAGAAGTGTTATTGTATCCAAAATCCAATGTATCCGCATTTTCTATACCTCGATAGTGTGATTTAAATGAAACCACATGCGTGTATACACACAGCGATGCTGAGCATGTTTCCCTTAGTAGTGAAGGGGCGTTTTGTATATACAAAAATGGGACAAATTTCCTCCCGGAATCTATTAACACGTTTGTCTAAATTTGAAGTAAAAGGTTGAAAAGTTCAAAACGTTATAAATTATATAATAAATGTTAAAGTCTTGGTTTTTCGAACCAGTAACTATACATTGACATAGAATATGATAATCATCATTACAAGATAGTAAGATACAAAAGAATAGAAAACAAAATTAATGTATTCTCTCAGCAGGCATCCGACTTAACTTCGATTGCCAGGGTTTGGTCGATTTTACCTTATGTTTGGAACTGACATCGTATTGACGTCAATCCAACGGAATGAGTTCAACCAAAGGGTTCGCTGTTACAGACAGTTGATGAACGTCAAATTAACGTCGTTATTTTAAGGCAAGTCGTACCTACATTAGCATCAATACGATGTTAGTGTCAACTTTTGAAATACAAAGACGGTCAACTACATTCGTTCGGCATCGACATGACGTCTGTTAAATTTTACGTCACTGCATGAATACGTGGTTATTTTAGGCACACGACATTAAGCTAATTTTACCCTTTCAACTCCCAGTTAATATCCGTTAACCTTTGTTGTTGTAGACAAAATGAATACGTGGTTGATGAAATTAGGCCATATAAATGTCAGCTAATCAATTTAAGGTTCAAGAATTTTGGCCCACGCTCAAATGATGTACAAGACAAGCTAGTTCTGCGTTGGATCTTAAACCAAGTGGGAAGTCACAATGGGGGTGGTTTCCAAAGTATTATGATCAAATTAATGTCTTTTGTTGAAAGATAATGGTTAGGATATTTCAGACATCGTATATTAACTGCAATGTACGTGACTGGAAGTCTTTTTTATTTTATATTGATTATTGATGTATTCTAACAATACATAGATTTTATGTATTCAGTTTATACTTCCATCAGAATGTGCTCGAGTCATCATGGACCAAAGACAAGAACTTTAGTTTTGTGCTGGGAAGTAGGCTTAGCATTGATCCGTGAAAGACGGAGTCAATGATAAAGTTCATAATTCGTTATTTTCTTGACTTCTTAAACCTTTAGACGTAAGTTACACGCACAAGGATTGCAAAGTTAGTAAAAATGTTTGAATGAGCCACAAACAAAGCAAAAAGAGCTCAGCGTAAAAAAGCTTGGGCTGACCAATTACGTGACATAAAGCAAGAAAGAGGTACCCAATAGAGGGCATAAAACGTATAGTACGTCCCTTACAAGTCTTCCTAGTACATTTGTCACTGAATTCCCTCATGGAATGTCTTTCGTGTACAGCTTACTACAAAGTTTACTGATTTACATTGTTACTCCGACCTATCGACTCGATAACATGCGAACGCACATAAAACATTTCAACTTCATGTTCCATAATTATCAAAGCATACTATTACTGTTTGAAATTTGCAACATTTTTGTTCATCAACCAACAACCACCACTCATTTCATAAAAGTAGAACATTACATATCAGTAACGAGAAGGAGATTGTCATACGTCATGTCTTTGAAAAGTTCATAACCTGAAAATTGTGTTTCCTTTGTCATTTTGGTAGTAGGACCAGATTGAGCGAACAGAATTGCTACCCCCACTTTTCCTCAGCGTGAAGCCAATATTTCTAGACATTAACATTTCAAACATCGTATTCACTTATTGACCAAGTTACTTTATGTTCCCTATCAGGGAGCAATACCAGTGGACCTTCTTGGGACCCACAACTATACAAGATGGTAATTGGCTAGGTTTCATCCCTCCTCCCCCTCCTCCCGAAAGGTTGAAATTTATTCCTATGTAGCAAAGATGCAACAGATATATCGACCATCAGAGATTTGAACAAACCCCCAAACTCATACCACAACAGCAGTTTCCTTTCTGCGTTCTCCAAGCGCATCATACCGTAGTTTCTATTCAACCCCGAACAGCTATCAATGCGCTCGCGTTTTCCATGACCTTCTGAAGAATTGCAATGATGTTATTAAAGAAAAAGTGGGGGGGGGGGGGATTTCCCCCCCTTTTCGGAACTTAAATGTTTCAGGAACTTAAATGTTTTATGAAGACATTACATACAACTACTCATGTTTTCGCTGTATATATACTTAAAATAATTTGTAGTATTCCAGGCCCGCCAATGAAAGCACAACGCCATCGATTCCATACGCTACAGCTACGTTCACTGCCATTACCTAAAACGCAGGTACATGGCTGCGAAGGATTTCGCTTATGGATCACTAGTAACGACATTGACAAGACGTGGTGCCAGCATGAGGAGTCGTTCAGGTGCCATTCGATTGTTTTCATAGGTAGCAAAAGATTTAAGTCAATATTAAGGTTCATTAATTTGTTGTTTAATTAGTACGCAGTTTTCTTAGTCTGTTGCTTATCTCTTTCTTTAGGTCAAGAATCGTTACCAAACACGAAGCACCAAAGTAGTTCAGAGTATATGGTTTCATGGCCGTAAAGAACATTAGCGTTAACAAAATCTAAACGACTCTGGCTTTCTCTGAAAAGCAGTACCTGCCTCTGTGTTTTAATTTTACTAAATTTTGGCTTGATTTAAGTTTTTGCGTTTTTATACCGATGCCAGTTTTGTTTCCCCAAGGGATTACAGGCCATATTTGCTGCTTTGTTCCGTCAATAAGAGTTTCCAAAAAGAATTATAGCAAAATTTATGTTACTTCAAAGTCTTGTAATTTCGTTCTCGTGTTCCATTAACACTTTTAGGTGTAGGTTCTTACAAGGCAATATCGTGAACCTGAATACGATAGTGCGCATGACTGTACATGCGTAGTCACACCATATGAACTGAGGCTCATTAACTGTAACATATGCAGTAATTAATTTCCACTAAAAAGACAACATAGGTGTGCATAAACTTATATAATCCATGAACTCATAATTACTCTACCCTTGCTTATATCATTTACTGCTACAGCCAAACCCCAATGTAATCCCCCTCCCCAATCCCCGCCTTCCACTTTAAATTTCGTTGAAACGAATACATGTTCTCCTACAAAGTTCTGATATACCACCTTTTGCTGTTGTTCCCAAGCTTTGCATAAATGTTTGGGAATAAACACAAGATAACCGGATGAAAGAAAATATGGGTGTTCCAAAACGTTGCTAATGACGAGATCTTCAGCTTGGTACCAAGTCACCCTATTAGTAATGTAGTGACTAGGGAGAGTATGTTAACATGACTATCCCTAACTTAGTTGGTAGAGCACACGTCAGGAATGCTTGGTTAACGGGTTCGAATCCCGATGATCATATATTTGTCAATTTCTCTAGTATCTTTGAAAAGTATACCGGACTACCAACTGAAAAAAAAGTTCCAATATCAAGGTCTTTAATGGGAGGTGAGCTTCCTTAGAGCATGCTTACGTCGGCAGTACTGTTTCGTGTGCCATTTCACTCTGATACAACTATTAAATGGTAGGTCATTACAACGAAAATGTCAGGGATGAATCCTAGTTTTGCCTAATCTTCTCATTGTCTATGATAAAATATTTTATCTGGTGTTGCCTCAAGTTTTTTAAATAAATTGAATCCCAGTCGTTTCCTTTTTGTTTATTCTCAGTTGCTCCTAAGTTTTCAGTCCATCAGAGTCTAAATTGAGATAGACCCAAACAAAGATGTATCAGCGGTATGGCTACCGTAACTATGGCAACGGCTTTTGTAAATGATGAAGCATTGTCTCTCACAGACTCACTTTCTGATGCCATGGCTACTAACAGCCTAAACAATATGATATACTTATGAAGAACACAAATATGGTAAATTGAATCGCAGTTTGAGGCCTAAAGAACTGGAGTTACTATGACTACAATACAATTGTTCACTTTTATGACTACAATAGATACGTAGGTACTAAGGAAATGGGAAGCGATGGAATCCAGCACCCCACGGTGACTTTTCAGAATTCGATCGTCGTAAATCTTCTTAATCTTTTCTCCACTAATTCTGCAGTCACATTGTTTAACCAATAAAGAACGAATTATGGATTATTATACGTTCACCTAGGGTTAAGCAAACGTTCGTAATTGCAATCTGCATAATTTCATCCGATTTTAAAGACATACACTCACATCGTATGATGACAACATCCATGCATCAATGGGCATGTTCGTCTGTCTGGAATACTATTGAATGACAATATGATGCATCAGAAAAAGGAGATGCACCATGGGTATGAATATACGGACGGAGACGACAATGATACTGATGATACCAAATTGTTTATAATGACTGTAACAATGAAGAGGAGAGGAAGCAAAATGAAGGAGACACGAAAGGTGACAGGATGAAAGATTATATTTGTGGTAACACGGAAAAGAAAGGGCACAATGAGGCAAAAAGAGAAAAAGTAAGGGATGGATGGGAAGAGTGAGGGAAAGCAGGAGAAGAAGTAGAAAGAGAAGAAGAAGAAGAAGAAGAAAAAGGAGTAAGTCAGCCCCAAAGACATACTTATTATGTTTTTCGACTATGCTGAACAAAATGGCTATGCTTGTTACCTTACGTAGCTGCAGTATACAATGTAATCTAAGTCGCTTCACTCTAAACGTAACGAATGTCACCGTCCATTCAAATGCTTACTGAAGACCAGGACTTTGAAGTGCTGACCACTACTTGCTAAAAGAAGTGGACAAAGAAGTAAGCCCAACCAAGCTTAACGAAAGGCATATTGACCACCTCGCTTATGTATATTTTGTGTTGTGTATATTTATCAGTGGAAGGTATATAAGGTTTGCCAAGGCTTGAAAATTCGTAGTTATACTGCGCTTAATGTATTCATCGTCGAAACCACGGATTATGGTAAGTCAGAGGCACGTGTTCAAAATTTCATCTGGTTCGTGTATTGACTGCTGAAACTTGTCCTATGGTCTAATTCTGTTTTGGATTGATGGGCTGGTGTAAATGATTGACAGTGGATGTAGAGGGATGGTAGAAATCCAGTGCGAAAATCTATTTGTTAGCAACGTAGAATGAGCTGTAGTTGTAGTGGTGAGAACGCGAAATAATATAGGCGATAAGAATTGCATGTTTTAGAAGCGGTTTGACAACACGGATGGAACTGAAAAAGTTTATTCACCTCTTTGGCTATTCATTGTTCTTAGACTATTTTGTAGGCAAGAACGGTAGCAGACTAGCGCTTGCGCATTTTTTGTGTAGTTATAAATTTCACCGTAAAGAGATAGTATTCCTCATTTTTATATTTCAGCTAGAGCAATAAATTAAAATCCATAAACAACAAAACAACGACTGACTAAAACAACTGTTGGAAATCAAAAGGAACTGTTTGTATCGGTCTAGTCCTATTAATGTAGGTGTTTGTACAATGGTAAAGTATTAGTTAGCGTAATGCAACTAAGCAATTTTTCACCCCCTATATATTGAACCAATTTTCTAAGGTCTAAATTTATAGGATCTAGGCTCCTTTACATGGGATGTTTTGTTTTCTTGACGATAAGATCGAAAAGATATATCTTCCTCGCTCGAAGCGTGCAATTTTTGCTATAGGATATGTCGAGAAACTATTTAATTATTGGTGTAACTGTGTTTTGAATATTTTGAAATTCGTTTCAGGGAGCGTATGGGAAGAAAGGGAGTTTAAATCGCTCAGCTGTTGCATTGTAGCCATTGGCATGAAATACCTTTTTGAGTTTTGCTGTCATTACATATTTTGCTCAAACAGAAGCTGAGATCAGAGCTTGAATTTATTAGTTTAAAAGTACATAAAGGTTATGCTTTCTTTTCCTTCAGCGTTACCGACAGGCAGACTTATAATCATAGGGCGCCGGTATCTAATGGGTAAAATTTCTCTATAACTACAATTGAGAATATCCATGGACAGACAAGAATGGCGTTCCACCATCGCCCGTCTCACCTCAAAAAAATGAGATCAAGAGACGTTAAAAGGATAATTAAGTAAGTAAATTCGAAGGAGTTCAAAACAAGTCAATGGTACCTGCTGAAAGGAAACATTTGCAGAGACAAAAGCAAAAAACAACGACCCAAATTACCAGTAATCTAAAAATGAGACAGGCAAGGAAGACAAAATGATGCAAGGGGGAAGATAGAGCGAGAAAGGCCTTTAAAGATTTTATAATGATTTATGATGATAAAAGTAAGAAATGCTTAAGGAAGTACAGTTTGAGTATGTACATTTAGAGGCAGACAGCACCTTTTTAAGGTTAAACCCAGATGCCACTATAAGTTATTTTGCTTTTGCCAAGCAAAGGCCTGCAAATGTTCTACCGCTGAAAAATCCAACACTTGACTAATGCAGGTACAAAAACCATGAAAACATGGGTTTTAAGCTCTCTCCTTTAAATATGTCATATCACATGAACCTCTGGCAGCAACATTTGTGTAATGATATAAGAAGACCTGGGCTTTTTCATGTTAGAAAAGTGTATGTCAGGATTGCTTTGCAGCAATGAACCTCCCATTAATATCATCACCAACAGAAGATGTGGTATACCAAGAGTAGTTTAAAAGTGTTTAGTGTACCAACACATTTTTAAAAAGACTAAAAGTATAGCTAAACTGAATATTTATGTTTTTGCAAGAATCTGCAATAGCCAAATGAAAATGTTCACTACATGAATAGGGTCAACTTGCAAAAGCCCAGCAACTTAACCTCATGGACACTGCCATTGAAGCCAAATGACTTTCAAAAAGCCATCACACTGAGCTAAGAGATGGAGTCCTTAAGTTGTGAGGGAATGGTGATCATGAAGATAACACCATTATCACTATTTTCAAGCTGAAACATTTTGGCACATTCAAAACTGTAATTGAAATTCAGACTTATTAATTGGAAAACCAAGGATGCTATTATACTATAAAGCGGCCCACAGACGCGCAATAATCTAGACAGTAGTACTGATTAAGATGTAAATTGATAACATTATTGATCGTCTGTGGGCGATGATTGAAGCATTGAACAGTATCTTGATGAAATCAAAATACGTAGATATTTATTGATGGTCCGTTGATAATTTTGAATTATTCGCACCATGGAGGTGTTAATAGAATTTGGATTCATGAAAGGATTTCTGTGGTTTGCAGCACGTGATCGATATTTTAGTCTTTCCTTTGAAGTTCCCAGGATAGCTGTTCCATACACCACGAAGGGCACAAGTGAAATGAGCCAGTATTCTCAATAAAATTGAATCGTGTGTGGGGTGCTTTACCTAAGATCTCCAACATGATGGTTTTATTTTTGGTGTTCACTTCATTTTAGCAAATCATCTTTGTGTGGCTGGCAGTGAATGTTCGCCAATGTTGCCCTTTAAACGCCTTTTAGGTAAGCATCATATAAATTTTAGGGAAAGAGAAAACACATCGGCGAAAAATAATTTTTTATGGTACCTAATTTTTGTCATTTATCAACACACGCATTAATTAAAGATGGCACTAATTGATGTTTAATCGTTTGAAATGTTAATTAATGTCGTTCAAACATTAAATTGCTGATAAAACGTTAATTACTGTCCATCAAAATACATTTTTAGTCCAAAAAAAACGTTAATTAGACCAATGTTAATAAAAGCCACATTAATTCCTGTACATGTTAATTTTGTGTATAAGGTATATAAATTATATCATCGTACATTATATCATTGGACATTATAATATTGCATTAGCATCAACCATACAGATGAGACTTTTTAATGGATGTTCATAGTTGAGCAAACAGTGCTTGTATGACCCATGTACAGATTTGATTATTGCGAAGTTAGGTAGGTAGGTCTTTGTCTCAGTTCACATGCTTTAAGCATAGATATGATCAGTGTAGTAAGGTGGAGCTTCTATAGTAGTCATCTGTAATTATTTATGAAAATCCAATCTTCTAATTACAAATGAGTTGATTTAAGTAATGGAAAGTTATTAATGCATACAAAAGCAGGACTAAACCTTGCAGTTTGCTTGTAGGAGAAGCTTGAAGACCAGGCATTCAAACAGGGTTACCGTAATCATTCCTAGCTCCTATCTGTAATTTTGACCCCATGCTTCAATGAGTATGGTTGTAGAACAGACATAAATAACTATAACTGAAATTTACAATTTATATATATGTCACCTCAAGTTTGCACATGTACATTTGTACATTTGTCACATGTATACACCCAAATACCATCAAAGCAATGGAACCTCCTTTTCTTAGCTAAAAACTTCTGAAATGTACATCTTTGACAATGACAGCAGGCATCATTAGTAATATCAATATAAATAGCATGGTTGAAACATCAAGCATCCTAGTCTGTGCAACAGATTAGTTCCGTCTTTGCTTGCTCAGATTTGGTACATTAAATAGGGATTGTATGTGTTGTAGATCCACTTACAAGTGTCTGTACATGACAGCATATGATTTGTTGAACTTATTAGAATCTGCACATTTATACAACATGTAAGCAGGTGACAGTAAACTGTCAGGATTATAAATCAATTGCTGTATTATTTTGATTTAATACTGTTTTTAAAGTAAGGCTTTTTAATTCGCCGTTTTTTGGTGAAAGGTTCGTTGACTTACGTGAATGCCTTCTTCCAACGTTTTCTGGTATCTTTGGTTGTAAAGATTTTTTA
This sequence comes from Alatinidae sp. Z8VKAUB7J3, assembly GCA_010016025.2. NCBI lineage: Eukaryota > Metazoa > Cnidaria > Cubozoa > Carybdeida > Alatinidae > Alatinidae sp. Z8VKAUB7J3. Next base: position 82,538,335 of record JAAAKM020073195.1, on the reverse strand, counting down.
TTCTTCCTAAATCTGTTTCGCATGTTGTTGCAACGATCCGTAGTATAGTATCCATGTCTCGTTTTGTCATAGCCTGTCTTAAAGCATCAGCATAATAAGAGCCTCTATCGATCATGCATTCATCTGAAACAAAATCATCAACTCTAATTCAGGCATGAACCCTATATATTTACACATATTAAGAAATTTTACGGTTACGCGAAGTGAAATTCAGCTACTATAGGAAAATTCGACCACTATTAGCTTTTTTGACATCTTTAACGGAACCCTGGTGCCAAAGAATTCAAGAAACTAGCAAACTTCCATTTATCTCAGGAAGACATCTACAGAAAGACCATACCGAGTAGAAATGTGACATCTGACTAAACTGTTTTTCGAACATTCTGTGTGGGGTATCACCTCTAAAAGGTGGGTATATCGTTCCATGTTCATACAATGTTTTGGCAAGCGACAGCAGAAGTCGATGAACTCGTAAGCGATGTTCGTGCTAATTTTAAGCCATCAGATTGGTTCAAACTAGCACAAGCCAAATCTCGATATCAGTAAAATCTCGTTGTGTATGGGCCTTTACACGCAAGAAACTAAACATAAACACATAAACAAGAAATCGAATAGTTTGATTCATATAATAAGTGCTTGGCATAAAACAAGAATGGAATTTGGCTTTTCGTCACCTACCTCCGCTAACTACGGTTAGAACCTCTGCCTCTGCCACGTTTGTTATTATGACGTCACATTTGTCTGATTTTGATAGCCATTCGATCTCCGACCGTCATATTTGAATCATTTTTCTATTTTGGCCACATCCACCAAAACATTTCAGGTAACTATTTCATGGTCTCAAAGTAGCCAAACTAGGTCGCCCTCATTTCTCTACACCAAACACACTAAGCAACATGACTGTTCTTGCAATTAATCAGTGGCGATTCCAAGGACCTGTTCAAGGAGCTCTTTTATAGGTGTGCTCAATACTATGTTCTTGAAGGATGCTGTTGGTCAAAATCATCCACGGGAGCGCAAAGTGCTACTTCATTGGCCCTCCCATGGATAGGGAAAACTAGACCTATGGTGCCCGGGCAACGTGAAGTGTTGTGGCAAGCTTTGTCCGGCTTCACCGGCTAAAGTGTTGCGAGAGCAACACTTTGGTTTTGTTTCTTCGCTATCGATCAGTAATCACATGATCAAAGGCTATTCCTCAGCGTTGAAAAAACAACAACAAAATAGTATCGAAAGAAGGGACTAAATTGACTTTGCAGCCAGTTGAACTTTATCCTTTTCAATCAAGAACAAGAACAAGAACAAGAACAAGAACAAGAACAAGAACAAGAACAAGAACAAGAACAAGAACAAGAACAAGGACAAGGACAAGGACAAGGACAAGGACAAGAACAACAACAAGAACAAGAACAACAACAAGAAGAAAAACAAGAAGAACAAGAAGAACAAGAAAAACAAGAAGAACAAGAAGGAGAAGGACTACCTCTGACAGAACTTGCACATCCTTTGACTTTAGCTTTCCTTTCGAGTACATGAACAGAGAATCAGCTACAAACTGGAGTCTCTTTTCAAGGAACCAGTCTTGGCACAAGGAATATATGCAGCGAATATCATCTCTGTTATTTCTGGTCAGCAATGTTATAAATAGCTCCTACAAAGAAAAAATGCAGGGTATATTTGAAATGTATATAATTATTTACAAAAAAATACAAACAACAACTTACAATTAACAAAACATTTGCCTTATTTATGACACTTGCCTCATCCTCATCACTGCACGTAATCAGAGAAATTCCGCCTACACCTAAGCCTAAATCTCTGACATGATAAATCCCCTTAAATGTACACTCTGAAAAATACACATTGGAAATGTGCGTGCTGAAAATAAAACCAAACGTAAAGACATACTCCTCCAGGTAGCGCTCCCAGTTGCCTGGCCAAGGGGAGGGGCAAGTTACGCCCTATTTTCCAGATAGATTGCCCTTAAAAAATTTTCCAAATTTGTAATAAAAAATCTTTAAGGCATTCCGTTTTTCATTAAAACTTTAAATCCTATTAACGTCACACAATCCTTTAAAAATGTTAATTGAAACGTAAATCCATGGCATGCGCGCAGAAAAAAAGTTAAATAACAATTGCTCCTTCTTGTAGTTTTGGATGCACGCAGGCAAGTACATTCTAGTTATACAAGAAACACTTTTAACTCCTAGCTTCATAAGTTAAATTAAACCAAGCTAATATTGTTTGTAAAGGTACCTTGATCTCGTCGGTTCTGCTTTTAAAACCCTTCAGCATGAAATCACAACCTATCTTTAGGAAAAACAGGCTTGTAGTCCCCGACAGTTTGGCCAAGAGCTTCCCGCTGTCTTTAAGAAACGCTCTCATATTCTCAATGCGATCAATTGGCATCAGCATTGAAACAACATCAATGCCATGTGAAATCAGAGATGCCAAGTATTCTTGAGAGTGTGTGTCGTTCTGGCAAGATTCAATATATTCTACATAATGTAAAAAGGTGATTAAAATAATACTTCGAGTTATATGTAAACTGGGTCGTAAGCTAGTAAATAATTCGGGGTCGCCTAAATGACCTACTATCTACCGTAAGGTCCCAAGTTTTTGTGAAACCCTTTATATATCTCGTATCTCGTCATTTACGTTACGTCACTTGGTAATAAGGTCGCACACGTATTGAACGAGTTCAAGTCTTTTCAAACTCTGTAGACACGATTACCTTTTAAATCATAGACAGTAGTGATAACAGTGATTACTTAGTAATTGCAAAACAACGCTAAATCCCATAGCTTATTAACTACTGTCCTGGCGATCTTATACAGTTTTAGTATACCCGTATGTGGCATCTGCCTTGTAAGACATTACGCGTAATACCCTTTATATATCTCGTATCCCGTCATTTACGTCAAGTCACTTCATAATAAGGTCGCACACGTATAGAACGAGTTAAAGTCTTTTCAAACTTTGTAGACAAGACTATTTTTTTAAACTAACGAGAGTAGTGGTAACAGTGATTTCTTAGTAATTGCAAAACAACGCCAAATCCCATACCATATCAGCTACTGTCCTTGCGATCTCATACAGTTTTAGTATACCAGAATGTGGCATCTGCCTAGAAAAATATTATGCGCAATACCCTTTATATATATCGTATCTCGTCATTTACGTCAAGTCACTTCATAACAAGGTCACATACGTTTTGGACGAGTTCAAATCTTTTCGAACTCTGTAGACACGATCATTTTTTAAATTATAGAGAGTAGTGGTAACAGTGATTTCTTAGTAATTCCAAAACAACGCTAAATCCCATTGCACATTAACTATTGTCCTATCGATCTCATACAGTTTTAGTTTTCCCGTATGTGGTATCTGCCTTGTAAGATATCATGCGCAATACCCTTTATATATCTCGTATCCCGTCATTTACGTCAAGTCACTTCATAACAAGGTCGCACACGTATTGAACAAGTTCAAGTCCTTTCAAACTCTGTAGACACGGCTATCTTATAAATTATATAGAGTAGTGGTAACAGTGACCTCTTAGTTATTGCAAAACATCGCTAAAGCAAATAGCATATTAGCTACTGTCTTTGCGATATCAAACAGCTTTAGTATGCCCGTATGTGGCTTCTGCCTTGTAACATATTCTGCGCAATACCCTTTATATATATCGTATCTCGTCATTTACGTAAAGTCACTTGATAATAAAGTCGCACAGGTAATAAACGAGTTCCTGTCAATACAAACTCTGTAGATACTATTAATTTACAAATTATGGAGAGTAGTGGTAACAACGATTTCTTAGTAATTGCAAAGCAACACTAAATCCCATAGCATATCAGCTACTGTCCTAGCGATCTCATAAAGTTTTAGTAAACCCGTATGTGGCATCTGCCTTGTAAGATATTATGCGCAATACCCTTTATATATCTCGTATCCCGTCATTTACGTAATTCTCGGCTATGGCATGACGCCTAGTCAAGTGCCATTTGCATATTTTGCACGTTTTTTTAAGTTCTGAAAACTTCTTTTTCAAAGAGGTTGACTCAACAGATCCACTTGATGCCATCTACAGAGACAAATTTGCATCCAAACAATTTTTAATTTTCAACACAGTGTTCCTGGTTCTTTTTGTCCAAATTTGCAAAAATAAAGAACACTGTTATGTTATGACGCCGCATTCTTATTGGTGAATAGTTTACAAAGATTGCTAGAAAAAAGCAGATTAAAATCTTTTGATTTAAGAAAGATATGACAGTTTAAACATCTAAGGGTCCCATAGTAGTAATGTTAAAAGTAGTAGAAGTTGCCATGGTAATAGTGGCAGTAGTAGACTTTGCAATAGTAGTAGAAGTTGCCATGGTAATGATAGTGAAAGTATCAATGGTAGTAGTAGTAGTAGATCTTGTAATAGTAGTAGAAGTTGCCATGGTAATAGTAGTAAAAGTATCAATGGTAATAGTAGTAGTAGATTTTGTAATAGTAGTAGAAGTTGCCATGGTAATAGTGGCAGTAGTAGACTTTGTAATAGTAGTAGAAGTTGCCATGGTAATAGTAGTGAAAGTATCAATGGTAGTAGTAGTAGTAGATTTTGTAAAGTAGTAGAAGTTGCCATGGTAATAGTAGTGAAAGTATCAATGGTAGTAGTAGTAGTAGATTTTGTAATAGTAGTAGAAGTTGCCATGGTAATAGTAGTGAAAGTATCAATGATAATAGTAGTAGTAGTAGTAGTAGTAGTAGTAGTAGTGTTTGTGATAGTGGCTTGAGTACTTCATGTATTATCTATAGCATTAGCAAGAAAGTTCGATGATATGAATTATTGTTGATCGTTAGCTATTGCACAATACTAAATCATTACTAGAACAAGTTAGCTAATTTTAAAGATCCTAGGAAGGCTGTCCCAACTCACCCTGTAGCAGCCATTGGAAAGAATCGAAAGATAAAGGATCAGTTAATCATGATAAATGAAGTTTATGTACTAAGAACCAGCAAAAGTGCTAGTTTTACGAAGGAGAATTGAGGTTATGAGCAGTTTGGTAATAAGGGAGGTAGGTTTAACTTTCCCTAACCGGGTTCAAAGAAAAATGTTAAATTATTACAGAGTTACTCATAGGCAATAGTATGCCTACAAGAGCATAGACTTTGCAGCTGCTAGTAGTTAAGTTGGAATAAAATAAACTTTTGACAAATGAGTTACTGGAATGAGGCATGTGGCATGTGATATGATATGATATGATATGATATGATATGATATGATATGATATGATATGATATGATATGATATGATATGATATGTACTACTACTACTACTACTACTACTACTACTATTACTACTACTATTACTACTACTACTACTACTACTACTACTACTAATACTAGTACTACTAGCACTACTACGACTACTACTACTACTACTATCACTACTACTATTACTACTACTAATACCAGTACTACTACTACACATACCATCACTACTACGTCTGCTGCTACTACTAATACTCTAAATACCATACCTTTGCCTTTAATCATCCGACAGTGATCAAAGGGACAAATATTTACTGTTTCTGCTATTTCACTAGACAAAGACAATACCTGTGAATTCAAAATCTCACGTTTTTTTGTCAGACTACGTGCCTTTACCACAGTGGTCGTATTATTTGTAGTAGTAGTAAGTATTTAGAGAAAAGACCACAAGCTGCCAAAATCTCATGGTCTTTAGACGTGTGTTGTCTCGTATGGATTATTTACCACGCTCAAAACGCTCTGGGACAAACAGGAGAGGAGGCAAAATTATTTTGTTCTGAAAACAACAAAATTGCCACGTGTCGTAGAAAGGGAAAATCATCCATGTCTTGTGAATTTATCCCAAACCTTATGTCTAACTTTTTACCCTTGATGTTAGGAGCGTGAACAGCAGCTTAACGAGTATTTGAGGGAGGCCCAACCGATTCATTAAAGTTTTAAACAGCATTGGTATTGTAAAAATATGTGGCACAGTTCAATAGATGAGTTGACTGCTTGGTGCAAATACAAGACTTGAAGAATTAGATGTCCTTGCAGGGCAATAACGGGATAGGGTCATCGAGGCTGGAAATAATTATCAATAGTCTTGGATGTTCACCATCTCGTCTTGCAACACCTTTAAGGAAATACAGGCCGCTTAATTTAGCAATTTTGTCCTTGCAAATCTTTGGAGGTTATCACGAAAACGTCGCCTTTCAAAAGTGTTGTCATAGACCTATTTTACTGCACAGGTCTCTGGCTTTCTAGCGACAGTGAATGTAAACGGTATTTATTCGGGTAACTCGAACCACCAATACCTCGAACCCTCGATAACTCGAACCCCTGATAACTCGAACCCTCGATAACTCGAACCCTCGATAACTCGAACCCTCGATAACTCGAACCCTCGATAACTCGAACCCTCGATAACTCGAACC
>JAAAKM020073195.1:82434209-82531783 GCA_010016025.2 Alatinidae sp. Z8VKAUB7J3 | reverse complement strand
CCTGATAACTCGAACCCTATATAACTCGAACCCTATATAACTCAAACCCCTGATAACTCGAACCCTATATAACTCGAAGTGCAAGAAACTCTAAGTAAAATCTTGTATGTTTATATTTGTTTTTACAGTTGGATGACTGGACGGTGCAGTCTCTAGAAGCCACTGCGAACAGGACTTTCAAGATCGGCCGCTTCACCGTTTTAGTTAAGGGTGAAGGAAAAGTAGAAGTAAATCAGCCTCCTTTAGGACTGGCTGGGGCCGCTGCTGCAATACAAGCAGCACGAGGAAGTTTTAAGACGGGAGACGCCAAGTCAGACGTAGGCAGGGGGGCCAGTTTTCGGGAGTCGTCGAAAACCCAACAGTGGCAGAAGAGACACGTAAGTCGTTATCATGTGATTCTGTAACATCCCTCTCATAGCCCCTTGTTACCGCTTCAGTTATCCGTTCTTGCCCTTCTTTTTTATCTCTTGCGTCGTTTTTCTTCTCGCCTTCTGCCTTTGCGTTTTTCCTTTATTTTTCATTTTTAATCTCGGTCATGTGTAACCAACTGTTTTATAAACGAATAAATTATTAGGTGGTAGAGTTTATCACGTCTCGAGCCCCAGCCTTATCACGGCCTGAGCCTAAAAGTTATCTCTTTCACTCATGGTTCGAAACCCAAAACAGTATGTGTACCACTCATCGATCAACTCGATATCTTCCACAAACCTTGCTTGAGCTGTTGGTAGATATTTCCTTGAAGAGGAAATATGAAGGTGCCAATGAATCCATCGTAATAGTAATCAAATTGCAATCTGCTGTTAGTGTCATTAAAACGAGTGATAGCAGAATCCCAAGATCACTGATGTATAATAAGCTTTATATGGGAAACAGAATCACTATTGCTTCGGTGCATTTACAAATGAACCTCAATCAAGATGCATTTTATCTATTAATAGAGACTGCTGGACAGTCCTTACAAGAAATTGAGATCAGTGTATCATAACTCCATCAACTACTGTAAGTTTGTTACCTAGTTAATTCCCTCTTTTTTAGATATAGCACGTCTATGAGTGTGATAGCGTGTTCATAAAGCATCCCGACCATTTCCTTTGCAGCTGTCACAGATATACTCTGACGAAGAAGAATCGTTACACAGTGAGGACATGGACTTGCATCCATATGCAGGCGTCTTATCAAAGTTACCTGGTAACGCCACCATTCTCAGAGGTGGCCAAATCAAAGAATACAGAAGTGTAACAAGCATGGACCAATTCGATACTTCAAATCCGTCTGGCGATGCCCAGAGTAAAGGGTCTATTAGCGGGTCAGGTTTTACAACACCAACTACTTCAATACAGCGATCAGTTAATGGTATGTACACAGTAATCAATGTTTTAAACTGTTTGTAAACAAGTTTTTAGATTCCTTTACTGCTTTTTAAGCACTTGGGTTTGGAGTTTGTACCGGATAGGTTTTGTACCGGATAGGTTTTGTACCCCATTGCTTTTGTACCAGATAGCTTTTGTACCGGATAACTTTTGTACCGGATTGCTTTTGTACCGGATAGGTTTTGTACCGGATTGCTTTTGTACCAGATAGGTGTTGTACCAGATCAACTACTACCCAAACACCTCAGTTCTGGAATTGTTCAAAATTTCTCCAGCTTTGACTTTAGTTGACTATAAAGTAGTAACTTTTTTTAAAATCGTATACCACAGAAGCACAAAAAGCTGGCCTTTGTATTTAGGATGTTGGACGTTGTAATCCATATGGCCATTTATCAATTCAAGCTTGGTGTATTCTCCGACCAATCTGCCATAATCACTCAATAGCAGACTGTCGCGGATTTCTTTAGCTTTGCGATAAAGACTTTATTTCAAAGCTGATTTTATCTCAGTTTATAGTTGTCATTTGCCCGCACAAACTGAATGAGACGGTTAACAGCTGTGCCCACTTTATTACATGAAATTGGATGGGAAAAGAAAATAGATCTGCATTAAAACCTGGTATTGAATAACGCAGAATCATGCTCAAACAATTTGTCATATTGATTTATTACAATTTGAGTCCCCATTTACACTTCGTAACTTTCATTTTTGTGCAAAGTTTGAAAGGTAGTAGTTGTAATTTGGGGGGAGGGGGGAGGGAGGAAGGGAAGAGTTAATTACCTCAACCCTGGAAAGATACAACCTTTTTTATTTTGAACGTACACGAGAGAAATAGATGATTTGTCACCACCGGGACTCGAACCTCGTAGCCCACGTGCTCATGACATGTGCTCTACTAACTCAGCTAGATGACCCCTGATATTAACAAACTCGTATTTCTCTTCTGGCCACATTAGCTCCCAATTATCCACGAGTGGACATCGACATCCAACTCCACGCAGTTGTAGACGGGAATATCTGCACCATGTGACTCCTGCAATAATGGACTGCAATCCAGGCCTTCATCCCGTCCAGAGCCTATTGATTTTGTAACTTTCAAGTCCTTCCTTGATGAATGATTGGGAACTAATGTGGCGACTAGAAAAATACGGTATACATGTTAAGATCAGGGGTTAGGTGGCTCAGTTGGTAGGGCACACGCCGGAAATGCGCTGGCCAAGGTTTGGAGCCCCGATTGTGACATAATGTCTATTTCTCCAGTGTCTTTTCATTACGGATGTTTCGAGTCCTCTTTTCTCGATTATATTTAATCTATTTCATAAGCAATTTCATTGCCTTTCAGGATGCTGGGATTATTCGAGTTTGGAAACTCCATGGCCAGTTCGATCGCTTGTGCGATATGGCCGAGGATTGAAAAGATTAAATAGAAACGATGGGAGAATCTCTGTAATGAAAAGGTAATTCTCTCAACACTGGGAAAGTAAAAGGCTTGGAGACATGTGTGAAGAATTTGAGGTTCGTTTAAACAGTATTAATGCCAATAGCAATACAAGCTCACACCCTACTTTGCTTTTATAAGATTTTCCCACTAGTGCATTCTAGCTCATGTGATATCTCATTCTATGAACCTGTTTCATTTCTGTCCTAAATTTTAATCATTTTCCGTTTCACAATCCATTTTCTATGACTGTTATAAAGAGGGAATATTTTCTTAGGCTATTCCACTTGAGTGTTTTGTTTGTGGTTATTGAGAAAGTGTACTTATAGATAGCTGATTCCTTGGCGTATATTCATAAGAAGGAGAGTGTACTTTGTCAGACATACACGGTTTAAAATTATGAACTACATCTTTGAAACAACGGAGCCAAATTTAAACTATAAAATTAACGCTTTTTTGTGTCGCTCTGCAGTTGTTGTGCCTTTGTCGTCAGTGGCAACTATCGATTAAGTTAGACCAGTTTTTCCAACATTCTGATGCCTCTCACCCCAAATAATTTTAAACTGCTCTCGCACTTTTATGCTTAGGATGATGGTTAATTTTGGAACAATGGTGAATATGATCAAATGATCATGATCAATTATTGCAAGTATATAAACAACGCAAAACATATAAGAAAGACAAAAATGTATAAACCCTACAAATTCTATAAAATTTCTTTTATGCACGAAATATTTCTGAAAGTAATGTAAAATCTTTGTGAGCTGATGTAGCATTAATTAGCACTTTAGTTTCTATTTCTTTCTTTTAAAGTTTCTAAAACATGTCTGAATATGCACCTAACTAATGTGGAGATTTTGTCTTGATTGACAATAGAGTATAAAATTCAATCACACTTAGCTATCTCGAGACTCCTAAAATGCTATTTTGCATTCCAAAGGGGTGCGAGCATTCTTTGTCGGGAAAGCCTGGTATGTACTATGGGAATGGAAAAAAATTATATGAGGAAACTCTGGTAAGTGCAATGAATTTGCACATTTTCATACTTACAAAAATATTGAAAGTTTAGATATGATGTTGCTAAAGAGTTGAGGACCAAACATAACAATAACAAAAAACCTTTTTCTGTTAATTTGGTAATTAGGACAATGCACTATCTATTATTTGGTTTGAAGAGTAACGGATTCATGACTGATTGTCAGAAAACGGAAGAACTGAAATATGTTGAAGATAATACATACGCGAGTGACACGTTTTCTGTGACTCCTGCCACTTAACAACGCGGTAACTATAAACACATTCACTTCGTCCACACTTACAAAAATTATACATAGCACGCAGCAGCACTTTCCAACTCTCTCGAAACGAGTGCCATGAAAAGTAGATAGGAACGTACTTCTTACTAACGACAAATCTATGTTTCTTGAGCATGTTAAGTGCGCTTTGTTAACCAGAGATCAAAGTGCACTGAAAAACTGCTCGTCTGGTGGATTTTGATAATTTCCAGTTCTTTCTTAACAGTGTTAAGATGAATAAACAATATTTTTTCAACTTTAATTGCCTCCGTGTGTTAAAATAGATATGCTTTAACAGATTGTATAGAATTTGCTAGCACATCAAGTCTGATCTCTTTGAAAATCAAGTTTGTTTTTTTTGGATAAAATTCTCAAGGCTTCAAGAGGTTAAATTAACTGCCTTAAAAGAAACCAAACGATGTGGAACAACATATATAAATCCGAACTTGAAGACCCCTCAGTATCATTATAATCAACTTTTATTGACATTTGATAACTACTTACCTGATGTTCTCATACTTGCAATATTTTGAAACTGTAAAGGCTAAGGAACATGTAGTGAAAGAATTAACCTGTCATTGAAATATGAATATTCTGTCAACTTTGCTAAGGTAAAGAGAGCTCCCCGTGTAACGTTAAGGAAGTGGAAGGTGGCCAGAAACAACTCAATACCGTGTGATTTCAATACGCAGGTAAACATTTTAAATAAAAACTGTTTGTACCAAAACAATTTATAAGTACAAACAATCATTATATATTCTTACGATAAAATTGTCAAAACAATCTTTCCATAAATCAAAAACTCTTTCTGCGCTTGAAAAATATTTAAGGAACTACATAATACGTGTATTTCATTGATTCAAGCAATCACGATAACTGATTAGATACGGTAATATCTATGAGCTGATCGGGCCCGTAGCCAGCACTTCCGGTTTGGGGGGCAAAGCTACGTTTTGGGGGGGCATCCGGTTTTACATCCTGCTGAAGCCACCTTGAACAATGGGGTGACTAGAAATTCTACTAAGCTATTTTCTAATGAAAACACAATCGTAACATGATATTAGTCTCATTTATGGGTTTGAAAATTAACGAAAAATTCATATCCCTTGTAAACCAATTTAGCCACACGGCCCACAAACATATTTTAATGTACATACAAAGTTTTGCTTAAATTTTTAAAACGCTTTCGGAGATATCTATCAAGCAAATGGATGACAAGCAAAATCCCAAACTATGAGTAGGCGGTCAAAGCTATGAGAGGTAAATCTTTCTTAGTCGAAAATTCACCTACAAATACAAGGGGCACATACTAAAACAAGGGGGCTTTGACATAGTTTCTTACCACTCTAGGTGTTACATATCAATCTGAATTAAAATTTCCATCTTAAGAAATAGTTCTCTTATGTTGTTTAGAGAAATTCTCCTTTGGATGGATAATACACTGTTCACAGTGATGCACCTTCACACCCTAAGTCTCAGATTTTCTTCCCGCTTTGGTAGCAAGTAGGGATATATACTTGAGATATATTAAAATCCAGAATTTCAGTCTAAATACCTTGTAGTTTCCAAGTTATGAAGATAAAGTATTTGTAGCAGTGACAATTTGGGATTTGGTCCCAGAAAAAGCAATTTATATCATTACCTTGTAAAAATGCTGTGATACATGAATTGACTTGAAACTTTGCAGGTAGATCAAGTTTTGTGTCATGAGCTCAACAATGTATATATAGATATATATGTCACAAAATGTAACCTTGAAACCCCAATTATCCTTTACTCCCAGCTATCCAATAATGCTTACATATCTATGCAGCAAAACCATCATTTTTACAACATTCAATTTTCAAGTTGCACAAAGTTGATAGTGATTTTTGGTAAAGATAATGTTCACAACTGTGGGTTTTGGAAATGAATATTGATTCAAGTAAATAAGGCTTTGACAAAATGTATCATCATCAAAGAAATCAAATGCATTTGGAGTAGATGCTGTACCTGGAAATGGAGTGCTGAGTGACTACAATTTATAAACATTTATTCTTCAGCATTCAAAATCTTGTTGCTACAAAACAGAGACAATTGTTTATGGGTCACATTGTAACTATGTAAAAATTATCAGCTCTGCCAAAGTCTTCACATTTAGATATTTATTTTGGTTTTCTCCACTGCATCAACTACAATTTCCTGTGACCAATATCTTCAAATGTTTGACTTTTGGAATAGCTCGTAAAATTTACATGAAAGAGTTGGTTGTGTGATGATCTCAACTCAAATGATTGGTTCACAGCAAATAATCCGCTACTGCAACCAAGCTTTAAAAATAAGTTTTGACATAGCATTAAACATCTATAAATGGAAAAATCAATTAAAATAGCAAATGTTCATACCTCATCAACTGCATCTATCCTAAAATAAGATGAAAAAACACAAACTTGTCAGTTTAATACATTTTGTGGTTATTTCTGTAGTTGATAATGTGAAACTATAAATAGTATCATATATACAGAAGGGAAGTTAAATACTTCTGTACACACACACAAACACCACAAACACACAATGCACATTTAGGTGTGATGATTGTATTGGATTAAAGCAAGGTAACAGTAGGAAGTATATACGCATACACACACACACACACACACAAGAAAGGAAATAGCCTATAGGTGAGGCTTATAGAAAAGCTATGTTGGAACAGTATGATAACTTAAATACCATTACTCTCTCAAATGACAAAGGGAAGAGTCAAGCCAGAGGCTGCCTAATATCCGTTGATGCCCAGCAAATTATTAAAACCCTCTCATCTAAATCGTACCTTTAATTACTTTGTATGAAGATGCTCATCTTTTCATTCATACCTACAATTTACGTAATGTACGTGCGAGAAACACATACACATCCTATTTACTCAAAACTATGTGTTAGTAACTTGTACCTACGTACTACGCATTTGAACCACTTGATGATATTCTTGTACGTTTTCCGCAAAAAAATGACGTGTTTAAAGTATACTTTACTTATCAAAAAATTTACCAAAAATAAACGCAACAGCTTACCAATCGCTGAATAATCCAAAGCGTCAAATGTTCGAAACGAAGAATCATAGGGTCCCAGGATGCGATTTTCCAATATTGCTTCCCCTTCTTGTTCTGTGACGTGCTTGACTGACGAAAATAAGGTCGATAGGTTATCTCATTAAAGCTGGCTAAGGAAAGGTACTAATATAACAATGTTGCGAATCGAGAGAAAAATGTCGGGAGTATGACTTACCGCAGAGGTCTAAAATGTGCAGCCAGCCGCCAAATTTAACCCCGCGAAATAACATGTTGTGGCCCCAGTAATACGTTTGGTGTTACTGTGGTAAATGCGCTGTTCTTAAAATGCACTCTTCAGCCGAGTGGTTGCATCTTACCTCGGCCATTATATTTAAAAAGTTGGTTAATGGTACAGAATTTGAATATTTGAGTGACGAGAATGACGCTAGGCTAGCAGTGTATGGCGAAAATATTTAGCGAAATGAATCCGTTACTTAGCGCTATTATCTTTTGTATCACTCATTGGTTACCATAACTCAAGCTCGTGTCAGGTTCCGGGGGCTGTTCATATGTGGCTATGTTTCTCTTGCTATATTACCCTGTCTTCTTACGGCGAGATATAGCTCATCGTTTTGAAATTGTAATCAGGTTGTCTTCCATGATCTACTGAAATCGTTTTAATAATATCAATATCAAGAGGAAAAGATCAATCGTGTTTTGATTAGAACTACATAACAACCTCTAATGTGGAATGCATGATGCGGCCTAGCCTCATTCTCATTCCAACCTCCATCAGCTCTCATAATAGTTACGTTTTTGACATTTGCCTTACAGTGCGCCGACTTGTACAATTTTAGCTATGATCAACAAGGTAAATATTAGCATATTATGATAAACTAACGTCCTAGTAAAGATGAATTTGAAAACTCAATTCGCAAATAGTTGTTTAGAATTCTGTTTGTAATAAATATTTCGGTATTATTATATTCTCTTACATGAGGTGATAATGGAGGCTTTTGGAGATGGTTTCGGTGGATTCATTGGATCCATTGGTCTACATACGATTTTTAAGGGTTTGCATCCTGCTCATTGTTCAACTAAGAGAGAACTAAGCTATAGTTACGACTGATTTACTAAAGAGAGACGATTAATTCCAGTCTCTTACTAAAACCTACAAAACGCACAAAAGCAGCATTTCCATTTGTTGGATCATTTATAGAGCCTGCAGTGTCCAATTACATTCTTAAAGCAGTTTATGGCACAGAACAACAAACTTGAAACAGCAAATTGATTACTGTATTTAAAAGCTACGCCTTTGTAAGGGGTGGCTTAAGGCAGGGGCGCTCGGCACAGACTTTAAATAATTAACGACACTTCGTTTACTACACTCGAGCACGAATTTATTCCACCAAGCAGCGAAGCAACGTATCTGATGATAATCAGCATATTCAACTAACTGAAACTTTTATTAACACCAAACACCCAAACACCATTATATATACCAAGTCACCATAAATACAAAATTGGATTAAGATAGGATAGTTATGTGCAAGTAGAGGCCATGTTGTAAATAATCATCAGAATGGGTCACGATATCGCCAGTAAACAAGTTACTTGCACTCGTAGGGAATTTACTGCAATGGAAGCGAAACTGCACTGTACACAAACAAGTTAACAGACGCAGAATGATGCCTAAAATCGATATGCATAACAATCTTGACAATAATATCAAAACAGCAGTATGAAATCAGTAGGATACAGATACAATACACGAAATCGTTGAGTAAGCTAAAGCTAGGTCAAGCGGGGTAGCATGAGGGTAACGGGGGATATCATACCGTGTGAAAAGTGTCAGGGTCACACTTAGTGAACAAACTTCTCTTACGACTTTAAACCAATGTCTCTGTGGCAATTTACTTAACCCAGCTAGACTTTAGACTATACAATGCCACTTTCACTTGAATTTAGCCAACTCTAACATTTTTGTATTGATGCAACCCAATATAACATACAATTAAACGGATACTACTTTTAGGATTAAATCCCGAGAATGTTCAAACTTGTAACCTGCCCCCCTTTGAAATTTTGGAAATCCCAACCGCCCCACCTATCTTAGAGGGCCAGCTTTGTGACTGGTTATTACTTTCAAAAGCAAACAAAAATAAGTTGTCTTTTTGGTTAACTAACACAACGGTAGAAGACGTTAATTGGTCTCTTTTTTTCTATTTGATACATGGCCATTTGTATAGTCGAGAAATAGCAGTAAAAAAGGTTATAAATAGAACTGATTGTAGTCCTGTTTTCGTCAAATACTAATATTGTTAATAATAATGATTAATTAACCGAGCGGTGGTTTTTACTTTAGAACAGAGGTAATAAAGTTATGCATATGCAATTGCCCAAATTTTGTGAACGTTAATGGTTAAATTTAGATTGCGCAATAAAAGAAATAAGAGTACAAATGGTGTTAGGATGCTGAGGTAACAGTTGACGGACCAACAGGTGCAAACTGGAAGGACACTGGCGCATAACAGAAATTCATCAGTTAAAATATACTTCAATGATACAATGTACATGGAAATAAACTAAAATTCTTATCATGGTGATTTTAGTGCCACCAATATTTCGACAACGATTTCTCTTTTAAACAGTCTAAAAGAAATGTGTGGCATTATAACATATAACTCATGTAAGATGTGTAACTAATTCATTGTTACCTGGAAGTAACATTATTTCATACTGAATATGCATTAAAATGATGCAAAGGAAATCGTTCACTATGGCATACTCAGCCAATTTTATTAGAATCCAAAGAGAAGGTTATACAGCTGACCAAAATGTTAAACACTAGTAAGTCCACAAAACAGAAACCTGTCTTTGACCAATCCAAGTTAACAAACGGAAACATTCAATGAACCCTTATTAAGATCTCGTGGTCAGTACTTACAATAAAAAAGCTATGATTATTGCTACATTAGGTTTTTGCTATTTCCAAAACATGAAAAAACATTTAGCAGTCCTTAATTGGATAGAGTCGGAGTCACAGACACTGCTTGTGGCCACCAATGGCTTCACATCTTTTGTTGTTAAGTTTTCAATATTTTTGTAAATTGGAACAAGTTTATATGCACTTTTCTGCATATCAAAAGTTAAACTCTGTGATAGTGAATAAAGTGAAACAAAATCTAATTAAAACAATCTAGAAACATGTTCTTGTTCTTTACTTTTTATAGAGTCAGTTATTACACCTATACATGTATGAGCTATTTTATCAGTACATTACTTGTTTATTTATGTTTCTAATCCAATCGGACCATTGAGAACATCGTCCTTGAGTTGGAGACATTGAAAACCATAGGTCATTAAGAAAATAAGGCGGAGTCACCAAGTCTGGCTGTGATCGCAAGCGGATCTCAATCTTTCTTAATGAAGTTTGTGGTATTTGTCAATTCAACACAGACGTAGCCTGTAACCAAAGTTTTCACCTAAGGTAATTATCCAATAACGATTGAGTGTTTACAGTATGGTTTACCTTCCAAAACAACCGTAACAAAAGATATTTCTAAGACCACTTCGAAAATAAACACTATAACGATAGACAGACAGTTATCAATGTATCTCACTGTTAAAGCGGGCACACACGAGCAACTTTTCCCGACAACTTAGTTGGCCAACTTGAGGACAACTTGCAATTTTGGGCAGATGTACTGATGTACTGATGTACTGATGTACTGATGTACTGATGTACTGATGTACTGATGTACTGATGTACTGATGTACTGATTTACTGATTTACTGATTTACTGATTACTTTACCTACTAATGAATGCCCTGAAGGGGATCGATATTAGGTGAAGAACCTGCTGAAAGTGTCCATGTCAGGATATCTTAACATGCAGCTTCATAACCGCAGAGAGTTATCTGGGGTTAAACCGTCTAAATGTAACAGGTTGCTGCTGTCAAGATTCAAACATTTATAGGCTTTCCTTTAGCATTTTCAATGTAAGGAGTCTTAAGTCATAAAACAATACCAGGTAGAGAAACTGACCTTTCCTGCATTGGCCGACACCTATCAATTAGGGGGGGGGGGCAAAGGAACATTTTGACCTTCCCTTCAACGGCTGTTGTATACAAAATATTATTAAATTAGAGGCAGCATCTCCATAATAAGCAATTTAATACCGTTGCTTAAATTGATTTGCCCCTTAGCATATTTCCATGCTGTAACAACTTTATTTAACTTTAAGAAAAATTATTGGGTGTGACTGCACCCCTAGCCTCCCAAGTGTCCGGCACTGCTTTTCCAGTCTGTTAATGTTTGACCCTAGTAACCGCCCCTGGTTTGTGCGTCTCTTATGAACAAGACTTGGATGCAGAAAATGTCTTGGCAAATAGAAGCTTTTAGCTCATCTCAACATTCTGGTAGTCATCTTCTTTAGTCACAGCCTTGAATTCATGTCACCACCAGCTCTGTGGTTTTAAAGCGACTATCATGTGATCATAGAACATCACGCAATAGGCTAATAAAGAACGTCATGTAAATCATTACCAGCAAGAGGTCCTTTAATGACGTTATAAAACTCTTTGAGCAGTTCCATTTTGCACGCAAATCGATACTGACGTTTTTCTCCAATCAAAGGAAGATATTAACTTTTCCGTGCTGAAAGTAAACCTCTTTGATAATATTATTAGAACACACTTACCCTTGGAGGTTTTAATTTTCAAACCCCTTTTTCTTGATTGCATGTCCACTTAATTAACGCTCTTAAAACAATTGTCAATAGTTTCGTGTCGTGTCGTGTCGTGAAGAGTTCAGCCAATTATTTGAACTTTCTTTGCTGTTCAAAATGTTATAGAGTAGCTAACTTTTTTACTTTTAGATCCATAGTTGGTTGATGTGCTTTGGGTAGCTTCTCTCTCTTTCAAAGTCGCCTCCTTTACATACCGGCTCTGTAACCACGGGCGCTTAATTTAGGTCTCCTCCCTTTTGCAGATATGGGCCTATTTACTGAACTTCCATTTTAGATGTTCAAGTTGTGTTGCAATACCACCTGCATAATCAACCACCTTATCGTCGAAACATTTCTGAATCATACAGCCCTTGCTTCGCCAAGTGCAGTTACATCAACACTCTTCCCCTTTAGTGTGGCGCAGGTCTTGATACCTACCATTTTTATGTGCGCTCAAGTTGACCACCCCTATAACTCCACTACCCCGCTACTGCTTTTTAAAAAGCCACCTTATCGTCGAAGCATTGCCGAATCATTCAGCCCTTGCTTCGCCAACGGCAGTCACTCCAACAGGCTTCCCCTTTAGTCCACCGCAGGTTTTGATAACAACCATTTTATGTGCACTCAAGTTGACCACTTCCATAACTTCACCACCCACCACAGCTATTAAGCCACCTTATCGTCGAAGCATTGCCGAGTCATTCAGCCCTTACTCCGCCAACTGCAATCACTCTAACAAACTTCCCCTTTAGTCTACCGTAGGTTTTGATACGTACCATTTTAATGTGCGCTAAATTTTACCCGCTGTGTGACTCCACCATTTCGCCACAGATTTTAAGCTAGCTTATCGTCGTAGCAGTATTGAGACATTCAGCCCTAACTTCGCCAACTGCGTTCATGCCAACAATCTTCCCCTTTAGTCTACCGCAGGTTTTGATAACTACCATTTTATGAACGCTCAAGTTGACCACTTCCATAACTCCACCACCCACCACCACTGCTGTTAAGGCAAGAAGATCGTCGTAGCAGCATTGAATCATTCAGCCCTGACTTCGCCGGCTGCAATCACACCAACAGTCTTCCTCTTAAGTCTTCCGCAGGCTTTGATACGCACCATTTTAATGAGCGTTAAATTTTACCACCTCTGTAACTCATCCATCTCGCCACAGTTTTTAAGCTAGGTTATCGTCATAGCAGCATTGAATCATTCAGCCCTCTCTTCCCCAACAGTCTTCCCCGATAGTCTACCTTAGATTTTGAGGCCCATCCCATTAATTTGTATACCACCTGACCAAATCCATAACTCCACCACCCTGCCACTCAACCATGCCGGTGGAAAGTGGTTCCCCAAACATTTTAATGTGTGCTAAATTCTAACACCTCTGTAACTCCACCATCTCGCCACAGTTGTTAAGCTAGCTTGCAGCGTTGAACCATTCAGCCCTCTCTTCCCCAACAGTCTTCCCCAATAGTCTGCCTTAGATTTTGAGGTCCATCCCATTAATTTGTATACCACCTGACCAACTCCGTAGCTCCACCACCCAGCCACTTAACCATGCCGGCGTAAAGTGGTTCCCCGAACAATAGTCGACGTGGTGCTTCCTCCATGTTTGGGAAGCGCTGTTTTGGTCCCAGGGAGGCGTTTCTGATTGGCCATGCGCATAAGATGAAGGGTTTACTTTTACGATACAAGTATTAACTTATGATTTTCACACTCTTGTCGCAGTCTGATATATAAAGAAACACGTCAATATAACAGAAGACAACCTTATGCAAGCACAGAGATATTAAATTAGTTATACACTACCTTAATTTCGCATAATTGGACGGCATTACTTGGATGCTGCAAGTAATAACTCATAATTAGCACACTCGGATCATACTCTGATGTATATAGAAATACAAAACTATAAGGCAGGACTACTCGATGGGGTCACATAGTAACTAGTTTTTTTATCTACTGTCACTAATATAAGAGGCGACTACTTGATGGGATCAAATGGTAACTAGATTTTTGTTCTACTGTCACTAATGCGCATAAGATGAAGGGTTTACTTTTATGATACAAGTATTGACTTATGATTTTCACACTCTTGTCGCAGTCTGATATATTAATAAACACGTCTATAAAACAGAAGACAACCTTATATAAGCACAGAGATATTATATTATTTATACATTACCTTAATTTCGCATAATTTGACGGCATTACTTGGATGCTGCAAGTAATAACTCATGATTATCACATTCGGATCTTACTCTGATGTATATAGAAATACAAAACTATAAGAGACGACTACTTGATGGGGTCACATAGTAACTATATTTTTTATCGACTGTCACTAATATAAGAGACGACTACTTGATGGTGTGATATGGTAACTAGATTTTTGTTCTACTGTCACTAATGCGCATAAGATGAAGGGTTTACTTTTACGATACAAGTAATAACTTATGATTTTCACACTCTTGTCGCAGTCTGACATAGAAATCAACACGTCAGTATAACAGAAGACAACCTTATGCAAGCACAGAGATATTCTTTTATTTATACACTACCTTAATTTCGCATAATTGGACGGCATTACTTGGATGCTGCAAGTAATAACTCATAATTATCACACTCGGATCATACTCTGATGTATATAGAAATACAAAACTATGAGAGAGGACTACTCGATGGGGTCACATAGTAACTAGATTTTTTATCTACTGTCACTAACATAAGAGACGACTACTTGATGGGGTCATTTCGTAACTAGAATTTTGTTCTACTGTCGCTAATGCGCATAAGATGAAGGGTTTACTTTTATGATACAAGTATTAACTTATGATTTTCACACTCTTGTCGCAGTCTGATTTATAAATAAACACGTCTATATAACAGAAGACAACCTTATGCAAGCACAGAGATATTATATTATTTATACACTACCTTAATTTCGCATAATTGGACGGCATTACTTGGATGCTGCAAGTAATAACTCATAATTATCACTACCATAAAATGTCCATCACAGACTAACCCGACAGTAAATTTTGACACATGAGTTCACTTTGAAACCATCCATGTTACAAGGTCGACAATTGATTCCCCTCGGTTTTTAACGTTTTCTGGGACTAAAGAAGAAGTCCAGTTCGATGATCAGATGAAATCGGAAAATTTCCACTGGTACATTTAACCCATCGAAACTAACAAACGAGCAAAAGATGCAACATCCCTAGACTAGCAATGATGTTAAAGTTAGAGGGGATTTCTGAACCTATTGCACCAGAAACAAACCCCCATACAACGAACACTTAGCAATCAACACTTTGTGCAGCAGTTGTCCGATCACAAAAATCAACTGTTGGCTATGAACCAATCATTTGCCTGGAAATCATCTTTCGCACGAACTTTAGGAGCTATTTCAAATGCAGACTTTCCAGACGCCAGTTACAGGTAATTGTGCAGGGAAGCGTGGGGCAAAACCAAGATAACTTTGCCTTGGCTACGAAATTTGAGCGTGGCTACAGTCTCACCCACGCAATCAAATGCCTACTTCGTGCTAGTACTGACGATGATTTAAACAAATGGAGAAGAGATCTTATGTAAACTTTTGAGTGTCTCGGCTCTACATCTCAGCGAAGGCCACAACAGCTAGATTTTATGTATTTGATGCCTAGAATTCAACACCTCATCGTAATGGAAAACACTTCTTAGAGGCCTTAAACACTTGAATCAATATCTATTTCCGAAACCAGAGTTTAATACCGCAAGTCTAGCTTTGCAGCGCACGAGTCACAAGTTCAAACGTAGGAATTGTGGTTTGTTTTCATCCTGGAAGTGTACCTAGAATCCAGTTTGAGCACTTGCCTTTGTCGAACAGTTCTTGAAAGGCCATGTACAGTACCCTTAAAATGGCCTGAACGACAAATCACGACTTGTTTCCACAAAGTTAAACGGTACGATTGTATTACCTTTTGTTAAGAATATCAGCAATTGATGAGCCAGGCGGAAAACGTAATCTTAATATGAAAATTAGTGCCCAGCAAATAGGCCGCAAAAGAATTATTATGCTAACGCAATAAAATACAAAAAATAATTCGATCCTGAGCTTGTTTATACCATCCTTCACCGTAGCTTTAGAATTTGTTCGTCTTATGATATTTTTAATAAGGCAGTCAGTAAGTGAAGATCGTTTTTGTATACCAATGGTTACCCCTCGCGTTTTATTGATTCCTGTATTAATACGTTTTTGTGTAAAATGTATTCTCGCTCTTCTGTTGTTACCTCAGTCCCCAAACTTGATATCAATTTTATTATTCCTTTTACTGGTACACATTCTTTACAAATTCGATGCTGTCTTTAATTGGAATTCGTGTTTTGCCTGTCTTGTTTTGTAGCATGGCCTTGTTGAGTCTTCTTTAATCAGAGATCAGTTGGATTTCAAAGGGCCAACTAAAGTAAATGCATTGATTTTAAAATTCAAGACTCACAAACGGATTATGGAAGATAGCAAGTCGCAGGCATAGAAGGATCATAGTAGCCTACTTTATATTCACGTTGACAATGTTAAGACATGCAATGGATGAGTTGCATTCAATTACGTCCCCATATTATAGTTAGTTCTTAGCAGACAAGGGACCATGGCTTTTCTTTCTGTGTTTGTTGGCTAAACATCATGTGACGATATTTAAAGCTTTGAGGCAGAAGCAAGGTAACAAGAATTCTCTTTGAAAACTTTCTCAAAAAAAAAAACAGCAAAAAAGACAGCAAACTGTTTAAAACGAAATAATTTAATGAATAAGCCCTCCTTCAAATGGTCCCTGGAAGAAACACCCACCCCTTTGGGTCGACAATTCAATAAACGGCTGAGAGTCTAAGCATTACGGAAAAAGCTTGAAGCGTAGTGTAGTTGAAGCGAAGTGCCCTGATGTTTGCTCGTTTTGACTCAAAAGAAACAGAAGAAATTGTACTTTTTGTTTTGTTTTTGTCGTGAACTTACAGCAAGGTCTAGAATTAAATAGGCTAAGCTAGAATGGTCGTATCCGGTTTAATTAGCCTATCACTGTCATAGTTTACAGGTAAATCATTTTCGGAACCTTTGATGGCAGTATGACGTTATCAACATGCTGATGAGAGGTGATTAGGACACTGAGGAGGTTAGACTTGCGCAATGTCACCTTCTCTTGTTTGGAGTTTGTTTGGAGTCTTCACTTATTCACCTCATAGTAAAATAAGACAGAAACAAATTAACCCTGACCCTATGGTCAAAGTTATTTGCTCTGATTATCAGTAGTGCATATATCGGTTTAGTACCTACGAAAACTATTGAGGGTTAACCCTGTCAATTTATGACCACCCCTCCCCCCTCACCAATTCCTCTGTTAAGTTCAATCATCATAAGCAATGGCAGTGTCAACTCCCCAAAAGTTCAAACTAGTACCCCTACCCCCCAAAATTCAAACTAGCACCCCTACCCCCAAATTTTTTAACCTTGGCCACGGTTCCGGCAAAAGTCTAACAAGCATGAAATTTGGCATAACATACACTTTTGCCTAATGACGAAAAGCAGAAACGTTACTGAACGGAGCAATGCTCCTCAAAGCAATTTTTTAGCTTTAAACCTTGTACCCAGTACTTTAACGGATTTCAATATCTTAATATAAGTATATATTTGGAACTGATTACCACAACAACTTCCCCATCTGTAACGCACCATACCCACCCATCACCGTTACGTAACAGTCTGAAAAACACACCCTATATTTCAAAGAGGAGACCGGACCTGAAATGTTATCATGAACGTTATCATGAGTCCTAGCCCCTACCATAAATCAAGTATATGGAAATTGAGCTTGCCAAGGGTTTTGTCACTCTTGATCACTTCATAAAAATATCTCTCACAGTCTCCGTTCAAACCTATTACAATAAACATGAAAGTAAAACGCGCATATATTAAATGGAGTTTATTCGAAAGTCGAATAGGGAATATGTAAACATTCGATTAATATGCACGCAATTGAATCAATCTCTCTGAGTATCTTAGATTTTAGATTGATAATAATTGACACACGGAGATATTGAGATATAATTTTTTCCACGGCGTCATGTAATTTGTTGCTTGAGACCCCACCCACCCCATGCCGAAATAGTGTAATAGTACGTAACAAAATCAGCTACCCCACCCACCCATATGTAATTACGTAATTATTGAATGACCCCTATACTAAAGATTGTTACCTAGGCAATTACATTTGTTCTGAGATTGCGCCTACCGCGTGGAGTGTCAGATGCAAATATCATACCGTTTTTACGCGTGTGCCATTGCAAAATCGTTTTAACAGTGACCCTCCCCCTGTTGTTTTTTAGGTCATCATCCAGCCTGCGGTCGCACAACCGGTTATTAGCCATGTCTCTTACGTCCAGACCGGCAGTGTTGCACCCATGGCATATTCCACTGCACCTCCTTCGTACCCGGTCCAAGGTTATGTGCAGCACCAGGTAAGACTTGCATTGTCATTTCATTTCCTCTTGTAATAGATACGTGTATGCAATTATTACGGCATGTTCTGTTACATGAGAGATACTCCTTACGAGAACCGAGTATTAAGATTGTTTGCCTTCTGTCTTGTTTTTCACAATTTCTACTCGCTTTGTTAATCCTTGCGGACACTTTTAGTAGTACTCAAGCCCAAGAGGTGAAACTTGAACAAACCTGATTTTGTCGCCTTTATAATATCTAGACCCGAACGTTCGACAGTATATTAGACAGTATATTATCACCCTCGAGCCACGAAAATTCCAAAGTACCCCCTGGATGCAAAGGACTACAATCGGCAATTATCAACTCGTTTAAAATGCAAAATTAACTTCCACAATAAACTTCCACAATGAAATTCCAATAGAAAGTCCTAACTTGGTGACAAGATGTGATCAGGGTGGAAGGAAAGTGCAAACAACATGTACCGTCTATGATGCCCGTAACATATTTCTCTGGAACCACAACTCCACAGCCTGAAGCCTCTTTTCGATAGCTGAACACACACAAACAAAAAAAACATTCGAAAGATATCAATATGATCCATAAGTATTTACTCGTACTAAATTGGAATCGAGTAAAGCTTAGTACGACGAACTCCCGACGATACGTTTATGGTATCTTCTGTTTATCAGTGTACATAGGATAGAACTACTCCCCTTCTCATATTAGTTCAAGGATCTAAATGGATAATAAGACGAAAAACGGCAATCTAAAGATAGACTTGTTAGGTCTTAACCTCCTCCCTGGCAGGGGCACCAATTGATGGGGGGGGAATTACTTCTTGATTTACCTAGGAAAATACTTTTATGGTTTTCTTAAGAGAATCGAGAAAAATCAACACCCCTCCCCCAATTGAATTGAAAATAAACATCTTTTTTGATATTCTCATTAAAACTAGATTTTTTTTTTTTTTTTTTTTTTTTTTTGTTCGCATATAAAACCAAAACAAATCTTCTACAAAATACTGCCGCGCTAAGAAAAACTTAAAAATATCCCTTTCCATAATTTATGAAAACCTTGTATTCTACATTCACGAAAACAATCACGAATCCCTCCACCCACGCTTTCGTGGGTGGGGGGATTCTGGGATCAGCTCCTGATCCCAGGATTGGCACTATCACATGCGTGACTTAATCAAATACAATGTTTTTTAATAGCTAGAAAATACAATCTTCAAAAATCCCAATTATCTTTTGATTAATACTCCCGACGCCATCAAGCTGAAATGTAACAAAAAGAAAATCTTTAGAAAATAAAATGCACCAAGGTCGCACTTTTTAATAGTAGTTGCAATAATTGTAACACCAAATCTGAAGCTTATTGAATTTAGCCCAATTATTGCCCTTTGTGAGCCACCAAATCAAGATTAAACAAATAAGCGTTCGACGTATTTATAAATAGCAAATTTAGTAGACTTCCAACTTATAATGAATTTTAGTAAATAAATTTCTGTTATTTTAAAAACATAATGAGCACTAACCACGTAAGGCCAGCACAACAATGTACACTCCTCCATCCCAATTTACTCAAAGCCTCCATCCTACGCAATTTCCTTTAAATCAATCCCACTCCATTCGGGGACGGCCTGCTTTCCGTTTCGTCCTAGGTGATAGGCTGACAAGTACAGTCTTTGGCAATCTGTTATCCTTCATCGACAGTACGTGTGCCAGTCATCTCAACCTTTTTTACCGTTTGAAATACGTTGTAATTGTTATATTGTAATCTATATATATAAAAATAAGTTGTCTGTCTGTGGATGTGTCAGGTGACGTCACCTGAAAAAACTGGATCAGGTGACGTCAAAACTGAAAAAACTAAAAAAAGGCAAAAACTACAAATTTATTTAGTGACAATAAGTTGGAGGTTACCCTAAAAAGTATGCAAATAAGTTACAACAGTGAGTCTAAACCTCATGGTATTTTGATAGTGTCACAAAAACTGTCCAAATGTCCTGTATGACATGTATGGAATCGCCCTTGTTCTTGTTCAATGCTTGAATTATATTAAGCTTTTTACAGGCAATAAAAATAGATCTTATTAACATTCATGACCCCTGACTCCATGCTAAAGGTCTGCCAGTGTCTACAGGTGTCTATAAAATTGAAAGTCAAAAAATAGCTCAGTGCTAAATAACCCCCCCCCCTCCCCCCTGAACAAAGCTGTTTAGCTCCTTAAACTCCCTAGTGGGTTTCAATAGTGAGCAACTTTTAGACTGCCAACGAAGACAGTGTGGACACTGGGTAATGTATACAATACATGCACACATAGCATTATGTTGTACGGCAGTGAAACATGGCTCATGACCAAAAGTGACTTTTTACACATTCAGCATAATCACAGGACAATGATTATGCAAATCTGTAACATCAGATACGACCAGGTGCAGACAACACCTCCAAGCCAACTGCTGTCCACGCTAGGAATAGCCAACATTTTGTACACTGTGAGAGAAAGGTGTCTTTGCTGGTACATCAATATAGTTGTCCAGCAATCTAGCAGTGCAATCCAGCAAGTAGTAGACTTATCAGTGAATGGATGTCAGCAACCTGGGCAACCTAGAAAAATATGGAGTGATGTTCTCAAGGACCACATCTCTGGCTGGAGCCTTTAATCTTTAATTAAAATTTCTGAAAAAAAGGTTTTACTCAAAAACTGAGGAGGCTATAGAGCTTCTCAAAATCGCTCCACAGCGGCGGCAGAGCAGGGGGCTAGGGGCTTCAGCTCCCCCCCAATATATTGAAAACATTGGAATTTTTGTTAAAATGATGTCAATTTTTTAATGTTTAGTGGCTAAAATGTAAGTTGAGCCCCCCATTTTTTGTTCCCCCACCCCTGCCATGCTTTTTAAAGGTGTTCACCTATTTTCCAGAAGGGATTACACAAAAATTACGTTAATTGGTCTACAGGCTGGCCCGTACACCTTAAACTTATGAAGCATGCCCTAAAATATGCTCACAGGTAATAAGCATGCCCTACAGAGATAGTCAGGGTACAGCACTGATTCAGATTGCCTTCCTGTGGTGCTGTGTTGCAATACAATTTTGCTTTATAGTATATTTGGAAATTTCCAATGAAAAGACCGTACGTCGTAGGCTTGAACGATGTTGGCGTAAGTCGCAACAAACTATAGATAAGGACCTATATTTCGAACAATGCAAGAAAGTAAGCAAGCTCATTTACACAAGGATATGACAAGATATGACAAGGATATGACAAGGATATGTCAAGGATATGACAAGTATATGACAAGTTTATGACAAGGATATGAAAAGGATTCAAACGTTTGGGTTGTGCTTTCCCTGCTGAGCAGATAAAGCACTTGGATAGATAACGTAACTCCTTTTAGTTTCCAGCGTGCATTGGCTCTTTTCGATAATATTTCATTTACTAAATGTGGTCACAAACTGCAACGTTCACATTGAATCGTAATCTCATGCACAGTAGTGCAAAATGTTCTACATTTTCTGGTAGAAAAACCCATTTAAATGATAATCGGTGAAAATAATGGGATTCTCTGAACGAGATTTGTATATTTTCAGTAATGTATTTTCTTGTGCATGACCTGAAAATTAACTTAATTGACTTTTAGCGTTCGATTAATAGTAAGTATTCGACTAACAGCTACTCGATTAACTCTCACGATTATTACTCAATTATGTTACGCCCTCTAGTTATGGTTAATCGAATTGCCGTCTCGCCTCTATTTCGTCCAACGACTAAGAGTAACCAATTAGGTATTTTTGTATGTATTTATGCATGGTTGTAAATCGTGGCGATTTTAATGTGTTCTACTCTAGGGTGCCCATTATTTCCTATTATCCTTTTTTATTGCAAATTACAGTTATGCGTAGGTACCGCCAATAGCATAAAAGAGTTATGTTGGCTTTTGTAAGTTTTAGTAATTTTCATTTTAATGGTATTTTTTACTGTCGTTGATCTTTACTACGGTTTAACTGGAAGCGACTTCGGTGTGCCCCGTCGTTGAATATTTAGTCTACTCCCCGACATGCCAGGCATTGCCAAGGACAAAGCGCGATAAATGTACTTGGATAGAGTTTTCATTTGACTATTTATTGACAAGTTATGCTTGTATTGCCCAAGCAATGGTAACATTTAAAATACTGGTCTTCAAAAGGATTTAATGAATTTTCTCCTATTTGAGGTGGTTAGTCATGTAAACCATTCTCCGTTTTGAGGCATGGGGTGATTATGTGCGCATACAGAGTTCTACGGATCCGTTTTCTGTAAAATACAACTGGCAAATGCTGAACAATTGCGACCTTTTATAAAGGGTATTCATAGCTTATGAATCTTTTTCTTCTGAGCTAGCCACTGTTATTACCACCTTACGAATACTTTCCAGTCAAGCCGTATTTTGTCAAAGTCAAGTTTTCACTGCAGTTCATCCTAATCGTAATCGTAGTCGTAATCATAATCGTAATCAGAGAACCTCAACGTCAAAGATCCCTGTCGTAATAGATGCAAGTTTGAAAGATAAGCAGAAGACACGAGAATACGCAAACTACTTAGGATGAATTATTTCGATAGTTATGATTGCATGGCTTGGGAATTTTCCTTCTTATACATTGTAATTTTCTTTTTCTAATTAATTCATTTTGTGTAATCATTGCCGTGTGTATAAAGATCTGTAAAATGTAAAGTTTTTGAGATTAGACTTCGGTAGACGCAAGATCAGAGAAAACGAATTTATTGTATCGTGTTTGAGATTTGACACTTATTAAATTGTTGGAGCGGGGGGGAGGGGGTAGCACAACCTGCCCTTCATCACAAGAGGGGATTGGGGGCAACATCTCCGTAATAAGCAATTAGGTTCTATTTCTCTTTCGGGATAATTGAATAAGTTAATAATCACTCTCAATTTTTCACGAATATGGGAGCAACTTCGTCCACTCCCCTCCCCCTAAAGTGTCCGCCACTTCCTAAGTTGTGACTAAAAATCCAGTTTGTACTAATTCTGACAATGGTAACGTGTTTTAAATACGCAAATTTGTACCAAAATTAATCTTTTGTAATTTATAATAATCTTTTAGCATTTTTTAAGAATATAGGGGCGACTTCATCCCCTACACTCCCCCTAAAGCGTCCCCCACTTCCTTAAGAATCAAGTTTGCACAAATTCTGACAAACGGAACGTGTTTTGAATACGCAATTTTGGACCAAAGTCATCAACTGCGAAAAGTAGAAAAAGTTTGTTCGTAGTACCAAACAAGGATATTGGACTATAAATTGAAGTTTTAAAAAAATATTAACGTTGCAACATCACTGTATGCTTCTTTCTATCCAATACCACGTAATATTTTAGCCATAAAAGCAAAATTTAAAACTTCAAAAAATGGGGAAGAGTGCCATATGCATAATGACGTCATAAGGAGTGTGATCAAGTGTCGAAACTTTTATAATTCATTCCTAAAGCAAGTTGTGTTCTAATAATGTTCTACGATATTAATTGTTACTTACTGCATTTGTTGATTGTTTTAGTATTTGTAGGGTCTGTGTTAAAAACTGACCCCTCGTTGCAAATTGCGGTTGGAATACCAACTGCTTTTACTTGATTGAGGAGCAAGTTGTCTCCTTGGACGTTAATCGTCTTCAATTCAGCACCGCTTTGTGATGGAAGGGTCTCCAGACTGCTTTTCACGTTGTTCAGGGCTTCATTTTGGGTCCCTGATGATTCTTGAGACTTCACCTGTATTTTAACGTCTATCTGGAATGTGTTCTAATGAGTAAAGAAGAAAATGGAACCACATTTATTATTATTATTATATTGAAGTTTTTTAAGTTTCTGCATTTCTCTTTGTAAGTAACCGGGTCTCTTCCCGAGACCTAAGGGTAATTACGAGTTGACAAATTTGATTATTGTTGGGATTATAGGCCTATAGCAAAGCTGATTATTAAGGGTAGAACTTTAAACTAAGCTTGTAAAAATTTTAAATGATGGTCTTTTCTCTATCTTGAAAATTAGTTGAGCTTGCTAAATTATTATTTTAGGGATGGATCTAGGGTTCAACAGTGGCATCAATTGAGAGGGAATTCCCCCAGAATTTGAAAAATACTTTAGGTCTTTTTTCATTAGAATTTATCTATTTTGGGACATCCATCTAAGAAACAAAAACACCCCCCTAGATTTTAGAACTGCACTTAGTAATGGGTAAAATATATTGTGGTCACTAAAAACTTTTACAATCTTGCATATTTTACCATTATTAATTTATAAAAAAATGTGATCCAGACATTTAACATTGAATTCACCAAAAAAAACCTTTAGACCCACTAAAGGTTAGATAATAATGAAAAAGTTTCAATTACAACTTTTAAAGGAGTAAGCCTCATAGCTTCTAGAAATTTAACCATACCTTCAGAATCAGAGATCCTGAAGCAGGTCAAAATCTTGAAAATGAGCTTCTAGTATAGGTAATTTGTCAAAAAAAGAGTATCAAAACTGAGACAAAAACCTTCTTACATACAGAAAAGAAACAGACAGATGAATAAAGCAACATATAGCATTTATGCTAATAAAATGCAAGACAGAAAAGATCAAAATTTCAATTATGCATCTGTTTCTTTTAACAGATAGGAGGAATAAACCTCCAAGCTTTGAAAAATTCAATCTCACTTTTGGGACCAGTTAAGTAACTTGCCAACTAGATGGTTAACAGAAGAGTTTCTGTGGCATTGTTGTTTGCAAACTAGATGGTTAACAGAATTGTTTCTGGGGTAACAACTTTTTTCAACTAGTTGGAAAAGGAAATATTTTTTTGGGTCAAAGTTTTTCATCAGCTAGGTGGTTAATAAAAAAATTTCTGGGGAAAAGGTACTTGCCAACTAGATGGTTAATAAAAGTGTTTCTGTGGCAATGTTTGTCTCTAGCTAGTTGGAAAGACAGTGTTTCTGGGGAAAAATTACTTGTCAACTAGTTAGAAAAGGAATAGTTTTCTGGGGCAAATTTTCTTGTGAACTAGTTGACAAATTTGAGTATTGCTATTGAGATTGCCAAATTATCCAACTAGATGGCAAAAATATTTGTATTTATAGGGAGATTGGATAGTACCTTTTTATATAGGCTTACATGCTATTTTTTTCCATTAGTCAAATGGTGTACATCCGTGCGTATCCACTTATGCGCTAAATATACCTCTAGAGAAAATAAAATGTAAATGTCTCCATAACCATCTAGACCATATCTAGCTAAAAAGTAACAATTTTATCTGTTCATCTCACTGAGCCGTAAACTTTTCCACCAGAGCCAGGTATTGCTACTGAGCCGCATTTCCACGGCGGCTGCTTATTAAATAGGCCCAGTCTAGAATAATATAGTAAACAACAATTTATTAATCAATTCTTCATCTCAGGAAAAGTTTTTTAAATTGCTAAAAAGTAACAATTTTATCTGTTCATCTCACTGAGCCGTAAACTTTTCCACCAGAGCCAGGTATTGCTACTGAGCTGCATTTCCACGGCGGCTGCTTATTAAATAGGCCCAGTCTAGAATAATATAGTAAACAACAATTTATTGATCAATTCTTCATCTCAGGAATAGTTTTTTAAATTGCTAAAAAGTAACAATTTTATCTGTTCATCTCACTAAGCCGTAAACCTTTCCACCAGAGCCAGGTATTGCTACTGAGCCGCATTTCCACGGCGGCTGCTTATTAAATAGACCCAGTCTAGAATAATATAGTAAACAACAATTTATTAATCAATTCTTCATCTCAGGAATAGTTTTTTAAATTGCTAAAGAGTAACAATCTTATCTGTCCATCTGACTGAGCCGTAAGCTTTTCCACCAGAGCCAGGTATTGCTACTGAGCCGCATTTCCACGGCGGCTGCTTATTTAATAGGCCCAGTGTAGAATAATATAGTAAAGAACAAATTATGAATTAATTCCTCTATTCAGGAATAGTTTTTTAAATTGCTAAAAAGTAACAATTGTAGCTGCTCATCTTACTGAAGCACGATCTGCTCCACCAGAGCCAGGTATTGCTACTGAGCCGCATTTCCACGCGGGCTACTAATTAAATAGGCCCAGTGTAGAATAATATAGTAAACAACAAATTGTGAATTAATTCTTCATCTCAGGAATAGTTTTTTAAATTGCTAAAAAGTAACAATTTTATCTGTTCATCTGACTGAAGCGTAAACTTTTCCACCAGAGCCAGGTATTGCTACTGAGCCGCATCTCCACGCCGACTGCTTATTAAATAGGCCCAGTGTAGAATCATATAGTAAACAACAAATTATGAATTAATTCTTCTATTCAGGAATAGTTTTTTAAATTGCTAAAAAGTAACCATTTTATCTGTTCATCTGACTGAAGCGTAAACTTTTCCACCAGAGCCAGGTATTGCTACTGAGCCGCATTTCCACGGCGGCTGCTGATTGAATAGGCCCAGTGTAGAATAATATAGTAAACAACAAATTATGAATTAATTCTTCTATTCAGGAATAGTTTTTTAAATTGCTAAAAAGTAACAATTTTATCTGTTCATCTGACTGAAGCGTAAACTTTTCCACCAGAGCCAGGTATTGGACGACGATGATCATGATAATGATAATGATGATGGTGATGGTGATGAGAAGCCACAAAAGCATTGGTTGTACGAATTAAAATTCTACTAATATAACCGAATCAACAATCGATTAACTTCTGTTAAATGTCGGACATTCCTTAATTACAATTTTAGGAACCTATTTCGCTTGTAAGCAAGTACGCATGCTCCTTTTCCGTACTAAGAGGATTTTGCTCGTAAACATGGTTCAAAACCAAAGTTTTCCACGAAAATCGAAAAACCATGATTGCTATATTTGGGATGGGGATGGGGATGGGTTTTCCAGTTACTTTTTGCCTTATCTTTATATAAATAGCAGATTTCTCACAACAATTAAATAATTCTTCAGAGCATTGGGGGGTTGGGGGTTGGTTGGTTGGGGTGAGGGGGTGATGCAGTGTAGTTTGGGAAATTAAGTATGAAAGTGATGATGAGACAAATACGTTTCTTCGAGAGGACCATTTTCTTACTACGTCACGGTGCTAACCCATTCGCTAATCCATTCGTCAAACACTTCTACACAATTATTGCGTTTAAGACTCATTCCATCTGCAAGAAATACCTGTTCACATCAACAAAAACTCTTACGAAAGCATTGTAAATTTTGTTCACTTAATTATGAGAGTTCAAATGACGAAGTTGAATAGGAACAGTTCAACTTTCAAGTGGTCGCACCTCCACGGTTACTCTAAGGTACAGTTGAAACTGTTGACGGACTAAATATGACAACAGTAAGAATACGCATTGCGTGCAAAAGTCTATAAATATCCATTTTTAATGAAATTATGACGCCAATAATACTTACATACTCTCTCTATTTACGAATAGAAAATATAGGGGATGATGTCGGTTGCAATGGAGTTTCCTGTTGGGACATTTCTAAAGGTCGTATTGCTTACCGGAGTTTTGTCCGCAAGGCTGAAAGTTGCTACCGAATGTCGTCTCGCGTGATCTATCGCTTTCTTGGCAGAATTTAAAAGGGCAGTGGTAAGGAGCGGCGGTCGCGCTCTGTCGGCTATTGACTTTCGTTTGTTCATGGTGGCTGTTGGAAAAATAATGGAAAAGGGGAATGAAACGAGAAAAGGATAAGGGAAAAATTTTGAAAGGGCTTCTGTTTCTTTAACGAAAAGCAAAGAAATAACTAGCCTGCGAGCCGACAGAAACTACTGTCGTACCCACTTCAGCTGAGATAGTCTGCACGCAGGCTAAAAAATCACCGAAAGAGTTGAAGTTTAATCTGGGAAAATTTTGCAAGGAAGCGTATTGAAATTATTGGGCAAGAATGTTAAGAGAACACAAAAATCGTATCATGCAAACAGTAGTAGCTATAAGGATTGTTTCTCTAATTGGTACACAAAGTACTTTGCATATTCTTCTAGTCTACATCTCTTTCATTAAAGAACAATTGTAGCAGTGGTTTGGACGAGAATCTGCTACAAAAAATTTAATTCCCTTCTTCACTGTGTGACCAGTGGCAGTGGGAATAGTTAGGGTCTTTAAGCACTCCACTGCTTCTTTTTCACCAAGGTATGTTTTTTGCTTGGCAAAGAGAACATAGATAACAATGAAACTTAAAAAGAAAAGGGGATTATATTTCAGCACCCAACTTTTGACTTCGTGGCACCGCCCCTGATGGCAGGACCCAAAATTTCATTGATAAAAGTCTGTCCTCATGATTGACAATTTTCATTGAGCGTCTGTGGGCCGCTCAAGAGGGCTAGGGGAAATTTATTAAATATAATCATTAATTGTGTTTGGGCTTTGAGCCTTCCTCAGTGCCAGAGATATATAAGTAGTTCTTCACAAGGATGCTTAAAAGGCCTATCATATCTCTTAAAAGCTTCCTCCCACCTTGTTCTTTGAGGATCTTGGGTGACTTATATATATATGCCCTATAACAAGAATTCTTGAGAGAATAAAACCTTCTGCACGTTGCTGGGTTATAAAACTGACAACACAGTTACTAGCATTGTGGACTAGACGATACAGCAATGATTAATAGAGATGCCTGGAGAGCACGACTTACTGTTCACGCATGCACAAATTAGGCCTTGCCTGTAGCTTTTATTCAAAAAACACATAATTTTATCTACTAGGCTAGGCACCATCATTAACAAACAAACCTTGTTTGAAAAGGAATTTGGATAGCGAATGGGAAAAGACATTGGCAGCCCACACGGGAAGCAGACAATAGTCTGATAACAGCGCATAAGCACCGATACTGACACTAAACAAGAAGGAAACAAGGGCCATAGAAACCTGCAAACTCAACAGCAAACATCTATCTTGCTTCACTCAAATTATCAATAATTTCACACACTTACCCTTGTAAAAATTTTTATTCCCATCTTTTCCAGTGAGAACACGTCTCCTTACACTGTTTAGAACCCTAGTTATTATCATTCTGTCAGTACGGAACACTGTTTAGAAAGGTGCTCATAGCAAATGCTACGTTCTAAGACTTACGAACATGTTATTAACATCGAGCATGAGCTGCCCATCGAACTCTATATAAAGGACTGGAACGAGAAGTCCATTGTTTGGTGCAGGGAATCGGCGTAACATGTACTCGCGGCTACGTGCAGCCCGTCAGCCGGCCTGTGATTGGCTTAAAAGATTTAAAGACGGGGGTAAAAGGATAAAGAGAAATTGTAGTGGTCCCCATTTTAGCTAGAAAACAATTTCTACCTGATCAAGGATCGTTTATGTTGTTTGTACTTGGTATTCTTTTCAGATAGTCAACAGCGAACGGCTTCCTTAGAAAGCCATCTCGATATCCTAATGGTTGTTCAACTTTAACAGTTTCTTTTATTTATTAAACTGTATTCTCCTTTCTTGATCCTCTTCTTAAAACTCCATCTTAATATTTATTTCCGATCGTTACCCGTTATGTTTCTTTCAACTTATCTTACTGCTCTTAAGGACATTCCACTTTTATTTTGAACCGCCATCTTTGTTCTACTCAACAAATCTCACTACTTTATTAATAGCTTTAAATGCCAAAGACGCGTTTCGCTGCACACTCTGAAGTCTGAATTTTCGCACTCTCTTCGTTGTGGTTCGTTGCAGTGTCTTTTGTTAATTTGGTACACTCTCTTCACTTTGGTTTGTTGCACTCTCTTCACTTTGGTTTGTTCCACACTCTTACGTTTATTCAATGCACTGTCTTCCGTTGGTTTGTTGCACTCTCTTCAGTTTGATTTAATACATCCTCTTCAGCTTGGCTCGTTGCACATTTGTTCATTGCACGCTCTTCAATTCGGTTTGTTCCACACTCTTACGTTTATTCAATGCACTGTCTTCAGTTGGTTTGTTGCACTCTCTTCAGTTTGATTTAATACATCGTCTTCAGCTTGGCTCGTTGCACATTTGTTCATTGCACGCTCTTCAATTCGGTTTGTTCCACACTCTTACGTTTATTCAATGCACTGTCTTCAGTTGGTTTGTTGCACTCTCTTCAGTTTGATTTAATACATCGTCTTCAGCTTGGCTCGTTGCACATTTGTTCATTGCACGCTCTCCAATTCGGTTTGTTCCACACTCTTAAGTTTATCCAGTGCACTGTCCTCAGTCGGTTTATTGCACACTCATAGATTTCGTTCGCTACTTTCTCCTCAGTTTGGTTCGTTGCACACTCTTACGTTTGGCTGGTTGCATCCTCTTCAGCTTGGTTCGTTGCATAACAATACGTTAGTTCATTGCACGCTCTTTAATTCGATTTGTTCCACACTCTTCAGTTTATTCAATGCACTGTCCTCAGTTGGTTTATTGCACACTCATAGATTTTGTTCGTTACATTATCTTCAGTTCGGTTCGTTGCACACTCTTACGTTTGGCTGGTTGCATCCTCTTCAGCTTGGTTCGTTGCATAACCATACGTTAGTTCATTGCACGCTCTTTAATTCGGTTTGTATCCACACTCTTAAGTTTATTCAGTGCACTGTCCTCAGTTGGTTTATTGCACACTCATAGATTTAGTTTGTTACATTCTCCTCAGTTTGGTTCGTCGTTCCTTCCTTTTTTTTTTGTTGTCGGTGTCTTTGCTTCGGGGCGGGGGGGGGGGGCGGGCGGCCGGGGGGGGGGGGGGGGGGGGGGGGGGGGGGGGGGGGGGGAGGTGCCTTGGTTTGGGCATGTTACAAGGTCAAGCTGCATGAGTAAAACCATACTACAGGGCACACTGAGTGGTCAAAGAAAAAGAGGTCGTCAACACAAGAAATGGTGCGACAACATCTGCGAATGGACAGGACTTAAACCAGAACAGACATTAAGATCAGCAGAGGACAGAAAGATGTGGAGAGATGTTATTCGTCACAGTACCGCAGCGCCCCAACGACCTTCAACGGTTACGGGACACAGAAGAAGAGAAGAGAATATAGGATTATACAAACCCTATAGGTGGCCTATACGACACACTCGACTCTCACTCTATTTTTCTCGCTTATCTTTCAGTTGATTTGGCTTCTCCAGTTTGTCTGGGAAGTTGTTGTGTCTCGTCTTCTGCTGTCAGGCTTAGCTTCGCCGTGTTTTACATGATCTTATGCTCCCGTGACCAGTACTAGTTACCAGTCCTTGATAACCAATCCTTCCTATCAGCAAGTTTTACCAGAGCATAGTAGTCTTTCCTTCATCTCGGCAAGTTAGCGTGACATAACATACTACATCTTGTTTAGGGTATCGTATGTAATCACTTCGCTCTTTATCGCTGGGAAATCTATTTTTATTATAAATAAGCGAATTCCGATTTTCGACCGCATTATAATCAATAGTAGTTTCTTTCTCTCGATCCTACTGCTGTGGAATAGAAGTGCTTATGCCACACACACACATGTTTATTATTATCTTTGTTAGCGTTATCGTTCCCTGTCTTTAGCTTTCTCCGCATTTTAGTTAACGACGTAGAGGATAGCGGTGCTCTCAACAAAGTGAAATCGGCTGTCCCTTGCATTTAGTAAGCTCCGCCGTCGATTCGACGGTTTACCAAACCTAGCGATTCTTAAAGCCGTACTTCTTGTCAGAAGCTAAAAATTCAAATGTAGTGTAACTTATCGTTGACACTATGTTAGACGTGGTTGTGTGTAAATGACAAAGTACACAACAGAGGTAAAAATTAAGCCCATGAGCCAGTACCGGTTTTAGGGGGTGCCGACTGTGCCGCGACACAGGGCCCCACACATAAAATGGAAATTGGGGCCCCTCGCACAGCTCATTGAAGCAAAAAAAGTTTTGGCATATTTTTGTGAGAGCTACAAAAGAGACCCCAAATCACTTTATGGCCCCCTCCTGCCAAAAAACGGCAAGACCCCAAATCACTTTATGGCACAGGGCCCCCTCCTGCCAAAAAACGGCAATTCAGTTCGTTTCTGAGCTGAAACACTCGTTTCAGGACATTGCCTCTCGATAGCCATCGAACTTCACTATGAAATAAATCTATGGCATAGAGGTATATTGATAAAACTAATTTATATAGATCTCTATGGTTGACTGGCGCAGAAGAGGAAACATTTCCCTGGGACTTTCCGTCGCTAAACAAAGGGTTAAAAGCACTTGAATATTGCAATTCTCTTCAGGGTTATTGCGTACGATTGCTTCACTTTACCCTACAAAGAAGTATGCTTACCAACGGATCAGAAATTTTAAATGAATAGTTTACGATTTTTTTCTACGAAACATTCATTTCTCGTGTAAGTATCTCTAGCAGACTACTTTAGTACGATTAACGAGATATCGAGTACCAAAGTTTTTGCATTTGTCTAATGATAACGGCGACGTACCCGTGCGGCTATATCAGGTCTAACATTGTTCTCGAAAAGTTGCAAGCAGGAAACATAACTCTCACTGTCATGAGTGTTTTTGGAAACTGCCGTGCGTTCAAGGTCAAATTTCTTGTTTTGACACGAAACCATGCATGAAAATTAATACCTCGTAAATTCCAAAGTACACAATTAGGAAGTGTGCCGGAAAGTATTTATGTTATTGGTCTATTTTTGGGTCATATTTAACGAGAATATCTCCTCAGATTTAAGCAGTGGTTTTATTTTCTCAGAAGTAACTGTTAAGAAAAGAAAGTATAGTTATTATTTGACAAAGTACTTTAGCAATATAAAACTCTTTTCCAGGCATATTCCAGACATAGCATATTTCCTTTATAAGACATTTAATATTTGTGCATTCTGGGATACTTTTTGCTTGTGTTTGTGAGTGCAAATTCCGCAAACGAATTGTGCTACCCCTGCTGATACATATACCATTTCCGCTCCGTAAGAAATGGTTAGATATAGATAGTATTGTGTTTTAATCATTATACCCCGAACTATGCATTACAGATGAATAAGTCGGCGCCCACAAAAGTACTATTTTCAAGGTGACCAGTAAATATCATAATTTCTGACACCACAGAGAAAGATAATCTTAATAGATCTAAACTTCTAAAGCAGAGGTCTCCAACCCAATTTGCCTGAGGGCCGGCAGAGTGCGGGTGAGGCTGGGCTGCATCAGGTTTTTCACAAGAAAAGCGCTGATAAAACATTCAAATGATCTCAAATATCTTTATTTTTACCACAAATTAATGAATGAATTAAAGAAATCTACCAATTAAAAAATAAATAAATAACAATGTAAGCCCCGCGCTTACATGAATCACACAAAATGACTGCCTAATGTCAAAGACCGCATGCGAGCAATGAAACGATACCCTGTCAGTTTGGTGCATATATTGTTTCTTCGTTATGGCGTCTCCTAAGCAGCTTTGATAACTATTAAAGTTTATTTTCTACAGCACCAGGTATACCAAGGCACGTTTCTTGACCTTACGATACGATTGAGGCTTTCAGCTTCTTGAAAATGGTCAGGATGTGTCGTAACCAATCTTAGAAATATCAACGCCTGATGGCCTTAAGTACCCACAGCCCTGAGTGCCTGTTGTATATACATGTCCTTTGGTGACACCCTCATGGCATGCTGTTTTCCCCTCATTGGAAAATTTCCCATGGACGCCCTTACTTTCAGCTCAATATTATAAATACTGTGCTCGATAAGGTGTTGTTTGTATCGATGTAAGGAGAACCTAATGTAAATAGTAGAGTTATTTTTGTAAGTAAATCATAGTGTTAATGTGCATCATCTGAACGTCATTGTAAATTTTCTAATGTGTTTTATATATAAAGGTCGTTTTTAGGACAACTTGAAAGTATTTGTTGCTGGGGCCATGCATTTACGTTGTCCACTCAAATCGCCAACTTTCAGACCCCCGTTTACCAATAGCATTTTCAATTGTCTATTGTCTTTGTTCAACAGAACAATTCCCACGCATTATCTGCAACCCTTCATGTGTATTTCACTGATGTATGGTACTGTAGATTCCATTTCCGTTTTTGCAAGCTGCTCTTCTCTGTAGATCCGATATTTAAAGCATAAAATGTAGAAGGTCGTGTTTGGACCTTACTGACTAGAGGAAGTAAGAAAATAGGGCACCCGAATTATATGGGGTCTGCGGGAAAAACGAAACGGATGAGAACGGTGGCACGACTCTTTGCGTATACCATAAACCATAAAACATAGTGGTAAAGCTACACGCAACAGCGTCTTTTTTTTGTCTTTTTGACACATCGTAACGTTTTGACCTAGCCGAAACAAACACACTGGAAGAGTGATAGCTTGGCCATTTCTCTGCTGTTGAGGTCTGTTTAACTGACATCTTGTTCCGCTTGACTCTGTGCATGAAATTGGATCAAGAAATGTATGATATATCTTGAGCATGAAACTTTTATGGCCAAGGAGGGAGTCTGTACTAACCCATTCTATTTTTTATATGCTGTTGGGCCCGATGAGAAATGGCCTCCTCCTTGGAATCGAATAACACCAAAAGTTTGACCAGGATTGACTGGTTAGTGAGGGACGTACGCAGCAATAGATCCCTTGGATACATGTAAGAAAAATGTTTATGGCATGACGATTTAAGATAGACTCTAGTTAACTGAGTACCTACTTTATCATACGTAATCAATTGGGAGCTTTCCTCATGGGAGGTGTACAGTTATGCCTGTCAACGACTATTGAGCACATGGCATCTAGAGTTCTAGACAGCAAGAGTCAAGAATCTATGAAATCGATTGATTCTTGGTAGTCCGTGTATTACTACATAAACATCACCGTATGTGTATTAAACCAATGTCATTCAAAAACATACCGAGGCATTCAACAGTTCACTTTGCATTTTTCCAATCTTCCCTTCCAGCAGATATCTCGATAAAGTTTCCTTTCATTAGAAAAAAAAATTCAAATCTGATTACTTAAAGAATAGAAGTAATCACGAAATGGAAGAAAGCAGGACAAAGAAACCATGGGTGACGGTCATTATTGCATAAATATCCCTTCCCAAGAGTTTTGCTATAATGCCACACAGTATTGGGCCCCAGCATACCTAAGTGAGTACAGCATGTTGGTTTGCAATAGACCATTTTATCATCAAAAGCACCGAACATAAATACACAAAAAATACGGCTAAAAGCAAAAATATTGCAACAGCAATACGATCAAAGTTACATCAATATATTAGAAGCTATTGACGTTGCTAGTGATCGCTCCTTGTGGGGAGAAATGATCTCAAACGGATGTTGTGCGCATGAACAAGGTTATTAAATATACCTACATAACAATTGAGTTAATGTCATATTGCCTAGGCGATGCTATGTATGCTAGTGTGTAAATAATGCCAAAAGTATGGCTAACAAGGAAAAGGACAAAAACATTCTTAAGAATCTAATTGGAAAGAGTGTGTGCCGGAAACAACTGAATACGGCAAATTTAATACATTCAAACGAATTACTTTGGTAAAAAGTACCGTGTTAGAATTGCCGCTCACACAGAAAGATCCAGCGCATGCATCACGCAACCCTAACCCAGTTCAGACTAGTCATCTCTTATGGAATTTAAAGGATCAGTTCTTCGGTAATTCCTGGAATATTAATTCTCCAGAGGAACAAGTTACCGCTCTACAAGTCACACGGAATCTCGTTTTTTGTTAGCTTTTGTTACGCAGCCTTGAAAGGATACCACAATGAAAGAAGTACAAAATAAGCGTTGGTACAAGGGCGAAGACAAACCGTTTCCGTTTAAACGTGCTGAAAAAACTCATCTGGAATCGAAGCAATCAGTTTTTCATAATAAAGAACATTACAAACACAAACATCGTTTAATTTTAGGCCATACGTACAATGTTGGTGCACGGCTGTGAAGATTGACACCAAAAACTGGGTCGAGATTTGATGTCTCCTGCATTCAAAGGAATTTTTGCTTTGTGATTATTAACCTTTTGAAACAACAAGTTTTACATTATCCTTTTGTAACAAATTTGAATTTTTTTACCTGCGACAAATTACTTTTAAATAATCTTTTTCTCTTTCGTTTGCCTGCGAATAAAAAAGCAAATATAATAGTTTCACCTTTTAGTCATGTTCACGTATGCCATATCTTGGCAGCTCCTTATGTAAAATGGAATACAAATGTTCTTGAAATGAAAGCAGTTGCTCATAAAGAAAGCCTGTGTAAAAAGACCCTCGTCGAACGTATCCCCTCGCTGGCTTAAAACCAATAGGATTGAAGATACACCCACTTAATGATACCAATAAATGTTTGAAGTTATAAAAGAAGGGCGTTTGTTTACAGATCAACAGTACTCATAATTTTTATATGTGACAGGTTTTGTAATGGACTTGTGTGACACTGTGTGACAGGAGTTTAGACTCTCTTACAAATTGCAATTGCAAAAAGAGCAGACGATATTACAGACATTCCTGGACACTTCGCACAGTAACGAGCGTTGTATATTACCTCTAGGTGCGTAAAGATATCCTTCGTGTCAACTAGGAGAACCTTTAATAATAAACACTGAACCACATAGAGCCTCTCTAATATCTTATAAATAAACAACAAAAGCAAAAATATGCCTGTGCTCACCAAGACACTCCAGATATAGATACACATGAAATAAATTTGGTCGGTTCAGATTAAATCTGGACAAAGGTGAACTCCCAATTTGATAAAAATCATGGGTATCATTCCATGTTAACATCCCCATGGCAACTTATTTAATTTTTCTAACATCGTTTTAAAAGTTACAAGTAGCGGATTCATTTGCTAGACATTTGCGACAGACACTGGTCACAGAAAACGTCTGGTGTAAAGTTGGGAAACTTTTTCCAAGGAATCTATACGAAAGGCACGGAATGAAACACGTAGAAAAAAA
The DNA here is from genome assembly GCA_010016025.2 of Alatinidae sp. Z8VKAUB7J3. Taxonomy (NCBI): domain Eukaryota; kingdom Metazoa; phylum Cnidaria; class Cubozoa; order Carybdeida; family Alatinidae; species Alatinidae sp. Z8VKAUB7J3. The sequence goes on along the minus strand of JAAAKM020073195.1, from coordinate 82,494,583 downwards.
CACGCACGAGAACGACACGTTTTCCGTAACTTGTGTTAATGGGAATGCGAAAAAATTTCTTTAAATAGCTAGGGTGCACTCTCCTTTCCACCTTGCCGCTCTGGAAGACACATTCATCAAATTAAAAAGGTCGATACACTTTCGACAACAAGAATTTGCTTACAGCGTCTGCGTTTGCTGAATGACGCGAGTGGCAGAAAGCGTGTCGCTAATGTGCGTGCTGTTTTCTACGACCTGTTTCAATTTTCTTTGCTATTAATTCTTCGCAAAAGTTTCCTATTTCACTCAAGACGATTGCTATGGTTAGTGTCTGACAAAAACGTTTAGGAAAACGTAACCGTTACTCCACGCAATATCGAATTGTGCAACACAAAGAAACCTTTTAATGACAAGTACGTCAGTTTTGAAAAGAACACTAGAGAAATAGAAAATATGTCACCACCGGGGATCGAACCCGTGACCCACGCTTTCGCGCATTGTTGCTTACTCGAAATACAGTCGTTCTGTCTTACAGTCGTCTCTATACACAACATCACATGGTACCAGGAGTGGGGTTTTCCTTGGGGTTTGCGACCTCGCTGGCAAGAGACGTTCCAGAAACCAAGAGCGCAGCTTTGATGTCTGATGCGTCAGCACACCCGCCCTCGGCGATTTCACGTCCTGGTGTCTTCCAAACAGCGGAGCCATGTTCATGGATAAGTTCCATCAGATGCTTGGCAGATGTCAAGCTTTTTCCTCTCCGCGATGCTACAAGGAACGCCCCAATCTCACCGAATAGGGCTTTTGCCTCCTCCGTTCTGTATTTACCCTTCGGGTCCTCCCCAAATAAGTATCTCGCCCCAGGGTGAGATAAAGGGCCATGTGTCTCAAGGTCGGTGGCTGTGCTTTCTAATAGATCGACGCATGCTGGAACAGGTGCCACGCCCCCTAAACCTAACTTGCTAACCATGGTGACAGTCTCTTTCAACACACTGAAAATGTGTGTGCCAGCTGGCTGCATGCTTGACCTAACACGTGCCCACTCATCAAGCATGGGCATATAGTTTTCCCTATAGCTCTTGGTAGGAACAAAGGTCCCACGCTCACCCAGCTTAACCAGGTGCTTCAGAGTAATGCGTTTATTGGACGCATGGCCGGCCAATCGAACAGCAGTTGTCAGCATTTGATCTGTTACACTATCTAGGGATGTGATGTTGAGAACCCCCTTTAGTGTCTTGAGAAATGCGGCCGACAGCACCTGACCACCGGTGTTATGGTTAGTGTTATAGAAATTCACGCTCGTCATAAACGAGGCTAGTGTGCTCACTTGGGGCCCAAGTTCGGCCGCCTCAGCTATATGAGGGTGAGCTGCAAATGCAGCCTCTTTGGTTGAATCATTGGACTCAACTGGGGTGACCATGGATTCATCAGTCAGCCATCCATATGCATAAGCATGTGCCCGATTGGCTGCTATGAAGGGGACGAGCTTGTCGGGTAGTCCATTGTCGTGGCAGGCACGGATAACCTGCTGAGCATCTGAAACTAGACACTCTACAACGTCGGCGTCGAAGCCAACGGGATTCTTAATACTATGGACCAGCTCACTCCTGTCTCGTACTGACCCATGTGGTACGATCATGTACTCGTTAGGTGTTAGACCCTTGTCTGCACCAGCTATGAATCCATAGCTAAACCTACCATTATGGAGGAACCTCTCAATCTTAGCAGCACTATCATCCATCACGAACAGGTAAACTTATTAATGTCGCCATTAAACGTGAAGTGTATCATCCACCTTCATCTGAGAAAGTTTCTAGTGTTCTTAATGGCTGCAAACTACTACAACCACTGCCACTACTACTACTACTGCTACTACAACTACAAGAACTACTATTAATAAGCGGGGGAGGGGGGTATGGCAGGGTTCTATAATTATTTTTGCTCGAGAATATGGTTATTATTATTTTAGCATGTTGTTTCTTCCCGTAGTATCAAAGGAAAATTGGGCTAGGTAAGAAAGAGGGCTTCTTCTTTATGCAAGAACATTTCAGTTGTCAACCAAGGAATTATGAAAAGGAAGGCGCACACTGTTGGTCTTTTCGTGGCAGTGTCATCATCATCGTGTGACATCTATTCAGTCGGTCCTGGGCTATTCGCCGTGGGAGATACTGGAGTTAACATCGTATAACTGGATAAATAAAGATTCGACCACCGGATTGCGGCTTTCAAAGTACCGACATTTATGCCATGCAAAAGGAGCAATAATTCCAGAGTGACTAACAAGTTACTTTAAGCACTGCCGGCCTCAATTATAATTTTCGACAAATGCTGGGCGTTTGGATGCCAACAACAAGTAAAGTTTGCTGGGTGGCGGTTTAACAACTTTAAAATCTCTATTAACATTACCTGTGCTTAAATGACATTAATAAAGATTTTTGGAGATTATATATCTTTAAATATTACTCGTTATTCTATAATTATTAATAGATTAGAATATTATTCCTGTGATTACTCAAATTCCGATGGGATTCTTTTTCAGTACTAATTTAAAGTATGTACGAGATTATTTTAGTTTATTCGATCTTCGTAAAAATCTTTCGCTAAAATTTGTCTAATGGAGGTTGTATGTATTTTCAGAGAACTTCAACCTGTTGGAAATCCCTGGTATTTTAAATAGCACAAAGAATCCATGAACACTGCGTGGACCTGTCTATTCGTATGGAAATATTTAGGTCGAAAAGTAGGTGGATTGTTCCCCCGACACCTGTCTCCGTAGTATATTGTTGAAAATTATCATTGTATAGCCAACAACATCTTTCTATCATCTCCTGGAAATAGGCCAGAAACTGAAACCAGATTTATATTTAAAGTGGTTGCTTCATTGCGTACTCATTCTTCTGCAATAAATAGAAGGGGAGAGAGGGGGAGACCTTTCTTAATTTGGGGGATTTTCGGGGGGGGCGAAATTTAAAAGGGGCAAAACGAAGGATCAGGGGGCGAAAATTGAAGGGAGCGAAAATTATAGGGAGGTGAAATTTGAAAGGAATAAAGTAGGCCAGAAACTGAATCCAGATTTACATTTAAAGTGGTTGCTTTATTATGTACACATATTTCTGCAAGAAATAGTGAGGGGGAGAGACGTTTCCTAATTTTTGAGATTTTCTACTCCCAAGCAGCTCAATTGCTCATCATCAGTGCATAGTAAGGTGAATCAAATTGCTCAAAAGCACCCTAGTGTTTTCACTCCTGGGTTGGGGTTGTGCACAAAACAGAAAGTCACTCTACACCTCAAGCCCCATGCCAAGCCAAATTATTTCAAGGCTCGTGAGATACCCTACTCTCGTCAACAAGGAACCAAAGAGGAACTTCAGCGTCTTGTCCAAGCTGGTATTCTCTATCCTGTAGACCACAGTCAGTGGGCTTATCCAATTGTATGTGTTGTTAAACCAACTGGCAAAGTGCGTATCTGTGGAAACTTCAAAGCTCTCAATCAGCAGATAGCTGTTGACCAACACCCTATCCCCAAGCTGGATGATCTTCTACAGAAATTAAGAGGTGGACAGCATTTCACCACTATTGATCTCCAGGATGCTTATATGCAGCTAGAGTTAGATAGTCCCAGTCAGGAATTAATGACTATCAACACCCCATATGGCCTCTACCGCTATCGTCGCAAGTGCTTTGGTGTTGCAAGTTCTCCAGCAATCTTCCAGAGACTTATGGATTCCATGGTTGCTGATTTACCTAACACTGCGGCCTACTTAGATGATATCATTATCACTGGCTCAACTGAAGAGGATCATTGGGTCAATTTTGAGCAATTGATCAAGCGCCTTGCTGACTATGGGCTCAAGATTCAACCTGAGAAGTGTAAGTTCTACCAACCATCTGTTGAGTATTTGGGTCACATCATTGACCACACTGGTAAACGTCCATCACATGTCTCAGTGACTGCAATTCGAGATCTTCCTAAGCCTCAGAATCTACATGAGCTCCAGGCATTTCTTGGCAAAATCAACTACTATGGTCAATTCATACCTGACCTTCCTGACATTTCTGCACCCCTTAATCTTCTTCGGTGCAAGGGTGCCAAGTTCGAATGGACTGCTCAGTGTGACCAGGCATTTACAGCTTTGAAAGAGTGAGTTATCCAAGCAACCACTCTTCATCACTTTGACCCAGCACTGCAAACTATTCTAGCTACTGATGCTTCCCCATATGGCATTGGTGCCACTCTCAGTCAGCTCAAGGATGGTATTGAGTACCCAGTCGCACATGCTTCTAAAACTCTTAACGAGCACCAAAAGAACTACAGCCAAATTGACAAAGAGGCTCTTTCAATCAAGTATGGGGTCGAAAAATTTCAAAAATTCCTCTGGGATCGCCACTTCATCCTAATTACCTATCATAAACCACTTGTCCACATCTTTCATCCTGACAAGAATGTACCAGAACTAGCAACTCAACGTCTGAAAAGATGGGCACTGGAACTAATGCCTTTTCGGTACACTATCCAACACCGACCGGGCCAACGGCGTCGAGCTCCGGAAGACGGACGGGACGCCGGCCGGCACCGTCCTGGTCAAGGACATCCGACCAGGATCAGCAAATAGCTTTGCCAGATTCGTCACCGCGATCAGCAGCAAGGAGGTGCTGTTCCAGGCGGACGACGGCACGAACGGCTTCGAGCTCTGGCGTACGGACGGGACCGTCGCCGGGACGGGGCTGTTCAAGGAGCTACAACCGGGGATCGGCGACTCGAATCCACGTTCCCTCCTCTCGTTCGGGCCGCTCCTTCTGTTCACGGCGGAAGGCTCCGTGCGCGACCGCGAGCTCTGGCGCTCGGACGGCACCACCGCCGGCACCACGCTGACCGTCGATATCCAACCCGGCTCGCAGGGCTCGTACCCGGTCGAGCTCACCGCGTTGAACGGAGTCCTCTACTTCCAAGCGGACGATGGCGTCATCGGGCCCGAGCTGTGGTCCATCAACCCGCAGGGTCCCCTGTTCGGTTACGGCTACACCGACATCCGATCCGGCGACTTCGGTTCCTACCCCACGGAGTTCAAGGTCTGGAACAACCGCCTCTACTTCCGCGCCGACGACGGCGTCAACGGCGAAGAGCTGTGGTCTCTCGACAGCCAGTCGCCCGCGGCGTTGCTGCGCGACATCGAACCCGGGTCGGGAGGATCCGGCGTGGCCAAGTTCACCGAGTTCAACGGCGAGCTGGTGTTCTCGGCCGACGGTGGCGCGGGCTACCAACAACCCTGGGCAACCGACGGCACCGCAGCGGGAACGCGCCCGTTGGTCGCCCCGGGCACCGCGCTCTACCTGAGCCGCCGCAAGGGTCACCCGGACTTCACCGTGTTCGGCAACCACCTGTTCTTCGCCGGCTACGACCCCACCAACGACCGCGAGCCCTGGCTGACCGACGGCACGATGAGCGGCACGCGTATGTTCCGCAACATGCACCCCACCGGCGCCGGGTTCACGCGCATCCGCGCAGGCCACTACCTCCTGCCCGACTACACCCCGATCGGTGACCAGCTCTTCTTCGTCGCCGACGACGGCAATCCCGGCTGGGGCATATGGGCGGTGCGCCGCGGCGAGATAGCGGACGACGCGTCCCGCAACGGCTCCGGCATCAACCCCGCCGACTACACGAGCAGCACCCCGCCGGTGATCGGCAAGAACTGGCGCAGCCGGATCGCCACCACCAGCGCGACCGTCGGCACGATGTTGGCGATCGGCGTGGTGCCGACCTCGCCGATCCCGTTCTTCAGCGGCGAGCTACTGATCAGCTTGGCACCACCGACGCAGCTCGTGCTCGGCGCCGAGTCGTATGACCTCGGCATCCCGCGTTCAACGTGAGTTGTAAATTAACTCCTACGCTGTTTTGACAAATAGTGTATACTATCCCTCTGTTATGTATTTGAGATAAATAAGGTCAGCTGGGCCGAATGCTTGGATATGTTTGAACTCGCCAAGCGTGTGCGTTCTGTTGAAGAATCCAAGCAGCTCAACACCATGCCTTTCCCCAAAATCATCATTTCAGCCAGCGGCATGCTGACTGGAGGACGTATTCTGCATCACGTTCTTTCATATGGAGGGGACCGCCGTAACGCGATCCTGCTGTCGGGGTTTCAAGCGAGCGGAACGCGCGGTGCTGCGCTTGCCGCCGGAGCAGATCACTTGCGCATCTTTGGGCGTGACATCCCGATCGAGGCTGAGGTGATCTCTCCGGGCAGCTTGTCCGGCCATGCCGATGCCAACGAGCTACTTGAATGGCTGGGCGCTGCGTCTGTCCCACCGCGGATGACCTACGTGACTCACGGTGAGCCAGAAGCGGCCGACGCGCTGCGTTTTCGCATCAACCATGAACTGGGCTGGAAAGCGAGGGTGCCAGAGCACCTTGAAACAATCCGTTTGGAGACGCCGCGATGACGCGTGATAGACATTGCCTTCCGCTAGTACGGGCGGAAATAGACACTTACAGCCAGCCTGTCGTCTTCATGCATCTGGACTGCCATGTTTGCCGCGCCGAAGGGTTTCGTGCGCTGACCCGGGTGCGGATCGACTGCGGCGGACGGTCCGTGATCGCATCGCTGAACGTTGTCACCGGGGCAGGATGGCTGGGTCCTGAAGCGGCAGCGCTATTCGACGCAGCTTGGGCGGCATTGCGGCCGAGGGTGGTTGATATGGGTCAGTTCTCTCACCCCGAACTGCCAGAGGCGGCTTCGCTAATCCGCGCCAAGGTCTATGGTGAGCGGCTGCACCAAGCGCAATTCGCCACGATCATAAAAGATGCGATGGCACACCGGCTGTCGGATTTGGATCTGGCTGCCTTCGTAACGGCTTGTGCAGGAGAGCACCTGAGTACCTGTGAAACCATCGCTTTGACCCGTGCCATGCAGGAGGCTGGCAGATCACTGGAATGGGGCGAAGGGCCTGTGCTGGACAAGCATTGCGTTGGCGGGTTGCCCGGGAACCGCACCACACCGATCGTAGTGGCCATCGTCGCGGCAGCGGGGCTTGTGATCCCCAAGACATCCAGCCGTGCCATTACTTCGCCTTCAGGGACCGCTGACACAATGGAGGTAATGGCTCCGGTGGCGCTCGATACTGCTGCCATGAGCAAGGTTGTCGAAGCGCAGGGTGGCTGCATCGTTTGGGGCGGAGCCTTGGGGCTTAGCCCGGCCGACGACAACTATGAATTCCTAGAGGTTGTATTTATGAAAGAAAAGGAATTATCCGGAACTAGGATCTTTTCGAAGGGAAACTAAGGAGATATTTCAGCTAAATGAACAATAGCCATCTTCAGGGAAACAGAAGAAGAAACAAGGAAACCAATAAAGATCTAACTCAAGACCCAAAAGTTCCAAGAATATAAAAAAAACGAAAATAAAAACCAAAATCAATTATAGCTTTAGCTTCATCACTTCACATCGCTGTAAACATTTGTTTGCTTGGTAACTGTTTTGACACCACTTGATTAATATTCTTAAAACCATCAGGATCGCCAGGCCGTTTTTTTATTTTTTTTTGCAGTCCACATCCATACTAAAATTCATAAAGCCAAAAACCGTAAGTATGGCGTGCCGTACATAAATCAAAATTTTCTGAAGTCCAACCAAAATCTTTCTTTAAAAAACTTTTGAATATATGTCTATTAAATAAAACCAGTAATATATTTTTACAAGTGGACGAAAAGGAAGTTTTTATTTATCTTAAAGCAAATTTTCCCGCCACGCAGAGAAATGGATTTTTAAACTCTAACCCGAAACAGAAGCGAAACCAATATACGCCACACAGCGACAAAATCTTCATCGGGCGGCGCAAAATGTGGCTGCCCGAGAGAAAATCAATCCGATTTTAGAATCTAACCAAAAAAGCAGCTTGAGTTATGATCTATTTTGAAAATGGAAAAAACAGACTCTATACAGAAATGGCAGATAATTTTTTTTGGAAGACTTTTTACAGTCCGTATGATACAGATATTGGGGAATTGAAAGTAGGCATAGCGGAAAAGCATGAAAAGAATACAGTTGCATTAAGTTAAAAGGCGTAGTTTTCTTTTTCCAAAATGCAATGTCTCACATGCAGAGGACCTCCACATCTGAGAGAACCCCCCAATTCGTTTTCTATACAAGCTAATGGTTTTTAGTAGTATGCAAAAAAGCTTAAACTCATTTTCTAGATCTTTCTCTCGTCTGTAGAATTGATGTCAGGCAACACAATACCTCCTGAACTACTTCAGCTGAACATTATTCAGATTTGACTCAGTTGCATCAACTCAAGAAAATTTAGGAGAAGGGACAAAATGTGCTTTTCAAAATCTAAGGGGGCCAATTTTTTCAATGAAATGCCAAATAGAATGTATTTTTAAATGAAAATACCTCCAAAAAAGGTACCATTCGAAATTTTGGGGAGTGGGGCGAAAAATCTAGTATTTTTATCCGTTTTGTAAGTCTTTCTTCCTTTTTGTAGTACTGAAGACGGCTTGGTGGAGTTCCTTGTTGAAATATCTGCTTATTTTCGCTTCTTTTTGTCGATAATGTTCTCCTGCTCGCCGCGGAACACCGGCAGGCGGGTGTGCTGGCTTTGCAGGCATTGCTCCAGGATGGTTTCGGGTTCCGCATCCGCGTCGATCATCTCGATGTTGGAGCGGTGCAGCATGATCTCCTCGACAAAACGGTCGGAGAGGTCGAGCGCGCCGAGGATGCGGTCGCGGTCCTCCTTCTCGACCACGCCTTCGGAATGGCCCAGGTGCAGGGCGCCGGCAATCTCCTCGCGCACAGCCATGATGTGGCTGTCCGGGTCGATCTGCACGCCAAACACGCGCAGCACACCGCGCACGAAGAGGCGCACCGCGCCCACCACCGGCGACAGCACCTTGACGATAATAGCGATCGGTGCCGAGACGGCAGAGGCGGCCTTTTCGGCGTTGGAAATGGCGTAGGTCTTGGGCAGCACCTCGGCAAAGACCAGTACCAGGAGGGTCATTACCAGAGTCGCCATCGCAACGCCGCTTTCACCAAAGAGGCGGGTGAAAAGCGCAGTGGCCAGCGAAGCCGCCAGGATGTTGACCACGTTGTTGCCCAGCAGGACCGAACCGATAAGCCGTTCGTTATCTTCGGTAATCAAAAGCGCGCGTCTGGCTCCCGCCGAACCCTTGTCGGCCTGGCTGCGCAGCTTGCCGCGGGAGGCGGCGGTCAGCGCGGTCTCCGAGCCGGAGAAGAAGCCGGAACACACGAGCAGCAAGGCAATCGAGGCTGTGGTGATCCAGAAGTCGCTGTCGAAAACAGTAGAGGCGGGGTCCATTTGGGGTCCGTTGTTGAGAATGTCTGCACAGTTATGGGGATTGGCCCCTTCCGCTTCAAGCGTCAGGCCTGATCCTGTGCCAGCGGGTGATGCTCCAGCACCAGTTCTTGCAGCCGGGCGTCCAATACGTGCGTGTAAATCTCGGTGGTGGCAATGTCGGCGTGCCCCAGAAGCGGCGGCATGGTCGAAGGTCACAAACCCTGTCACCGGCATTCCCATGCGTTCGGACAGCCAGCCGGTGACCGCCTTTATGTCGCCCAGCAGCTTTTCGGGGTTTTCTTGCGGAATGAAGGCCAGTTTCAGCTCCTCACCCGCTGCCAAGGCTGGCGCGGCGAAGATTGCGGCCGATACGGCAAGAAAATTGCGGCGCGGCAGCATAAGAACATCCTCTCTTCAATATCGGCTTGCATCGCTTTGAACAGGTCCCACTGGCGGCCTGCCTCCTCCCAATCGCCTTTGGCGCTTGCATCGCCGACAGCCCGCAGGATGGCCGCGAACTCATAGATCTCCGGCTTGGAGTTTTGATTAACCATGACACTCGCATCTGCCGCCAGATCAGGGGCGACCGTATCTTAAGGGCTGACCCCGGCTCCATGTTCCCAGTGTACTGGAGGCAACGCGGCTGCGCCGCGCGCCTCAGCTAGTCGGTAGCCCCGATAAGAAGTGATGATTTCATTAGTGCGAAGGTTCTTGGATTTGAGGCGAGAACGCCACGAGGCCCTTGCCCGAGCAACAGCTGTGCATACGCAGACGACTTGCGTCTTGATCCATGGAGGGTTTTCGTCTGTGATTCACGCATCGGACAGAGCCTTTGTCGTTCGGCTTTGCTACGGGCACACGAAGCCTCCGAGCCGGGCTTGGTATCGAGTTCCCCGATACGGCGGTGAGATCGAGTGCCTTAAGTTTGAGGAGGTGCAAGAATTCGGCGAGGCCCATTGGCGATAGCGAGAGTTTCTGGGCTACCAGAGCGCTGGAGGCAACACGGCTCCGCCGTGCGCCTCAGCTGATCGGTAGCTGCAATGGATCACCCAATCGTCATTATTTCATTCGTTGTAGCCCTTATTTGGTGCTTCGTAAGATTCGTGCGCACTGTCGTTGGTCTTTGTTTCTACCGGCCATCTTTCGATTTGAACAAGCCAGAGAATGAGGTGCGACTAGACCCAGAATGCCAATTCATCGTGACTCTTAAGAACGGGAAGATTGCCTGTAAGCGGCCAGACGGAACCTCTGAGACCATTGCTATCGAAGAGATTGCAAGGGTAGAGCTAATTACGATATCTGGTGGCCCCTGGGGCGATGTTTTTTGGGTTCTGCTAGGAGACGGCACCGAGTGTATCATACCAAGTGGTGCTACCGGAGAAGGCGATCTCCTAAACGAGCTTCAGAAGTTGCCAGGGTTTGACAATGCTGCTGTTATCGAGCGTATGGGATCACCCGCAGATTCACCAGTGGTCTTGTGGGAACGGCCTATAGCTACCAGTGCGCCGCAGGCAACGCCGCTGACGCGGCGCGCCTGAGCTGATCGTTAGCCGATACTATGGAGAGTGTGCCAAAGAGAAAGGTAGTAGCCCATTTGATCGTCACATTGGATAGAGTCGTGGGGCTCGACGCGGTCGCAGATACGATCATGATGCTGCGTGATACCGAAGAAGTGCTCGGCGATTTCTTTCCAAAGGTGGCTGAGGAGGACGCCATGGTTCTGGGGCGGGTCAGCTATTTGGAGTGGGCGGCGTACTGGCCGACTTCAAGCGTGGAGCCTTTCGCTAGCCACATCAACGCCGTGCGTAAATACGTCGTCTCCAACACGCTGACATCCGCCCAGTGGGGAAGCGACAAGGAGGCAACAATTATTAGGGGCGCTCTCGCTGATGCGATCACCGCTTTGAAACAACAGGCCGGAACGAACATCGGCGTAAGATCGCTTAACATTGTCGTGGTTCGCCTCTTTATAGAGGCACGAGTGTGCCTCCTTGACTGAATTTAATTGTGTTCGACGCACTGAATAAATACGATTTCAAGTCAAATTCTAATGTTCAATAAATCCAAAAAGATGTTCTCAATTTGGAGACTAGACGAAGAATAAGTCACTAGGGGCAGGAATAAGTGAAGACGAAAAGGCAACACCGGGCAAGAAAAAGAATGATCAGGTGGACGACTTCACTTACCTTGGTAGTATCATTACTAAAGACGGTGAGAGCAGTAAAAACGTGAGAATTGGAATAACCCCGGCTAAGGTTGCTTTTTCATAGCTAAAAAAGTTTGAAAGAATAGGAAGATAAGTCTACAAATCAAGATTTTAATTGTGGAAATTATATTTACGACAGTGGTCAGATATGGTTCTGAAGCATGGGCGCTCCGAAAAACGGATGAAGATTTAGAAACTGTTTTAGAGAGAAACTGCCTATGGACTATTCTGGGTCACGGCTGACTGACCGTATTTTAGATACTGGGATGTACGGAAAGTGTGGTTCAATTCCACTTTCCAGGGCTATTATGAAGAAAGGTTGAGATGGCTAGGGCACGTTTTGTGGATGAAGGATGACAGATTGCCCAAGATTGTTCTTTTCGGCCAACCGTTTAGGGTTAAAAAGAAAGTAGATCGACTACTATTGGGAGTAGGATTCCCTTTTCGGATTTTGTGTCAGCTTTATCGCACCATTCCCGTGACAGCCCTATCCCACCATTCCACAACTCTCACAACCCACCATTTCCGTGACAGCCATATGCCAGAATTTTGACGAAACCTGAATTCCACAATCCCGACGACAGCCAGCAGACGGCTATTACGTAAGGTGGATTGTCTACCGGTTTTCAGAGATAATACAATCTTGCGTGACCAGATAGATATATTGGGGGGGACATAGTCTTTCATGACTTGGTAGATCTATTGGAAAATGACGGAATGACAACCTACACGTGATATTTTATGTAATGACGGTGTGCATGTCGAATGTTACGTAATGTCGGTTGACAAGCAGTTGTTATGTAGTGGTTGTGCACACGCGGAAAGTAATATAATACTAGAAGAACAATTTTTCTTCACGATTTTATTTTTCTCTAGGATTTCGCTTTTCTTCCAAGGCATTTTTTTCTCAAAGTATTTTTAGATTTCATGTTCTTTGACAAATTTTTTCTGAGGCAGCTTTTATATTCCAAAACTTTTTTCCTGCATTAGGATTCGAAAGATTTGAGCGCTAGACAGTTAGACAGTGAGAGCCTTTTTAATATTATTTTTTGGGTAATAATTTTTACGTTATCATTTTGTTCTTCACTTCACATTTATTGTTCAGTTTTTATTCAAAAGTGCCTTAGTGCCTTGGCAAATCTTAGTTATCTCTCTGTACCCAGAATGCCATCAATATTTGGCTGTCATATCCCAAAATAGCTTTTCTACATTTTCAAATTTTATAGTGAAGAGCCTCGGCAATTTTGCTTGAAGGCCCGACTTGCCTTACTTAGAAAAAAGTATATAGTAATTTCCTATCAGTTTTTCATGCTGATTCGCTTCGGGCTATCTGTTTCACAAAATTTCGACCAGATTGTCTAGAAAATAGACTATTCTGAATATCCCAAAACTGTGTTTATGTGGCAGGTGGGGGGGTTTAACCTTTAGTTTCATCTCATTTGCAATAATGTATTTATACTAGCCAGGTAATGTGATTGCTAAGGGCAGAATTAATCCCCTATTATTATACATTTACTTTTGGTTAAATATCTTTTACTATTTTTCCTGTTGAAGGGGCTTTTTTTTGTATTAAACATCGCAACATATACTCACCAGAGTCACGTACGTGGGAGATTGAGGGGGGGGATTTCCCAGAAATAGTATTTTCAAAACGAGTCCTCCTCTAAAATATGACCATCACTTAATTCGAACAAATTCCCCAGTTCCCATATTAGGGTTAATGGAAAAATGTTAGTACTGTAGGCTTACATCTAGCACGATTTTTCCCCACGGAATTTACTTTTGATGGCAAGGCTGCTGACGTACGTCAAGTGCGTACATCAGTACGTAAGTATAAAAGGCTTGAGCACTTGCGTGTTATAACGACCACAATTTGTTTTTTTCTGTAATGATCCCGGGTTTCCTGTGTCCACTCGGAGATAATCAGCTTAGCCTGAGCGAGATAAACGGTATCTATGCAGGTATATTTTAATTAAATATTTAATATATAGAGGTGGTTATGTTAGCTATAATATTTTCGTCATATTTTGGTATATTCCATTATAATTAACCTAATTTCACTTCTTTGGTGTGGTCACTATAACACATAAGTACCGAAGAGCCTTTTCAAACACTGCCATTTAACTTGGTCTAATTCGATGGAAGATCATATCTCGTTCAAAATCTTGTAACCAACCCATTTTCTTATGTCTGATTGAGCTGAAAATTCGTTTGCATTTTAATTCCCGATGACAACATGTGAATTAATTGCTATTGACTAAGAGTAATCGTTTCAATCATTGGCTTTAAATGAAACTATATTTAAGGATGCCTTGTATATTGCTGCGTTAGTTCTGATTACCCAGTTCCAAGCGATAGAACTATTGGCTTGGAATGTTAGGAATTAAATACCGACGAAGACCACGCTGCCTTTCCTTAAGCCCCAGAGGATGCCACAGCTTTGTGCAATGACAGGGAGCCGCAGCAACGTCACTGTGGCACCGAGTGACCCTAGAGAGGTCTTTTTGCATTCACAAGTTCGTGTATCACACTTTTCTTGAATTCCCTTTGTATTTCTTTTAGTTCTTATGCACACAAATTTGACTTTTTGAAAATTGAATTCTTCTGTTGCCTTTTCAGTTTTTATACACACAATTTGACTTTTTAAAAATTTCCTTCGCATTTTGAGTTTTTGAAAATTCTCTTAAACAAAACTTTTTTTATTGCAAATGCAGTTAAAGATTTTTCTTGCTTGGAAAATCTAATTATTTTTTTTCTTTTTAGAAAATCTGGCTAAAGCGGTTTGTTACATGTTTAAAAATTTTCTTCATGTGGTTCTCATTATTTTTAAGTTTTGTTAAAGTTCCCGGCTTTATATTTCCATGAAAGACTTTCTCACACTTCAAATAAGCAATTAATCTAGCTAAATCAAAGATGGAAGACAAAAATAGGAAAAACAAATATATTGCAAGGTTATAGTACAAAAAACATAATACAGTTTCCCTTATGCATAATCAATTTGAAAAATAATTTTTCTGGGGTTTTATAATTGCTTCTTTTGCTAATTCATGGTAGTTTCTGCATGACTTCATATGCTTGTATAATAAAACGTTCTGAGAAAATGGTTTAGTACAGATGATGTAGATACATGGCATTCCTCCAGTATGAAGTCCCAAACGGTTGCATAAATAAGAAATTTGAGACATTGATTCGACACAAATCTTGCAAATACATTGCATTTTTCCAGCATAAACTTTCAATTTTTTGGATAGATTTCTTTTCCGAGAAAATTGTTTAGCACATATGTTGCAATTGTATGAGCTTTACCTAGTATGAAGCTTCATATGATTGGATAAATGAGAGGCGACGGAAAATACTTTAGAACGAAATTCATATTCATACGGTTTAATATTTTTCTCCTACTGTAGGGCCTGTTTCCTGAATTTTGGTTGTGCCGAGAAGAGGAATAGCTTTTCTTTGGCTATTAGACAATTCAATGTCGTCTTCTTCCACTGGAATTCCATTTTGTCCGCTAGTGATAGGCATAATCTGTGTCTCAAATGGACTGATAGTAATATCTTCTCGTGCTCCTGATAAATCTTGTATCATTCAACTTTTAATTTCTTGGGTGGAGCTTCTTCTGGTTGATTAAAATCACATCACCCAATTCCTTTGCCAAAATGACGAGCAAGGAGTAATCACTTCTGTGCTAGGTTTCTTAGCCTTTCACAGGTGCCTGTTGTCTAATACCTTTGATTTTGGTTGTTTAATTTGTTATGATTTAAATGCCATTTCATTTCAATGCCGTTTCATTTCAATGCTATTTCATTTCAATGTCATTTCATTTCAATGCCATTTCATTTCAATGCCATTTCATTTCAATGCCATTTCATTTCAATGCCATTTCATTTCATTGCCATTTCATTTCAATGTCATTTCATTTCAATGTCATTTCATTTCAATGCCATTTCATTTCAATGCCAAATAGCAAGGAGCTACCCACTTCAACATCTTCCAATTTTCTAATCTGGTTTACTGACTTATCTACCGATTCTTCCTAACTTTTTTCCAACTGCAAAAAAACATCCCGAGCCTTGGCTATTCTACTTTTAACATCTTCCTTGCTCCAACCGTTTCTACTAATAATACTACCAAGGTAAGTGAAGTTGTCCACCTTGTCAATCTTCATTTATTGCTAGACTTCTCAAAAAAATGCTTAAAAAAAAATCGTTTCGAAAAACGTTCTACGAATATTATCCAAATTATTTTAAACAATAATATTCACAAACTAATAATAATGAAAGGAAAGAATCAAAATAGAACCACTGTTTAATATAAGGATCTATTTTCATTCTTTCCTTTCATTATTATTAGTTTGTGACGATTTGTTTTTGTCGTTGATGTTATGACAAATAACAAACCACTGTTAGAATCGATAATTAAATGTTTGCCATAACATCGTTTTTGTCATATTGTCAAAAGAAATATCCTATTTGTCATAACATCGTTGATGTTATAACAAATAACAACCCACTGTTAGAGACAAAACTGTTTTTAGTGAAGTATAAAAGAGACTCTAGCCTTTAGAAAGCTTAGAGAATGCTAACCTTACTGTTGTTTGTAGTAATTTCTTCTTGTTTTGAGTTTTAATCGATTATTTATTATAATTTTTATTTGCTTTCTGTTTTATTCATTGATAGAGATGTTTGTCCGTTTTGAGTTTGAATTATTTGTGTATTTCATTTCTCATCGTCTTTGACTAAATACAACCCTTACATTATATTAGAAAATCTTTGTCTTGGCTAAAAATTCTGATTAGTTTCCTAGTAAACCTACATAAAAACACATCTTAGAAATGTGATTAATTTAAAAAACTTTTCCTTGTAACAATTTTTTCAAGGATGAGTAAAGAGCTATATGTAGCCAACAATGAGCAGGAATAATGTTAAATAATCTTTTAAGCATATAACTACCACAAGCCACTATCAATAGATGACTAAAACTCAAAATGAACATAAATTACAATAAATAGCCAAGTAAAATTCAAAACGAGCAGAAATTAACATTAGTAGGGCTGATAACCCCCATGCATTCTTAAGCCCAGAACACAATTTGCGTCTTATTTCAAGCTAGGATGAAAAGTGCCAAGACTTTCAAAGAAAAAAAACAATGTGACGGCTTCTTTTTGCTGATTTATCAGTGTTGAAATGAATGTTTAGGGATTGTATGCTTGTAGTGTGAAGGAAGAATTGTATTTTAAGACTCAGTTATTCAGGATGTGAGGAATCAGATGCTATATCAAGGTATAAAGAATCTATTTAGAAGCAAAACTGTTGAAAACTTAGTTTTTAAAATCACCAAATATCAACGTCGTCCACCCCTTTTTAAATTTTGTGTTCCAAGTTCAGGCCTGGTAAACCTTGTAAGTACAGTCAGAAGGCCAATGTGACCTCGCTAGAACCTATGTATTTGGTCATCCTCTATGTTTAGGCCCTTATGCTCAAACCACCTTTCTACTAAAGTGACACAAGGATTTTCAGCCTTTTGTATTCAAGGGCCCATTGTGTGACCCTTGGGCCATGTCGTAACTGAGTATCACTAATAAGAACAATAAACCGATGATAGTATTTTGTTCCTAATTTAAGCGGTAAGCTCAAAAGTCGCGACGATCTGAAAGATAAACAAAATTATGGCTTCTTTTTCTTCATTTAGTAACGTCAAAAAGGAGGTTTAGAAGTTGTGTTTTGGTAGTACGAGGGAGGAACCACGTCATTTTATTCAACTCGGGGTATGTGGAATCTAATGGTTTATAAATCCATTCAGAAGCAAAGCTATGAAGCCTTATTTTTATATTTCATTATAACTCAACTTCATTTAGCCTTTTCCAAACTTTGATTTCCCAATTAGCGCCTAGTGAACCTAATAAATATATTCAGAAAACTTTTAAAGGGCCTTGCCAGGGCCTCTATATTCTGTCTTAATGCAATAGGCACATGCCACCTTTCCCCTTAAGCTATACAGGATTTTCAATCTGCTTGATGTGAAAGGTATTTGTGTGTAGTGATCTTGTCCCTAATATAGGCGACAAGATAACAAGTGATAAGGATATCAAAGAAAAACATACTGATGGCTTCTTTTTCTCCATTCGTTGGGTCAAAAAGAACCATTGACACTATTAAAAACCGCTACATTTCTAAGCCGCATGTGGCCTATATAGCTGTGTAAGCCCCACCCCAACCCAGAAAAGATGCTGTTAAGAAGAAAATTTAGTCAAAATGGTGGTATAATGAATCACTAAACATTCTTCCAGATATCCGTCATCTTCCATCATGCACCTGCGACATCCCTTAAATCTGGGCTTGTCCTCTTTTTCTCTATAGTACCAGCTACTCTTGCATAGTTTCACTCAAGTGGCTGCAAAATCAAACCGTAGGCTAGTTTGCATTACAATCTGGATTGTGCTTTTGAACTATTTATTTGCTCAATCTCTATTATCTTTGTTTTCGCTCTCTTTCTTTAGAGTTATTGTCATTCTACTTTTAGTTGAAAAAAAAAATTAAAAAGTTTGAGTTCCTCACTTTGGTTGTAAATCAGCACTTCCAGCATTCAGAAAACTTAATTTTGAAATCTAGTAGGTTTTGACCTTAAATTCAAATTAGTCTCTTATTCCTTTCAGAGTCTACATTTTCTGAAGACGTGTCATTTACTGTAATGGTCAACTTGTCTCCTGTACGTGACTCTGTAAGTTATGTGTTCCAACATTGAACTAATTTCTAGAAAAAACTATACCAGGCTTCCTGTTGATGATTATGATGAATCTGATCAAAGAGAGAATAATACATTATCCAAAAGGCAAGATTTTGTTGAAGTGCCTATTAAAGAGAGTGATACCTTACAAGGACTGTCACTTCAATACAGGTGTCCAGTTGCTGAACTTAAAAAAATCAATAGTATTTCAAAGGACTTTTAGCTATTTGCTCGCAGAACCATAAAAATTCCTGAACGTTTGACTTTGCCTGAACCCAGAAGTGTTAACTTGTCAGAGGATTGTAGTTCTAGAACGTCATCCAATGCTAGTGATTATAATGATGCTCATCCATCAACTGCAAAACAGGCCAAAAAACTGTTAGCGAAATTTGATAGGAAAATCTCCACAGCCAGAAATAAGGCAAATGGCTATAGCGAAAATATTCCTTTATTAGACAATGAAGCTATCAATATATCTGAAATAGCACAAGAAATTAGTGATGAGTTGCTTGTGATTGAAAGAGAGAAAAAGGAATTCACTTTTGGAATATTTAAGGACATATTGATTTTATTTGCTTTTCTTGGGGTGATAGCTATTATTTTTATTATTATTGATTATTTTGAAAGTGGTCAGCCTCATAGTGCAGAAAGTGATGGCAACAGTTAAGTGTTACTCTAAGATTTATAGCGGTGCCTGAAATAGATTTGCATTATCTATGAAATGAGAAGTTCTGATTTCCAACCATTGTGATAGTTGAACCAATATATTTTACCTTTTTGTATTGGTTCAATGTTCTTCTTTCTTTTTACTTATGTTCTGTGATTGATTGCCTTCAAAATACCCACTATTCCATTTTAGAACAATATCTACAACACTGTCACTAATATACTTGAAAACTAAAGAAGGAGGTAATATAGAGGAATTCAACTGCTATTAATCCACCACTTCCCTAACAAAATATGGCCAAAGAATAGTTTTTGGAATTTCAGCCTCAACCCCTTAGAAGTTTGTCCTTGTCCACGTGTGGTTATGGCTTCTTAAAGTTTATTTTCCTATTTCTCTAGAGCTTTTAATTTACATTTGTGTGAGCCCTGTCCCAATATTCTACAGGCCCTAGTTTGATGCGATCACCTCTAGGGAAAAAAATCTAAAAAGAATCGAATAGACACACATACATTATCTTTCTTTTGGCAAAATTATAAAATTTCATCTATTTCCAGATAGGATCTTGAAACTTCTACAGTAAAGTTCTCTGATATGTTGATTCTGATGGTGTGATTTTCATTAAGATTTAATGAAATTTTAGAGGAATTTCCCTCGTTTTTAAAAATCAGGCAAATTTTTCAAGCTTATAACCGTTGATTGGTAACACTAAACTTAACAAAGCTTACATATTTGTAATCATTGATTAGGGGAGACAGGGACATCTCCCCTCTTGGATTTTTTTGAAATTCTAGATTTTCAAAATGACTTTTTTTGGTGTTTCGTTAAAAATACTGTTTTGGTATTTCTATAAAAAAAAAACAACACACAAGTCCTTCCAGGTGTCGGAGAATATGTTTTCCTTTCCTTCTAAAAAAGGGCAAAAACAAGCTTAAAAATGGTAAAGCGTTAAGTAAAGACGTTGACAGAAAATTAAAATAGAATCCGGATATTTTTGCCCCGCATTTTTCGACAAGATAAGGAACATTAACAAGAAATAAAAAAGGAAAAACTACCCTTTTTTGTGAAAAAAATGACAAAAAAAAGTAGAAAAAACGAAAAAAAAACAATTTTATTGGGGGCCTTGGCATCCAAGTCGGACAGGGACTAGTAGCGAGTAATTCCATCAGGGGCCCCAAGAGTTAAATTCAACCGAGGCCCTAGCATTCAATTCCCACGGGAGAGGGGTCTAGCAACAAATTCCAGCAAAGGAACCTAGCAGTTAATTCCAAAGAGACCCTATCATCCAATTTAACTGGGGGTCTAGTATCCAATTTAACCGTCAAGACCTTTTTAAGACGATTCAAAACATTTTTCAAGACATTTCAAAATGTTTTCCAAGATATTTTCTTTAAGAGGTTTTTCTTCAAGATTTCTCTGGTTCTTGTGTAATGGGGAATGTTTATCTGTGTTAAGGATGATTCTTGCGAGAAAGAGGAGGACACAAATGTCAAGTTTTTCGCAATGACGATGCACAGGTGGGATGTTACTTAATACTTCAAGAGATTTTACCCTCAAGATTAATTGTTTTTCAAGATTTTTTTTTGAGATCTCATTTTCTTTCAGTACGTTTTTTCTCAGAGAAACTTTATATATTAAATATCCCGTTTTAGGAATCCAAAAAGATTTCCTCTCAACGGAATGATGGGCTAGACAACTGAACCAAGAAGCAATTGATGTTACTATCATTTGGGGAATACTAATGCTGAACGCAAACTTAGAATTGCTTATGCTAGTGTGGTTACATCGCAGCTTAATCTGGAACGGAAAGCCCTTTCTCAAATATATAACAGTGTGGCTCTCCCACATGTTCTATATTTGACCCCATTTTGGGATATTTTCACTGAGTCTGATAGGCGAAGGTTGCGACAGTGCTATTTTAAGTAGGCTACAGGCCCCACAAAAACAAGTTTTGCTTCAGGCCCCCAGTGGCTCAAGGATAGGTACATCGTTAACCGTTTGGGTGTGATGGAACCACTTCAGGTGATGAACAGTTTCAGAAACTGAGTAACCAGCCCTCTTCTCGTCTGTGGAAGGGCGCACTATTGTAGTCGTGGCATTATTTGTAATTTGTATATATCTTTATGACATGTCTATTTTATTTTACTTCCTTGTGTGCCCAATAGTGTCTGTCTAGGTGATAGTGTGGTGGCACCCACCACTGCACTCACATATTTAGGTCTCTCGATAGTCAATGTTCCTATTACCTGAACAATTGTTTAGGGATATGAAACTATTGTTAATAGATGCATTTTGACTTTTGGAACATCTCTTCTCTCTTGCAAAACTACCGCAAACTCACCGTTATGGAGTTATTATATATTTGCACATTAGGGGGGGGGAGTAAAGCAGGTTGCGACAGTCACTTTTTATTTTTTGTACTACATCGTCTTCTTTTTATGTTTATAGATGGGTATTTAAGAACATTCATTCATTCATTCAAAAAGTAGATTTTTTCAGCCCTTTTTGATACTATGCGTAAAATAAAGAGCGCATAATGATTTAAACTTGTATCTTGCAAAGTAGCATCATCGGATCCATAGGTCTCCACCCGAATAGTTAAGACCACAATTCCCCAATATGTAATCGCAAAGAAATGCGATTTATTTTACCTAAAAGACGAATGCTGCCCTCTTACTTTTGTCATAAATGAAGTGTTTCTCTGTACCAAAAAAGGTATTGCAAAACCATCTTACAAATTAGCAACAAATAAAATTGTGATTA
Organism: Alatinidae sp. Z8VKAUB7J3; assembly: GCA_010016025.2. Lineage (NCBI taxonomy): Eukaryota > Metazoa > Cnidaria > Cubozoa > Carybdeida > Alatinidae > Alatinidae sp. Z8VKAUB7J3. The sequence goes on along the minus strand of JAAAKM020073195.1, from coordinate 82,472,945 downwards.
CGGCTCATGGCGATGTTATCAAGCAAAACGACAACAAAATGGTATTTTACAAATTTTTTTGAGAAGCACGTCAGCTAAAAATACTAGGATTTCCCTTTCTTATACACAATGTCGTATCTTTGCTTAAAAGCATTTTCTGGCTACGGTGTGAATACACCGGTTTGTGGACATTAAGGGGGTTCGACCATTTTAAAATCAAGATATTATTTCTGTTCTACTTGCTGTTTTTTTCTGTATTTGAACTTTTTTTCAATTTGTTATTTTCACTTTCTTTTTCTAGGGCGATTAGCCATCAATGATGTACAGAGTAATATCAAGATATAGTAGTTTAGGTACGTAAAGTAGTTTAGTCAGCTCAACTACCTAGAACAAAATCTCTCTTATATTGGGCAGCCGTGATTAAATTCAGTAGATTTGAAATGTCCTTTCACGGGTATCAATTTTCTCTATTATTGAGTATATATCATATAATAATAAATACATTAATAGATCTCATCCAGCAATGCAAACTTAAAATAAATATTTTTTAATTGTTAAAATAACTCATAATCTATCTCTAATTGCTAACAACACTAATTGCTTTAAATTTCAAATTTTTGGTTCATTTTGATGGTAAAACGGGTCTCTTTTGGTTCCTTTGAAATGCGGGGTACGATTGATAGCAGTCACCTCAATCATCCTTAATCCTGCCCTAGGCCTGAATATTTATTTTTTAGCTTCAAGATGACTCCCCATCCCCAGACGAAACTCTCACTGACCTCGTTTTAACAATAGGTATGGAACTATGCAATATTTCATTACCTTTAACATTACTGTACAAACAGGTCATTTTTTGCATTTTGTATATATTTGTTGAGAGAAATACGCCACCCCGTGGTAGCATAGCTTTTCATAAACCAGATGCTTTATGTGTGGTTATTCGTTTTTTCTAACCCAATTGGACATCTCATAGTCTTTTGTTGTTATTTTTTTCATGGCACAAATTGGAATAGTGAATTTTTTAGGGCAGTATTACATTTTCGGTGCTACTTTGAATTGTAAAACTACGTGAAACTAATTAGTCAAACTTAGAACGCTTTTTTGTTCATAGAAATTCAAACAATAACAATCTGTCGATTCCCAGGGACAATCACAACTTCGAATCACAACTTCAACTTCACAACTTCTAAACCTTCTTAACGTGTTTTGTGCCATACATTTTCCTTTTTTGCTGTTTTTCACCCACGTACTTCTTTTTTAAAATTTAGCGAGCACCACTATCAAAAACTAAATAACCGCACACGGAGGTCTAGAAAGCAAATTCCCGATTTTTCCTAATTTTTCTGTTTATACCGAAAATCTCCAGTTTCAATTCTCCACTTGACCAGTTTAAACAGTCAGGTTTCATTTTCACCGTTCTAAAAAAGGCGAAAATACTTCACCGTAGGGTTTCATCGCAACTTCGTGCGATGAAACTATTTTTCGAGAACAATTTTGCACTACTCAGCTAAAAATTGTTGTTTAGAGGCAAAGAACGACAGAAAATCTGTGACAACGTGGTGTTTCTGTGGCGACGAGTAAAAATTAAAATAAGCACTAAGTCAAACTTAAAACAAACAGAAGTTATATCAAACTGTAACTTGACTACTGCATCCCCCCCTTTTAACGGTGAACCTTCTAAAGTCTCATTGTTGATGCCGTAGGCACTTCTTGCGGCCTAGGTAGATGCATGGTAAGATAAGATTTGAACGAAAACAACGTTATTATTATTATATGGTAATATTAAAATAAGGACTAAGTACCCTTAAACCTTTGATTAGAAGATGTGTTAAAGCTTCTTAGCATCTTCAATATATGATTTTGGCAAGCTTGTTTTGTCAGTGGCAAATTAGTGTCAGTTTCAGATGAGATATTAGGTATGTATGTCTTAATTAACAAAACTTGAAGTGAAGTCAGCACATGCAAATGACAATAATGATGTACAAGTGTTGCCATCATCTTTAAAATTGGAAGGTAGCTACAGGGCTATCAGAATTTTAACACCCACGTTTGAACGGTGGCGCGATAATTGCTATCATAACGTCCACACGCCTAAAGATCGTATCTAACATTTTCATAATACTAAGATAACAGCAAAAAAGTATTCTAGGCTATTCTCAATGGACAAATCAATTTTGTCGCCTAATAAACAAAGGGTTTTTGACTCAAAGTGTTTATAACAAATTTAGACACCGATATCAAGACCCTGAGCTATTGTGTTTGATTTAAGGAGTTCTATTCATCTCGAAGTTTCTTTTTTCCGGTTTTGAATTCTACTACATATAGTTAAAATTAAAGTAGACAAAAAAAAACCAGCACAAAAACTTTTTCGGAGCTGCTCTCCAAAGAAGGATTATTGGAGGTAACGGATCTCTGAGGCCTGAGCCTTGACCCAGAGTATATAGGTCCACCCCGCTATAAAAGGGAGGATCAGCATAAAGGCAGTATCCACGATTTTTGTTCGGAAAGGGGGGTGTATTTTTCTAGGGGTACAAAACAACTTTGTAAAATTTCAAACACATGAAATTTGATATGCCTTTTGGTTATTTTTTACGTCTCGGAAATACTTTTCGGGGAAGGTTTAAACACTCTAATCCCCTCCCCCCTTAGATACGACCTTTATCAGCAGGGCCATGTATTTTTAATGGCACTTTGTTCCTCCTTTTCTACACTGCCTTGTTGATTATCCTTATGAAAATAGCTTAGAAAACAGTTTTTGGCTGTTACGCCAGAAGTGTAAAAATTATATATATGACTTTTAGGCTTATCAGCGACTATGAACATTAGCAAAATCTGTTTTTTCCAGCTTTTTTCTAGAAAAAGGCCTACATTTTAAGGTTTTGTCGCCTCCTTCCGATGTCTAAACTAAGGCCTCTGGTCCTTGAATTTTGGTATCATGGTGTCATAATTGAATTCCTTGCTTTTTCACTGCATTTTATTAAGGGCCTTTTGGATTTATATACCTTATGTCCATTCTCAAGATTCCAAAAACGATGTGTAGAGACATTAGAAGACTATATGCGAGCATCTGGGATGAATTCAGATCATAGAGTTGAAGGGGATATGCATATTTTCTTAATTCAACATGAATTGGGATTGAAATGGTCTGTCTTTACAGAACAACTACTAACACAAGTCTTTAGAAGTTTCTTACCTGAAAAAGAATTAAAATTTCAAACAACTGATTCAACTGTAATCTTATCTGTTTCATTAGGTTCTGATTTTAACGAACATGATTATCATAATTGAAATTCAGTAAATCCTTTGAAATATCACTAACTGCATATTCTACTCATGAATTCCTCTGATCCAATCCAAAAAAAACTTGGGTTAAACAAATTATGAGTAATTCAATAGTGTCTGTCGATTCGTCTGTTTCTGCAACTGATGCTGCAAAAATGATGGAGGATACTGGTGTTGGGGCAGTTGTAGTTTTAGAAAAAAATTTGCCTGTTGGTATTGTAACTGATCGAGATTTTGCAATTAAAATTACTGCTCATTCTTATCCTATTGATACTCCTGTTAGGAGAATAATGTCCTCTCCTCTAATCTCCATTGATTCTAATTCAGATTTGTGGATTGCGTCTGATTTAATGTCTACACGAAATGTCAGAAAATTACCTGTTATTGATGATGATAAAGTTGTTGGAATTTTAACCTCAAGTGATTTAATCAAACATATTGCTGATCACTAAAAATTGAGGTCAACTCTCTTGATTTCTTAAATTACTAGTGTGTCAGGTGGGAAAAGCTTATTATAATTTGAACCATCTTTTTTGTTCATAATGGCAACTGAGCAAACACAAAAGATGGTCACAGTTACCGCTAAAGCAGCTGAAAAGATCCAAGAATTTATGAAAGAAGAAGCCGAATCCCCAGAATACTTACGAGTATATGTTCAAGGTGGAGGTTGTTCTGGTCTTTCATATGGAATGGGCTTTGAAAAAGCACCAGAAGAAGATGATCTTGTCTTGGAAGAAAATGGAGTCAAACTCCTAATTGACAGCTACAGCGTTGATCATTTGCAAGGTGCAAACGTAGACTATATTGAAAGCCTAATGGGCTCTGGATTCAAAATTAACAATCCAAATGTTACAAAATCCTGTTCATGTGGTCACTCATTTAGCACAGAATAAACTAGTTCATTATTTTTCATTTTTAAATTCTAATAGCGAAAGCTATTTCATATTTTTTGAAAAAATTGATATTTTTAATACAAATTTTTGCGATACCCTCATATATCGCAGGTAGAAACTCAAATTATGATAATTAAGGAGATGAATAATTTATGCCTCAATCAGGAATTGTCAAATATCACGTTAAACTTTCCTAGCATGTTTTAATCCCTAATCCCCATGAATATAACGGCGATCCTTTCAATGGCCCAAGCCCAGCTTGTCAAATCGAGCTAAGGCTCCCAAAGCCTCGTTTGCCCTTCGCCCCAAGGATTGAAAGCTAATTACTCCATTGCCTGCCATTCGTTGCTACCGCTAGCCTTAAATTGTAACCGCCCGTCTTTACTCCGCGAAACAACCCCAGCTTGACCGTTACTCGTATAAGGCCGTTGCTCTCCGACCCTCAAACTTTGCAAATCAACATTGCCGCCTGGAAGAACACCGCTATCCCTAAAGTCTTGGAATAAAGCCCTTATATCGTCCTCGGTTGTGACTGCGGTTTGCAGGTTTTTGGCTTGACCTTGAATAAATTCATCGAGAGGTTGATCGCCAACAACGATAGCCCCGTTACGCATTTCCAAAGGAACACCCTGATTGATCGCCTCTTGGATCATAGCGTTAAAGGCTTCTTGGTGCTGTCTGTCCGCGCTAAAAGTCCCGTCGCTGTAATAATCGCCGATAGCGTCGATTGAGCGTAGAAGTTCATCAAGGCTTTTATTTGCTAAATCTGCAACATACTGTTTGGGGCTATCGGAAAACTTCAATCCTTCCTGTTGGACTTCGGGGGCGAGTGCCGTTTGTTGCGCTTCCGGCTCCTTCGGTCTGAATAAATCTTCAACCGTCCTAAGACCGTTTTCAGTCCTCGGTTGCTGAGGGCTTTGGCCTGTGTATTGATTGAACTGGTTGATAGCTTTTTCCATTTCCTGCGGATTGTTTGGGTCTGCGCCCAAAAAAATATTATCCGCAATAGACCGCACCGCCTCACGGGGGAGAGCGCCGCCTTCTAAACGTTCCATCGATGCCATTCCGGGGAGGGAAACACCAGCATACGATAACCGCGCATTGTTCGCCCTACGACTAGCCCTATCAAAATTTGACGTGAATTGAGGAGTAACATAATTTGGCTGAAGTTTTCGAGCGTCTATGATTTCTTGCAAAATATCCTGTTCGGGTAACTGAGGGGCTTTGTTTAAAAAGTTTTCACCGAACAGATTTAAAACCTCCGGCCTATATTGTTCCGACAGGGGCACTGGTTTATTTGGATTAAAGGCCGCTTGTTGTCTGGCTGAAACATTACTAACTTTTGGCCCTTCGCTTTGCGGCTGTGGTAAAAATAAAGGTTTTACCGTTGGATGTTTCTCAAATAAGGGACTGTTTGACTTAATTCGGTTTATTTCGTTCGGTGAAAAAGCGTTAACCCCAAATTGTCCGGTATTTCGATAGTTTTTATATGAATCGATTTGCTTTTGAGGGGCAAAGCCAAAACCGCCTTGAACCCCTCTTCTTGGAGAAAATATAATCTTCTTTTTTATTTAAAAAAGGGGGCAATATGGATTCCACTATATAAGCCCTTTCCACTGTGTGAGAAAGTTTAAGTAGTCGGTATTAATGAAATATGAAGCTATCTAAAATTGGGTTTGCCGATTACTAATTTCGATATATGTAGATATATGTACAATATATGTGTACCGATTACTATTCGTATATGTAGCAGTTACCAATTGGATCCTTGATTGTAAACACAGTTTTCTGGGAAACATAGTTAATAATATAGATGAAGGAAAACAGGGGACGGAAATTGTAATGTACAAGTTTTACCCCCTCTCTGTCCCCCAAGGAGCCAAAAATTTAAAGTTATAAGAATGAAACATTCATGTATCCTACAAAATATCGGTGGTTGCTCTGACCAAAGAAAATTGCAGGTCAGATTTTCTTGAGGCCCTGCCCTCGGATTAATCTCATCGTTTGGGAGGAGGACTTATAATTCCTTCCCCCTCTAGATTTCTTTGGCACCTGGGATTTCTGACCCCCTTTCGTCAGAGTCCCTATTGTGGACTGTATTGTGGGCTACGAGGGCTATGAATGGAATCTCTTCAAATGAAACAAAGAGTATTGCCCAAAAATGTTAAAATGCTTCAATAATTTTTTGTTGTTCTAATGCTTAAGGCCCTCTCGAAGGCCCCCAGGCTTCCTAGGGAGACCCTCTCTCTGGAAGGTACATATAATAAATTAGGATGAATATGACCGTCTTACATATATCTACACTGTACAAAAAAAATGAATTTTCAACAAATTTTTTTTGGAATTTAAACAAGTGGAAAAAAATCCAATTTTTTGTTGAAACTGTGATCCGTGTTTGAAGTCCAACGAATTGTTGAAATTATCAAGATTTATGTATACATTTCAGTAGAAAGAAAATATAAGTCTCAATGTAAACAGGTTTTATTAATCAATATGTTTTGAATTTCGACTGTAGATTGTAAGTTCTTGAATATCGTATTAAATTTGACTATGATGTCGTTTAAAGTAAATTTATGTGCAAACACAAAGCTATGTACAAACATATTTAGTGTATAAATAATATTTTGGAGCAGGGGAAGTACAATATAAGAACTTTTCAGTTTCTTTATTGCTTATGGAATAGTTTCAGTGTATTAATAAAGAGAAACAATCTTTTTTGGCCGTTTCTATTCAAACACTAAAGAGAAAATCCGAAAATTTAAGATCATATTTCACGGAATCATTTCTGTAGGATAATTGCTTAGGTTTTGCTGGGATACCGACTATACCCTGGGATTTGTGTTGCCAGGTTAGGCTATTTCCGACCAATTGGGCCATAAAAGTACCGTTCATTGAAGATATGCTTCGCTAGTAATTGAGATAGAACTCGAGCTGATCCCAATTATTAGATTATTGTTCTTTTTTTGTGGGCTCTGCTGGGCTGAATATCCTCTTTCTAGCTGTATTATTTATTACGGGTTTCCTTCCCGATTGAGATTACTTGTGCGGGACATCGACACTTGAGGATTGCTAGATATTGGAAACACTGTGGACGTAAGATTATAAAAAATCCTCCATTGAGTTGTAGATATCGAGAACTTCCTGTTGTTTTGTTCTCTGCCACTTTAAGTGTTCTGTGTTGACTTGAAAAGAAGCAATTGGTCCCTGACCTTCACTGACCAAACTATTACTATGCTTGAGGTTGTAACAATTGCAATGGTATAAATAGAATCCAGGATGAGAATTTGAAAGGAGCCTTCCAAGAACCGCTGGGTATAAATCTAGAGAGCTTACAATTTTAACGTTGTAAAGAATGAACGAAATATGTTTAAAATTAGAAACACATCTAGGAATATGAGCAAAAACTCACTAAGCTTGATAAAAGAGAGAAAGACCTTGTAAAAGAAAATTATGGGTTATAAATTTAGCGGAAATAAGGGAAAATTAGTGGAAGTAGAAAAGGATTTAAATTGTAAATTAAAGAAATGTAAAATAAATACTATGGATGAAACTGTGATGATCTGGAAGATGCAGCCTGATGGTAAAAAACCAAAGTATTGAGTTGCCAGGCAATGAAATTTTGAGGAAGTAGTCAGTCTATACTTTTCACAGTTAAAGACAGGAAGGGGCCTTAATTGCTGATAATGAACAGGCTAAAGAAACATGGGCAGAATATTTTGAGACTGTATCAACTATTGAGAAAAAACTATGGGAAACAGCGTAGAAAAGAAAAATACCGACAGTTGCTGATTGAAGGAAAATTTATTTGCTTTGAGAAGTTAGAGACAGACTTTAATTGACTTGTCTGTGATTCTAGTACAAATTTAATGAAACCACTTTAAACAAGAGGTGAAAAGTGTGAATGTGCTCTACCAATATGTATTAGCTTTTTGTTGCTATCCTAAGCCATTTATAAGATAGTGTGGACACCTTATATTTTCAACTTGACTATATTCAGTCTTTCAATTTACATCTCATTTTCATCGTTAATAGATTCTAGTCCCACAAGTACCGAAAGTGCTAAGACTTTTGGGCAGATTTGCAATCAACTTTTGTTAGCCCTTTGAGGGATTAAAGTAAAACTTACAAGAGGCTTTTTTGAAGGGGGAGCATCTGGACCTCGTATTTAACTTTGGGAAGGAGAGAACAATTGCCAAAAAAATTTGTTACAAATCTGCCCCAAAAGAGAAAAATTGATTTAAAAAGAATCAGGAGTAGTTATTTCAGGTACTCTAAGTTTCTCCTTTTCATTAAAGGAGAAACTGTCATTAAAGGATAAACTGTGCGTAAATTCTAATTGATAAATATAGTGTACCTGATATAACATTAGAGTCGGAAAAGCTACATAGGAAGCTCTCAGGTACTGCTCCTAACAGGGCTTTCTCTGTATGATAATCTTGTAAAAAAAAAAATTGTGGGGCTGAAAACTTTTTGCCTTTCCTTGATATCGAAAAACTGTGCAGAGGGTCAAGAAACAGTCTGGCCCCACATAAAGAATAAATACAATGGTGTCGAAGAAAACAAGAAGCCGAAGAAAAGCTGGATATCGCAAGAATCACTGTAATTAATTGATGAGCACAAAAACCAAAGACAAAAGATTTTCTGCATTGGTGGAGACAAATTATCGCCCTTTACTGAGAAATTATGGAGAAAGTCAAGAAGTCTAAGATACAAGACAAAGGGAAATCTACAGAAACTAACGCAAGTCTAGCAGAGGAAGCGGCACGAAAAGGAGACGCAGAACTGGTATAGAGACTCACTGATGAAATGATGGTAAAGCTGCCAACAAACCCTGGTTACGTGAAAAATAAAATGGAAAGGTTATCCCAAATGGTGACAAAACTAATGAGAGCTGATTTTTTCCCCTGTGAAAATTTTTAAATAGACCGATGGACCGAGAATGTGTAAATGTCACACTGCTCCTGAACCTGAATATCAATGAGTTTCCTCACATCGGCAGAAATGCCCGAGACCATAAAGAGGCTCAAGAATGGCAGATTGCTGAGTGACAACTGCACAGCCTTAGAACAGGTAAAGGCATAAGTGATGACGGGTCTTTTAGGGCTGATAACACTGATTTTATCATTCTGGAAGACCCCAGAGATGACCAAACATATAGTTGCAAAAGTTTTCAAGGAATGCAATTTTCACGCGAAATAAGAAATCTGATATTTCCGCTAAGTAGAGTAGAGGCTATCGTAATACTTGAGGGACTGAAAAAAAGCACTCGAACCGTACATGGGTGAAGAAATATGGATTTCTTTCTAGTAAATCTTCCTCAGACCTTATATTTAAGTTTTGAACCCTTATAGAAGAAGCAAATCAGTGGTATATTAAAATTAATATACTCTTCCTTGTTTCCGAAAAGGCCTTTGATTCAGAAGACCGTGAAATACTCTGGGAAATTCTGCAGTATTGTGTTACTCCAAGAAAATAATAACTCTTATTAAAGCCTACTAAAACGGTCCTATGTTAAGATATTTTAAACAATTTTAGGAGCACGGGAGCCTTTTATTGTTGGCTGTTTGTTATTCTACCAAAGAAAATACAGATTTCAGTTTTGAATTGAACTGAGGGGCCACCCACTTTCCGCTGCTTGGTGTACATGAGTTGAAAGTGGGCCCCTCGGGTTGACCCGGAAGAAACACATTTTATGTAAAAAATTTCGATGATTGCCACTCACAACAATGGTGTGCTGAAAGGCATGCAAAAACACGTGGAGTATTGGAGGCATACCACACATGGAAGAAGTTATACTCCAATATGTACACCCTGTTGCGGAGCGGGCCAACCCTCGAGATTTATTCAAACAAGTAAATTCAAGCCGTATATCTAAGCTAAAATCTTTATTGTCTAGTTGAGGTTTTTAAATAGGCCTACTGTAAATTTCTTATGCACTTACCGCGATAATTTAGTAAACCAAAATTCTAAATAGGTTGCATGTTAAGAACGTCCCTTTAAAACTTTCGGAGAGTTACTTTGAAGGCGGTAACCCTCATTCTTAATTCTACTTAGCCTGTGTACCGGTTTTTCTAGGTTAATAGTTGTTTTGCTGCTGTTGACTTATTCTTGTCTTATGTCATTTTTTTCCTTGCTATGACGTTGTATTTTCTTTGCTGAAATTTTCTAGATTTATTTTTCCGATGGTGTGGGGGTTGTATATTTGTTATTTTTCACAATATTTTCTATGAAAATACCAAAAGTGGATTTTTTTTCAATTAATAAACAAAAGTGTATTTTTCAAAATTCGGGAAAAGGCATCTGGAGGAACTTTCTGGGGAGGAACAAGGTCCTCCTTGCTTACCTCCTCGTGAAGGACCTCAATACATATCGACTTGAACGACCCATATATTCACCAATAGTGGATTGTTTAGGAGCTATTTGGCTTTAGGTGAAGGTTTGTATTCATTCCAATTCAATCCATAAAACTCCAGCATCCTGACACAGCGGATAGCATTTGTAGTAATTGACTTTTTGTCAAAATGTTACTCGTATAAGAAGATATTACGTCATCATTTTCAAGTTAAACCCTTCTGAGCCAAAAGGAAATGCAATATAGAATTATTCTTACTTTTTTTAAAAGTTCAGCTGGGAATTCAGAAAAGCAGCTCGAAAAATAATTGGTGAATATTTCTTTAATTCCTAAAAACTATCATACTGAAGAACTAATTACATAACAAAATAAATTACGCAAAGGTTGCCTTCGTGACAGCATTAAAATGATGAGGGTCAGGGAGTGCCAATTCACGAAAAGTGGGGGCTAACATTTTAAAATTATTTTTTGTACTTTTATGTAACACCAGCCACACACAAGAATTGAAGTTAGGTTAAGTCCGTGTTTAAGTGAACAGGTGAAACTCGGAAATCCCATTTCGCGACTGAGTATTGGCAAGAAGGTGTTGACTAGCAAGAATTATGGATAAAAGTTGTGTTAACAATGAGTTTCTTCTTTCATATCTTCGTAACATTGACTGAAATATATTCAAGATCAAATCCATTACGACTTGGCTAAGTGACTTGATTTTTCACTGTAGAAAATTCAAATGAGAAGTCCTGTTCTTCAACACGGTTGTAAAGTGATGTATAGTGACGCCAAACCTTGTAAATTGTTGTCAAAATGAGATTTGTTTCTATAAAAAATTTCGAAATCGCTTCTATTATTCTCCTACTTTTACAGAGTCACTCGACGTTTTTGGAGTGTATGCAGGCGCCCTTTTCTGTATAACTAACTCTTAATTTTTCGTCAGCATCACTTGCTAAATACGAACAGAGCTTAGCAACAGATTATGATTTTCCAAACAGCAGGTAATTCTTTTTTCGTTTGTAGGTTTCTAAGCTGAATAGTGGTGCGTTGACAATGAACGCCGCTATTGGTCAAAGGCTGGCATCACTTCTCTCAAACGGATTGAATTCTACTCGTCATCTGTATGGTGCGGATGTCTTAATAGCGTTTGAAACACTCCTGAAGATTTTGGAGCATGAAAATAAACAGCAGGGTCTTGCCTTATCTCATCGTCAAGATAAAAGCTTTATAAAGGTAATCTATGGCAAGAATCTTGTCTAATAGAAATTAGAAAAACAAAATCATAGTTTTTAAGGACAGTAATTGGAAAATGATTGTATGTTATAAAATCTGATTTTAGTATTCCTGTTTAAATGCAAGTTAGTTAAAAAAAGCTTCTTACTGATGAAAATTTTCAGGATTCCTGATGCATGCCATCGGCTCAGAGATAATGATGTATATGACTGAAAAAAAAACCAGCAAAAACTGCAGCCAACTAACCAGAAAAAAAAATCATCAAAGATGTGCTCATAAATCCAAATGAAGAAGGAATGCAAAAATTATTATTGATTCAAGTCTAGATATTCTAATTTCAAATTGAGTGTTCTATTTTGCCCTAATAAATGCCAAAACAATTAAAAAGGCTGGACAACAGGTATTCAAAATTGTGCGAGGCTTAATGTCAATTTCATTTGACACAATTTTTTCTTACTTTTACATGCTCTATTGACTATTCATGTTCTTACTCCTCGTATATTCAAAATTTTATCCCCTAACGTTATAAGTGCCTTAAAACATTAAAAACTAATTTTGACATGTCAAAATTTTTTGACATGTCAAATGGTAATTTTAGACCTAACAGTGACGATATGCGTGTCACTTGTTTCGACACATCTTTCCTTCTGCGTACCAGCAATGTGACCAGAATCAAAAAACCGGTGCAGCTGCAGGACGCTGGCGACTTCGAGGAAGTGATGGAGCGCCAGGGGCCGCAAGGCTCGCTGCCGCGCTGCGAGAATGCCCCGGTGGGCAAGGGCGGGGTCTGCAAGAAGTCCCGCCAGATCGAGACCCTGCCGAACGGCACTTCGCATGCGGTGCTGAACATCACCAACCAGGGCGTCGATCACACCGGGGTCTACCAGGTGCCCGAAGGCCATTATTTCTTCATGGGCGACAACCGGGACAACTCCTCGGACAGCCGCCTGCCGCAATCCGCCGGCGGGGTTGGCTTTGTGCCCTATGAAAACCTGATCGGCCGCGCCGACCGGATCATGTTCTCCTCCGCCGGGCGGTCCATGCTTTATTTCTGGACCTGGCGCGGCGACCGTTTCTTCAAGGGGATCGAGTGAAACTGTCCAAGGAATTGCGCGCGTTCGAGGAGCGGATCGGGCACAAGTTTGCCCGCCCCGACCTGTTGCAGCGCGCCGTAACCCACGCGTCCGTGTCCTCGCCCAACCGCAAGGACAACCAGCGGCTTGAGTTCCTGGGCGACCGGGTGCTGGGGCTGGTGATGGCGACCGCGCTGCTGGAGCACGACAAGACCGCGACTGAGGGCCAGCTGGCGCCGCGCTTCAATGCGCTGGTGCGCAAGGAAGCCTGCGCCGATGTCGCCAAGGAGATTGACCTTGGCGCAGTGCTGAAGCTGGGCCGTTCCGAGATGATGTCGGGCGGGCGGCGCAAGCAGGCTTTGCTGGGCGACGCAATGGAGGCGGTGATTGCCGCGGTTTACAAGGATGCGGGCTTTGACGCCGCGGCCAAGATGATCTTGCGCCTGTGGGGCAGCCGCATCCATCAGGTGGAAACCGACGCGCGGGACGCCAAGACTTCGCTGCAGGAATGGGCCCAGGCGCGCGAAATGGCCCACAAATTACGCGGCTCCGCCGGATACACCGGCTGCCTGGAGTTACAGGCTGCTTCGGCTGAACTTGAATTGGCCCTGACCCGCGGCGACGACCCCGCTTGTCGTGACGGTCTGACCCGCCTGCACCAGGCCAGGGACAACCTCGCCCCCCACTGGCCTGAATGAAAAATCTTGAGGTCGGCTAGCCGGCTCAGAGCGTTTCAGCCGGCCGCGCCGCGCGCCTCCACCATCAACCGTTTCATTTCTGCCACCGCCTCTTTGAGGCCGACAAATACGGCACGAGCCACAATGCCGTGGCCGATATTCAGCTCTACCAGATGTGGCAGGGCCGCCACCGGCGCGACGTTGTGGTAATTCAGACCATGGCCCGCGTTGATCTGCAGGCCAAGCTCCACACCCAGGTTCATTGCCCCGCTAAGATGGAACTCTTATGACCTTTGCTCTCCTATGGTACCAGCCATTTTATTACTCAAAGGAAGTCCAAGCATCACTGAAGTCCAGTAGTTCAATTTCAGTTAGGGTACAGAAAGTACTCTTTGCTTCAAGACTGAGGCTAACGTAGAATTTTAATAGCATTTGCTTTTCTTCCTTTCGTAATATAGATAGTAAACTTTCTATCGGAGTTAAAGTAACTTCTAGAAGGGGACAGATTATTCTGCGTAACTCAGTACCAGTGAGGAAAGGGATATGACAGGGTGCTATTGTGTCTACACTGTTGTATAATAGAGGATTTGACAGGATGCTATTTCTTCCCTACTGTTGTGTAACAATAGCGTCCTTGAGAGTCAGAATTCAGTTGAAAGAAGTTTTATTTTAGGGAATGATGCTCTTCTTCTTTTATTATTGGACATGTCAAGGCATAATCCCTATGTAATTTCTTGCCATATGGCAGCTGAGAATAAACCCTGGATCCTGTACTACTAAATGGAGATAAATCCCACTCTGCCAACTCAGGGCTAGTGAATGGTAGTTATATCAACATAACTCTATTCTTCCCAGGGCCCCAAGGAACTTTAATCATACCTTAGACAGGGGATAGTGATAGAAGAAGGCTGATTTGAGGCTCTGAGTCTCGAACTTCTGTGACAAAAATTTTGATACTGTATTCATAAAAGAAGAGTAAAAAATAAGCATATTTGGCTCTAAAAACCTAATGTCTCTCATAAAGGCTACAAGCCATCCTAGGAAAATCCCTTAATTCTCCCTACTTTGGAATTTTGGCTATGCCACTAGATTGCTTACTAAAAGCACGAAAAAATGAATATAATACATCCAACTCAAAAGAAGCAGAAGAGAAAAAAAAATCACATATGTTTGCATTTTCAATCATTTGCAAGACTGTGCCTTAGGAGATAAGGTTTCTAAGTTTAATTTCTTTGATCGAAATGTAAAGAGTTACAAAGTAATGCACGTTTTGGCTGTGACCATTTCTATAGTTGCGAGTGGCTGGTGATTCTGCTTGCATTAAGGCTAATTTTGCTTATGGCCATATGTTGGAATCTCTCCCCTACTTTCTTTGAACATCTTGAGTCAAGATGCTTTCAACTGCTTTTGGTGCAAAACTATTGTCAGCTAATAGAGACAAAATAAAATTGACTTTCACGTTCAGTTTCAAGAATAAAATCAATTGTATCAATCCGCTCCACCTCACCCAGAGTCTCCAAGAATGCTTCAAATCGTAAACGCTGCATGGCTTCATACACTATCTTATGGCACCAAATGGAGCCATTATAGTGTTTCCCTTACAAAGCTCCTTTAGTTAAGTTCAGATATAGAGAAATAGAAAAGAAGAAGCGAGCAGTTGAGCACCTCCAAACAAGTCTTAAGGGGTAGAAGGCTTCTTTTCTGCAGAACAGAATCTTTCATATTTCATGGACTCATCCGACTTAGAATTTATTAAAACTATATTAGAACCGTGTATAACAAAGAGAAAAGAAGAAATGGGTGTCAGGATGCCAAGGTGTATCCCCTCCACTGTTATAAGTGGGGTGCCATAGGCGCTTCTCTTTTCTTCTTTGCCGTTAATGAAGAACAAGTTTAACGATGATTCCCTTCGGGGCCCTAGTGAACAATTCCAATAGGGCCCTAGAAACAAATTTCACTGGGCCCCCTAACCTAACCATCGGGGTTCCTAGCAACCAATTTTACCGGACCCCTAACCTAACCACTTGGGGTCCCTAGCATCCAATTCCAACGGGGGCCCTAGCAGCCATCATGGGTTCCTTGAAACCTTTGTCATCGTGGTGGGGGTGCTAATCTAAGCTAGCAACCTTTTCCACCGGGGAGACCCTAGCAGTCAGTTCCGAGTGGGCTCTAGCGAGCAATTCCAATGAGGGGCCCCCTAGCTACAAATTCAACCGGGGCCTTAGCAAGAAACTCCAACGGAGCCCCTAGAAAACAATTTCACCAAATAAAGCCCCCAGACCTAAGCACCTGGGGCCCCAGGATCCAGTTTCACTGGATGCCCTAGTATCCATTTCCACCGGGAGCCTTAGCATCGAATTTCATAGGGACCCCTAGCAACCTTTTTCAATCGGGCCCCTAGTATCCAATTCCAACAGGGTGACCCCTAGCAAGCACTTCCACTGGGTCCCCAGCAACCTGCCCCGCCGGGACCCCTACCATCCAATTCCACCGGGGCCCTAGCGAGCAATTCCATCCAGTAGGTGCTTATAACTTAATGGGTTTTGTTTACTTTTTGCTGTTACGTAATAAGAATTGTTAGAGTTCAGTAGTCAAGTGGGGATCCGGTCGTAACTGAGGACACACACATGGGTGTTACGTAATGACGGTGCAGGCGTGGGATAGAACGCAATTTTGCGGGACCTGATAGATTTATTAGGGATGACGTAATCTTACGTCACTTGCTAGTTTTATAGGGAATGATGTAATGTTATTGCACATGTGGGATGTTACGTGAAGACTGCACACGTGGACCGTTACATAATACTTTAAGAGATTTTATTTATAGTATTTCAGAGAATACTTTAAAAGATTCATTAGGATTCGAAAGGAATAGGGCTGCCATGGAATGGAGCATTAGACACGTCGACTATGAAAGCCTATCTAATACTTTGATTCGGGTAACCCATTCTACATGCAGGAGAAGTACCTGCCGTATCTGCTGCCTTGCGCGATCGGCGCGCGCGGCATGATCGGAGGCAAGAGCTTCGAGACCGGGTCCTACCTGCTGAGCGCGAGTGGTGTCACCGCCACCGTGACTCTCCTGACCGACAACACATTCGCGCTGCACACCATGCATCCGCAGGCGGCCCAGGCCCTCGGCACCTACGGGCAGGGCTCGTCGGGTCAGGGTTCCTCAGGACAGGGTTCCTCGGGTCAGGGCTCATCCGGCCAAGGTGGCTCCGGCCAACAACAAGGCCGGATCGTCGATGCATGTGAGGGTAAGCTCCAAGACATCGGCTCCTCCGGGACCCAAAAGTTCGCCCAGCTGTATGACGTCGGCTGCACCGGCGAACCAACAACCGGGTGCATTCCCAACTGCACCGCGTTGAACGGCACGTTCGTCGGGATGACGAATGGCCTCAACTGGTTGAACGCCGGCTACTAACGGCGATTGCCCTCGGCATCATCTGCCGGCCGTGCGAGGGAACAATCGGGCACCCGTGCGCCGTCCAACGGGAGGCGTGGACGACTTGCGCGATAACGACTTCCGGCTGGTGAGGGAATGCCAGGATCCGGATTCCGAACGCTTCGAAGCGGCGTTCGAAGCGCTGTACCACCGCTATCGCGACCGGGTCTACTCCATCGCCTACCGAATCACCGGTAAGTCAGCCGACGCGATGGACGTCATGCAGGAGAGCTTCAGCCTCCTGTTCCGCAAGATCGGCGGCTTCCGGTTCAACTCGCAGTTCAGCACCTGGCTCTTCCGGATCGTGGTGAACTGCAGCATCGATCACGTCCGCCACGAGAAGAGCCGCGACACCCGACGCCTCGGCCAACTCGCCGACGCAGCGACCGGACCCGAGACCGAGGACCCGACTGAGGGGCCTCGCGAGCGCGCCGAGCAGCGCGAACTCGGCGATCATGTCCAGATCTGCATCACCAAGCTGAGCCCCAAGTTGCGCGCCATACTCGTGTTGCGCTACGTCGAAGGCTTGAGTTACGAGGAGCTTCGCGAGACACTTGGCGTGTCCATGGGCACCGTCAAGTCCCGACTCGCGCGTGCCCACCTTGCCATCGAGCGGGTTCTCTCCGGAACTTTGGGTGCGTTTGGCATCCCCGATCCGGACACGCAGGACGGCACCGCCGGCCCGGAAACGGATCTTTCCGAGGGGGTCGCGTGATGGGCCAGTCCAACGCGGAGGGCTGGGCCGATCCCGCGGATCTCGTGGGGACCCCGTTCGCGGGTCCACAGATCGGCGTGGCGATCTGGAACCACGCGTCGATGGCGTTCGAGCCGCTTCAGGCCGGCGTGAACACGTGGAGTGTGTCCTCGTTGTTGACCCAAGATCCGCCGCGAACGACTTTGAACTTTCCCGTCTTGGGACCCTTGGGGCTTTTCTTTGGCGAGTGGCTGTAATAGTTATAGGCGTACCAGTCGGCCACCCATTCCCAGGCATTGCCAATCATGTCGTAGAGTCCCCAGGCATTGGGTTGGAATATTCCTACCGGTGCCGTTCGCACATATTCATCATCATAGTGCTCAAGAATCGGCCATGGACGTTCCGGGAAGTTCTGCTTGTGCGTGGTATCAGCCACATTCCCGAGACCGCGCAATTCCGAATGCTTATTACCCAACCACATGTTTGTCGGCGAACCGCCGCGTGCAGCATATTCCCACTCGGCTTCCGTAGGCAGACGTTTTTCGGCCCATTCGCAATAGGCTTTGGCATCTTCCCAAGAAACGGTCACAACGGGATGACTCCCGCGACGTGACGCAAACACGCTTTCTTTTCCTTCCGGCTTTCGCCACCAAGCGCCACTCACTTCTGTCCATTGCTGATCTTCCACATACACCCACGCTTTCCCTGTTGTTTCCGCGGTGGTCTTATACCTCTTCGCCTTCACGAATTTTCGAAATTGCCGATTCGTGACTTCATACGTATCCAAGTAAAATGCACGGAGAGAAACGGTATGTTGCGGATGTTCATCCGCACCGGCCGACGGATTAGCAGATCCCATCTGGAACACTCCCGCAGGAATCAGCACCATATCATTCGGAACATCTTGCTGGGTAAACATCACAGGATTAGTTCGCTCCGCCAACACATACAAGGGCATGAACAAACAAGGGAGGGTAACGATAGAGAGAAAGGTAATTAATTTAACATTCAGCACTCAGCACTTCTCGTTTCGCGTTGATTTATTATCACGCAGCATTCAACATTTTGCGCTTCACATTGACTTTTTTAATTCGTCAGTCCGTACTCTGCATTTCTAATTGCTCCTCAATTTTCCATCCACCTCCAACAGCTTTAAAGAGTGCCACCATTTCTGTCAGACGGGCTCGTTCGGTCACCACTAAAGATTGCTCTGCGTTCAGCACACTCCGTTGAGCGTCAAGAACATCGAGGTACGTCACGAGACCTTTCCGATACCGAATCTCTGCCAACTCACGCGCTTCATTGGCGGCGGCAACTTGAATACCTTGATGTTTAAGTTGTTCGCCTCTGGTCCGAATTGCAACTAACAAATCAGCAACTTCCTTGAAGGCAACCAAGATAGTTTGATGATATCGCTCCAACAGTTGCTCATACCGTGCTTGCGCTCCCTCTAAACGAGCTACATTGGTCTTGCCGAGAAAAATTGGCAGCGTTACCGAAGAGGTATAAAAGGAGCAAACTAAAATCTGTCTTAGGATCTCAGTCTTAAAGAAGAACGGAAGATTTAAAGCGTGCTATATTCTTACACGTGCTGGATCAATAAGATTCTCATAAAATCGCTGTTGTTCAACAATTAATGATTTATGTGCGTTTTATTTTCCTATCTACATAGTAACACGGATAATTGTATTGTTTTCTTCTGTTTCCTAGCTTCAATACTCCGAAGTATAAAGAAACATTACATTAAAATTGGTCATTATATTGTACCACGTTTGATAACTTTTCAATGCCTTTAGCAGAATTGCTTGCAGAATTTTTTTTACCAGAAACAACTGTGCAATGAAGCGTCACAAAGAACCTTTTAAGCGTTAAAGGTCTCATTTGATTCTCATATCTGAGGTTTATATCTAAAGCTAATGTTTAATGTATCAACCTATTTTTGATTAGTTCATCTTGATAGCAGCAAAGTGGTATTTATTTTTTATTTTTACAAAAAACTGCTTTAGTGGATATTATTTCAATATTATTGTCGATAAAATCAGGTTAAAATCCTGTGGAATGAATTTCAGTAGGGTCCTTGTAGATAGCGATAACTTTAAAAAGTGTCCCAATTTTTACTTGGTTCGAACTAGAAATGAAGAGATATTCCTTGACAAATTGTCACGAAAAGGCCTAAAACCGGGCATAAGATAAAACTGTCACTGAGAATTGAGGTAGTGTTTGACCAGTGGCTATAAGCCCAATTTTATATTATCTTGTTTCTTCAAGTCAAACCATCAAAAATAGTGAATCTCTCTTAATTACTTCATTTGGAAGGATGTGACGCTGCGCAACACGCCAAATTACAAATCGTAACTATTGCCATTATACATATCCAAAAGAAGTATTTTAAATTCTCCTAATACGATTTCCTATTTAATAACTGAAAATTTTATCTTCTTTTTCTGTTTCGAGTCAATTTTGTTGCACAAAATTAAGTTGTAATTTGGCTCACAGGAAAGCTGACAATGTAGTCGTTAAGATCAAAGTATAATATAAAAAAATCACGAGTGGTATCTAGCGTTTGGCGTTTCTTGGTATTTTCTTCAACCCTCACAATTATTTTTTTTTTCCAAAGCAGAAATCAAACACTTCTTACTACACTAATTTTACCTTATTATTACACAGGAAAACCTCCAAGAAAGGCCAAATACAGATAGCGTTGTTTAACTTTTACGTCGACACTAGCGCCATTTTTTACCCCTATAAGTTATCCATACTCTTTGGCTCAGATCAAAGTCAAGGAGGCCAAAGTCAAGGAACTCTGCTTATCGAAGCACAGATAATTGCAAATTTTCCTTTTCCTCACCCTAGATATTGAAAAAAAACATTTACCCCCCCCTCCCTAATTTTATTTTAGTGAATTGGCGCCACTGCTTAAACCAAAAGATGTATCAGTTAAATTAGTTTGCTGTTATGCTAAAACTAAATTAGATATAATGCAGCAGTTATGGCAGGATAATTTGCATATAATTTAGTCGCAATTTAATCATAATTTAGCATATGAGTGAAAGAATTATGATTCAGTTACGTCAGGGCGGTTGGAGTGCGACTGATTTGAATTAGGCTTCCTAATAGGTTCTCTTTCCTTTACCGCTGAAACATCCAAATATTGAAACAGAGACATTCAAAAGTTTACTTTTTTTAAATGTACCTATCCAGAAAAATTCCATGATTAAATATGCAGATGCTAATAAAAATAGGAACTATATTTACTGTCTCTAAACTTCACATTAAAACTGGTTTTATCAATCGTCACGTTATATCTTAACAGTATCATCCACTTTTTTAATGTCAAAATACATAAATGCAAAAAATACGAAACATTTTTGGAACTGGCTAGAATATGAACATGGCTCTACAAGAACACTTAGAACATGGCTCTACAAGCATAGAATTTAGTTTATCTTACTATTTAGCTAACAATAAAAATGTAGGTACCCTGGGGTATTTAGAAATATTTAGACCCGATATTTTATGTTTGTAGGATTCTAGAGTCTCTCCCTTTAACGTCAAAATTAAAATCAGCCGCATTCTTATCCATCCAATCAACAAAGTCTTGGCCTGCAGCAATAGTCACAGCAACTAGCGCCATCACATCACTCTCTGCTTCATGAGCGGAAGGTATTGAGTCCTCAAAATAAAAATGGTAGAAATCACACAGTTTACTACTTTTCGGCTTTTTGTGGTTCTCTTGAAAACCCTGAGCTCCACGATTCCCCTCACTATCTATGTCTTGGAGTCTTTTCCGAGTCATTTTATTCAAGTCACAATTCAGTGTGCCACTTGTATCTTGAGCAATATTTAATTTCCCACTACCAGAAGTTTCAACAGCTTTAATATCCTTTAATAAGCTGTCAGCTTCTTTTGTTGGAGTGCCACTGTTAGCAGCACCAGAATTTTCAAAATGTAACTGTTTTCGAGACTTTGGAGAATCAAACTTGTACGTCCTAACGCGAGAACCGTTAGGTGTTGTACATTTTGGTGTTTTATAAGACTGGTCAGGCTCTTTGGCTAAAGTGTCTCCAACTGGAGCAGCAGGATTATCATGCTTTTTTGCAGAATTGAATCCGTCTGTTTTGACATCAATAAGAACATTGGAAAATGTGTCATTTGCTGTTACTGACCTGGAAGTTCCTATAGATTGCTATGCCAGGATTGTCTGATATGATTATAAGATTGCTTGCTTTTTTGGGGGTGTTTCCCCTTTTTTCAAAAATCAGGCAATTTTTCTCAGATTTTTGGTTATGCATGGGTAACAATAAACTGAAAGAATTTTATATATATAGAATCAGCATAAAAAGCCAATACTGTCGGTTTAGCAATTATCATGAGAATTCTATTTTTAGTTTGGGTGAATATTGGCACAAGTCTCTTTTTACTTTCAGTTTCTTATTACAAAATTTTTGACAATATTCTCTAGTGACAGAACTTTTTTTGAACCCGTTCATTGTATTTAGTTGAATAGGACAATAAAAAGAAAGAGGGTCAATTTGAAAGCTGGATTTTAAGTTTGAGTTTTTTTTTCTTCCGCTATTGTATTTTTATTTAATGTCTGAATATATAAGGATTTTAAGTTTAAGGGAGAGGATTGTCCTGTTATGAAAGAGGTACATTTTACATGGTCGTTATAAAATCAAAACATGGTATCTCTGCAGTAGGGAGATTTTTGAGTATCTCTATTCCTTCTAAAAACTATTCTGAGGCGTAGGAAATTATATAAAGGCAAGTCTGCATCTGTTATATTTTACGGAAGCAATAAATCTTTCTGTAATTTTGGTTTGAGTCTAATTTTCTTTTAAGATTAAATACGTAAAACTTAAACATATCCTTGATTAAATAAATTGATCCCTTTGCCAGGAATCCTTGTCGTTTAAAATGTACTGTATTTTGTTTTATCTTGCATGCAATTTAATTTCTCTTTTTTAGAGTTTTTTTCCTAAAAGTATTTAAAAATAAACTTATTCCAAAAAAATATCCTGAAATATATTCCCTTTCACCCAACCTCCACTGCTATTTGGGCTTCCCCCCCCAATAAATATTTTCTGCCGACGCCATTAATTGCGTACACTTTGCCTTCAAACTTCTTTTGTCAAGACTTTATTACGATGAGTCCAAGAATGACAAATACACTCGTAACTAGGTTCTAGGCTTATCCCCCCACGGAAAATTCACAAGAAAAAATCCTCTCTCCCACCCCATACAAAATTAAGCAGCCACATAAAAAGTAGGACAAATAAAAATACTGCCGGAAAAACGGAATTTTGGAATTTTCAACCAATATTCCAAATTCTAGGCAGAATATGTGATGTAGAATGTATTCTAGTATCTATTTTTACATTCGAATCTTAATTTAGTTCTATTTTCATGATTCTGGGGTTAAGTTATCATAGCAGGGTAAGATAAGGTTTAGCATTGGGGCTGTTGGGGTGTTATAAACCTTGACGGCGAACTTTTTAAACATTTCGAAGTTTTTGAACAAATAAATACTGTTCTGGGATAGTCCAGCGTGGAGATGATGCACTAGGCATCACCTCCTGCTACATCACTCTGATGCACTCACTCTAGTGATGCATCACCTAGTGCATCACTCTGATGCACTAGGCGTCAGAGGATGCGGTATATAGAACATATGGGTTTTTCAGTAGAAAATATTTAGCCCTCTTCCGTTCCTCCGTCTCACTGTGTAGTATTAATCTATTAGCGGTTACTAAAATACAAGCCCCCTCCTCCATGGAGCAAAGTTCTGTGTAAATGCTTGAGCTCCATGTTCTCTTATTAATTGACAGCACTGCATCGGAATACTTGAATTCTTTTTCTTGTGTTGTTACGGTCATTCAATAGAAACTATTTTAGCCCCCCTGCTTCTTCTCCGTCTTAATGTGGAGTGTCGATCTATTAGAGGTTACTGCAGTTTATATGTGATGTAGCAGCTCCTTGTATCCAAGGCTCTGAAGTATACCGATGTATACTTCATGTTCAGTGGTCTTCGTGAGGGTGTGGCCAGTCAGACTTTTAACTAAGAATGGTTGTTTGATGGCGGTTGAGAGACTAATCTATTAGCTAGCTAATCTATAAGTTTTCAAGTTTCAACTGTTGAAGGATTTGAACTTGTTTCTGCTTCTAGTCTGACAAGCTGAATTGAAAGCTGCATAATTAATGTTAGGAGTTATCATTTGCGTGTTAGATGCTGATGTTACTTACCATGGTAACCAAAATTTCGGAGGTGAAGCCCCCAGACACAAGAGAAGTAATGTAGCATTTTCAAGGCCATCGTTTTGAATATCGTTGTAGTAAACCCGCTCAGAAGCATAAGAAATATCTTATGTAAAAACGTGAATAATCAAATAGTTCGTGCTAAGAGGGAAGAGCGACCCTGTAAGTAAGAGTAACCTATGCCATTACTTAATGAAGCTCTTGTGTAAAACTATACAAACATCAAGGTAATCTTCAGTCTTTATGCTATAAAACTGAATCAATATTTCTATACGCTTAAAAAAATATATTTCTTTAAGTTTTCTAGTTGTTTTAGATGTCCTGAAGAGTAAGGTCCAAGAATGTGCCACTATTCTGTGCATTACAAAATTAAAAGAAAGTACGGTTCAAACTCCAAGTTGAATAAAAATGGAATAAAGAAAGTGAAGTTGAATAAGAACGGAAGTTCTGATGAGAACCCCTATTGCATGATTTCGTCTCGTATTGTTAAGCATGGGCATCTACCAGCCCGACCCTTAGAGTGAAGAAGGGTTTCAAAAGATTTTCTGGCGGGGAGGGGGGGATTGTGGGATAAATTCAGTTTTAGATTGCGATTTTCCAATACTTTTGTTGATACGCAAGTGTCGACCAGGAGCTGCCGGGGAAGCCACCGACCATCCGCTCCAGGCTCTCGACCGCGGCGGCGCCGTCGCCGCCCTCGGCCTCGAAGAACAGCGTCTCTCCCTGCGGTACCTTCAAGGCCATGACCTTTACGATGGACTTGGCGTTGACCCAGTCCCCGGACGCGCCGCCGCGCAGGCGGATCTCGGACTCGAAGCTCTTGGCGAGCTTGGTGAGCTTGACCGAGGGCCGGGCATGCAGGCCCACCGCATGGGTGATGCGCACGCTGGCCTCGGCCGCCGCCGCACCGCCCGGCGAAGAGGCAGTCATGGCGAAAGCTCCTCGGCGGTCGCGCGCACCTGATCCAGGGAAGCGCCGCTGGAAGCTTCGGTGGCGGCCATCACCGCGCCCTCGACGATGGGTGCGTTGCAGATCACGATGCGCGCCTGCCAGTCTTCCGGCAGCAGCTCGATGGCCATCTCGCTGTTGGTCTCGGCGCCGCCCAGATCCACCAGCACCGCCACGCCGGCCGGACGGTAGAGCGCCTCGAGCGCCGTCTTGATCCGAGCCACGTCGGTGCCCAGACCGCCACCCGGGTCACCGCCGCAGCAGGCCAGAGGAACCTCGTCGCCGACCATCTGGCGCACCATGTCGACGGTGCCGCGGGCCACCAGCTCCGAGTGGGAAACGATGAGGATAGCGACGGTCTCGCTCATGACGCCCCTCCGTCCAGAAGATCGCAGACCGCGTGGACCAGGAGCCGGCTCGAGCAGGCGCCGGGGTCCAGGTGACCGACCGAGCGGGCACCGAGGAACGAGGCCCGCCCCTTTGTCGCCTGCATGTCGCGCGTGCTCTCCAGGCCATCATCGGCGGCGGCCCTGACCGCCGCGATGGTCGAGCCGGCGGAGGCGTTCCCGGCGGCTGACGAGATGAGCGCAGCCTGCACCGGCACCAGGACATCGAGCATGGTCTTCTCGCCGGCCCCCGACTTGCCGCGCTTTTGCACGGCCTCGATTCCCTGGCCGACCATCGCAGCGACTTCGGCGGCGCTCGCCGGCCGCTCCGCCGCGGCCTTGCCCATGGCCATCAGAAGCGAGCCGTAGAGCGGGCCGGAGGCGCCACCCACCTTCATCACCAGGGTCATGCCGGCTTTCTGCAGCGCCGGCCCGAAGGGCTGGGCCGCGATCTCCGCGCCGGCCTCGGCTATGGCCTCGAAGCCGCGCTTCATATTGATGCCGTGATCGCCGTCGCCGATCGCCTGATCGAGCTTGGT
The DNA here is from genome assembly GCA_010016025.2 of Alatinidae sp. Z8VKAUB7J3. Taxonomy (NCBI): domain Eukaryota; kingdom Metazoa; phylum Cnidaria; class Cubozoa; order Carybdeida; family Alatinidae; species Alatinidae sp. Z8VKAUB7J3. The sequence goes on along the minus strand of JAAAKM020073195.1, from coordinate 82,447,195 downwards.
CAGTTCCTCGGCATGGGCCGCGATCACCGAAACGGAGGTGCCGATCAGATCTTCAATGGATACTGCAGTCATACCTCTGACCACCTCTTTTATTGGTAACACATAAACACCAATAGAGAAAAGAGGGGCTCCAGTTTTAGTGTTGCTCATTACTTTCATCTGGATTTTTTTTTGTTTAAATTCCATTGCCGTGAAAAAGGCAATAGACTAATTTTATTGTTACCATATAAATAACAATAGAGAAAAGAGCTCAATGGGTCTGCAGAATGCAAAACTTAATGCACAAAACTAAGTAACAAAGATATTTGTAGACAAAAGTAAAACAAACAGCAAAAGGGGGAAACCAAATAAACAAGAGTAACAAATAAGTACGGTAACAATAGTAACAAATAAACGAAGTAACAAAGATATTTATTGACAAAAGTAAGACAAATAAAAAAAAATAACCAGCCAAAGGGGGAAACAAATAAATGAGAGTAACAAAAAGTGATAAATGAGTAACAAATAAAACTAAGTAACAAAGATATCTATTTACAAAAGTAAGAAATAAGAAAACAAGCAGCAAAAGGGGGAAACAAATAAACAAGAGTAATAAATAAGTAACAAGAATAACAAATAAAACTAAGTAACAAAGATATCCATAGAAAAAGTAAGACAAATAAAAAAAAAACAGCAGCAAAGGGGGGAAAACAAATAAACAAGAGTAACAAATAAACTAAGTAACAAAGATGTATTTAGACTTACGTAAGACAAATAAAAAAGACAATCAGCAAAAGAGGGGAAAACAAATAAACAAGAATAACAAATAAGTCAAAAGAGTAACAAATAAACTAAGTAATAAAGATATCTACAGACTAAATTAAGACAAATAAAAAAAAACAAGCAGCAAAAGGGGGGAAACAAATAAATAAGAACAGAAACCATCACAGTATGAGTATTAATCAATCCAAAATCAAAACTAAATTTTATCATTCGGAAATCCTCGTATTTCAACAAAGGATAACCTACAACCATTTCTTAGCTGATGAACAATTCGAGTTTTTTTGACTAGATTCAATTTATTAACAACTTAGATGCTCTGGAACCTGAACAACCCTTTTGTTTTCAATAGAAGAAGATAAGGCTACTTCAATCAAATATGGACAGAAGAAACAAAGTGCCCAGCAATAGACTAGTAATGGAAGTAATATTGACTCTTAAATGTCTATTCAAATGCACCCTCTTCTACTATTCTATCACACCTGGGTCAATTTAATAATCCGTGCCAAAAAGTACAACAGAAGAAAAAATAACAATGAATAAACGCATGTTCATAACAGGGACTTACGGGGGGGAGGCTTGGAGCCCTCTCACAAGCGGAATCCAAAGTTTTCTTGAATACCCAGCACTTTTTATTCAAATTATCACATGAATCTTTTTTATTATTGCCTGACTGGGCGACGACCAAGTCATATTCGTCGACCATCAGAATCCGTCAGCCGAGCGCTACACGGCTGCCTACAATATGCGGACAGTGCGGACGCCTAAACTACGAGCACTCTGCAAGACACCTGCAAGTGTCGCGGCAATGGTTGAATGGTCTCGCGAGAATTCGATCCCATTCGCCTTGAGGAGCGGAGGTCACTGCTTTGAAGATTTCTCGCAGAACTCGGAACTGGTGATCGATACCCGCCTTCTCAACTCCGTAGTCTACGACAATGCCGATAAGACGGTCATTGTCGGCGCCGGCGCGCTCCTATCTGACATCTACGGTTTTCTCGCTCGTGCAGGTCGGACAATCCCTGCAGGAACATGCCAGACTGGAAGTGTACAAGGGCGGCCAGCCGGTGATCGCAGCAGCCTGACACATGCTGCGCTGCCTCTGCCAAATACGGGTGGCGCTGTGCCTGGCGATAATCGGCCATTGTATTGCACCCACCCATCTCTCGGCAGCAAGCCCAGACCCTGTCGGCGCAACTGTAGACGCCCTGTACAAAGACCTGGCCAGGCTGCGCGCGCGACACAACATACCCGTACTGGGCCTCAGTCTGTTGCATGACACGCGCGTCACACACAAGGTCTGGGGCGCCAATGAAGATGTGCTGCTGCGCTGGGGCTCCATCACCAAAACCGTTACGGCGCTGACTATTCTGGCATTGGTGGAACGAGGCCAGTTGCAGTTGCATGACCGTCTGCAGGATCACATCGATGACAAACATTGGCGCAACCGCTGGCAAGCGGACGCACCGGTACTTGTCCACCACTTATTGGAACTGACAGCGGGTTTTCCGGATCTTTCCGGTGTTGAGTTCAATTCTACCGAACCGCTGAGCCTGGGCGAGGCTCTGGCCCTTAACCCCGCCCATCGCCACACGCGCTGGCCGCCAGGGTTACAACATGTGTACTCAAACATGACGCCCGGCCTGACCCAGGTGTTGATCGAACAAACCAGCAACAAACGCTTCGCCACCGCGGCAACCGAACTGGTGCTCGCGCCACTGGGTATGCAGACCGCCGGGTTCAGCCCAAGTGCCGCACTGCCCGGTGGATTTCGCGCAGACGGTAAAACACCCATTCCATACTGGCACATGACCTTTCCAGCCTACGGTGCATTAAATGCATCGGTGCCTGATCTGGCGCGCATGCTTGCCTACCTGTCGTCCACTCAGTTCTCCGGCGACGCGCAACATAAGATCAGCAGCACCGGCAAAACAGCCCTGTTCCAGGCCAGCACCAGTGCAGGCAGCCGTCACGGCTTGTCCTTCGGTTACGCTGCTGGATTATACAACCGGGTCCACTCCGCTCCCCTCAGATGGTCAAACCGGGGAAAAGACTATTTATAATTTAATTTGGTCTGGTCCCTGATACACCTACCAAATTTCATCGTCCTAACTTATCTGGAAGTGCATAAATTAGCAAAACCGGGACAGACAGACCAACAGAATTTGCGATCGCTATAAGTCACTTGGTAAATACCAAGTGCCATAAAAAGAAAATACATCACCTGATACCAATAAAACGCTGACACCACAAGGTTTTTGAAACCTCAATTTTGCCGATGCAATCTATCACTAGGATAGAATGGCAATTCGGATAGGTTATAAATAACAAAAGGAAGCACGTTAATTCTACTACCAACAAAAGCCATACAATTTCTCTTTAAGACTAATTAAGATATTCCAACTGGTCCTTAGCATAGAATGGTCAGGCAATCTTATTATGAAATTGGGAATTAAGTTATTTAATGGAGAATAAGGATAAACGGCATCTAAGTTAGAAAATGTATATTAAAAATCAAGACTTTTTAGAGACAAATGAATGCCTGATAGTTCAAATCCGTGGAAAATTCAAGTTAAATTACATGACGAAAAACTTCATCTACCAAAAATTACTTACCTGCCAAGAAACGCGCGAAGAGAGATTTTCAACTATTAAACGGTATTCCGTTCGAACTGGTGGCCCATATCTGAAAGGAAGGAGAAATTCATTGGTTTGTAAAGATGAGATACAGGTTAATCCATATACTTGACTAAAATTCCTATGATTAAAGTAGCATTTTTAGTGTTTTCACTTACTAAATAGCTCTCGTTACAACAGAAAACATAAAGCAAAAGTTGAAATTTAGGGAAAATTTAATCAGGGAATTAGGGAAAATTTAGGAAAACTGGTCCAATTAGGACTGACTGCAGCTCCTTTTAGATTGTGTCAATCTTTTTCAACGAATTACTTTCCAATTCGATCAATATTCCAGCTTTTAGACTATAATAAATTATGAAAACGTTTGTGCTTGTTCGAAGGAAGATTCAACTTTCAACCAGCCTTAACGATGCAACGCCTTATTTTAACTCAGATACTAAAAACAACAAACCAAAAGAAGTCCACGAATGGTCTTACTTCACATATTTCAAGCTCCTAAGCTCATTGTAATAGCGGGGTAAAACTCTCAAGCAGAAAAAAATTCGATTAATATTAACATAATAAAATGTTTAGAAATTTAATTTCTGTAAAAAAAATCTTGTAAAAATTAAGGTAAGTCTGCATAATTCAAGTATCCAGAGAAACGGGTCAGTTTTATTTAGTATATCTTACCCTTTTTGGCAATATATGACACATTTTTCAGCTTCCACTGCCATTTTCCCTTAAACGTGATTTAATTAGTGATTTTAAATGGTGATTTAATTTGATTTATTAGTTTTTGATTAAGGTACGATTCAACACAAATATTTGATTTGGCACAACTATTTATTTAATATATTCCCTTTTCTTTTGTATTTTTTTTCATACTTTAATTTAAAATGGCATTGGAACATCAGGATGGGAAAGGGACAAAGAATGGTCTGTTGGGGAAGGAAACAACACGCTCTTCCGCAGCACCTAAGGTTTATAGTTAAAAACTAATGATTTTGAGCACATTGCATAGTTAGTTGACAAAATAATTTATAATCGAAAAGTCTTTAATGATTATTATGCATATCCAAGAAGCTAGAGGAGATATGTATAAGCCTAGCATTATCACCTAATATTTTCTATCTTTAAGCTTAAAGGGTTGAAAAACAACTTTTTTCCGTTTTAACCAAAAAAACAGAATAGCAGCTGAAACATGGCCTCCTGGTTTTTGTCAACTTTTTCCGTTTAATTCAAGCCCTAGTTTTTTTTTATTGTTCGTCAAAAAAAAAAGAAAAAAAAAATCAGAACAGTGCCGATGCTTACTTTGTATTTGCTTTTTTTGCAATAAAGTTAAAACATTTTATTCTGAATAGTCTCAAACATAATCTTGTATTGTTATATCAAAACCGCATTAGAATCGAAAATAAAATATAATTAAATATTTAAGAGGGAAGGTGCTAAGCCTGCAAGAATTTTCAAACAGTTTGTGGTAATGAACTACATATAAAAAGTGACACAATAGTAACTGAAAGTCTATAAAATAGGTATATTAAAAGAATTAACTTATTATGCTAGTTCCAAATATAAAAGAAACATTAAGTTTAGGTTTTTCAATCAAAGGCTTGGAGCCTGATAAAAATTTTCTGATTTTCAAAACAGGAGAAAATATCCCCGAATAGTCAAATAGTCTCACAAAAATCGCACTATTGAGAAGAAAATTTCCTGGAGTTCAACTTTTCAGGGAAAATTTTACAGAAAGGGAGTTTGCGAGGATTCCTATATGATTTTTTTTTCTTACTTTCTCTTTGACGATTAAATTTTACGTGTGGATATGTTAGCGGTAGTTGTCCAGGGTGAATATTCCTTGGGATGGAACTGTCTAAGGGATTTTTCCGTAAGAATTTTTTTTACTAAGGAGGGGGACCCAGATTTTTGGCATTAGATAAAAACAACAACAAAAAATCAACTGAAAATAAGAGGAAACTTTAAAACTTAAAGTGAACAGAAATAATAACGTATATGAAAAAGGGTTCGCCCTTCCTCAAAACCGCACTCCTTATTATAAAGTTTGAACGTTATCCCAATTCTTTAATAACTATGATAAGCTACAAGAAAAAAAAAAAATGATGAATTCAAATTTCAAGTCAAACAGTATCGAAACCAAAACACACAATCACAGTGCAAGTCAAAGATATAAAATAAGATAAAGAATTAGAAACAATTGATGACTGGAAAAGAAAAAACTTGTGGTAAAAACTAACATAAAGAAAATTCTAAAAAATAAAAATAAACTGAAGGTTAAAAGTATGTCACAAAGCAGTAAAAACGGAAATAAAATGTCAATATAAAAAGTGGTAATCATTTTTGTGAAAGTACACAAACCAAAGAAGAGACAAAGTTTATTTTTTTAAATTTTGTATTAATTGTTTTGATATTTCAGCATAAATATCAAGAATTACTAAGGTAAATAAAACTCTTTCGAAACTTCTCGGTAACATGATTGATTGCTGAGTAAGCTAGTACAGTCAAGAAGGCTAAGTGGGCGAGAGAGTGTCCACTGGGACTGTGGTATCATAAAAAATGTCCTCAGTAGGGGGATTGGGAATGTCGGACTTAGCAAAACTTAAACAAATGTTGCCCTTCCTTTTTTTTAAGGTTGTAAGACGTGTAGCTCTGAGCTGCACCTCTGTAATAATATAAGCCATGCAGAAGCATTTCGCAATAACCCGAAATTGAACTAGCAACAGCATTTTCTTCCATTTTAATCTGGAAGCTACAATCTTCCATTTCAAAATGTTCTAGAAGCTACCATATAGAAATACTTCAAGTTACCCAAATCAATTTTTGGTAAAAAAAAAAAAACTTGTAATTCGCACGAGTGGAAACCCGTCCCTCGTAAAAAATTAAACTGTGAGAATGGTAGTACTTAGCCACTATCATGGTCTGTCTGTAGTTATACTCGGAAGGTAAAGATGATAGAGAGTAGGACGAGTAAGCAAAGAGGCGGGGACAAAATGACGTCAAATGGTATCACAAAGAATTTACTCTCGCTCTTTACGCTAAAGTTTGTTTAGTACTTTCAAAAGAACTATTTATTCTAATTATACGGCCTTTGTGATTCAGGGGTCATTCTTAAAGAATTAGAACAAAATTCGAACTTTAGCGTAAAGAGCGAGGTAATGACTAGGGGGGCGAACCCCCTCATATACTTAATAATTTCTATTCGTTTTAAATTTTAATGTTGCTCCTTACTTTCAGTTGAAAAAACTTGTTTTTTTCATTATTAATTTCAAATATACGTCATACACACACTGATCAATTTTAGATTCTGAACGGGATATGACTTTTTGGAACTCTTGTTCAACTCAATATCAGAAATTTTGAACGTCCTTCCTTGGCTGGGTCAAAAGTAACATTTTTAGAGATGGGCCATTAGTGTCTGGTATGTCTGTCTGTCTGTCTTTCTGTCCATCTGTCTGTATGTCTTTCTTTCTGTCTGTTTGTCTCTCTGTCTGTCTGTCTGTCTCTCTGTTCGTCTGTCTGTTTGTCTGGTCTGTTTGGTCTGACTGTCTGGATTGTCTGTCTAGTCTTTCAGTCTTGTCTCTCTGTCTGTCTGTCTCTCTGTCCGTCTGTCTATCAGGTCTGTTTTGTCTGTCTGATCCCGTCCGTCTAGTCTGTCTGTCTGTCTGTCAGGTCTATCTGTCTGGTCTGTCTGTCTTGTCTTTCTGTCTGTCTGTCTTTTTGTCTCTCCGTCTGTCTGGTATGTCTGTCTGGTCTGTCTGTGTGTCTGTCTGTTTTTCTCTCTGTTCGTCTGTCTGTTTGTCTGGTCTGTTTGGTATGTCTGTCCGGTCTATCAGTCTGGTTTGTCTGTCGTTCTGTCTGTATGTCTGGTCTGTCTTTCTGTCTGTCTCTATGTCTGTCTATCTGTATGTCTGTCCTGTCTGTCTGTCTGTCTGTCTGTCTGTCTATCTGTCTGGTTTGTATGTCTGGTATGTCTATCTGTCTGTCTTTCTGTCCATCTGTCTGTACGTCTGTCTTTCTGTCTGTCTTTCTGTGTGTCTGTCTGTCTGTCTGTTTCTCTGTTCGTCTGTCTGTTTGTCTGGTCTGTTTGGTCTGTCTGTCCGATCTTTCTGTCTGTGTGTCTAGTCTGTCTGTCTGTCTGTGTGTCTGCCTGTCTGGTCCCTCTGGTCTTTCTAGCAATATGTGTGTCTGTCTACCATTGCGAAATTGCATCGTTCCGTCACTTGCATCTGGTAGACAGTTGATTGAAGGATCCATTTGTCTGTCTTGTTTGTATGTCTCATCTTTATGTCTGTATTTCTGATCTTTCTGGCGATCTGTCTGGTCTGTAGGTCTGTCGGATCTGTCTTTCTGTCTTTCTATTCTGTCTGTCTGTCTGTTTGCTGTATGGTTGTCAGTCTGTCTGTCTAGTCTGTTTGTCTGTCTGATCTGTCTGTCTTTCTGGTCTGGTTGTCTGGTCTGACTGGTCTGTCTGTCTATCTGTCTGTCTGGTCTGTCTTTTTGTCTGTCAGGTTGTCAGTCTGTCCGTCTAGTCTGTTTGTCTGTCTGATCAGTCTGTCTTTCTTGTCTGTCTCTTTGGTCTGACTGATCTGTCTGTCCATATGTCTGTCTGGTCTGTCTTTCTGTCTGTTTGTCTGTATGTCTGTCTGTCTTTCTGTCTGTTTTGTCTGTCTGGCCTGGTCTGTATGGTCTGTCTCTCTGGTCTGACTCGTCTCTCTCTGGTCTGTCGTTCTGTCTGTCTGTATGTCTTTCTTTCTGAAATTCAATTAATATATAAATAGTAAAAATAACATAAAATTATAAGAAATATAATATTTTTTAATTAATAAAAATTATATATGTATATTAACTATAATTCGCAGCTGGACATGGCTAACCTTAATAACTGACAATTTAACGTAATCTGAAGCTCAAAATTATTCCAGGTTAAGGTTTGGTTCCAAAATCGTCGAACAAAGCACAAACGCGTCCAAACCGACGATGAAGAGCCTCTTCAGACGTCAAAAGAGGGTGATAAGACTGATCCCAGTTTGCCACGAGAACCGTCCACCTCAAATCAAATTAAACAAGAAGAAAGCGAATCTGAAATAGACCTGGAGGAAAGTGAAGATGATGAAGATCAAAACAATGAATTTTTTTCCAATCCTTATTTAAGTCATCAGCTGTTTCAGCTTCAACAGCAGCAGCAGCAGTTCTTATCCCATCAACAAAAGCCCCCAGAGTCGTAAATATTATATTTACCACTGAATTGTAAAGAATGAATCATCCACTTCTGTACGCACAAAATTATTGAAAGTAACAACAATTTGTCGACAACTTATATCTCGAGACAGCTACAATTATGCTCGCCATTTAGTCCCAAGTTGCTGCAATGCGATATTTTAAAGTTTAAAATGTTTTGATTCAGGGGTGTACGCCAGGGAAAGGGCCTTGAAATCTCCCAAAATTGAATATTTTTCTGAATTTATGGGCACTTCTTATCCAAATTATCAATTAATCTCCCCGAAAAGACCTACGTACATGCCTGCTTTCAGTTATGGCGGTGATTCCCTGAAATGTTGTATTCTCGGGAAGCTATATTTTCTGACTTTGTTTTATCGTTCAACCCTATCACGATTAAATCTTTTATTCTAACGAGGTACTTCAGTCAAACATACTTTTTCAAACAGGGGTAAGCTTGACAACCAAAGAAATAAGAAAAAAAATTCAGAACATAATTTCTGATAATTTCTAATAACTGGGATTCAGCGTCATGCTGAATCCCAGCTATCAAATGAGAGCAAACTTCGCTGAAATATCAAACCGCAGGACTGCAGAGAAATACGGTAGCAAAATCTTGCACAGAGAACATTCGCCTTAAATATTTGAAATTTGATTTCGGACAACTTTGCATGTCTAAGAAAAAGATTGATGTCCCTTATCTAGAGTAAAATATGAGCCAGATTCATCTTAGAGTTGGTAGTGTAGTTTAACCCTTTGGGTAATAGCTTAATTAAAATCTGGATATGAAGTTAAATTTATACTAAGACCTTTCACACTTACAGTAAATCTGTAATTTTCTGTTAATTTTAAAAATTTACTTATTTAGTTTTTCATAACTTACCAGCCCCTCAATCACAAGCACGAGGCCAAGGCCAAGCGCGATATAGGCGATCATCAGTTCGCGGACCCTGTGTCGGACTTCAGATAGTCGAAGAACGGATCAGAGGGGTCGATCACCAGCGTCGTGTTGTTGCCATTGATCGATTTCTCATAGGCGTCCAGCGAGCGGCGGAACTCGAAGAACTCCGCATCCGCGCCATAGGCCTCGGCGAAGATCGCGTTCCGGCGGGCATCCGCTTCACCGCGAATGATATCGGCGTTCTTCTGCGCGTCGGAGACAAGCTCAACCACGGTCCGGTCGGCTTGCGCCCGCACCCGCTGCGCGGCTTCTTCACCACGCGCGCGTTCATCCGCAGCTTCACGTTCCCGCTCCGCGCGAAGGTCGCATCGAGGTTCTGCTCCGGCAGGTTGGTCTGCTTAAGACGCACATCGATCACCTCGAGGCCCAGAGGCCGCGCGCGAGCGCGCGCCTGGATCGTGATCCGCGACATCAGCTCGGCCCGGTCTGCCGACAGGATGGTGTTCGAGGTCACACCGTCGGAGCCCAGCACCGCCCGGATCACCGGGTTGAGAATGCCTTCGAGACGGTCTTCCCCGGCCCGCAGGCCACCGACACCCACCGCCTGGCGGAACTGTTCGACATCGGAGATGCGGTAACGCGCGAAAGCGTCGACCACGAGACGACGGTCATCTGACGGGGTCACCTCGGTCGGCACTGTGTCGAGCGCCAGGATCCGGTCGTCATAGCGCACGACTTCCTGAATGAACGGCACTTTGAACGCCAGACCCGGATCTTCCTTCACAGCCTTGATCTGACCAAATTGCAGAACGAGCGCCTTTTCACGTTCGTCGACGATGAACACCGAGGAGAGGGCCACAAACAGGACCGCCACCAGGGCGATGAGGCTCAGAATACCTTTGGACATCAGTTCGACCCTCCGCTGCGACGTAACTCGTTGAGCGGAAGATACGGCACGACGCCCTGCCCCGCGGTTCCGTCACCCCCATTGTCGAGGATGATCTTGTCGGCGCTGCCATAGACACGCTCGATCGTCTCCAGCCAGAGGCGTTTGCGGGTCACTTCCGGCGCTTTCTGGTACTCCTCCAGAATGGCCGTGAAGCGGCTGGCTTCACCTTCGGCTTCGTTCACCTGTTGCGCGCGGTAGGCTTCCGCCTCCTCGAGCACCTGCGCGGCTTCACCGCGCGCGCCTGCAAGCGCCTGGTTGGCATAGGCATCCGCCTGACGCTCGAGCCGGTCACGCTCCTGCTCGGCGGCCTGCACTTCGCGGAAGCTGGCGATCACTTCGCGCGGCGGGTCGGCCTTGTCGAGGTTGAGACGCACCTGGATGCGCAGCTGGTGCAGTCGGTCGTCCGTGCAGGCGAGATAGATGGAGCCGCAGCGATGCACGCCGCAGGATTGCCCGGTCTCGGCCTCCAGCTCGTCGTAGAGCCGCATGGTGTAGTACTGCAGCTTGGAGATGTTTGTGTTGTCGTGCAGGCCGTGGATGCCGGCTGCGGCATGCCAAGTCGAGCCCGACGTCAGCTCGGACCGCTCGAGCAGCACCACGTCGCTCCAGCCGAGCTTGGTGAGGTGATAGAGGATGGAGCAACCGACAAGTCCGCCGCCGCTCACGACGACCTGTGCCTGGGTTTTCATGGGCGTGACGCCTCCGGAAGGGGATTTCGCGGGCGCGCGTTCGGCCCTGCGTGAAAGCGGGCAGCGTGAACCGGGCCTGCGACCCATATGATACCCAGAGCGACGCCCGCGGTCCCGCCAGCGCCGCGCGGCGGAAAAAGTGCCACCGTCCGCGTTGACCAGAGGTGGCGCATCGGCAGAATGCCCGCCGTACGATAGAGTGAGAGATCTTGACCGAGCGAACGGAGCCCTCCAATTCCGCTGGCGCTGCCCAGGCCGAGGCCGGGAACTTGAACCTTGATGGCCGCGTGATCGCAGAGACCGCGCGACTTTACGAGGCCAGCCGGAGCGCGCCGCTCGACGATGCCCAAGCCCTGGCCGTCGGCCGCGCCGCGCCCGGTGGGCTCGAGCACAAGCTCGTGGCCCGGGCGCGCGCTCTCGCTGTTTCCGAAGCGGTCGTGGCGACCCTGGGCCAGATCCGCACCCTGGCGCGCTTGACCCTTCTGATCGGTCTGCTGCTGGCTGGCGCCGCTGGTGCCGTGACCGCGCTGACCGCGCTCGACGCGCCCAACGGACAGGCGGTCAACTTCCACTGGGCGCTGCTGAGCCTGCTCGGTCTGGAGAGCCTCGTGCTGCTGCTGTGGCTGGTCTTGACCCTGGTCCGGCCCGGCATTGCGTCGGGGCCGTCCTTCGGGCTGCTGCTGGCATCGATCGGCCGCTGGCTGACTGGCCGTCTGACTGGACCCGGGGACAGCCCGCAGGGCGCCACGATTCGGGCCACCGCGGCCTTGACCGGACAGGGCGCTGTCGCCGGCTGGTCCTTGAGCGCGATCAGTCACGGGGTCTGGCTCGCTTTTTTGGCCGGGGCTCTGGCCATGAGCGTGATCCTGCTCAGCACCAAGCAGGTCACTTTCGTCTGGCAGACCACGATCCTGTCCGAGGCGAGCTACCTGCCGGCGACCGAAGCCTTGGCGGTCTTGCCGCGGCTGACCGGCTTCACCGTGCCGAGCCGCGCGGAGATCAGGGCCAGCCGTTGGCGCGGCCCCGACGTGGAAAATAATGTCGATTTGTTTGGCCAACTGGTTAAATTCTGTTTCCGGGAGACCCAGGTTTTTCTGGTCCAAATGTCCCACCAGAGGAACGATCCTGCCAGCGGAAGAGGGTTCCCACAGACCATATGAATCTAAAGACTGGATCAACCGTTCCAATGCCTGTTGGTTTGAATCTGATCGAACCAGGCAGTAGACGGTTGCTTGGGTTTGTTTTAATAGTTCTGCCAATAGGAAGCTGCCGACAAAACCGGTGGCGCCTGTCAACAAAATGGATGTTGCGTCGTCCAAACTTACGTATGCGGCCGCAAGTGGTTGAATCTCTTCGGGCAATTCTGCTTCTTTGGGCAGGTCGATGGATTTGAGAAAGCTTTGGCCGGTATCACCATCCTCCAGGTCTTCGAGTGCCTTCGCAAAAGCGCCCAAGGTCGAGGCTTCGAAAATTAAGGGTACGGGCGGCGAGATATCCAGTGTTTCGCGGATCTTCATCATGAGATTTGTTGCGATCAAGGAATGGCCGCCCAAATCGAAGAAATCATCGTGGATGCCGACTTGCTGGACACCTAACAGGCTTTTCCAAACTTCCGCAACCAGTCTTTCCGTTTCGGTTTCGGGCGGTACAAAATGTAAATTCGCCATGGTCTGACTGAAAACGGGTTTCGGCAATGCGCGCCGATCAACCTTCCCGTTCTGGTCCAAAGTAAAGTTTTCGACCAAGATGAAATGTCCAGGGACCATGTATTGCGGGACACATTCGACCAGGTAGGATTTAAGGGTATCTTCGAGACCAGCCATGGTTCGGTTGTCCATGG
>JAAAKM020073195.1:82333100-82434199 GCA_010016025.2 Alatinidae sp. Z8VKAUB7J3 | reverse complement strand
CTGGCCCAAGTTGGTAGCGATGTCCTTTTGGGCGCCCTTGATGTAGGCGACCAATCGCTGTTCGCCTTTGCCATCCAAACAAGCCATCACTACGGCGTGTTCTACCAGGTCGTGCTCGGCCAACATGGCTTCAATTTCGCCCAACTCAATGCGGAACCCTCTGATTTTCACTTGGTGATCAATTCTACCCAGGAACTGGATGGTTCCATCAGATTGGTACGAGCCCAAATCACCGCTGCGATAGAGGCGCATGCCCGGTTCCGATGTGTGGGGATGAGGCGTGAATGCAAAAGCGGTTGTGCCCGGTTGCTTGAAATAACCGCGGCCTAAGCCTTCCCCGCCAATAAATATTTCTCCCGGCACACCGGGTGGAACGGGTTCCAAGCCACCGTCGAGAATGAGCATTTGCATGTTTTGGATGGGTTTTCCGATGGGAACCGGGCCTGAACGTTCACTGGTTATTTCATGGATACAACAACCGACCACCGATTCAGTGGGGCCATATTCATTGATGATTTTTGTATGTTTCCCTGATACGCCTGCCAAATTTTATCGTCCTAGCTTACCTGGAAGTGTCTAAAGTAGCAAAACTGGGACCAACAGAATTTGCGATTGCTATATGTCACTTGGTTAATACCAAGTGCTATAAAAAAGTGAAGTTAGTTTCTCCAGGAAGGCCTGCTAATCTTTGGCTACTTAAGGATATGTTTATCAAATAGTTTTACCTTAAACTGTATTCCCTGCAGGATAAGGTGGTGTTGAGCCTCTTGTGGAGAATCTTACTTTTGGCTTCTCAAGTTCTCATATATCATACCTGTTTTGTCTCCATTCAGCATTGACCATTGATTTCCATTCTGCAATGCTTTTAGCATTGACTATTGATTTCAATTCTGCCTTAATCCTTTCATAGAGGCGGCTAGGTTTTATGCTTTGGGACTTGATGGTGTCTTTCTAGTGGCTGTTCAAGAGTGGGACAACACCAACTGAGAAGAACTGTTGGCACTCTTGCTTGGTTCAATACAGGACCTGCTGCTTCTTGGAGTTTCTTCTTTTGGTATTGTGAGGGATCTAAGTGCTAATTTTCTAGCAACTTGCGAGTTTTGGTAACATCTAATTTACTAAAGTATAGTAAAGTTTGAAGTTTGGGTGAGATGAGGTGCTCCTTGTAGGATTTTTTTTTTTTGTAGGGTGGTGTCTTCACAGGCCAAAGAGCTTTTTTTTTTTATAGGATCGGGTCATGCCAAAGACCACGGCATTGCATAGCTTTTTAACCACAATCAGCCTAATGGTGGTGATTGTTCATTTTATGAGCCCTAGAGCTTTGTTTGATTTTGCAGCTTGTGCTTTGTGTGATAGCAAAACTTGCTCACTATCAACACCAATTCCAAGTCCTTCTCCTCACTGATTACCTCAATTTTGGTATATACGTTTTGAATTGTTGTCAAATGGTCCTGCATGGTCAACTGATTTTAGTTGTTGAGGGCCTGTCCCAGGAGCTTGTAGTTATCAGCTTCTTGTGTCAGAGAATTTTCATCTTGGTTTTATAGTTGTTGAAATAAATGTTGAACAATATGAGCTACTGGATGGTGGCCTGTGGGGAAACCGGAAATCTTGGAAAACGTGAAAATTGAGGTATCTTTATCGTAAGAATTAGTGATTGGATCTTAATGAAACTTGATATATTGAAGGACCTCAGATGCTCTGTTTTCAGTTCAAATCGGATCCAGGGACATAGGGGGGTGGAGGGGAATACAGAATTCTTGGAAAATGCTTAGAGTGGAGAGATCGGGATGAAATTCGATGGGAAGAATAAGCAAAAGTTCTAGAAATGTTATTGACATGACTAGACTGGATCTGCTCTCCTGGGGGTTATCGAAGATTCATAGGAGTATTCAACTGTAATTTGTTGGTAATTTACTGAGACGTAAACTAGTACTACTGAAATAATATTTAGCAGAATATTTTCACCATTAGAATAACACTTAATCGAGCCGACAAAGTAAAAGTTTTATAGAAAATAGAATACATACCTTAGAAGTGATGCTGTGTTACCTCAAATTTTCATACGAAATGTAAACCACAAACAAACTATATTTATAGAATAGCCTGAATCAAGTACTTTTTCATTAACTGTTGCAATCTGCTGTTGGTTGTGAATACATATGATACGATAAGATCTATAGGTACCGTAAATTACCGATTAAGCGCCCAGGACTCAAATAAGCGCCCAGTTTGGGAAAGATATTTCTCACAAGCACCAAGGTCCGAATAAACGCCCAGGTCCAAATAAGCACCCAGGTCTGGACAACGAAAACGTGGATGCAGCAGCTCTAGAGTTTACGCTTTTAGATGATGATACGGAGGACGATGAAGATGTATTGATATTTTGATTGATTGATTGATTGATTGATTGATTGAACGTTATCTTTCAATCTTTATAGGAAGATCATGTATGATTAGTTATCTGTTTTTCCTATCCTTAATAAGCGCCCAGGTCCGAATAAGCGCCCACCCAAAACCTTTTGTTTTTAAATAAGCACCAAGGGCAATTAATCGGTCATTTACGGTAATAGAGATATAGATTTAGAGATAATAGAGATAGACATAGAGATGATAAGATACGATAGTGAGATTGGCTCTATCCCAATATAATTACCATTGACGGTGTGCACAAACAATGTAAACAGAGCAGGAGAAACTAGCAATATTTAGAACAGATTAGATACAGTCAGTTATCTTTACACGTTCCATCCAGTAAGTGCAGCCATTGGCTTTCGTATTGTACGTGACGGAAAGGCATGTGAGTAAAGAGCTACTCCTTTGTGGGAATTCAGTTAATTAAGATTATGAGAATGTGTTATAATGAAGAGCAACCCTGTTTTCATTCTCTCAACTTTCCAGTGTTTGATATACTTCTCTATGTTACATTCCTGATTTAAACCAGTGTCTATTCGTATCCTTATTCAGTATCGGTTTTTACATATTTTTTTCTCAAGGACACTACGACACTGGAATATCATCTTAGGGATCTGCGTACGAGTGTTTCGTGGAAGTGGTCAAGCTTTCAATGCTGTCAAGGTAAAAGATCTTAATTCAGTATCACACAGTAGGGCCTTGTGTTTTCTTAACACGAGGAACACATTAAGAAATGGTGCGGAAAGCAAATAAAGTTAATATTGATACCACCCACAGAAGAATAAGAATTGGACTTCGGTTTACAATAAAGCAGTAATATTTTACCAATATGAAGTAAACGTTGGTTCAACGTTGACACGACTTTGAAGTGCTGACTGGATTAAGATGACGTAATCAATGTGGAATCTCATCTCATAATTAAAGAGGATCGTATGATCAAAGTCAAACTTTTGAACACTTATTTAGATAGATCTTCGTTCTTTAAAGTCCTATTTCCTTTAACCAAGTGACTACCACACAAACATAGCGGTTATAATGATTTAACTCGGAACATGTTTAAGCGCTATAAGAAAGTACAAGAACCTAGCCGAAAGTCACAGATATAATTTCTTACCTTTTAATTTAAGCGGTTTCTTAAAATTTTCCTGTTATTGACCACAGTTCATAAGGTCTTGAAAAGATATCGAAACTAGGTTTGCCAAGGAGGTAGATAAGATTTCTTCTGTTGAATGTAGGATTAACAGAATGATTTGCAACTGTCAATGAAACTGAAAAGATCCAGTTCTTACGTTTTATCCAAGAGATGGTTTTGAAAGACTGTGTACCCAAGGGAAAAATTTACTTTGTGGGTAGAGGTGTTACTTTGAAATAAAATTGGACTTATAGACTAGTCTACGAGAGAACATAGTGAGGGAAACGTTTAACCCTTTCACTACGATGGGGCACTGGTGTCCCAAGATTTTGATCAGGCACGACACCATCTCATGAAAAGAAATCATCGGTTTTTTTAAATTTTATCTTATCCGAATTTCCAACTATGTTTAGAAGCTCGTAGTCGGTATTTATTTCTAAATATCTAACCATCAATTTGACACCACTCGTGACATAAAAACTAGACATCCAGTGCCAAGGCCTCGTGAAGTGGTGCAGCAATAGTCAGCCACGGGTCACAGGTACGGAGCAACATATTCAATTATATCTCACGGATAATAAACTTATATGTTCCGTATCCCATTTACAGATCTGCTATGATTATTGTAAGATGTTATTTGTAAGGTCAACATGTAATTAGTGAACTTTTGAAATAACTTCTATGAATACGAAGTAATCGTCAAACTATTTGTCTGCATTGTTTCTGTTTTTACGTGTGTTAAGACAGTGCACTGTTTACTGCGGTTAATGAACAATCTGTGAAAAAATTCTTTGTTTCAGCTTTTGTTTCTCACTGTACGGTTGATTATCAGATATAGATGGCATTAAACATCTCAAATATAATAAACAATAAAATCGAAAATTTAGAAAAAAAAATCAAAAGAATCGTAACTTCTGTTTTGAAATCAGGTTTTCTGGTATTACTTCCCAAAAATTTGTCAGAGATATGAAAATTTTGAAATTGGAACGGAAGTTCGTCGAAGAGTCTGTCAATCAAAAAACAAAGACATTCAAAACAGAACAAACTCCTACACTTGCGCAAACTGCAAAGGGTCACATGCCTCTACATTATCAAAATGTCCTATAAGAATGCATAATAAAAATATTCTCGAAATTGCGGAAAAAAACCAAATCAGCTACAAAAGAGCCACCAAAGCATCTAGAAGTTATGCAGACGTTATCAACAAAAAACAGGACCAGCTCTTAAACCCAAAACCATCAGCCTACGATGTTAGCTATATTGCAGAACAAACAGCAAAGAAAATCACCTTGGGTATTTTGCTGAACCCAGAACTATTGAACCTAGAAAAACTACCTCTAACAGATCGAATAAATAAACTGTGCGAATTGGTTGAAAAACTAAACATTCGTATAAATAGAAATGAGGTAAACCAGGTAGTACAAATGAACCAAATTCTTAGCCAGAAATGATTGATTTTTTAAAAATTTTAGCATGGAACTGCAACTCCATCAAAAATGAAAAGAAATTTTTATTAGAGAGTTTCTGTAATGATAATAAGGTGGATATTATTTGCTTGCAAGAGACCTGCCTTAAGCCCTTTCATAGTTCACAACCAAAATTCAAAAATTACAACTGTCTAAGATATGATAGGTTGGACTCCCAAAAGGGGGGTGTCTTAATATGCATTAGAAGTGGGCTACCTTTTACTGAGATTACTATTAACTTTAGAGAGGAACACATCGAAAAGTTTGAAGCAGTTGGCTGCAAGATCTTTTTGGATAATCAATTAAAACTGAACATAGTTAACATATACAGCCATTCAGGCTCTGCAGCTGGACTTGATAATTTTCTGAATGGAATAGAAACCTCAACATTAAATAATGAGATGCTGCTCATAGTGGGGGACTTCAATGCTCATAGCAGAAGCTGGTGTTACTGCCCAATTGTAAACACGGCTGGAAAAAGTATTGAAAGTTTTATGTTAAATTCAAGACTTTGTCTAGCAACCCCAAGAGGTCTCCCAACCAGACTGAATCCAAATACTGGTAAATTTACTACCATCGACCTTGCTTTTGTTGATCCATCACTTTTTAACAAATGTACTGTTTATGCCCCAGATCAAGATGTTCTTATTAGTGATCACCAGCCAATTCTTATACACCTTAATCAATCAAATTCCTCTCAGAATACAACTACAAAGAAGAAAAGATTCATAATTAGGAAGGCAGACTGGTTTAAGTTTAAAAAAGAAATGGCGACTACAGCAGTTAACCTACCGGTTACTGACAGTAATAGTATCGAAGAAAAAGTGGCAATTTTCCAGGAAAACATTCTTGGAATTGCCCAACAATCCATTCCAATGTCCACTCATGCCCATTTACGCACCTTTCCCTGGAAAGATCATGGAGAAAAATATTGCAGTTGGTCAGGTTGTTAAATCAGATGAGACCTTATTTAAAGTGGCTAATTTAGATCGACTTAATGTTGAGCTTGATATTTATGAGAAAAACTTAACTTTAATTGAGCTTGGCCAAAGAGCTATTTTAGAAAGCAAAGCCTATTCTGAAAGAAATTTCAGGGGGAAAATCACCTATATATCTGACACGATTGATGAAAAAACAAAAACGCTCAAAGTATGGGTGACTGTCAAGAATAAATCAAGAAAACTAAAACCAGGCATGTTCATGACGGCTGAAATCATAGTGGCCGAAAATGAAGACATGATGCGTATTCCTAAAGCATCTCTGCAAAATGATGGCTTGTCTTGTTGCACGTTGGTATTTGCAGTTGAAAAGATGCCCAAAAAAGACAAGAACATGGTGACTACACATAAAGTGGAAGTTGGCTTGGAAGATAAAAGCTCAGTGCAAATTTTAGCAGGCTTAATACCAGGTCAAAAAGTGATTACTGACGGTGCCTTTTTAATTAAATCTGAATTGCTGAAAAGCAACTTTGGCGCTGGCTGAGGATGCTCAGGCGAATAGCCAGGTTGGCTATTAATAAAACTTAAAAATAGAACTTACACAGGAAAGGAAAAATGATGAAAAAGAGTGTGTTTGCACTTCTCCTTGGATTACTGATTATTGGAGTTTCCTCTCAGTATATTTTTGCTGAAGAAGGCAAGGAGAGAAAATTAAAAGACAGAGTTTGGGTTGAAGGAAAGCTTGTGGCAATTGATGCATGGCTAAAAGATGAGTACGGTTCTAAAACTGAAGCAACATTATATTCAAAGGGTCGCCTTGGCTTTGTTAAAAAAGATGATAGAACATTATGGACACTTGTTGACAACACGAGAGGTCATAAGATCAGCGCCAATAAAAAATTGAAGAACAAAGATATCAAACTTTACGGTTGGTTTTATCCAAAGGCGCATTACGTTGAGTTTTGGAAATATTCCATCAAAAAAGGCGACAAGTGGGTTGACTACGATTACTGCAAATATTGTGGTTTTGAGCCTGGTGATCATAAAGACACAAATTTTTGTGAAGAGTGTGCAGAATAGATCCTGGTACTGAGATTGGATTATTAAAGAAGTCAAATGATTGATTATCTCATACAGTTTTCCCTAAAAAGAAAACTTCTAGTGATGTTTCTTGCCTTAAGCATCCTTATTACAGGGATCTTATCGTGGAAAAAGCTTCCTATTGACGCGTTTCCTGATGTCACAAACGTTCAGGTGACGATCATCACCACAGCTCCTGGATTGATAAGGTAATACAATACAAACAATAGTCAATTATTCAAGGTCATGGCAGTCTCCTACATGCCTTCCAAGATTTTAAAAATGTTCTACTCATCCTCCTGCTCAATGACAGTTTTCTTGCTAACATCTGTAATGTGCGTTTTTACACTTCTTCAAGCCTTGTAAAAGACCACCTTCATCTTTTCAATGTGTGATTTTCATATTTTTAATAGACATTTTTTACTTGCCTGCCAAAGTACCTCCTCAAAAAAATTTCATGGGCGGGAGATTACGTTAAAATTAAAAAGCGGGGAGGTTGGAATAAGAATGGCCTTGGTGGAAAACTTTTGAAAAATTAATTAGCGGGGAGAGGGACTTCCATTAGGCACTCAAGAGTAGACATCTTACCTTACATGGATATAATGGTAACAATAATTAAGACAAGATACTTTGAAATGAAAACATAGGTTCGACGTAGCAAGCTTTGAAAGATTGCTGATTTGAATAGAACCAACTCCTTATCTTTTAGCTTTTCGCCAAATTTCTTGATACAATAGCTGTGGCTAATTTGCTATCTTTCTCAAGACTTTTCCACACCTGTGCCCCATGATATGCGAAAGCCATATGACAATAGTTCTCTCTTTCCAATGTAATCCGTTGGTAATATTCGTTTCCAGGCGTAGACATTACGAATGAAAGGTGAATAGTCCACCGACAAGTTATTATAAGTAAAACACAAAATGTGGAAACTTCATTGACAACGTGTCGTCTAACAGACTTCTTCTGGTCACTACAGACGTCTTCAGTTTAGCCAATTTTCAGTAGTGACCTGGAGAAGTCTGTTAGACGACACGTTGTCAATGAAGTTCCGCATTTGGCGTTTTACTTATAATAACCATAGTTTGTCATTTTAGGATAGGCCAAATTGCATCTCGTGTTGCGTAATTGTTGTAAATGAACGTTAGCCATCTTGAAAAAAATCTCCCAGTGCATCACTTTATCCACAGAGGAATATCCGGGTAGGCAGCAAATACAAGGATCTGTTCAAATTTGACCGAGTTTAAAGGACATTAGGAGGACAAAAAGGGCTGATTCTGGAATTTGGAAACTTTTTTAGCAATCTGTCGTAGAATGGAGCAGATATTATCTGTATAAGATAGGTATAAGAAACCAGAATTGGATCCTGATTCACTAAAATATCTCTTTGGTCGAAGGATCAGACAACATTTCCGTTAAAATTCATTTTTTCGGCAATTTGATTTGTTGATTAGTGTTGTTTAGTCACAAGCTATTAAAAAACTTGTAGAGGTAGCATCACAAAACAAAGTAACAGCATTGAATTTTTGAACGTTAATAGGGAGGCGAGGCACTGTAGCCACGTAAAATTTTCTAAGCTGAGCCAAGCTTTTTAAAGATCAATTTAACCTGCTTTACCCCACGCTTTCCCGTGCGACTCCCTGTAATTGCTGTCTGCAAATGTCTGACTTTTGGGATAGCTCGTAAAATTTGCGCGAAAAATGACCTTGAGTCAAATAATTGGTTCCTAACAAGCAATTTCATTAAGACCTGGGAACGATTTATTAGCTTTTAGCCAAAAGAAATAAAGATGAGAATACACAACTGACTGTAGAATATGACATATAGGCTTATATGTAACTATTATTTATCCAAGTGAATAATAAACAAGGCGTTTAGATGCTCAAAACCAAATTTGAGCTCAGGTTTAGTGTATCAAATACATTAACATCATTAACAAATCTTAACTTAACTTCACTTAAGTTTAAACAAAATTATTTCTTTTAACAATATGAAAATCTAGTCGATTATCAAATTGAGATATCAAGTGTAGGGGGTGACTAATTAAAGGGCGAAATTTTGACATTCCATCAAATTTTTGTTTTGCTTTAACATAGTCATATAGAGATCTAGGTTTTAGTATTTTTGATTATTTAAGGATAAAATATTGCCTCGTACGCCTATTTATCAATCTAAAGTAAATGTTGCTCATAGTTGTTGTGTTCTCAGTTGACGCATTGTACTTTGCAGCGTTCTGATGCTTTAGGAGGTGAGTGTACATACAACACGCAAATGTTTTTATGATCTTATCTCTATGCTTTCTTGTCTCATTAAATGTTTTTGTGCACAAAAGCGAGAACAAATGAAAGACACGAATTTTTATTGTGAACAGATTGGCGTAAATCTATTAGTTACGTAATTTTTTATTTGCCAATATTTTACAACTGCCGAAAGAGTTAATCAAGGACTGACATTTCTTTCACACGGAGAGGTTATTAACAATGGGAGATGAACATAACGAGCATAGTTTGAAATATTGACTTGGAAATTGTAATGTCTTGTCCAAGAAAAGATATTTAATAGCTACTTTGAGTCATATGTTTGACAATGTAGGCTGTCAGTGTACATCCTGTGATAAGTTTCTACCATAATTTGAATCACTGTGCTCCATTTTACCAGAATCAGCTAATTTACACATTGTTACAGAATATAATTATTTGACCTCTACAAATACGGTGACAGTGCTGTGCTTTTCCTTGTATGCAAGGACTGCTAACTGATAATGATGAACAAAGAGACTGGTTTGTTATTGCGATTACTGTATTTGGTAATAATATGTCATCTTGTAACATTATCGGTTGGTGGATTATTGAACCAAACTTTAATACAATTAAAGTCAAGTGTCCTATATAGGACAAGTCACTGGGGTCTACCGTAAACCACAACACATAATTTATATGACATTCTCCGTTAACCTCGAAGTGGGAGAGAAACTTTATTTGCTATATAAAGTTATTTCGACCGTCTTTTTTCGGAATCGTGCGTAGTAGTAATCAATGCATTTGTTAAATTTTGACGAGTTAAAGAACGTTAAAAACTATAACAAGCTATTTTCAATGGTAAACAAAAATATACGCGAAAACCTCACATTGTACATATGATAAATTGTAACCGATCTCCATACAGCAGTGAAATGACTCAAACTGACTGAAATGAAACAGGTCACGAGTATGAAGTGTTGGACTGACATCATGGTCTCCTTGTCATAACATGGCCTCGTTATGGTTGGCGCATGATTAAGATTTTTCTAAAAGTAGTGATATACATATTGGCGTCCAGTGAGTCTCATATGTTATAATTTCTAAATCGCATTAATAGTCTGGTGTTACTCACGATACGTGATCCTGTTAGATTCATGGTTTGCTTTTATCAAAATTGAGAAGTATCTTTCAACGGATGATCATGTTTCTAAAAACACTCTTTGTAAATCGTACGGTTTGCGCCCCTAACTCACCATACTTGATTTAAATGGTATTATCGAAATGAAAGCGGAGATCCAACTGGTTTGTTGATGTTGCTAAATTAGATCGAATTGTGGGGCCTGTATATACAACGAAAATAATATTGATTGTAGACAATCTAATTTTTACGACAAAGAGCGAGCTGTTAGCTTTAGTTAATACAGGTTTAAAGGTAACAGGGTAGCAGATCATCGTTCTCAAACTAGTATTCGAACGAAATTACCTTCTCTGATGCTCTTTTCCTCGGGGTTTCAAGTATGTTCTGACAGACATTGAATAAATGTTTAGGTGCAAGGAAATAAAACATGTCTGAAGTAACCTCATAACATTCGGAATCGGAATATGACTTTACGTGACATCGCAAGCTTAGCTAAAGACCTTCATGGGTTAAACTTTCTTTCTTACTATTATGTGTGGGAGGAAATAGGAACGCGTGCGGGAGGGCTATACCCAAAAAATTAAGAGTTGTAACTTTGTGGCCGAGTAGCTAAAATGGTTAGATTATGATTATTGACTGTCATGCCCATTTGTTAGTGTGAAGTCTTAGTGTGAAGCGTATTAACATTCATTGTGTAAAATCATCTAATTCAAGTTTAAACCAATGTGAAAACAGTAGCTTTGATTGAAACAGTAGTATTGATAAAAACAGTAGCATTGATTAAGATAATAGTATTGATAAAAACAGAGCATTGATCAAAGCAGCGTTCATTGAAAGATTATATTGGACTTGATGGTGTTTTTTGCCCATTTATTTTCCCCCCCCCCCCCCCCCCGCGCCGAAAATCAGAGGCGCAAAAAATTTCGGGGTACATTGTATTTCTTTGCTTGTTCTATACGTTTTTGAATTTTCCAAGAGGAGGTCTGGAAATACACATGATTCTTATTGTAGAAAAAGGGAGCACAGGCAACAAAGTATTTGGGAAGTTGAAGGAATTGGTTGAAGAGTATTATATTGAGCCTGAAAATATTACAAAAGTTTGGCTTGATCAAATGTTGAGTCAAGAGTGGATGAAATTGACCTCGAAGAGCACTCTTCCAACAAAGTTGGCGAAGAAGTGGCATCTTTTGCGAATGTGGATGTTAACATGGAGGACGATGAGGTTATTGTTATTGATGATTAACTGTTTTCATTGCATTCAAGAAAGAAGGACGATAAATAATGATGTTTCTTGTTAGCAGGATTGTCATGTATAGTAATTAGAGGGAAAACCATCCCTGGCTTACATGATGGTGTAAATTGTCAATTGCATCACAATCGACAATCACACTCCTTCAAAAATTACCAGCCTCCTATGTAATTCTATTATCTGTGGTATTGAAGTAGACATGCCTACTTTTTTCACAATCCCAATTTATTTATGCCTGTGACTGTGTGATTGCCTTTAATTTTGGCCCCCTCCTGAACTTTAAAAATTTACTTTTACTCCCTTTAATTTTTGCCTCTCCCCCCATGCTGATGCTTCAATTAGCGCCCTTTAATTTTCGTCCCCCTGGGGGTGAAAATTAAAGGGAGAAGGTGTGTGTGACTATCGCTACTCATCCAGTATCATTTATTCATCTCAATGATAAACCACTTTACAAGGGCCATAGCTCAGTACCGAAACCAAAGATAAAACCATTGGAGTCTTAGAGCAGAGCCATCAAGCAACATCTGCCAGCAGGGATCTCCTTTAAGTTAAGGCTCTGGCATACCATTCCTTTTTAAGGTACCTTGGAACATCTATCAGATGTTACCCAGCAGATGCAAGGGGCCATCACCCCCTAATTTCCCCTTGTACTAATCTAAAAATAAGGGTTTTGTCTTCCATTATAAAAGCAACTTTATTTGCAATATCTTAACAGCCCTCACAGCAGTCTAGCATTAAATACTTAATGAACGTCTTCTCAAGACCTAAAAATTTTATAGAATGTAGCCCAGTCACCATTCATTGGATATAGGACCTACCTACACACTGTGAAGTAAGCTCTGTCAGGTACTGCATCAACAGGGGAGGGTAAGGCAGATTGGGGGGGGGGAGCAAGTAGACTGGGTTCAAATATAGTTTTTCACATTCCACTAAGGTGTCTTTGGTTATTGTTTCTCCCAATCATCCACCGGTGGACATCGACATCCAGCTCTACGCAATTGGAGACCAGCCTCTCTGCGCCATGTGACTTCTCTTCTCAAAGATCGGTGTTACCGGGATGTTGCATTGTGAGCCGCCCAGCTCGTCTTCCCCTAAATGTTGACAATTATTATTCGAAAGAGAAATGAAAAACTAATGCGCTTCATGGAAAACACTGTGGTGTTACACTTTTACATATTTAAACGATTTTGATGTTATTTGTTAAAGTACTCTCAAAAGCAAGGGTGTTGTAAACATCATCACAATAGGCATATCAACTATCACACAAAATATCTTGAAAACGTATTTAAGTGTGGTACGAGATTTTTGCTATCCCAATCAAACAAATATTAGCTTGTCGTTTTTCACATCTATAATTTCAAAGGATCAAGTTTCAAACTTTAATTTGTATTACGTCTGCAATCAAATACCTTTAAGTTAAAAACAACACTTGCAACATATCTGCTCTGTAATTACTTTTGAAATATGGCAGTGTTGTCTAATCCCAATAAAACTGACAAAATCAAACAATTAAGTTGAAAGTTTTCAAATATATAAAAAAGGATCAAACTAGTACCTTTTATATCTAATCCTTCATGTAAGAAAATGAAATTAGATTAAAAGCAAAATATATCCCTGTAAGGTACCATCCCTCACCTAGTATTGAAATGAACATATTTTTATATATTTTTAGTATTTAAGAGTTTTACTTAATTTGTGCTAAATTTTTGTTTATTGATACTTACGGTCCCAAATCTATGTAGCGGGTGATATAAATTATCCAAATTTGCCAGCTAAAACAATAGGAGACGAAAAGCATAGCCGAAAAACATTGCATACTGTCCCTAATCTACATTGTCAGTGCTGCTAAATTTGTTTTATCAGAGTTATAGATGTAATGAGAGTTTGTCTTATACACACCTGAGATATTGTTGTCCATTCCCTTGTGTTTAAAGTTTGCAAAGCACTATTAGCTGAAGATGCAAGAAATGTACAACTGAAAGCTGTGGGATTCTCCACTTGTACAAATTGGGTGAATGAGCAATTTCTCTTCAAATCACAAAAACTGATGCATCCTGATATAACAGTTGTAGTCTCAGTATCAAGATCGTCTGTTTCTTTAAACACATTCTTTGGAACAAACCAAAGACTCTCCAATGACCAAAGATACTCTGATCTTACTACAGAAAATCTTGCAATGGTTATTAAACTATGGAAAAGGACAAGATATGCACTTGGAAATAACATTATAACTATCTCGTACTCGAAAACACAATCAGGCTTCTACAATGACTCGACCTTTGCAGTGCTTTAACAAATCCTGGAGGGCAGGTAGGAGATTGCCATGACTTCGAATAACTGGCTATTGTTTGTGTTGTATTGCCCTAGGTTTAGGAAGTTGCAGTTGATTCTAAGCATTGCTTCTTGACTTCCTTTATGGTCATTTTTCAACCCCCCTGTTTATTAAGGGTTTTTTTTATCTTTCCACCCTCCCGTTTATTTCAGCCCCCCCTGCCTATTAGGCGCCCAAGAGTAGGAATCTTTTTTACCGCTTGTAAAACGTCCTGTGTTGAGACTGTCGCTACGACCATGTCCGTTTTGGCTGTGCCTTTAGCCACATGTAAGCAAAGGTCTTAATTTTGATATTATTAAATTAGCACCTGGGCGCTTATATGAGAACATACGGTAACTATTTGATTTCTATACGTATGCCATTTAGGTCAAGTCGGTATAATGGCTCCTGGAAAGTTAGCGAGTCACACAAAAACGTTAAAAAGTAATATCTTCTGAACAAAACTGTGTAAAGTGTGATGACAAAGAGTTGAAGGTGTCCAAATGATATGGTCATTTGGAAGATCAACTAGAGTCAGTCAATTTTATCCCCTTTAAAATCTCAAAGACCCCCCTAGGGGGGTTCCCGGAACCCCGTTGAGGGACGCTAGTTAATGGTACTGGAACAGCTTCGCAGTTTTGGCAACTCTTCCTACCTTCATACGGTACAGGTATCGCTAAACGTCTGTCCGCAAACGGACCTCTTTATACTCGTTAAGAAACAAAACGTAGAGTTATGATTCTTGAACTAGTATGTGGTATCCGTTCGGCGTCCGCCCGCAAACGGACCTGTTCGCATCCATTGAGAAACAAAATGTTATGATTCCTGAACTAGTATGTGGTATCCGCCCGACGTCCCTCCGCAAACGGACCTGTTCACATCCATTGAGAAACAAAACGTTATGATTTCTCAACAAGTGTGTGGTATCCGTCCGACGTCCGCCCGCAAACGGACCTGTTCGCATCCATTGAGAAACAAAACGTTATGATTTCTCAACAAGTGTGTGGTATCCTTCCGACGTCCGCCCGCAAACGGACCTGTTAGCATCCATTGAGAAACAAAACGTAGAGTTATGATTTCTCAACAAGTGTGTGGTATCCGTCCCACGTCCGCCCGCAAACGGACCTGTTCGCATCCATTGAGAAACAAAACCTTATCTTTTCTGAACAAGTGTATGGTATCCGGTTTTAGCATAGTTCATATTCCCTGTTCAAAGCCAAGAAAATAACATCTATTCTATGAATTAAACTGTCATATAATTTGCACATTTGATAATTGAAGTTCTTTAGGGATCTCTAAGTTTTCTAACTCCACAGACGAAGGTTTAATAGTAATAGTAGTAGTAGTAGTAGTAGTAGTAGTAGTAGTAGTAGTAGTAGTAGTAGTAGTAGTAGTAGTAGTGGTAATAAAAGTAGTAAGATAAGGTCATGGGGGTATCTGTTTCTGAAGTTCTAAGAACTATACCACAAGGCTACAGTAACAGTTCAACTTTATAGAGAAAATGCGCAACCTTCGTATTTGTTATAATTGATGAGATCTTATAAAATCACAAGCAGCGACGACTCAAAATATAAATTTGTAAAATTACTGGAAATATAAAGATCGATACCTTGATCCAGACAGGCAATGACTGTAAAAATGTAACGACATCTTCATCAAGGAAAGGGAACCTGGATTCTCTTCCGTGATCCGATACGCACCTACCAACATCAAATCAACATACAAGCAAGTCACAAATTCTTGCGTGAAACAAAAACTTGAGAAAAAAATGGAAGGGGTACAATCAAAACCCAGGCACGGAATGGGAGTTTTTTCTACAAATGTTACGATTTCGTTATTGGCTTAGCTGTTATTAGCGGAAACAGGTCCTAATAAGAGTTGGTTTCGACGTATTAAGGTTTCCAAGTTTCTTTATCTGAAAAAAACGCAAACAAAGTACCTCTTGGTAAATGAGTCACTAGAAACGAACATTAAAAGAACTTAAACGAGAACCTTGAATGCAACAAAAGCCTCAGCATCCCTCTCACTGTTGTAGTTTCTCCTTTGAGGCTATATATCCCATATTTGTGTTGATATAGTTTGTTTGTATAGGCCACTTGGTCCTTAAATAGCATAGTTACTTTCAAGTCTGTAATACTCGCCTAACTCAAGATTAAGCCTCAAGACTAAGAGACAACCGCTGGACCATACGAGTAACAGAATGTTATCCCCGCGGGCACACAAGAGCCGAGGACGCCCCAGATCAAGATGGCATGAGGACCTACTCCACTACATTGGGCCAACGATGTCCAGAACTGCCAAAAAAGGAAGCTATGGTTGCAATGTAGAGAGGGGTTCCTCCGTAGGGAGAGATATACACCCTGATGTTGATGAATACTCGCCAGATGATGTGATAAATGCATCAAAGGCTTGGTTTGTTAGATAAATCGTCTTTAATATTTAAAATCTCTTCAATATTTACACATCCTTTGGTGGGCGTTGCTCTTCATAAGTAAATTACGATTTCTGCCTACTTTAAAGGTAGAAACTGTCGCGGGAAGAAACTGTTGCGAGAGAAATCTCGCGACTTTCGCGACAGTTTCTTCCCGCGACAGTTTGTTTTTGGCCTGTTCGCGACAGTTTGTTTTTGGCCCGTTCGCGACAATTAATTTCCGCGACTTTTAAAGTTTGTAACTGTTGCCCTGCGCCAGAGCTTCCCTTTATGGTCAGGTTCTATCATCACTGCCTGTCCGGTAGCAAGTTGTGGAATTTCTTTGGCTTTAGCATTGTAGTACTTTACTTGTCTGTCTTTAATTACACCTTTTTCTTGGAGTACAGAAAGGTTCAGTTTTGGCTCCAGGAGTGTCTTTGTGCGACGGTTTAGCACACTCTGAGCAGGGTTGTTGTCATACCTTGTGTCGGTGTATCCCTCAAGTCAAGTTGAGAAAGGTAAGTATCTTGGTGTGCCATGGGTGCACATTTCATTAGTCGTTTAGCTGTTATCACAGTACTTTCTGACATTCCCTTACTCTGTGAATGCTTTGGAGAGGATGTTACATGTTTGACGCCCCATCTGTCACTGAAGGCCTTTGTCAGAACCGAGGGCCTTTGTCAGACATCACTGTATCTGGAATTCAATAGCGTGCAAAGTGTGCCTTCACTTTATGGATAACATCCAGTGATGTTGTGCCTTGGAGATAATCTCAAAGAAATATGAGTAATAATCTACAGTTATAAGGTATATTCGCTGATCAAAGTCAAACAGATCAAGACCAACTTTAGTACCAACTTTAGGTCCTTGACTTCATGTGGGATCATTGTTTCCTTTCGCTGTTTGGAGCCTGTTTCACATGACTGTATATAATCCTTTACTTGTCCATCCATTTCAGGCCAGTACAGAGAGACCCGAGCCCTCCTGAGATACCATTCCATACTAATATGGGATGAGTGTATTCGATGAACAGTGTCTTTTCTCAGTTTCAGGGGTACAACAACTCTTTCTCATATGTAATTAACACCATCTTGTGCAGTGAGCTCATCTCGAAAATTAAATTATGGTCTCAGTGATTGCTGTACCTCATCCCTAGTCTCTGGCCATCCACTAAAAATCCTCTTCACAAGTTCAACAAGTACAGGGTCTTTCTTGAATTGTTCAACTATGTCCTCTAATCGCAGGTCAGTTAGGTAACCAGACTCTGTGGTATTAATCATTGGCATTTCTTGTGCAAAAGCACTTGGAGCCTCATTGGTGAGGTAGGCTCTACTCAAGGTGTCAGCTAAAACATTTCAGTTCCTTTCAAAGACCTTATAGTAATGTCATATCCATAAAGTCGAAGCAACATTCTCTGCAGCCTCTTTGGTGCCATGTGCAAAGGTTTTGCTACAATTGACTCCAGAGGTTTGTTGTCTGAGTTTACTATAACATTTCGACCATATGCGTAATTGTGGAATCGTTCCATCCCTTAGACAACAGCGAGCAATTCTTTCTCGATAGGGGCATAGCCCATCTAACGTGCTGTTAGAGCCCGGCTTGCACTCCTCCTCCTCCTCATCATCATCATCATCATCATCCTCATCATCATCATCATCATCATCATCTTCATCATCATCATCATCATAATCATTATTATCATCATCATCATTTTCATCATCATCATCATCGTCAGTGGCAGAAGCAGTTGTTGTCATCATCATCATCATTGTTGTCATCATCATTGTTGTCATCATCATTATTGTCATAATCATTATCATCATCCTCCTCCTCATCATCATCGTCGTCGTCGTCATCATCGTCGTCGTCATCTTTATCATAGTCAACATCATCATCATCATTGGCAGAAGCAGTTGTTGTCATTATCATCATTATTGTCATAAGCATTATCATCATCGTCATCATATTTATCATTGCCATCATCGTCATCATCATCATCATCATCATCAACAACAACAACAACAGTGTCTTAGCCGTCGTAGTGGTCGTGGTCGTCATTATTATTATCATCGTCATCATCATTAGCATCTATGCCTCCTTTTTATTTTCATCGACACCTACTCACCAGTGATCATTACAAATGGGAACGTTATCATCGGTCCCTGTCTCCCTAGTAGCTTACGTGCTATTAGTACTACCATGATCGTGGCCACGAATTGATAAGTTGTAGTCCTTTGCAAACTGTACCTGCTAAATTGTTGACAAATGTTGTGACAAAGCACATTGACAACTTCTACCACAATTTTGTGCTATCTTGTACTATCTTTTACAGTGATTTTTTCCTACATTTCAGGCCACTATTCTTGATCTCAAAGCAGATATTAAGTCACTTGAGAAAATTAATGAAGGCCTAAAGCAACAACTTGACAATGTTCATTCTCAGAACAAGAACGTTACGGAAGAGTTGATGGCTACGAAGGCGAAGCTCGAACTTACGGTAAGCGATAATGGTACCCTGTATGACACCAGTTGCAACACTTTTAAGCATGAACAAATTTGCGGGTCAATTATAGGCTCATTTTACGCTCCGGTAAATACAACAGATCGAGGTAAAAAGAGAAATGCAATGCTGGGTTGTAACAGCATTTTAAGTTGGTCCCAAATCGCGGCCTGACATGCATATTTAAGATTACGCCAGACGAACAGTGACGTACAGAATTGAGAACATCGAGACCAGAGATGCGAAAAATGAGCTGGGATTTGGGATGTCAAGGTAGTACGAAGTTAGGACTTGAGCAGAGAACCTCTATGTGGGATAGCTTGGGAACTACGTGCGCCTGTTTAGTGGTTTTTCTGTTTATTTAGGGTAGTTTCAATGTCGGACGCGCTGTTCATCAGGGGTCTTTGATTGAGAGACTGCAAAATTTGTTGAGAGGAAACAGAATTTAATACTATCAAATATAGAATGATGCAAACTTTTAAAACACAATATGCATTGGTACAAAATAGCACCGCATTGGGAAAGAGTTTTTGCTCAGTTTTGATAGAAGCGTTGGTATTCAGTAAAAGACCAGGTCCACTCAGAAAGAATAGTTCATGTTAAGAGCGTTAACTGGGGAAATAATAAGTAAGTACATACGTGGGTCAAAGAGGAAAACGAAATAGAAGGCAAAACCTTTGGGATCCATATGGGATCGATATGCCTTCCGCATTTGATACCCTTTAACAACAACCTAAAGAGACCCAATTGCTCCTTTTAAAGAAATCGTTTAACCAATTAGACTTTTAAGAATCGTAAACAGCGACACAACATATTCACTACCTGCCGCATATAACGTTCAGCCGAACTACAAATAGTTGTATTACCTGTAGACGAGTAATCTCTACCTTCTGCTCTGATGAAAGTGCCAACGCCTAAAATATGAGGAATAGTATTAATGCCCTATAGAAATCTCTGTACATAAGGTGCACTGTTTTGTGAAATACATAAAACTTCAACATCTATGTATTAAAATACAGACACACATCTCTTACTTGTTCGAACTACAAGCATTTTTATACTTTGACATATATCTCATATACCATGGTCAAAATGTATCCAATGGGACTGCCACCGTCCAGACACCAACCACAAGGTATTTCACTTGAGACTTTTGCGAAATGATTCCTACAAACTGGGAAATCTTAATACATAAACACAACACATAAA
Source organism: Alatinidae sp. Z8VKAUB7J3 (assembly GCA_010016025.2). Lineage (NCBI taxonomy): Eukaryota > Metazoa > Cnidaria > Cubozoa > Carybdeida > Alatinidae > Alatinidae sp. Z8VKAUB7J3. Next base: position 82,414,114 of record JAAAKM020073195.1, on the reverse strand, counting down.
TCCAACGTAATTCATAAAAAAATGTTTCATATTAAACTTCTTTGAACGTTAACCACGAAACACGTCTTCTTTCATATTTAGAAACTTGGGCTTCTCTCTGTTATCTTGCTATTGACCTTCGCAATTGCTTAGGTTAGCACCATAAATGGTGTGAAAAGAAGCTCCTGGATAAAATTCGTTCTTTTCTTTCCACAATATGAAATAAACCCCACGTTCTGTTACACATGGGCAGACTTCGAAGAACGCGTTCGAAAACATGTATCCATCAATAGTGTTATTTAGTGCCAGATGCCGTAATTTAAGAATTTACACAAATACAATGAGTAGCCCCTAAGTAGACACTGTCTTAACTAATTCAAAGAACCTCGTGACAGAGCTTGTCATTTAAATACTTTACAGCAAACATATTAAACAATCTTGTTCCTCAATCCTGCAATTCAGTAGACTAAGGATTTGATTATTATCATAAACATTCCTTTGCTTACCTCTTCTAACTGTGCCTTTTCGTATTGAAGCTGCGACACTTGTGTTTGATAGTGATTACGCTCTGATTCAAACTGTAAATAAACAATGTAACAATAGTAGCTCTAGCTACTCTAGAAATTCGTGTATTGTATATTTATCCTATTCACGTGACATTTACCGTTTGTTATTACCGTCCAGTTTGTTTTGTATCTCAAGCTTAGACATCATTCTGCATGTGTTAACTTATTTGGATTCACTAAAGATTCGCTTTTATTGTAGTATATTGCCATACGAGTGCAAGTAACTTGTTTACTGACGATTCTATGACCCCTGTTGACCTTTAGCTACAACTGACACAGTATTATAAGTATCTAAATCCAATATCGTACTTAATGTGACTTGGTATATATAATCGTGTTTTGCTTAGATACAGTTAGTTAAATACAATGATAATCATTAGATATGTTCCTTCACCTTGTATACGATTCCCCGTTTTTCTTCACCGCCGTTTGCTGGAATAAATTGGTGCTACCCACGCTGAGTGTAGTAAACAAAGTGTCGACAGTCATTTCCAGTCTGTGTAGAGCGCCCTGCCGCAAGCCACCCCTTGTACATATAATAGTACTTACTAATAGCAAGGAAGAATCCATTCTCGTACTTACCTCGCTGCTTCTAATAACTCATCTTTTTTGTAATCACCTTAAAAGATAAAAAACAGATATAATACTTTACAACATACATGCGTATATTTCTACTCAAACGCTTACCTATCATATCAATCCAACATCTAAAAGACTTGGGTTATGGTTACATGTTAGACAGAATTTCAAATACTTGTTGTCTGTTGCTTTTACTTTAGGAAGGCTGCAGCGGGCAAGTATCAGAACATGCAATCATAACCTCGGTTTCAAGGTCTCTAAATGTGGTGAAACAGAGACTCTCTTTGCACCCGTTATACCACAGCACAAAGCCGTGTAGTGAGGGATCCTTGGGTGTGCTATAAGAAGGTTTAATTTTAAAATTGGTTTTGAATACAATTTTTCACTGTTCATCTCATGTACCTTTTGCTGTTGGCATAGAATGCAATAATGGCCCTTGACAGCCGACCTCCAATGCATGGACAACATGAGTTACAGAGAAGACTGAAGCTTTGCTACAGTCACTGTCTTAAAGGGACTAAAAGCAGCACAGTATCGATTGTAGAAGTTGTTTGAGAGAGAGCAAATACCATCACGCGACTCTCTCCCCTCTCCATCAGAGAACCTCCCAAGTGGTACGTTGTTTGCCGGAAAAGAGTGGCTGGTGCTAAATCCAGCAAGGGTGGGAGTGAGACAAGCAAATAGTAACCTTCATTGCTGGAGGTTGTCCAAGTGTATTTGAGTAACTCTAAAGACAAAAGCCACAACAACAATACCAGTGTTTAATAGCGTTTTGGTACTGTTCATAGCAGGTCAAAGTAATTTTCTTCCTTGTCATCAGCAAAATCTCCTTCTGAGTCCCCATGCGGCAAAGCTACCGAAACGAGGCTGTCATAAAAGTCGATGTGTTTTACCATTCAGGACTTACTTCCCTTAACTTTCTTAAAACGGTTTTTTATGGCAGAGGAAAAACGTGTATTTAATATCAATAGATATATATTTTGATACAAGAACAAATACACAGGAGACACATAAAACCGTAAGATCCACACTTTTATTTACTTTTCGATACTCCATCTTTTAAAAAAATTTAGATATAGATAACATCAAACAGCAAATGAAAGATTGTATCTTTATGGATTATATATAATATTTATACGTTTAAGAGAATGCTGATGTATACAATCGTAACTGATAACCCAGTAAATAGATGCATAAAATATGGTTTTGGATCAAGATTCTAAATTTCTCAACTTATGTGTTGAGTGCAGTTCATGGAGGCTTTACTTGGTGTGGCGGCTCTTGGTTTGATACCTTAGAGTATCGGACCAATCATGTTTGGAGAATACAGTGTACGGCCGATAACTGGCACTTCCAAGGGGCCTATGAAAATCGTTCTAGTAAACAAATATTTGAGCTGAACGGTATTTAAAGAAAAAGTATTACGGTATTTTAGAAATTTAAGGGAATGTAAAAAACAATTCCCTTTACAAAAAGTTCGAGCTAATGCAAATAAATTGCTGTATATTTATCCAATTACTGCAGAGCGCCCTTCTTATTAGCTTTATACAAAATAATAGATACGCTACAAGGTTATAATTATACATTACTAGACATATGCTGTTAAGGTACCTTTGAATCTAAAATGCTCAAAGGAATTATTCTATTTCTCAAACCATCTCTTTTCCTACTAAAAGCCCAGCACAAGGCTAAACTTAAATAAGCACCGTGCACACTAATGAAAACATTTACAGGATGTAAGAATAAACTCTGCACCTGCTTTGCGAGAGTATGAGAACACACCCTCTTGCCTTAAGCTCTGTCACGTACTACGGACATAGAAAAGTGAAACAGGTTGTTTCTTTTGATGATGATGTGAAAGGAAACGAGCTAGGAGGGCGCATTCCATGATCTTTGACCAGAAAAACTGATCAAATTTAAGTATTGGAATCCCTTCTAGTCAACAAAGGATAGAATAGATTAACAGATGATAGTCTCCTTTGACATCGCTCAACAGCGTTTCCAAAGCCTGGATCGTTTAATTTCTCTCTTTCTCAAGACTTTTTCCCTCATCAAGAAACATTGTTCACTAGTCAACTAGAAAGACTTACAATTATCAAGTCAACAGGCATTGGATAACTTACCATTGCTTTCTCAAAACAGTGACCATAGATGCTCTGGTAACCCCTCTCCCCGGCCCCTTATGTACAGCTGGATACTGCGCAATTATTCCAAAGTATACCATGAAACGCTCCAAGGAAATCAAACTGTTTGAAAACGTTATCCATAGTGGAACAGTCTGAACACACAAAATCTTTGTATGGTGTGAACGGGGAACTTATGGTAACCCGCAACTTTCAAAACATGCAGACGTCATTTTGAAGCTAAGGACATCTCGTATATGTGCATCCAGGGGAAGATCACATGCTTCTTAATTCTACCAATATTTCCTTATGAAAGACTAATTGCGACATTAAAGTTCTGCTTCTGTAAGAGAATATGAAAAGCCAGATCAAGATATTTGTGGCGCCTTAGCGTAGAAGGGAACTTTTGTTGCATTTTTCAATTTATCTGGCATAACGAAGAGAAAGTCTAAGTAATCGTAATTCATTTCTTGTGCATAGATAAACATTTTGTGATCAGAATCAAGCGTTACTTCAACTTCAAACTGTACATAATTAGTCATGTAATATCACGTAAGTCATTATTTAGCTTTCACATCCTTCTTTATCACTGCGCTCCAAAATCATGTACAGTATTACTCTTGGGTGCCTAATAGACGTCCCCCCGCTAGTTAATTTTTCAAAAATTTTCCACCAAGGACATTCTAATTCCACCGCCTCCCCCCCGCCTATTAATTTTTAAGTAATCGCCCATACATGACATTTTTTTGAGGAGGTGATTTGACGGGCGAGTAGAAAATGTCTTTATTAAAATATGAAAATCACACATTAAAGATAAAGGTGGCCTTTTACGGGGCTCGAAGAAGTGTGAAGACGCACATTACACATGTTAGCAATAATACTGTCACTGAGCAGGAGGATGAGGGGAACATTTTTAAAATCTTGGAAGCCATGTAGGAGACAGCTATGACTTCGAATTGCTGACTATTGTTTGTGTTGTATTACCTGCAGTTGATTCTAAACATTGCTTCTTGACTTCATTTTGTTCATTTTCCACCCCCCGTCTATTCCAACGCCCCCGTTTATTAAGTTTTTGGTATTTTCCAACCCCTCCGTCGAGGCACCCAAGATTACGCGCCTTGTGCTGGGCGCTTATCTTGTAATAAGAATTCGTTTTCCACCTGTCTTGTCCATTGCAGACGTTATTGCTCTCCATGATGTTCTTCACAATGGCGTTCCAAACGTTTGTATCCGCTGCTGCATGCTCAAACTTTGCAACTGTTTGGTCAGGAGTATCATCATAGATGTTAACTTTCACTGTGTGAGTGAGGTCCTTCTCGATGACTTTGATCCATGTTGTTGGAGTTTTGCCCATTTTCTTTTTCGTCGAAGGTGCAGTTGGTCAGCAGCTGCATGCGCGCCCGGTCCAGCTTGCCGGCGCGCGTGAGCTCCAGCAGCTTGTGCTTGATCTCGCGCAGGGGGACCGCCCCGTACATGGAGTAGGGCGGCAGCGGATAGGAATCCAGATAGACCACGTCGGCGCCCGACAGCACCATGCCGTAGTGGTGCGACTTGTGGCAGTCTCGGTCGACCAGCACGATGTCACCCGGCCGAACCAGGGCTTGCACCACGATCTTGTTGCAGGTCGAGGTGCCGTTGGTGGCGAAGAAGGTCTGGCGCGCCCCGAAGGCGCGGGCCGCCTTCTCCTGGGCTTCCTTGATCGGCCCGTGCGGGTCCAGCAGGGAATCCAGGCCGCCCGAGGTCGAGGAGGTCTCGGCCAGGAAAATGTTCATGCCGTAGAACTCGCCCATGTCGCCGATCCAATGGGACTTGGTGATCGACTTGCCGCGCGAGATCGGCATGGCGTGAAATACGCCGGTGGGCTGCTTCGAGTAGTCGCGCAGGGCCGAGAAGAAGGGCGTCTTGTAGCGCTGCATGATGCCGCGCAGGATGTTGAGGTGGAGTTCCAGGTAGTCCTCTTGATTGTAGAACACGCGCCGGCAGAAGCCCGAGACCTTGCCGGCGATCTCCTCGACCGCCCGGTCGGTCACCAGGTAGAGGTCGAGCTCGGGGCGCACCCGGTTGAGGAGCTGGCAGAGGATCGGGGCGTACTCGTGCGGGCCCAGGTCGTCCAGCTCGTCTTGGGAGATGCCCGTCAAGTAGCGTTGCAAAACCGAGAGACGGTGGGTCGAGCGGTAGGGGAAGTCATAGCGCACCACCACCGCCTGGATATTGTGATTGAACAGCACGGCGATCAGCGCGTCCTCGAAGGAGGGCACCACCACCCGCTCGTAGATGAAGCGGTCTTCCGGCCGGCGCATGGCCCGCAGGCCGGCGCGCACGTTCTGCTCGTGCGGCGGGCTGATGTTGTCGACGATCAGGATCTCGAAATAGGGCCGGGCGTTGATCTGATCTTCCTGACGCTCCGGCCGTTCGTCGTCGTCGTCTTCGCCCTGGTCGCCGGGCAGCCCGAGCTGGATCACCCGCTTGCGGTAGGCGTTGCTCATCAGGGCGCGGACGATCCTGGAGGCGGCGCGGGCCAGCAGGTCGAACTGGCCGCTGTCCAGCAGCTGCGCAAGCTGGCCGAAGGCGGTGCGGCCCGGAAAGGCCCAGTAGCCCTCGAAGTGGCCCAGGCTGTCCAGGGTCTCGCGGATCTGTTCGGTCAGCGCTGTCGTGTCGCGGCCCTGCTGCTGGGACTTGCGCAGGCGCGCGGTCATGGCCTTCAGGTATAGTATAGTATAGTATAGTATAGTATAGTATAGTATAGTACAGTATAGTATAGTATAGTATAGTATAGTATAGTACAGTATAGTACAGTACTGTGCAGTATAGGACACTAAAGTGTATTATAGTCAGGTTTACTTCTTTCAGGTTGAGGCCCCGTTGGTCACTAAACGTACACTATAAGAGTTTCTATCACAGGATGCCCATATTAGATTGAGATGCCCATATTGGATTGAGTAGAGAATGTGAGCGCTATGCCAAGTGAACTCTGAACAGAAGTTCCGATTCACTGGCCGCCTCGTCCTGATTCCGTCAACAGCAAGCGAATGTGGCTTCGCGTATTTATTCATAAGGTTATGAAAGAAGTTCCCGGTACCTAATAAAGATACAATACCCATAACATACCATCACACGACAAACTTTCCAAAGGAAAGGAAAACAGGAATTTCACAGTTTGTGGACACATGAAAAATAAAAATAGAAAATCACTACGGAGGTCATTAAAAGAATAAATAAACATGACAGAGTGACAGATTCCGGTTGTGGCAGCTTTTAAATGGTTACTTCCGTTATTAAGTTTCGATTTATCATAAACGGTGGAGCGACCTAGTCAAAAAGCAATGCCAGGGGACACAGCACAGATGCCCCAAAACAACTAGTCTAAGGAAATGAAGCTCATTGGTGAATAGATTTTGCTGAGTGGAGCACAAAGCAGAACACGGCAAAAAAGAACGAAAATGCACAGAAGAAGAAAGGGGGCGTGTTATACAGTGAGACGCTACCACATATACATTTTAACAGTGACCACCTTACCTATTTCTGAAGCATATATGACTCTCAGTTTACTATTATCTGTTTCAATTGCCATGTTAACAAGTATGGGCTTGTGAATCAGCGACTTGAAGGACTGTTAAAAGTAAAAACAAAGTGAAGTCATTTAGTTGTCAGTTTACTAAAATATCCAATCCATGGTAATACGAGGAGTGACTATCTTACAGCAACAGAATCTTGAAAATCAACATTCCATTACTCTTGAGTGCCAAATAATCGTACCCCCCCCGCTTATTAATTTCTTGAAATTTAGAACCCCCCGCTCCTTATTAGGACTCCCCGTTTATTCATTTCAAGAAATTTTCTCAATACTCACAATGTAAATGATGTCTGAAAACACTTGAATAACTTTTCATGCAACATTTGACCCTGAAGCAGTTGCTAATTAGTCAATAAGTACGATTTTTGTCCTCATGTGTGTCATCCTTGAGTTCAGACCCCCCCGCGGCTACTGGGACCCTCGGTTCATTAACCTTGGGCCGGGCTCCGAGCCTAGTTGACGCTTGGGTCGTCGGAGTATTTCCACCTTCATTTAATATAGACTTGAATAAAAAAATAAAAAGTTACAAAAAAGTTATATAAAATGACGGTTTATTTTTTATTTTTGCTTTCATTGAAGAATTGATGTTTTTAGTAATAGAATGTATCGAGTCTCGATCACTTTTCTCTTCCATTGATCAGATCACAAAATTAACTGGTAGCCGATTCATAGCTAATACTAGCTTTAAACCATTCTCTTTGACACCTTGTAAACAGGCTCTTGACTATCTATCTTTGGCCTTTTGTGCTTCTCTCTCCAACATCAAAGGGTGTGACTGACGTAGATAAGCCTCATTTTATAGCCTCGTTAATTTGATACACAATCGTTGTATTTCAATATGCGAGAAAAGGAAGTCCTGTCTGAGTATATCAATAACATTGAATCTGTATTTATTGCTAAACTATACATCAGTTGTTAATGCAGCATGGTTACTAGGAGTAAGAACTAGTTCCTTTTGCTAGAACTAGAACAGAGCAACACAAACTTGTTTACTCGTCGCATTTAAAAATTCTATCACGGATATACAAGATTTATTATCATTTTGGAAGGAGTACAAGCAAAGTCAAAAATACCAATGCCGAAGATTTGCATTTAAAGAAGTTACAATTATCATTTTATTCATGTACACGGTGTTTATAAATACAGCTTTCATAAGAACCACATGAATAAGATTTGTCCAAATTTGGTAGTACAATTTGTTGCTTGTTACTAAGCCTAATTCTCCACATTTATGCTCAATGTCGTTATTTATATTTCATGTAATTTTCTATGCATTGCTCATAAACCAATGTGGCATCCCTTGTCAGTTTTCTAAAAATTCGAAATCTCTATCTTCTCCGCTATTGCATGCTTGTTAGACGATCTTAACCCATTCTCGCAGGTCTAATAAAATAGTCGCAGAATTGGCCAAAAGAACATGTGGCAGTCGACATAGTCGAGAAATGTATTTTAGTGAACAATAAAAGAAGTTTTCAGATGAGCATTGCAGTAGATGTAGAGAGCAAATATGGATTTACACGATATCCAATTATCTATAAGTAAGGAGGTGGAGATAGAAATAGAAACACAATGCATTCAATGGTTTGGGTACCATTTTACAATAATACACTGCATTGATAGACATTTTATCCTTGCTTTGTACTATACTGAAAATGGTCATAAGGTACTAAAGATACTGGTATTCAGTAGCCAAATTGACAAATCACAACCGGGCATCAACGTTTATGAAATTAGAGCTATTAAAAAAGGTATCTTTAGTTGCTACATTCATAAGAACTGTGTGAAACCATTCTTTTACAAACAGAATAACACTACCAACCATGCATTTCAAACAAAGCACTATATTTCCTTAAGTCCTCAAATTTTGCACCAGTCCAACCAAATAAAATTGCAATGTCTTTGCTGTTTTGCTTGCTGCTTTGTTCCATTGGGTATCTGATGGTTATGTTACTATTCAAATGACTTTGTTGCATGGTGGAGAGATGGCGCATTAAACGTAGCTTTCTCTTCAATAATTTGTAAACAGAAAGTGGTTTTCGGAAACTCATTTCCTTGGGCTGTTTCAAATCCAGGAAAGTATCTGTAATGAGAAAGTAGTTAAAGTGATAGGACAAGAAGCATAAGGTGACATCTTATCGTAATGGACATAGGGAATAGTGCGTAACTTAGGGAATATCAAAACGTATCGAACAAAAAGGAAGAATATACGAGCATGGATAGTATATCCTGTAGGCAATACGAATCTTCACACTCAACTCAAGTTAAATTAAATAACAACATCCTGCCCATCTGATTTCGTTGATGCCAATTTCATGGTGTTTTTCAATCTATTCTCACTTAAACATTTACTTACCAATTTGTAAACATTGAGAAACTTAAGTCTTCACACTTCGAGACAAATTACATCCAGGCATTTGATGTTTGAAGAACTAATTTTCAATGGATACTAACAAGTCCAAAATTAGAGTATCCTTCTTGTATTTCCTAATCGACAGTCGAATGACACAAATCGAAGCTACGACTAAACCTATAATGAAAATCGAGTGAATTTGTTGACTAGTCAAAAAAAACTTCAGATATAGTCAAACCTAGACTGCTTGGGAAGCCATGGCTACAAATTTATCACACCTACCTTCGCCTAGGCTTAGGTGTTGACTCTTCTGAGCACAACAAACTTCACTGAGCTTGGCATAGGAGACATGGCAGCCAATCAAAATTTGAGCTGCATATCCATTCAAATTAAGCGTTTTTAATCACTAAAACCGACTTTTCAAAGAGAGACATTTCAAAGAGCATTGTGGATCATACATTTTATGACGTCACCAAAACCAGTGAATTTCCAGATTACTCTTCCGTGTCCACGAGAACAGTAAATTCTATTACTTAAGTTCGAGGAAGCGATAATCGCCCCCAACTCTTGTGTCATAAAGGTTCCTTGATACAGTTATGCTTTAAATTTTCTTCGACCAAAGAGGAGTAACCCTTACCTTAGCTTCATTGACAAGTTTTTATCGCTAGCATCATCTGATTGCATTGACGTCCTTCGGGGGTGTCCAGTTGGGCATTTCCTTGCGAAAGGCACAGAAGAGCTATTACTGTAACAATGTAGCTAGTTTTGGCCCTCCATAATTGTTCTACCTCGAAAAAAGTCCGACGGACGCCGTTAGTACTCTGAGGAGTGTCAGACGAAAAAAGCTTTTAAGTACACTATGTTTTCGCTATTTCGTGCAATATTCTTCAGAAGGCATATGTTCCGGGCGTCCCAGTGTATAGAGAGTCCGAGTCTATAACGGAACATTTTAGCATGGTTAAAACTGAAATATGTATTAGTAACAATAAGTAAAACAAGTTTAACAATCCTTTCTTTATAACATTATTTAATAATATACTCTGACTAATAACATGAAAACACTTCTTAAAAACTCTAACAAATTCTTTAACAACTCGACTTCTTTGCTCATTGAAACCCTATTGAAAACTAACTCACATCATGTGCCCTCTGGGATTTAATGAACACTTGATTGACAACTGTAGGTGTGGCGCAAAGGCACACAGCGTATTACGTTGACACGATAAAAACTAGAAACTACAATGAAAACACATGCCTACTTGGAACAGCTAGGATTCTTCGATATGTGCTTAACATCTGAGGCTGCAGGTAGCGGCTTGATGTTCAGCAGCGACACCCGGCTACATAACACCAGAAGCTGTAATTTAGATTTAATAATAATCAAGTCAAAAGATAACTTTGGCAATATTTTAACAGGGGGTGGAAAGATGTAATTAGAGGGGGTGTTACCCCCTAACTACACCCCTTGTCTACCAGCTTTGTTACTATTATGTAAATGCAAGGGGCTTGAAAAGTTGGTAGAACGGCCAAATGATCTACTTATTGTATTTTCATACTGTTTTACATTATACATATAGCAAAACATCCCCCTCGCCGTCCCCTTAAGAATTAAGCAATAGGATAAATCATCTTTTAAAAACAATACACTTCAATAAGCCAAAATAGAAAAAAATATGATATTATTAGGCTAGAAGATGATTCAATCGATCACTTAATACGTGCTTCTCAATATCGGAAAAAACACCCCTATTCATGCCTGCAGCACCCTATACGGGACATTTTGATTTTTTGTCTGCAAATACTGCAATCAATATTTTTTGAAATTTTAAGTCCGGTTTCAGTGTCAGTCCAATACATAATCTATTTTCCATAAGTATCAATACCACAAGAAAAATTTGGGCTTCAATAGAGTACTAAAGTGATGACGTCACAAAAACCCTTTTTCAAGGAATCTCAATTTTAACTAAACCACAGTGTTAACCATGCCACCAAATGCCCGTATACAAAATATTGTGTTTAAATCTCGTATCAATTTTCAGAAATGCCTGTTTGAATTTGGAAAAAGCCTTAAGGAAACACTGTTAATTTTGCTCAATTAATAAAATTATGAACTGGGTTCATGTAACAAGGTTTTCATAGGCATGATTTAACGTTACTGAAGACTTGTACATGGGAAGACGCGGGCACAACCGGGGATTTTGTGATAGTTAATGGTCCTTGTCAATCTGGAGATATTGTTGGTTTGCTACCTGGGTCACAACAGGTAATTTATGCTTTATCAGTGGGACTGTGCCCGCTGAAGATCGTATGCTCAGATTCTAAAGGAATAACATAACGATTAGATAGTTACATGGTACTAGCCTGAGCCTGAGTGATATAGCTGCCATTGAGGAGTTGATTAAGATGTTGTCTTGAAGTAGTATAAAGGGGTTGTAGACACGATCTCTTAGAAAGAATAGAAGAGCATGCTTGTCTAAGAGGTGTTGGTTATTGACGGTGATGTTGATAAGTAGAGGAACGAAACAGAAAAGAAGACCTCTACCCAATTACTGCGATCACAAATATGCTCTTTACCTCTGTAAAGTGGCGCTTTCCTACAGTAAAAAATTGTTCGGTCTGTCACAGCAAATCTCTGTGCTAAACTTGTCACGATAGATTTGCATAGGTACGTTAAAAAGAACAAAAGAATGACCGCGTTAAATTAATGGGTACTTTTAGTTTCCCAGGCTAGTTCAACCAGTCACGTAGCAAATGCTGAAAGATGCTAAAAGGTCCTTGAACCACTCTCAGGAATTAGCAGGTATAAATCTGTTCAAAGACTCTGTGGCCAGATAAAGCTTAAAGTTGGAAATTTTGATCGCTCCTGAATGGCGCGCCTCATTATTAGTGCAGAAGTTTCTGCCTATTCAGACGAGTATATATGTTCAAGAAGGCACAATAAAGAATCTATATTCGGCCATCAGGGAGGCATTTCAGTCATATATTTGCAGCATAAGCCAAGGACGAACTTCCAGTCATGTATTTACAGTACCATTTGATTACAAGGAACAGCTGATGCCGCATTTTTCTTTACAGTTGCAGAATCCGCTAGATATGTAGCACGTTACAATTTTTGCAAACTATGAAAACAAGTTCTCCAAGTTTTGACGAAACTGGTTTGGTTCAGAGGTCATAGCCCTGCGTGAAGTCAGTTTTCTGTATGAACTGAAACCCCACAGTAATTAAAATACAAGGGGATAGTTGACACGGTATTTACCACATTGGTAATCCGCGTTACGTTGGTGTGTAAAGAAATTGGAAAGCATAATGGTAGCAGGAGAACCATAATACCGAAAATATCATACCCTGAACTTTCTATGTTTTCGACATCCTTTTTAAAGGTACAGAAAATGAGATTAAGTAAGCAATTAAGCAATAGCTAGTATCGTAAGATTTACACACTAGAGAAGCATTCATCTTCATCGTCATACTTCCAGGAGGAGAAATGTAGTTTGCTATACAAGTTCTGCTCACTAATTGAGCCATGCGTAATCATTGTCACGTTTTCCGGTGCGTATGTGCATACATATAAGCTCCTAGAAATAGATGTTCAGGTGAAGTCTGATGTGATTGTGGACATTTCATAAAAGCATGCCAATCTTTCGCTGGCTACACCATCGACCCTCTGCGTTCCTTACCTTTTAGAGTCTTCATGATTAAGTGAGACCAGTGCCCGCTCTAAATCTTTTATTGTATGGTAGAGGTACTTGTAAACATTGTATTTTTGATTGTAAACGAAAATTTATAAAACTCCCCCATTTGTTCGATTAAGGGCCGCTGTGCTTAATATATTTTTGCGTTTTACACGCCTCGCGTATTCAAAGGAAACTGGCCCTTTGCTTTATGGTTTCTCTTTGACCTTGCTTTGCAGTTTTTGCGCTACCAAGATTTTCAGTTTCATCTTTACCTACTTTAGGTATACCATAATAAGCGACACTCGTGTTCTGTATTATTCTTATGAAGCCGTGAATGAAACTATATTTGTTCAATCATATTAATCTATTTATTTGGAAGATTATATGCGTCCTGCAAAGTTAAACGACCAGACAGCTTAGTCGATGGATGCTTCCTTCATCGAAGATAATAATCCACGTTGATACTGTACTTTGATTTTAATGCATTCGTTTCTACAAATTATTTAGAAATGCGCATGCTCAGCTATGCATAAATGATGTCGTAAGCAAAAGTGTAGCTGGAGTCACAACATATAGATCCTGTTGTAGAGTAGCCTGTTTCGTGAAAACCAATACCTTTCCTCAATTTAAGGCGAACTTCAAGACGAAGGGTAAATGTGTAAGAAAGATGATATTCAAACGGTTTTGAACTTTGAACAAACTATTGAAGAAGTTATAGATAATATACTACTATTTCTAACATATGAAAAAACGGAGTGGTCAAGGCAATACTTGGACAGGCAGTAGTTCACCTGATGACAATAGCAGCATCACCTGAGTACCTGCAATCACTGGCAAGTGTAGCTCAAAATGAATTCCTACAATAATGAGTTGCAAGTCGCTCAGACAGATAAACAAAACGATGAAAAGAATGCAAGGGTTATCAGTTTTATGTGTTTGGGCCAAAATACAATGAATTTTAGAAATGTTAAGTGGCCCGTACAACAAGATATCGAGGGCCGCAAGCTAGGCCGGCCACCACTGTATTGAAGTGTCTTCTAAACTGAATGCAGAGGCCTTTGCATTCTCTTCGTAACCGTTGTTACAGGTGAGAATGGATGTAGTATCTGTTCTCATTGATGACAGATGCTTTCCATAATCCGCGAGAGGCGGTCCTACTGGGCAGTGATGTCAATCAAAGTATTTATTCAAATGGACTGAAGCCATGAATCAGAGAGAATGCAGAGCAGACGTTCGAAGTTTTGTGAACTAGTGCTGCTCTCTCTCCTTTGATGGCTGGATGGCCTTATGTAACCCATGCCCTGTTGTTGGAACATCAATAATGAACTCTCTCCAGCGCTGGAGGCATGACGAAGTTGTATTCACCTTGTTAGAGACTGAACGTTACCTTGTTTACGTCAGAAGCTCAATTGTATCTTTTAATCGAGAGAAAGACATATGAATTGCTCGAGCGTAAGAATTACCGTAAATTACCGATTAAGCGGCCAGGACTCAAATAAGCGCCCATGCTCAAATGAGCGCCCAGTTTGGGAAAATATTTCTCACAAGCATCCAGGTCAAAATAAGCGCCCATGTTTGGACAGCGAAGACGTGGATGTAGCATCTCCAGAGTTTACGCTTTTAGATGATGATACGGAGGACGATGAAGATGTATTGATTAATTGATTGAACGTTATGTTTCAATCTATTCTATAGAAAGATCATGTATGTTTAGTTATCTGTTTTTCCTTTCAGTAATAAGCGCCCAGTCCGAATAAGCGCCCAACCAAAAACTTTTGTTTTTAAATAAGGGCCCTGGGCGCTTAATCGGTCATTTACGATAAAGGAGTATTCGAACTATTCGTTTATTCGGGTTTCCTAAATTTACTTCTTTGTAATTTGTACCTGATAAAGAAAACACAGTGAATCATAAATGTTATGATGAAGTTACGTTGTTTATTTTTGAAACCAAATATTTTACACGTTGGATTTTGATAGTAGGAGATCGGTTTTCATACAACACTAAGAGACGTAATTTAATGTTTGTTGCTTGATACAAACGTACGTTAATGCTGATAAATGATAATAATGCACTCGCACTGATAGATATATCACCTCTTAAAGTCTGGAAGATAGCAGAATGGTCCGTCAACCGATGTAGAGCATCTTTTGAAACTACTACCAAAAAATGAGATCTAGTGTGTGAGAACAACAGTCTCATTTTTTAGGTTGGCAAAGTCATGATTAAAATTATGTTGGAAAGTAGTGGTAAAGCTGAAAAAAAGCGATTTTTATATTGCAAGCAGGATACATGGAGCAGCTACAATGCGAAATACACAATATTATGGCGTGATATAATCAAAGTGACTTTCCCACCACAAGTACTAAAGATGGTAACAACTTTGTAATGAGAATAGCCGACAGTATTTAGGCTTTTATGAGAAACAACAGAATGATTTTGGATTCAGATGGCGTACCTCAGAGGTGCATGTCCTCTCCCACATTGTTTAATATCGAAACGAAGAGTATCATGATTCCGTTATTAAATATTATCTACAAATTTTGTAGTACCAGGAATCTTTTCTAATAAAGATTTGCTAACGCAACGCCAAGTGAAAAGTAATATCAACGTAATTTACCGACGTTTCGGTGTCATCTTGACGCCATTTTCAAGGTAGATAAAGAACAACTGTTTAACGATAATTTTTAATATTTCTACACAATATAGAAAATCTGAACATATCCTTTTGCTCGGATGGAGTCTGTTTCAATATTCAAGTCAGGCTTGAGCGTGCGAATGTGTAGCATCTCTTTAACTAAAAAAACAAATTTGCTGCTGCACCCAGCAAGCACTGGAAAATGTTCAATCAGGTGATCTGAAACTCTGAAGTTTTGGCTCTCAGCGTAATGCTTGTAGATGGTAGACGATTTCTTTCTGTGTCCATCCACGCGCTGGAAAAGATGCTTGCGCGTATAACCTACATACATTGCATCGCACAGGCCACATTTGAATTTATACACAGCACATTATTGGTTGATAAGAGAGGGCTCAACACTTTTTTATTCAAAAATTGGTAGTTTTTGGTTTAAAGCCCATACATTTTCAAAAAATGCTAATTTGACAGTATGAAAAAATATCAAAATGATAATAGAAAAAATATAAATACATATAAGTAACTAATGATCTAATTTCCTGTTTGATAAACATTAGAGTAACAAATGATAATGCAAAACAAAGAAGCCAGTGCTCTATCGACAACAGAAGAGAGTGTGTATGTATTTGAGGGCAATTTCACCATGTTTACTATTTCAATGAGGTTTTTTAACCTTTCCCTGTGAGTAAAATGAATTCCTTACTTAACCCAGTATTCAAATTTGTGCCAAAAGCCAATTTTGGAACAAGTCTTCATATTTGACTTTTAGGAGAGGGGAGTTGCAAAAAAATATCCAAAATTATAATTGTTCTGTCAAGTTAATGCTAAAACGTGAGGGATATGTTAGCTATTATTGAAGAACACGGAAGCTGAGACGAAATTTTTCTGGACAG
Organism: Alatinidae sp. Z8VKAUB7J3; assembly: GCA_010016025.2. Classification (NCBI taxonomy): domain Eukaryota; kingdom Metazoa; phylum Cnidaria; class Cubozoa; order Carybdeida; family Alatinidae; species Alatinidae sp. Z8VKAUB7J3. The sequence continues at coordinate 82,397,743 of JAAAKM020073195.1, read as the reverse complement.
AGCATAGGCTTCTCTGTTTTGAAGGCTCCAGCTTATAGAGGTCAAGGTGGAAAGGCAAGAAAGCTTTTGCTTATATCCTTAACGAATCCTGTTAGTGATTGTCGATGCATGTCGGCTATTCAACAAATGCTGAAAAGTTGTGTACCAATTCACATATTCTCTCTTTAAATTTTAATTACCTTCGTTTGAATTTAATTGCATCCCAAATCGAGCTCTATAAAATTTTATGTCATATAGTATGAGAGTTTGTAACTTTACCTGCAACTTAAATGTCGTAATTCTTTTTAAGTATTGTATCTAGGAAGGCTTTGAGTGTAGAATTTCACCTTTACAAAGCTAATAATTCGTGGGGGCGCCACTCCTCTCAGGAATACCTTGGGCCGGTGGGGAAAACTAGCTCCCTCATACAATCCCTAATAGACGCAGGCAGCATCTTAGACAGGCAGCCGTTCAAGGTTAACGAGCCCTGTCTGCTCGCTTGCCGGTTATACCGCTCGTCTGAAGGCGACCAAGTAAGTAAGTAATTTCATTTGGAGTACATATATTTTAGATCTCAAAGCTGTTGTCAATCAGGACACATCATTTAATTAGGAACAAGCATATTGTCTTTAACGGATTTACTGTAAAGTTCCACTCAAAAGCTTACTGAAATCCTGATGTATATTGTGACATCTAATATGCTTCCCTAGTGTACGAATGAGTCAACCTTTATCTTGGATGAAACTGGTTTCTTTTATATTGTCAATTGTATTAGTAACGCATGTAAATAAAATTTTCAAACATATTTCAAACAAATTCTGAGGTTGTGTTAATATTTATGTAGCTGATTGATACCTTTCAATTTCCAGATTTTGTTAACATTTAAAATTTAATAGCTCTTTCTTACCTTGATATTTAGTGCGTAAATCTATTTTGTTGCCTTTTGGCCCTTCTGCTGGTATTTGTAATACTAATCTACAGATATGTCTTACCAACATTAAATTTGACAATCAGCAGGGAGCGAACCTAAAGACAGCTATCCTTAAGATCAGACTGGCTCCTAGAATATAGGGTTCCAAGTGATTCAATGTGATTGAAAGGAGAGGTTTTTGTTGTATTAATTACTTTCATTTGATGCGCATGAAGTAGATGGCATTAAGCTGGCAGCAATTATCAAGATTTTAAGTAACGCTTTGACCCATTCTCTCAGAGAAGTTTGAGTAACCCTCATAAACGTCCCCAAGACTTAGTTAAAAAAAAATGACAAAGCTATGACCTGGGATTTACTCGTCGTTTGACACTAATTGAGCAGTGCCTTCACGTGTAATCTCTTCCAACAGTTGTCTTTGCCATTATGGAGACGAGTCAGTCTGCCTCTTGACGAACTCGGTGAACTCATTCCTCTTCTGGGTAAGCTTCTGGGTAAGCTAATCTTGCTGAAATGAGCTCTTAGGGATTATTGCTGCTTTGAACCAAATGTTTCAATAATACAGTTTTGTGACACTGAGGAATAGCATAATTTTCATGATTGCTGTTTCTTACCTTTACAAACATGACCTATGTACTGTAGTTGTTCGCTATTAGGGCCGTTTATCAAATTAGATGCACGTTTGTTTATTTTAAGAAACCAGTCTATAAGAAACCTCAGACTCAGATTTGGGAAAAGTTAAGAAACTCTTAAGAAATTTAGGCGGGAAAAGTCAGCAATTTGATGTACTTAGTCATCTGAGGTATCTGTTTTCTTTATGTATTTGGAATTGTATGAACATTGTATGAAACTGCACTGAAACTGAAAAGCAGTATACCAGTCTTGTCCGTTAAATTTTGAGTTTTTATCTAAGTGGGATAAAACTGCTGACACCCTAGGCAGGCAGATTGTTAAGGTCATCTCATTCTGATGTACTCCTGTATCAAAAGAGAAGTTGCATTTATACATTTTTACATTTCCTTGTTTTTTGCTTCATCTTGCAGGTAAAAATTGTAGATACTGGTGAGTACAGAGACAAGCGTGTCAAAATATATGCCTGGGTACACTGGATTAGAAGACAAGGTAACTGTTGCATTTATTTGTAGAAATTACATCATAAACATCTTTGTAGTGCTTGACAACCTATTTCCACTTTGGGACCCAAAGAACTTGTCAGGACCACAGAAACCCCGGTCCAGTAGGATTCTAGTTGATTTGAGTTAAATCGAGCGGACCTTTCCCAGTCTCTGTTGGATGGACGAAGTGGAGTTATGGCAATTGTTCTGTTATTGTTGTTTCTGAAAATATCTTCACAGTTTGATCAAGTTGCTAGCTCTGAATTAAAAGAATCTGCCAATATCTATATAAGATGGCCCTTCAACACCACTTCTTTTCATGGCCGGTTGAGGGGTTGAATGTTCAAGAATCACGTATTTCTATTTCATTTGTTGTAGTGTATCGAACAACATGCAAAAATGCAACCTATATGAAATGTGCCATTGTAATATATTCAAGTGTTTTTCAGTAGATCACTGTAATCGCCCAATCAACATCAACAGCTTTTATATTCAATCAATAAAATGTTCGTTGGCTCAAGACAAGTCTGCAAATGTTAAAAGATATTGTAGGAATACTCCAAAATCTAATCCATCTGCGCCCCAAAAAAGAATCTTCGAAGCTTAACTTACTCTAGATTCCAAGATGAAGTTGCTATACCGCCATGTTCATCAACTGCCTTTAATCAGCGCAGTCTGTTCGTAAAAGCGTACTGAAAATAAAAATAACCCCATTCGTGATATCTTAGTGTGAATCTTGACGTAAGAACATACATTTAGTAAGTATCGGTAACCCTTGACTGTGACTTGCAGAGACGATTTATCAATATATTCCGTTATTTGTGGTCACTATTTGCACAACTTCCACAACTTCCACTGCCCTAGTATGGTACACTGTTATGGAGCTTCGGTTTTCACATCAAGCGTAGTTAAAATTATACTATTTTGTTAATAGGCAGCGACATTCAGGAAGTAAAGAGGTTGTCGCAGTAAGCAAGAATCAGCTTGACATATTTCCAGTCTTCTAGGAATAAATGTTATTCTATGAAGATGGAGTGATTAGAAATTTATTCTGGATCTACAAAAAAATACTCTACTACTTATGTCCAAATTAGCTTTCTGCAATATTTTGTCTTCTGAGAAGGGCTTACACGCAGAATCTAAATTGCCTGACGTCACAAACAACAGCACACCATTGCAGAATATGAACTGTCAGTCATAGGCGTCCACAGTTTTCCTCTAAGGGGAGGAAAGAGGCAAAAACATTCCTAAATGCCCAAAATTGCTCCTTTTCACGAATATTGCTGTTGTCACCACTTTTCAAGGAGGTGTATACTTTAAGCCCTTCTGCGAACGCTCATGCTGGCAGCGCACTTTTCAGGTCTTCCTTTACTAGTGTTAGTTTTTCATCAATGTTGTAGGATACGAAATGTCAAGTGACGATGCTGCTGTGGAGGAACCATCAGGAGCATCAGGTAGGTCATTTACACCGATTTAAGTCTACATTTAGCTGAATTTTTTCCCATTAATACCTTAACGAGCACAAACCAAGTCTATATAAAGACCTGTCGACTGTCATAAGCCAGTTTATACTCTTTGAAGAGTAATTATGTTCTACTATGGAAATTTACTTTAAGTTTTCAGCTCTGATATAGTATATTTAAACTCTTTTTGATACTACTGAAGATAAACAGACGATTCAGCAAACAATTCCTTGTGATCAAGAGTATTTCTGCCTACTCGTGCTAGTTTCCCTACAGAGAACGATCATTTACCTACTGGACAAGATTTATAAGTATGAAAATAACGTAATGATAACGATGATTGATGATATTGTTAAAAAATTGCCCGAGAAGCAAAAAACGTCACTGTTGGATTCGAGCCTTGTAATCTAGCGCGGTTAGATTGATTTCAGTAACGCCTAATAAACACTGACAATAAAATTACGTTTTTTATTTCTTTCTGCAACAGTTTGATGTGGAATTTCTTTGATGAACACGTAAGAGGCATTTCTCAAGGACCTAGCCATTTCCAAACGCTTATAAATAGCCACACATTTCTTGTTGGCCGCGCCTCATACTGCTTGAAATAATAATGGTGCAAAACCTGCTAGTATCATCAAACTATGATCAATTATACTTTGTCCACAGGCAAGTTTTACGCAATCAAGATTGTCTCTCATCGCTTTCCTTTATCTTTTCCCCCACAGATTGTTTGATTGTAAGAGAAACGATTCTGAAGATACCAATTCTAAGACCATATGTACCCCAGTGCACCAGTGACGGTTATTACGAAAAGATGCAGTGCTCTAAGTATGCATGTTGGTGTGCAAACGAAATAACAGGGAACCAGATGACATCTAAGAGCAGGGTAGAGTGGAGGACCATGACAGCCAACGCTTTGAAGGAGCAAGGCACTTAGAGAGAGAGACGATGACAATGCACTGGAATTCATACGTTTCAACAAATAGACAAGTCAGTCCTGTGTATCTTCCAATGATGCCCTGATTAGGGGGTTGTTTTGCCGTAAAAACATCGATTGATACAAAGAGTCGAGAAACCAGCTTGAGAACGAGTGACTTGCAGATGCGGGAAAATTTCCGTTTTTCAGCAGTTCATCCTTGAAGTTGTATAAGTATGAATTAAATCTTCTGCCTAAAAAAGCAACCATGTAGGCAAAAGTGAAACGTCCGGGTGGCCACTGCAGGATGTATTGGACATTAGGGCTTTTTTGTTTCTCTTGGTCTACCACATCCGTCTTTTCGTCACAAACTTCGTCCACTGAAACAAGGGGAATCATCAATTCTAAGTGTTGTTCAGTAATGTTACATCTGACGAGCAAAAGTCCTATGTTTACCAGATGGGTTTGTAGCATTAAGTTTGTATTTGGATAGGGTTTGGTTTCAAATGTATATTAGGCAACCGTTTCTGTCACTAATAGTTGTATGTGAACGGGACACTTCAACATTATTGAAGCAAATGCATGACCGAAGATTTAAAGACTCGTGATATGGAGTACAGATAGTTGAGATAGCACTCTACTGATGGAGGGGGGAACAATTGAGTTACAACGAATACCGGTTATGACCAACCAGGATTATGAAAAAGTATTAAAAACTTAAGACCTGCAGCAATTACAGTATCAAATTCAGTTGCTGATAATGATTTTACTTGAGCAAGGAAGGAATAAAGATGGTATTGAGTGTATTAGGGAAAAAAAGCTAACCTAAGTATGAAGCCAGTGCTCCCAGTTCTTTTGCCGTATTGTCATTCCCAAATTTTCAAGGGAGAATAGCGAGCCATTAAATCTTATAATAGAGGTATCCCCTAAGTAAATAGTTTTTATCTTTATTAGTACACATGGCATTGTTTATTTGATCAATTTTTATTTATTTTCCCTTTTCTTTTACTGTTTAACAAGTCGTGTTAAGTTTTTGTTAACTCCCTGCCTCGTACACAGAAACTTAGTAACCGTAGTTACCTTCCTTTGGATTCCCTGTCCTTTGGTTTCCTCTGCTTTTGTTCCGTTCTGTTCGTTTTCCTTTGTTTTTCTTTCCGTTCATTTGGGTTCGTGCTAACAATGCCCTCCCTTGAGATGTTACGTACTGCCCTCTAATTCTAAATACTCGTTCTGTCTTCTCATAGGTCCAAAGATTTGCCCACGAGGGCTAACTGAATATTTGATTTACTTTGGTAAGCCCGCTATATTACATTCTCATAGGTATGCAGGTGTACATCACAACGTAGCAGCATGATCTCCTATTTCATGATATGGCAGCCTTAAGTAACTACTATTTTGAGATACTCAATATTTTACGTTGTGGCAGCGTTGTGATCTACTCTACGGAGTTTAATGGTTTAATCAGCCAAGACCTTAATTGCTTGTATTCTGAATGCGGTTCAAGGCCAGCATGTAGGTATGTACCTTTAGCGGATTTTAGGCAGGGGTGCCGTCCTACAAAGTTACGAAGGGGGGCTGTGTTATGAGCAGCAAATGCCACACTTACTACTATACCTCTTTTACGTAGCTGTGCGGGACACGATTGAAAATTAAGCCCAAATTCAACCAAACATATATTATCCAAGAAAATCAATAAAAGTACAAGCAGCATACCTGGAAACGTGAACATCGCCACCTACAGAAGAGTATGCACTATTTCAAACCCTGCCACGCCCCTCCCCTCCACGGTATCCTTGACTTCAGGTAACAACTAGGATAAAGGGGCCTAGCATTTATGACATTGGTGGGCTCACTTGTAAATCTTGTAGCTCATGTAGAGAGTGGAGAGGCAAAAAGGTGGGGGCTTCCGCCCACCTACCTTTTACAAATGTTTGTCTCTGGTGAGGAGAACAGGGGGGGGGGGGAACTGAAACGAGAACGAAAAGTTACGAAGAGTCAAAACTAAATTGCCAAAAGCTTCCCCCAAAATATAATACATAAACTGAAACGAAATCTCTAGCTATATCTCAGCCCCTTGCACTTTGCCGACGTAAGATGCTTTTGTTAAGTGACGTCATTACATGGATCGATGTTGGTTTCACAAATGTATAGCGAAAACACTTAAAATCACTAATTATCAACTGCTAACTGTTGGCTTAGAAATACCTATCACCGATTGGCGCCCATCGGTCATCCTCGCTTTAAAAAAGTGACATCACTATTAAATGTTTAAGGCAGCCTTTCTCAAAGTGGTCGATGGGACCATCCAGGGAGTCGATGAATACCCAAAGGGTCGAATGAGGGTCGATCAATATCTAGGGGGTCGAAAAGGGGTCGATGAATAACCATGTTCCCCTGATGCAGTAAGAAAATTACAAAATGTAACCTCTACCATCCCTCCCCCATCCCTCCCTACGCTTTCCATCCACTCCCACCCCTCTCCCCGTTCCAGAAAGGGGTGATACAGGAATGATTCGTGTTTTAGTTTCGTACTGGGGTAGTGATGTTTTTCCCCGTGGTCGGATCATTAGTGTAAACTACTACAACAACTACTACTACTACTACAACTACTACAACAACTACTACTACTACTACCACTACTTTTTTGTATTTTTGTATTATCCACATTTTGTATTTTTGGAACCAGGCTGTCGGCAACAAATGTACTTCTCCCCGGAGATCATCATACATAAAATGTAAAATGGATTAATAAAGTTATTGAAAGCCTTGGAATAGTAAGATTGGATAATCAATATTTAGTCATTGCATCTGTTCTCTCTGTGGTTTACAAGCTGTTTTATAACACACAAGGAAGCTAAAAATATGTCAGGAGAAATCAGATTAAACGCTAGATAGAACAAGTAACATTTGGGGTACAAGGTTTGCAATGTGGGGCACAAAGTGTTTTCTAAACTTCATTTTTTTCAGTTTCTAGAGCATAGCTGTTCAGGTGGAGTCAGTAAGATGTAGAGTGAATTGTTACCTATAAAACGTTACATGGGGCAACACGACTCATGACTCAAGTTGCTAAACAATATCCATATTTTGGAAACTTGTTTCACAAAAGGGTAGTAAGGTACAAATAACATTACAGTCAATCCATTACACTGCCAAATTGTGCGATGACATGGTCTGATATAAAATATCAATACCTTCAAAAAAATGCGTATGAAACGGAAAAAGAAGAAAATGTGAACGTGAAAGAAAACAGTCAGCTAATTAAACTGCAATCAATATAGCAATAAATTTGAAGTGGTTTAACGGAGAATTCGGTTAAAAATCAACGCTAATATCAGAAAAATAAAAATAACTGGGGGTCTACAGGCCTTGTGTGTGCCTGTGTCTGTTCTTGAGAAAACACATATGGTTGTCTTTCATGCCCAGTAAAGGAAGGAATACCATTTTTAATGCTTGTTTATAGCGTTTAGAAGACTTCTAAACACTACATTAAAAAACTAACCTCTCCGTATGTTTAAATACGCAACGTAAACAAACCTTAAAAGCAGAGTAAGAGTATGTTCAAATACGCAACGCAAACAAATCTTAACAGCAGAATAAGAGTATGTTTAAATACGCAAAGCAAACAAGCCTTAACAGGGGAGTAAGTGCGTATTTAAATACGCAACGCAAACAAACCTTAACAAAAGAATAACGGTATGTTCAAATACGCAAAGCAAACAGACCTTAACAGCGGCGTAAGAGCATATTTAAATACGCAACGCAAACAAACCTTAACAACAGAATAACGGTATGTTCAAATACGCAAAGCAAACAGACCTTAACAGCGGCGTAAGAGCATATTTAAATACGCAACGCAAACAAACCTTAACAACAGAATAACGGTATGTTCAAATACGCAAAGCAAACAGACCTTAACAGCGGTGTAAGAGCATATTTAAATACGCAACGCAAACAAACCTTAAAAGCAAAGTTAGAGTATCTAGCAGCATGACTTACTTAGCAATAATTAAACTTATGTTATATCTCTTTGTTATTCTTCTTATTAAATAGTTTGTTTGTTATACAAAACAAGAATATTGCACAAAATAGCAAAAACATTATGTACTTAAAAGCTTTTTTCGTCTGACACTTCTCAGAGTACAATCGTCAGAATGACCAAGATGAAATGTATGAAAAAGCATACCCAACTGTATTTTTGAAAGAGCCAATCAGAATTTGGACTGCCAGAATGGCTTGCGTTTTTGGAGCAATCGGCGTTCACCAAAACAAGATTAACTGAATAGGCCTAGTGAGAAAACGAATGCTCTTTGTCTGCATAGCAAAGGTTTTCTTGCTTTTATGTGGACTGACACCAGAACGGCCAATGATACGGAAGCAATCGTCCGTGTACAATTTGGCACAGTCTGGATACTCAAGCAAGTGCTGCCCTATTGCAGAGTCACATTGCTTAGTGGTGTTTTTGGTCTTTGAAACCTGAGGTGTTTGATTCCTTTGAGGGGATACTATGTAGCGAATAAACGTTGGTGCTGCTGAATTCGGTCAACCAGCCTTTAAGTCGTGCAGCAAACAGTAGCCTACAGGTATATACGTAATGTATTCGCTATATGATGCAATATTCTTCTTATTAAACCATTCTCACGCAAAAAAAGTCTTTACTAAGCAGGACTATGTTTGGATAATTAGAGGTGATAAGTTATGAAACCATTCGTATTATGTACTAGATTCGATGACTATACATTATTTTGTAAGTGGGTATCTTAGGATCATACGAGATGAAGAGGCATGAACATTGAATTTTTTGCTTGTATTTGCAACGTGTAAAAGATATATATTTCATCATTAGTTAGTTTTTACTCTTGCCGTTAGGTGTCCAGTTTGACAGATAATATCATTATATATATTGTACATTTTATCTTCTTGTTATTACTACATCTTTAGGAGACTAGTGTAAAAGAAGAACTCAAGGAGGCCTCAATCATTGTACCATAGTTGGAGAAAAGACCACCGCGGCTGTCCGACTTTGCTAGATCCTAGATGCCTTATAAATTCATAAGTTAGAACAAAACAGACATTAGATGTTATTTTTCATTGCCTGAGCGTTTCGTAAGTAAAATACCGTATTTCCTCTAATTATAGACCCATCTATAACTAATTGAGGACAGCAAAAGGCGGGTCTATGATTATAGGGGGTCTTTAATTTCCAGAAAAAAGTTTTAAAAAAGAGCATATAGAGTTGCAGGAAAACTACGAAAGTACATATATACTTTTCATCATTACATTTATAGTTTACACCAATACCTTTTCATCACTGAATTGCAGCCAAAACCACTGATCAGAGCAATCGTATGGAGTAAAGCGAGGAAACTCTTTGCAATGAACTTATAGGAAACGAGAAGGTCAAAGAACATTTTAGAGATTTACTTTGTAACCAGCAGATTCCATAAAGTAAGTCCTTGCACAAAAAGGGAAAGTTTTAATCCTTTCCAAAATTTTGAAAGAGTACTGGCCCACCGTCACTGGTTCTTTCCTTAGTGTTGATGATAGGCACTAATCTCTAAAGAATACCCTTGCAATACATTTCACTGGTTCTTGCTCTGTAGAGAGTTGGGTATGTTCAGTAATCACCACAGCTAGGTCTAACAAAGAGAATGCGTAAGACTGGTAGCATCCATAAGCTCTGGGGTAAGTGTTAAGTGGTAAGCCAAACTTTTGTAGTGATCCCAATGACTAAGTTTCCTCAATGTTGCTTGGTTTTACAATAAAGAAACCGTTTCATAAATATTACAACAGATAATAAGGTACTGCTACTGGAAGCAGACTAACCAGATAACTCACGTATTACAGTTTTTCGTCACCAGAATCGTATCGGGTCTATTATTTAGCAGCGAGAATGGTTGCATGAGGGAGTGGGCTTTGGGTAGAAAGCAATTAAATGTAAAATATAGAACATCTTTATGAAGGAGGAAGTGTCTAAAATAAGCTTATATTAGAAAGATTTTGATCTTCTATTATTTGTATAGTGTAAATTTAACGCACTTACAATTGTCAAACTGTGGTAGCAACATACACAATTTGGGGGCAAGAATAGCTTACCAAGTCCCACAATAGCAACTTTCCTAGCTGGAGTCACAGTTGAGCCCTTAAGACTACAGTTTGGATGTGCCGCAACAGCAAAATATTGCTGCCTATCTCCATCGCATATGAAAAACGTATTCATTTTCTTATTTTTCTAATTTTCAAAACATTGTGACATATTTTCCATGTTTCGAACACGGTTTTGGTTGGCCAAAGCACGAGGCATGCATTCTGACACTTTGAAATAGAAGTTGATCTACAGTAAGGGAAAGCCTTTTTCAAAAGCTATCTTAAATCCTTTTATATCGTGATGCTTTTATGTCTGTCTATCATCAATTTAGTTAAACATCTGCTTGTTTCATCTCCATATTATGTTTTCTTTGTCTGAGTTTTATTTATTACATACTTATCACGCTCAGTAAAAGAGGATATTCTCTTTAAGTTTCCGTAATTCTTATTTCAATTAATTAATTCTTATTACAAAATTATTCCAGACAGTCGTGGAACTTAAAGATTAAAAGTTTAAGAACTGTTAAATTCCGTAGCGTTTGCTTAACTGAGATCATAAAGCCACCAAAGCACTTACGAGTGGAGAGCCCTAGATAAGTAATCTATTGTTGACTGTATTACACATACTTGTGCATCTTCGAGTGTCCAAAAAGCTTTGTCTTCGTAGCCCGATGTGTCTGGATTCCCCTCGTAAAACTTTATCCACCCGTTGTTACTGACCTACATGGAAGCGAACTTGGAAGACCACTCAGAGCTTGATATGAGATAAAACTTAACACTCCCCTTTTTCACTGGAATAAAGTTGAATTTAGACAATTTAGCTGCACTTCTCGTGGCAGCGTTAATATATTTATCGCTAGCATATGCATTGCGGTTTCCATAGACAGCCATTTTGTAGAATCCATCACTCAGTTTTGTTATTTGAATTGTGCATTTTGCCGTTGTTATTGGTCTTCAGCATATTTCCGAGTAGCCACTCAGCATTTCCTTGCGCACGCATACAATACGTACGGCTTGAAAGAGAAGAAAGCATTTTTCTCCCAGAAATATCAACATCAATCCTTGGCAAATCATCCACTCCAAGAGCTTTGAAAAATTTAAAGATCTTTTTCGTCTGTGAGGTTTTATCTTTAGGATGCAAATGTGACAGGAAAAGCCATTGTTTTGGGTTAACTCCCTGTAGTATACCGTTCATTGCACTCTTAAAATCGTCTTTAGTGACCCATTTTACCTCGTTAATACCAGCAGCAATGTTTGGACTGTGTCCAGCTGCTGATACCTGACAATACAAATCGGTCAAAATGACATCTCGCACAATAACAAGTCAACCAGCAATTCTAGGAATGTTAAAATTTTCTTAGCTTCATCTGATTCCGTTTGCTCATCATCTTTGAATCTGTGGATGAGGAGAGATGTCATTCGAACACCTTGGTAAATAGGAATGTTAGAAGACAGAGTGGAGACTTTGGTTTCTGTAAGTGACGTGGGTTCATACTTTACACCATCAAGGAAAGATTTGGAAACTCCATATACCTTCCTCGTTGCATGAGCTTCAGCTTCCATCTCGTCGTCTCTTTGTGCTTTGAGAGCTTTCTTTACAAAATCACAAACACTTGCCTCTGCCTTTTCTCCACTAAAGAGTCCGATGATTTGCGATATGATTACGAAAAGGGGTGCCATTGCTAGATTAACGGAAGGGATAAAATAAATTTATGAAGCAGGGGCTTTGGTAGAGAAAAATTAAAACTGCATTCTTAGTACAATGATATGTCCAGCACAAGGCGCGTAGGTAAAACATAATGAGAAGACATAATATGATGAGCTTTCGGTGTATACTATCCTCAAATCAAATAACTAAAATGTTTGAAACACGCTGGGTTAAGACCGCAACGCAAACAATAGAATACATTAACAACTAACAAGAGGCAGATAATTGGGGGCACCATGTTATGAACACTAGATTGGCCACCTAGAACGTCATCGCCTCTATTCGTTATATTATTCCACATATATAAAAAATAAACTCAAGAACTCAGCCTAGACGTCCCAGCCCACTTTTTTGGCATAAAGATGGAAAATAAAACTTGAGAAAAAAAGGTTTCACTGTCCGTGACATTGTTGATCTAAGTGGCATGGGAACTGAACATGTATTTGAGATACAGTATCTATAAAAACGTACAAGTACTACAATGCTTCCTCAGGGATTTTCTTATGTCTTACAATAAAAGGCCGGTTAGAAGCTTACCAAGTTAGAACACACTGACAAAGGAACAAGAACGGTATCTCAAAAATTGCTCATGCTCTTCCACTTACCAATTCTTCCGTGAGAACGTCTTCCATTTCGTCATAGTCTGTCACTGGAGCGGAAACCAGTAGGTGCCACTGGCAGAGGGAAAGATGAAAGTCCTTGTGATATTAGTAGGCAACTTTCAATCACTACATGTGCAATAATTAGGCTTCACTTCATCACAAAAATACATGTAGATGCATGCACAATAAAAGTTCAATGCGGCACGATAGTTTGTCTACAAAAATCAGCACTTCTACCTTCTCTCGCCGTAGATTACGCACTACTCTCTTTAATATACGAGCGATCGTAGAAATGGAAAATATATGGGAAAATATAGTAACCAGGGCAGTTAAAAGACACAACTGTTCGTTCGATTCTATTTTCAAACTTTGATTTTCTACAACAAATTGCTAAAAACAGGACTACCAGAACATTTTATGAAAATGGCATTCTATACACTAAAATGAAAATAAAATTGACAAACATCATGCAGCTCCTTGCTACACCAAACTACCTATTTGACTTCCTATGGCCCTCCAGAAAGTCTATTAATCTGCAGGGGGGGGGGGGGATACTTTGCTCCCGGTCGAGAAACACTAGTCTACATCTGTTCCCCGCGTGTTCTCATATATTTGACAACATCTCCTTTCGTGTTTTCAAAGTATCCGTTCCAACATAAATCTTTGTCAAAATGGATCTGATCTATACCGGTGTATTTTCACTAGAAGTGGTACACTTGGTGCTATGGCTCTGCATTCAATATGAATTAGACATAGCAACTATTCACTCCATTGTAAAACGAGCTGCACCGAAATGGAACGTATGAAAACATTGGCTGTTGACAACTAAAGTGCTCGTATTGGGACCAAAACAGACATAGACTTCAGAATAATCCAGAAGGGGCAGTATTCTTTGTTTCCGTTTGGACCCATTCTTGTCTAGATCCATTTAAGTATTTAAATGAGATCTCTCTGGGATTGGACAACATTACCCCTACCGTCTAGCATTGTAACGTAAGTCTTATTAAACTGCCAGAACAAAAAGGAGTTGGCGTAGTTTCACGTTCCTGCAATACATTGCTTGGCAGGAGTTCTCATAGGGAGGACACTTGCTGTCTTAAGCAAGTACCAAAGCTGTGCCAAAGATCGCTTTTTGACCTCTTGGGAAGGTATGGATATAGTATCTGTTCTGTTTCATAAATATCCCAGTATCTGATCTCATTGATGACAAATTCTTTCCATAATCCGTGAGAGGCAGTACTACTAGGTTGAGCCTGCCTCATGTCTTGCTTCTCTGCCCGTTAGTCTAAATTACGGAGTTATCCTTCGACACCCCAGCTGGCCTTTATTTCTTAGTTAGACTCTTTGGTGGTTTTTCCTTTTATTTAGAGAAGTTTTCATATCGGGCCAACTGCTCATAAGATATCTTTGAGTGAGAGATTACCAAAGCTGTGCCTATTCCCCCTCGTTCTCTATTCATCTTGAATAAGCGTAATAACGAAAGGAACGGAAGAATAAAAGTTTTGAAGTCTCTATGTGATATAATATCCTAAATTGTATCAAAATAAGTAGTTATTTAAGGTGAAGAGTGTTAGCTACACCTATTTTTTTAAGGTAAAATCGCTATTTTAAAGATTTTTTCCCAGTATGACAAGGATTTGACAAAGTTGTGAACTACCTCCGTCTTTCTAAATTAAAAAAGCAAATTGGTTTTTACATTACAGCACAAATCAGGATACATATAACACAAGCAATAGTAAAAAGTATCCAAAGAACCTTTAGCTCCAGAAATTGGTCCGTCTTATGCCAATATAGAGGATCCTTTTCTATAAAAAAAGTACGAGTGATAACAAATTTCCCATTTCTGTTTTTTAAGAAGTTAACAAAATTTTTCAATCCTTTTCTTCTCGATAAAACTCTTAATTGGCTTTGGATAGTATGACGGCCGACGTTGCAGTCCTTTCTTGGTGCAGTTATAAAGTACAGAGAGGCCTAGTCTCCTTCGTGTTGAGTTGGATGCCGACATCCACTGGTGGATAAATGGGAGCTGACATGTCTACTTGAGAAATATTAGCATTTTAACATCGTTGTCACCTAGCTGAATCGTTTGGAAAGTCATTGCCTGGAATCCCGGGGAAGGTCATATTTACTAGTTCTCTTGTGTTCCTTGAAAATATCATTGCTATGATGGTGTAGCAACATAAAAGAAAACCATTCTAAGAACATATTTTTCAGCACACATTACATGCTAAAGTATGAAGGAGATTTCTTTAAAAGATAACTATCCTTCATCTTTTCTTTTACTCGTGCATTGCCAGGGCCTGTATTGGAAATTATTAAGAGTGATTGGGAATTATTAAGAAATATTGGGAATTATTAAGAGTTATTGGGAATTATTAAGAGTTATTGGGAATTATTAAGAGTGATTGGGAATTATTAAGAAAAATTGGGAATTAGTAAGAATGATTGGGGATTATTAATAGTGATTGGGGATTATTGAGAGTTATAGGGACTTATGGCAGTTGATTGAGAATTATTTTGAAATTATGGTAAATTTTGTTTGAGAATAATTTCAGTGATTTAACTCTCACCCCAGTTGACCTTTCAATAGGTCAGTGTTATCAGTCCAATAAAAGAGATATCAGTTTTCAGATTTGCCTTAAATTAACATTTAATCCATATTGTTAACTAGTTCTATTTGTACAAGGATTTATTTTATTCTTTCTGTGATCTGCACGGGGCACTTCGTATTAATACATAATTCTTTAAATCCAATAATTTAAGATGGAATCCATGCGAATTAAGCGAGGAACGATTCACACGACCTCTGCTACGTTCATTAGGTTTGGAATAAAGGTACCGAATGACCGATGGCTTTAGAATGGACCAAGTCTACGAAACCTTAAACAATATCTAATACGATTCGTGATGCTTTTGATTGAAATTCCGACGTAGTATTTAATTTCAAAGTTAAGAAAATAAATTCGGGAATGTTTGGATTATTGTTTTTAGATCGTTTGTGTTATTCAAGCTTGGGAAGTCCTGAAACATGCTGCTACGATCAAACTAATACACGTTGTTTTATTTAAAAGTAACTCAGTTGCTTAGGTGTGAAGCGTCGATTTGGTCCAAAATCTAAGCAACTGGCTAAGCAACTCGAGGCCTCAAATTCAGGAAGGACAATTTTTAAAACGCCTGAAAAACAAATCAAGAAACGTTTTCCATTAAAAATTGATTACAAACTGTTGATATACAACAAATATCACACTGTTGGTAATGTGTCAAGCAAATAGATCAAGGATCCAAGCATCATTTGGTATTTTATCATTTACAACACAACGAAACTCGAGGATAACCTGTAGTGATACCTAAGCAACTACTTAAGCAACTCCAGGCCTGATTTTGGAAAATTGCTAAGCAACCCGAGGCTTGACCCGGAAAATGGAGTTGCTTATAAAAAAACAACAACGTGGAGCTATTGTGGAAACTTCACAGAATCCTTCAATTTGCTACTGTTAATCGAGGGGTTCCTTAAACGATTTTTTATAAGCAACTCCATTTTCGGGGTCAGGCCCCGAGTTGCTTAGCAATTTTCCAAAATCAGGCCTGGAGTTGCTTAAGTAGTTGCTTAGGTATAACTACAGGTCATCGTCGAATTTCGTTGTCCTCAGTTATCGCGATCATTGCAGTTCACGATGATTGGTTCCTGCCCACTCCTTAATTTCCACTAGAGGCAGTAACTACACCTTCGTCGTCTTACCTTTCAGAGAAAGATCACAAAACTTTATTTTATATCATCCGGTGTTTCTCTTCCCTGTTATCTTGTATCTTGTACAAACTTCATTCAAACTTCTTACAATTTAACATTACAAATTTTAGAGTAACTCCCCAAGGGGTAACCCATCGACCATTTAGGGAAAACTAAGTCATACATAAGAGCTTTTTAAGGTAGTCACTTCTTCCCATGGTCACTACAATGTCCAAGACCAATTAAGAGGTGCCATGTTCAAGTCCAACCCCGGCCCTTCATTTATCACATACCCTTCTTTGCGTTTGCTGTTTGTGGTTTCGATATCGGTCCCATTGCTCGCCATAACTTTAACAAGGGTATGCTGTTCCCGCTTAAAACATGTTATGTCCCCTAGCAATACTTGCAGACTCCAGCCCTTAAACTGCTGTCGAATCAAAGCTACTCTAAGAGGATGACTTTATTATGATGGCACAAACTGATAAACGTACAGCAGACATTTTGGCATAGCTCAAAAAAGATGAATGACAAAAGGAAGCATACAAGTTGATAAGTTAGTAATCAAATGAGCAGCGTATTCTGTAAATACATAAAACGATGTTTGCACCGTAATCTTGTGGTTTAAGAACTCGTTTTAAAAATCATTAGCTGGTGTTCTTTGACAGGCCTGGGGACCTTTGACAACCTCTCTCAACCACAGTCACAGCGCCTCCTCAGTCTATGGGTGGCAAATTGGAGAGACGGATCTGCAGAAGTAGGCCTACCTCGAGTGCAGTATGATCGACAATTGATGTCCTAACCCAATCACATCGTGTCACACTGAATCTACCTGATAATTACGTCGTATAAGTAATTATAGCCTACTCAGCCACTTATGACATAATACACTGAATACGTAGCCAGCTGATGGAATAACAGAGCTTCTTTAAGCTGAAATCGTCAGAAGAACCGATCATGATCATCGTTAAGTTATACTTATAATGACATCAACGTGCTAGATGACTTCATCAAGAATCGAACACAAGGGGTATTGTTGTGATAGATTGCATTATCAGATGGTTTGCAAATTGTTGTTCGAAAGTAAGAATCTTTTGGGTATTTGCGGTGTTGAGTAGAGATGTTCGAAAAAGTGGAAACTTCTTACACTTCATACATTGCAATACTGCGTCAAACGTACAGCACTGCCATTTACAGTTTATGGATTACTATTGATACGGACACGAATTTTGTCCTATGAGGGCTCCCTAAAAAGGAAATCCATGACTCATTTGCAAATTTTTGTTGATTGTAAAATCAACAAAGTCAGGTAGATTAGGCTTTCTTCTTGAACTGCCCCACCTTCGATGCATCGGTTTTCTAAACCTCCCTCAGTTTATAATTGGTGTCTTTGTTATTTTTAGGAGAACAATATTCTATAATATAGCTAACAAATAAAATTGGTTTATTATTTGTAGTTGTTAACACCCCTGTTTTATTCTTCAGGAATTTTCTGGACAAGGTGGGGAGCATTTAGGCAATAGCTTTTTATAACCGAAAAGGCACATAAACCAGCCATTAGAAACAATTTGCCGTTTTAGTTTAGGACCCATTTGGTATATTAGTGTTCATCGTTGTGCTGTATCCACTCAATTCAAAAACGATCATGGCGTTTCACAACGGTTTCATTTGACTTCCTTAGCAATACTATATGTCACATCTTAAACTCGTCCCATGTCAGGTAGGTTAGGCTTTCTTCTTCGACTGCCCTACCTTCAATGCATCGGTTTTCGAAGCCTCCCTTAGTTTGTAAGTCTTGTCTTTATTCTTTTTTAGGAGAGTGATATTCTATAATTCCCTTACACACGTTCGTAAAGAAGCCGTCAGTCTTCATGTCTCGGAGCCCCGAGTAAAGGTGTGTAGCTTGATTTATCGCCATTTTTTTTATTCTTTAGACTGTATTACAGTAACGATTTCTCAGGGCCGAAGATTAGAAATAAATCAATGATGCATTAGAGCAAAGCAGATGCTGGCGGTATGATGGTGTCCTTACGGCGGTTCACAGATACATAAATTTTAAACTTTTGAAAAGAACACTAGTGAAATAGAAAATATGTCACCACCGGGGATCGAACCCGTGACCCATGCTTTCGCGGCGTGCGCTCTACCAACTTATCTAGGTGACCTCCGATGTTAACTTGGCTACTTTCTACTTAAATGGGCTTTGGATTGATGACGGGCCGGAGGGCAGTTCTTCCTTGGTCAAGACACATGGCTCAGAGAGGCTGGTCTCCAATTGCGTTGGGCTGGATGTCGATGTCCACTGGTCGATGATTGGGAGCTAATGTGACGACTAAAGAAATAGAAGTATGTCAACATCGGAGGTCACCTAGCTCAGTTGGTAGAGCATACGCCGCGAAAGCGTGGGTCACGGGTTCGACCCCCGGCAGTGACATGTTTTCTATTTCTCTGGTGTTCTTTTCAAAACTTACATTTCAAATCCTCTTTTCTCGATGAAAATTTTAAACAAACAACTAAACTTGGAGTTGGAGAAATTTTAAGCATATCCAGAACTGAGACCGACTTTCATTAAATATTCTCTAAATTCTAATTGTGTACATTTTAGAATACGATAACTGGTCAAATCCTACGGCTGCCTTTGTACAGCTTGATACAGTGAAACCTCTAGATATCGGACAATACTGGGGTTCAAAGAAAGTGTCCACTGTACCCAGAGTTGTCCATTTTCCGCAGATTTTGGGGCAGACCTGTAAAGAGCTGATTATGACTTTTGGATTCAATTTAGTATGATTTTCTTGAGCCTGCAAATTCATAGACCGGTTAGAAGGGACTGAGAAGGAGTGACAATAGAACTTGAATGTGATATTCCTTACTGTTGGACTCTGGCCCTCCCTTTATTTGTTTTTACAGTCGATGGTGTCTATAGCGGACATGCTATATAGCGGACACCTAGTAATAGCGGACACACTTTCTAGGCACAGGCCGAATCACGGTCAAACTCTCATTGAAATACCTCTATATAGCGGACAGTTGGATAGCGGACACTTGTTAAAGCGGACACATTATCTCGGAACCGTGTAAACATTTGCCTTATAATTAACCTGTGTATAGCGGACATTCGTATTTTACTCCTATTTAAGCCTCTCTAGCCCCATGGCCTCGTGGTCTCTGAGTTGTCGAAGAATATAAACCAATAAAATTCATGATACAATAAGTATTTTTTGAACAATGCAACTATTCCAAACACTTTGCTACTTTTGCATCTATGTTCTCAGTTATCTTCTTGAATGTTTTTCCAACTAAAGTACCACACGAGCATCACCATAAACTTATAATCCATTGGTTATTCTAATCCAAGTCCTGTACCTCTACTCACTCTCTTCCCTGTAAATGTTGCACGGATACAACTGTTGGGAACCTTGAGGAACATGGCAAAATTACTCCAGTTGTCCGACGATCGTCCTAAAATTCTTGTTAATGCTTTATTACTTCGTTTTATATATGAGATTTAAAACATTGTTATGAATTAATGTATCTTTTTGTTCTTCTTTCCTTCGCAAAATTAGACAGACTAATTAATTAGGACTAATTAATCAGGAGTAACTAAATTAGGCAGATATAGTTGAAAACCTCTGAATAGCGGACACCTAGTAATAGCGGACACTCTTTTCAGGAACCGCAGGTGTCCGCTATAGACAAGTTCGACTGTACTGCCTTATTCACTGCATAGAGGTTTTGTTTCAGGGGGGAACATTTTCTCCTGACTTTGAATAGTTATCCGCTATACAGAAGTGTGGACGTAAATTGCCCGAAAGTCGTGCGATATGGGAAACATCATCATGCGCCAATGCCTTTGGACCGACATCATTCCTCCTTTAAAGAATTCTCTGTTTATGAAAGACTTCTCCTATATCTGAAAATACACAATCTTAGAAACTTAAATTCTACTTTAAATCTATCCAGGATTCACGACTCACCGTTTGAAAACATCAACAGGTAGTGCTACAAGGACGTATTTTATCTCATGCTCTATTCCATTTTTTATATTTGCATTGCCCTCTTTAAATAATTTCTTACGTAGCTGATTTAGAAACATAAACTACTTTGTTTTATGTTACTTGAAATGCTTGGTTTGCAGAGTAACGTGCATTCTCTTCATTATATTTGTTTATGTTTTTTTACCCCAGCCGCCCCAATGACGGTATTCATAGAGATTGCAGGTTACATTTACCTTCTTTATACACATTTATTGTTTTGTTCATGTATTTACGCCATTGTTCATCTTCATTTGTAGTATTGTACAATTTACATCATTAATGGCACCAATACGCTTCTAAACCAAAGCTAAAACGCCCTTGGTTACGTGGTGGCAACGACAGAGCTAGTACAGTTGTTTCTGTAAGACGCAGAAAATATTTCTACTAGTTTAAGGTTACAACCTAGAAAAAGATTCCCTCGATGAAAGGTGCGCAAAAATCAATTTCATCCATAAAAAATCTCAAGACATCGCACCTTATACCTCCAAGAGAGTAGATGTTTTTGGAGCCCGCCATTATTAAACACTATTAAGCATGCCGTTGCCACCACGTAACTAAGGTCGTTATAGCCTACCTGGTGTTTACGGTTTAGTAGCGTATAGGCGCTGGTGTTGTGATGTCAAGTTCCTCTTTCAAATACCTCTTTCGATCCCAGGCAATGTGGACATGTTTCTGACGCAGCTGAATTGCCTGGAGGTGAACTGACCACGTTAATGAATTGTAACCCTTGTCTTTTAGTTCTAGTTAAGAACATGCACCTGTTGTAGCCTTAAAATAATTAACTGTAAACCTTTAAAAACTTAGAATAAAAGATAAGTAAGGCATGGTAATCCATGAACAAAAGAAGCTATGATTTAGAAAGCTGATTTTCTAAGGAACTCATAAGAAATTTCTTTATTATTAAGAGCAATTCCTGATTCCATAAAAATTAAACATTGGCACGAACAAAAAACAGGGAGAGAAAACTTAATATAAGTCAACAAGAAGAAAACTACAATTTTGACTACCTTTCGCCTTTTTAAAAGACTTTATCAAGTCTTTGTGCACTGGACATCACAACTCTAGTGTACAAAGAGCTGACGAAGTCTTAAAAAGACAAAATGTTGTCAAAATTGTAGTTTTCTTCTTGCCGTCTTACCCAAATTTGGTCGGTGTTGTTTTCACTATGATATTTATGAGAGAAGACTAAGTGGTGTATGTCTTCGAATGGTGATAGCAACTTTAGGTGACTAGTGGTGTCGAACTGCAGTATGGAAAGGGCACCTAGGCCCCCTCCCACGCTAATTATTTTCCCAAAGTTAACGGATCAAAATTCTGAGATAGCCATTTTATTCAACGTAGTCGAAAAACCTTATAACTATGTCTTTGGGGACAACTTACTCCCCCACAGTCCCCGTGGGAGGGGCAACAAGTTACAAACTTTGACCTGTGCTTACATATAGTAATGGTTATTGAGAAGTATACAGGCGTTTTCAGGAGGATTTTTTTGGTTTGGGGGAGTATTCTCTTCAAGTCTTAGCTTCGATTTTCATTTTCTTGAAAGAATTTCGTTTTTTCAATTATGTCTTAATTGTTTTATTATTTGCTTATTCCTGTTATTTGCCTTATATTTCTTAATTATTTTCTATTATATTATTATTCAATTTTTGTCTTCTCTGCCTCAAATTCAGAAGAATTAATTTTACAAAGAAACTTTAATGAAATCCAGAACCAGACCTTTTCTTTTATTCTGCAGACCAGTCTATTCACTATTGCTGATTTTTGCTATTATTATCATTGTAAAGCAACTAAAAATTTTAATTCTACTAGTTTCTTATGTATCTTTTTTTCTCTTTTTCTTTTTTTCAGATACTGACTGTGCGTCTGCAACATCTATAACAAAAGAAATGAGATGTCTGGATCATATCAGATCCTGTCCGAGTTATTGCTGTCCAAAAAGTCAAAATCCTTTTTTAAATGCAAGGAACAGTCTATCTGAGTCTCCACCCACAAAAAAAAGCCAAGTAGAAAATAACTTCAGAGGTTCTGTCAGAAAATCGTATTCTGATAGAAATATAACTGCAAAGAAAAAGGTAACTGTTTCTTTGAACAAGAGTTGAGTGTTGGTCATTATTATAACTTCTTCAAAGAGCGTTCCATCCATTTTCCAACTGAAATACTTGATTGACCCTGAACATAAAATTTTCATGAAGAGCCTAAAAGCAACAGTTATTGCCCAAAGTTACACAACAGTTTTGTAGTGACTGTATGATAAATATGTTTTAAGAATTCAATTTGACTAAAGTCCTACAAAGCTTCATCATATAGAGAACATTCTCTTTGCTTAATAACGCGTGCATCCTGGATAAATTTCCTCTATTTGATTCGCATATCAATATTAAATATAGACATTTTCTTTTGCATTATTCTTTGTTGCTAGCTTTATTGTGTTAAGCGATTTGGCAACTGAATAACTATACACCTCTGCTGTATAATTCTCCCTGTAAATGTTTTAGATCATAGGGATTGCGTCAGGGATTCTGATAGCTTTAAGATTCGGCATAGATATTAAAGAAGAATGCTACTTGGTGATATATGTCGAAGAATATTTCACCTACCTCGGTATGGGCACGCTACGTATAAACAACATGGGCTCTTGCTTGTCGTAAAAACTAAAGTTCGAAGAACATCAGCAATACACTGCATCGTCAATTATCCGGACGGTCAAAACCAAACAGCCAAAAAACTTTCAACATAATTGAAAATCCGGATAATAGAAAAAATACAACTCATTCGTAATTCAGTAATTTATTCAACGAGGGCTGGTCAGTTCACGGATTTGCGTTCTGTTTCGAGTGTTTGGTTTTGATGTAATTGCCAAAGAGGATATTAACTCAGCGCTCGTGTTAACGAGGCGACTGCTGTTTGGCTGTGGGTGAAGTGGATGTATGATTGAAAGCCGTTGTTGTGAACAGCGGACTTTCACAATATTGCAGCATCGCCCCGCATCAATCTTCGTAAATTTGCTGACACACAGGCAAATATTTAAAATTTTACGACGTCCGAATAATCGAATCTCGGATACTCAAATCCCATATAATCGAATCCCGAATAATTGAATCCCGGACAATCGAATCCCGGATAATCGAACCCCGGATAGTAGAATCCTGGATAATCGAACCCCGGATAATCGAATCCCGGATAATCGAATCCCGGATAATCGAATCCCGGATAGTAGAATCTCGGATAATCGAATCCCGGATAATCGAATCCCCGATAATCGAATCCCGGATAGTAGAATCCTGGATAATTGAATCCCGGATGATCGATTCCCAAACAATCGAATCCCAGATAATCGAATCTCGGCTGATCGATATTCGGACAATCGACGATGCTCTGTACCTCAGTGAATCACCTATCCTTCCACAACCCGACGTCAAATTATCTAATATTGTAGCATGGACGTGCGCGTATCGTTTTTTCAAAATAGATATTCGCATACTATGCTCCTAATAAAGGAAGACAAACTACTTTATTACAAAATGCAGCCCAGTATGAGCTTCTGTAACAGTAATTACACTGTAACGATGATTCAAATCGCGAAACGGTAAAATACAGTTTGCACAAAACCTTATGCAGCGGATATCCAGGGATGGAAACAGTAGTCGGCCATCGCGTTTCTCTGGCGACAAATCCAAATCGCCGGAAAATAGATCCTCTGAGGTTAAAATTATCCAAAAGGACGTCGTCATACCGTCCTCGCATCCTCTGCTATAACGCTTTTTCTTCTACGAATAACTTTTATTATAAAGCATGCTACGCAGAAAATTGCGCAAATCTTATACTACGATAACGAAAAGTTTAAGACACTACAATTTTTCTTATTTATACTCCTGTGTACTCTTTTTGTGATGTTTGCACAAAAGATTCCAAGGCTCATTATTTTCTTTCAGATTATAAAATTTGTCTTAAAGAAGGCTTTATGTTGTCTGGTTGATGAAAATACCAGCCATTTTAAACTATAACTACACCTGCATAGACAAAGACATAAACTAAAGCCATTACAACTAGACACCGATATCGAGGCTCCGTCAATCTTATTGATCACGCTTATGATGATTGTGTGTTGCAGCTTGGACACAACCTGCAGGAAGATTCTTCTTCTATCTTGTAACTAATTTGAAGACAATGATATCAGGAGAGACTAGTTGGAAATTTTTCGCCGACGTTACTTGGCGTCATACATAACCTGTTGTACTGGAATGACACTCGCTCTTCCTATTTAAACTAGTACCCTTTCCAACGGAGTCTTCACTAACTCTTTTCATAATATTGGATAATTTCACTGCTTTTCCAGCTGATGCGCCTGACAGTCCATTGTTTAAGCGAGAGCACTTATTGCGCTCAAAACAGTGATCGGGAAGCTATACAATTTTGTGCGCAACAGTCAATATTTTTTGGCATAGACTAAGTTTAACACAAACATCGAGGCGCAGATTGTCAAAACATTAAGAACAATTTAAGAACAGTGCCAGGCTGGATGAAATCATAAAAACATAATTTGTTGCACAGTGGTTTACAACAAAATTAGTTCAACGCCATCAATGTCTTCGACTCTTATGTGATCCAATGAACCGTCGCTGAATGAAATGTTGTACTCTCCGAGTTTGTTGTTACATTACATGACTGCCCCTCAAACCAACCATTTTCATACAGACCCCCAACTCGTTTGCCTGCAAGAGGCAGCTGTTGTAAGAACAAAATAAGAACAAATGATGCTGTTTGCAAACGAAAAAATAAGAACACTCAGCCTCAGCCCAAATTATCTGCTTCTTACTAAAAAAGTGTATGGAGTTTCAGAGCAATTTCATATACCAAGATGGTCCATAAGACAGAGTCAGTTGACACGGTTACTTTGTACATACAAATATAAGGTCGAATTTATTAAAAAGCAAAACCAAATAAAAGTTCTCACTCATTTGACTATTAACCATCAATAGTATGTCTAGGTTGACATTAACATTCATCGTGTGGACAGAGCACCTCGGATGTTAATTAAAACTCATCTGCATTATCTACTGATGAGTCCACAAGTTCCCTGGAAAGGTTACGGTACTTGGCCCTATTTCGAGAATCGTGCAGTAAGAACTGGCACTCAAGGACCAGTCCGGTAACTAAACCCTGTCCTAATTTCAACACTTAATTCGATATAAAAAATAAAACTTCTCTTTAAATGGTAGAGCCACAAGAAGTTCGGAGGTTCAATTTTAATATCATCCAATGTTGTTAAATTAAGTACCTTAAGATCATTGACTATTAACGACTAACCATATGTCATCTTCCGAGATGATGGACAACGTTATTGAAAGACAATTAATTTCTTCACGAGGCCATCTCACAATTGCCCCCGCCTATAATTAGCACAATAATCAACAAATTTAATCATTGCTCTCTGACAAGATGGCTGGCATTGTTCACACCGATGACGACCCATCTTAAGTTTTTTCCTCTTGTCAAAATGCTGTTTCATGTTAAAGTTAAAGAACGTCCATGCCTATATATAGAGTTAGCAGTAGTTGTATATTGCACTTGATCCATGCTATAAAGAGCGATTACTTCACATCAAGATTGTATTAGATTGAACGAGTCCAGCAAGCACTGGTGACAGAGTGCTACGATGGCCAAACGCAAACTTTTACTTTTCTCCCCATCTTGCCTTGACACTTCTGCCCTGCGGTAGGAAGCGTGATGATCCCGTTTAACTTGTCGCAATCCTTTATATTAAAGTAAGTTGCCTGCTCTTCCTCCACTTATTTTTACAATCTTCCATTAATATCTTTGTCCCATTTAGTTACAAGGTCAAGCAACAATCACCTCTTCAGCGACTCTCGGCCTTCCACTTCATATTATCTTCTATGCTGTGTTACATTGATAAGTTTCTATCAGGCGCCATGAAAAAGAGTTATATTATATGATATAGTTTCCAGTCACTGTTCTGAGAAAGCGTTTATTATCAATCAATACACATTAACCATAGACGAAAACGACCTCTTCAACACGAATTTCAGTCCCAGCACATGTAGCTCTTGCTGTATTTAATGATATAATTTGCTAAATCCATATGGTAAGAAATGCAGCTGTGCGTGTATCATCTTGACATGGTTTGCCTCAAATGTTCTTCGATATTTCAAAAAAGCCTGCAATAGCTCTTAATATGTTTTCCGTTTGAAAAATTTAAAGTCTGTATGCCCTTACCTTTTGATCCGAAATACAGTATCGGCAGCAAAGAAATTAGGAGAAAATTAATAAAAAGGAGGTGATATCAAACGTAGCAGAGACATAGAGCCTCATAGAACTTGTGTCAAATACCTCAATCGTTCAATACTTTTAGGTGTTCCATCTCACGAGCTATCAGCCACATATATACTCTATTTATCATTCATATAAATATTGCAACAATACAGTCATAAGAAAAATCTGAAGACGGTACTTAGTTTCGCTGAGCTTTGTTTTGAATATGATCATTGGAACGTGTGTGCACCTCTTCATATCTTGGTTCTTCTCCTTCTTTATCATAGTTCTAGATAACGATACCATTTGCGTCTAGCGGCAGCTTCAATACACACAATGACAGGGATGGGGGAACAGGGGTCAATTAGAAGGTAACACACAAGCTTCCAACATCTTCTGTTTTGCAGTAAGGACTGCACAGGGTGCAAAGGTTAGTATTGACTTATTTTTCAATGTCATTACATTGAGAAGCCTTTCTGTGTGGGTTGCTTATTTTACCAACATTCTAATTGAATTTCTCCACTCATGGCTTAACCATTTCTAACTGGTTTATGTTTATTTATGTCTTTAATTAAATCCTAAACAAAACCTGTTGGAGAGAGAAGACCTTTAGCCTTTGCCTTGTTCAGCAGAGTTTACTGAGTTTATTGAAATCAGTTGCTGTATCTGTTTTGCAGGATTGAAAAAGTTGTTCTACAAACTTTTCTTTCTTTTAAGTACCGCGTGTGTAACATTTAAACCCTGTATGTAATAAGGGCTAGCTTTAACTACATGTAGAGTTTTTTGCTCTAGATGTTCCCAATGGTTACAGTTGATTGGAAATTGAAGTTCCAGAACACATTACAATTACTGCTAACAGTCCAAAATTTCCACCTTTTAGTATTTCCATTGCATAAAGTTTCCTATTGCATAGTTTTAGATTCCAGTCTTAAAATTGAAGTAAAACAACCAAACATAACAGTGATATGTTTTAGAATATTTTTCAAAATTTTTCTATATCATAATTCCAGTAACTGTTCAATGATAAATTGCATCATATTCTCCTTTCTCATTTAGCTGCACATTATTGAGGTAGGGACACCACCAAGTGGGAATCAACCTTTTCCAAAGAAAGCAGAATCAATTTTCTTTCCTCCTGAAGCTGACAAAGACTTTCCAGTCGCTATGCAGGTAGATTCAAAAATTTGAATCTTAGTTATCAGTAAAATATGTATAGGATTGCTTTTATAAGTTAACAATTATATCTGTGACTAGCAGGCAACCATATCTTCTACTGGTGTGCAGAATGTGATCAGGATCAGGGGAATCAAGGGATTGAGATCCACTTGAAAAAAAGACAGGGGAAATTTTAAAGATTTTGGATCAGAAGACATGACTTCTGTCTTCTGGCAGTTCTTTTTCTCCTCCTCCTGCTCCTTCTTCAAGGGGTGTGACTGTCAGGCTGAAGTTCTCAGATGTTCTGCCAGTTCAGGTGTGAAGTTGCAGGTCTGCAACTCCTCAGAGATTGGCCCTTCTTAGACAATCCCAACTCCCATTTTAGACCAGGTGTAATAGTAAATTTATTTTGTTCCCCTTCTTGGTGTATTTTAGGCAAGCAAGAAACATGGCATAATTTTCTTGGTGACGAAGTATGGATACATCCATCTTTATGACATTGAAACTGCTTCATGTATCTACACGAACAGAATAAGTGGTGATACTATCGGGGGTGTGGGCAGTGAGTGATACAGGACCTCAGACGCCGGGAGGGACGTGAGTTATGGACCCTCTACTTTTAACCCAAATATAGTAATATCAGTAATTTTGGGTACATTTGACCAAATAGTTGAAACATTCAATCACAGGTTTTGCTCTAACAAATGGAATAAATGTGTTAGAATGTGTTACCAGCCAAAACTCTAAATCGAATTGAGATTCGTCAATTTTCTGGCGAGAGCAACCTCAGAGGCATGACATTGCATCCTGATCATAGAAGCGTCCTTTCGCCAATCAAATAACACCTCCGAGCTTTGCTAGTTTACGCCCTCGTCACGTTAAGTGCGTACAGAAAATGCATTCAAAGAGTTTCGTGTTTCAATTTTCACATGACGCACGGGATGCTACGTACCACATGACGCACGAAATTTTACAAATGAAATCACGCGCGACAAAGTCAGTTACTTTGTCTCCTAGAAGCTTCCCGAACCGCGTGAAATTCACTCCTTCTCCAGAATCCTAACTAGCACATACAGAAACGTACTGAGCGATCAAAACCTATCGAACACTACTTACTGTATTGTCAAATTTCCCTGGCCACGTTTGCTTCCTCGAACTCCTCCTTCCTATCCACATTAGGATATCACTGTTCACATTCTTTACGTATCCATTTAAGTGTACGCCATACTGCCGTATCCCTAATAAACCTAGCAACAAGTGAGAATCGAGACATCAATGCTATGTAATTTCACTACAACACAATTAAACGTCCAAAGACAGGAACGGAGAGACTGCTACAAAAATTCACTACAACAAGTTAAACGTCCATAGACAGCAACGAAGATACTGCAAGAGTATTGGGGACCAGTCCTTTGAAGCAATTGTCTGCCTCAAATTAAGATCTGGGCGGCAAATGATACTAGAATATTGGTTGAAATTATGCCTCGAATTACATAAATACCATGAATTGAGCAATACGAATACCGCATTTAGTAATTCCGTTATTTTACTAAGCGTTTTCGCCAGACACTGGTGACAGAAATCGTCTAAACTGAAAGTAGAAAATATTTGGCAAAGTATTTATAGGTTAGGAAAAAACTTGAACACGCTGCTTTAATTTACACGTATATTCGCCACACGTCATTCGCGTTATCAGAAAACGCGCAAGTTACAAATTCTACAGAGACCTGGTACTAGCTGACTTACTGACGTAAACAAAGTTATCTCTGCTACACGGGACAGACCCGGCGACAAAGAGAAGCGTTGAAGATTATTCCGAGCTTTTATTTTCTATAATTATCCCTTAACTTCAACTTAGCCATTAAACGAGATTTATAAACGTGGAGAAACTTATATGTAGGCCTATAGCTCAATTTAAAATGTCGATATATATATAGGCCTATTATAAAATTTATGTTTTGAATATTATCTCTCGCGTGCTAAGCGAGCGCTCTACCATTTGAGCCCATCATCTTTCACAACGATTGGAATAAGTAAGGAATGATCTAAACAATCTCAGATGCATAGGAATAAAGTCGTACAAGTTATTGAAAATTTATCGAGGCTAAAATATAGCGATGGAGGATCCGGGCATAGACTCCAGTACCTCTCGCATGCTAAGCAAGCGCTCTATCATTTGAGCTAATCCCCCTTCGCAACGATTGGAAGAAGTAAGGAATGATCTAAACAATCTCAGATGCATAGCAATAAAATCGTACAAGGTCTACATTATACTTTACTGACTAAAGTATAAAAAAGTCTCACATAGAGTCATTTACAATGGATAGCTGGAGGATCGATCCCGGTACCTCTCGCATGCTAAGCGAGCGCTCCAAAATTCGAGCCAATCCACCTTCACGACGTTTGATCGAGTAAGGAAAGATCGAAACAATCTAAATTGCTTAGCAATTTAAAAGCTCAAGGACTACATTAAACTTTACTGCCTAAAGTATAAAAAAAGTCTCACATAAAATCATCGAAATTGTATCGACGCTAAAATGTATACGTTGTTCGTAAAAAAGCGTCATTAAGTGGACCCTTGTGTTTTATGAGTGTCAGAGCGTATCTGTGTGATACTAATACGCAAGAATCGTTGCTTATTGGAATGATAATAAGTTAAACATGATTCATTGTCCTTAAAACTGTGGTAGCAAGAGTATGTCGTCTCCCTCTTTCAAAGACGTCTTACAGTATGTGTTAGTCGTGAAGAGATATATGTTGTTCGTAAAAAAGCGTCATTAGGTGGACCTTTGAGTCGATAGATGTGAGAGCGTATCTCTGTCATACTGATACGGAAGAATCGTTCATTATTGGAGAGATAATAAGATAAACAAGCTGGTCTTACCGCACACCCTGATGATGCTGACATTTAAGGCTCAGTAGACTATTCTCTTGTAGGAATTAAGGAAGAAACTCGTGCTAGGAGTTACCCCTATTTGTTTAAGGAGCGGTGGGACCGCCGCCAATGAAACTTGCTGCTGTTTCATTTAGCAAATATTACCCTAGTTATGTGTGTAGAAAGTAGCTGCCTTTACAATGTAACTATCAACGTGACTCGGCTCAGATATTTTTAGATTTCGGTTTGGAAATCAATATATTATGTATTATTTGATAAATTAACACAAGGGAGAGCAATAACAGAACTATTAGTACCCTGGTGTTAAACGTCTTCTTGTCAGAACAAAGTACCCCAACACAGTTGGGTATACTCTTTCACACATTCCATTTCGATCATTCTGACGTTAGTACTCTGAGGAGTGTCAGACGAAAAAGGCTTTTAGTACACAATGTTTTCGCTATTTCGTGCAATATTCTTATTTTGTACCACAAACAAAATATTTCTAGTTATGAAATTTGAGAAAACGAGAAAAGCATGAAGTGTTCTTAAGCGTAATACAATCCTTTGAATTTACAAAGTGTGTAGAGTTTATAAGGGGTTGATGTGATTGGTATTAGATGTAAGCCAGCTGCACTAGGTAAGACGGTTAAGTAGAACGGTTAGTAGCACAAAATCAAGAGAGCAATAGCTTTCACCCCCCGCCGGGTTGCCCTAAAACTTACACCAGTCGTCTTATTTTTAACAAGTTCTATTTCAGCTCTATTTGCTTTACTTAAAGTAACTTCGGTAAAATCCTCTCGTCAGGGTAGTTTGTCAGGATCGGGTTTTTTTTCATGATGCCGGTCTTGTTTATTTTCTAAGCTGCCGCGATTGCACGAGATAAATACTTGAGGGGGCTTTTTGTTGAAATTTATTTAAAGAAAACACTATGAATCTTTCTGCATATTCCCTTCGATCTTTTGTCATTATTATCATACGTTCTTATCTAGAAAGCTATCATAAATGAAAGATTAAATTGAATAAATAAATAAATAAATAGATAAATAAATAAATAAATAAATAAATAGGTAAATAAATAGATAAATAAATAAAGATAACGAAAATGAACAATTGAACACAACATGATAATTTTTTTATATTACTTCAGCAACATTTTCTTTATCACCAAGGTATAAACTGCCTTCTTTCTGCTGAATCTAAAATAGGTGTCATATATTAATTAATACTAAGATGAGTAGACCATTGCTTTCTCCGATAAATAATTTTAATGATTGCAAGGCCAGTAAATTCCGTTCAGTAGTAACAAAAGAGCATCTGATTAAAAGGTTTAGAATGTTACAACTTCGAACCTTGCTCCCGATTTTATACTGATTATTACCCCATACTTTATACAGCAGCAAGTATTTTATGAATGAAAAGAGATAACGTTTAAGTAGACTGCCGATAGAACAACGTCGACAGTGGAACTCTATAAAATATGAAATATTCTTCCACATATTGGTTTTGAAAAAGAGAATAAACGATAATATTCCCAATCGATTTTAGTAGCCATTTGAATGACAGGGTATAAAGTAGTATTTGTTAGAATTCATTATATTCCTCACGATCGGCGGAGAGTTTGTGACAGTTCGCAACCTTCTTTTTTAGAGAGTTACTCCCAAACCAGACTGTATTCTTCCTCAGGAGTTATACGTCTTCCACGGCTGGTTAATTGATGACCGCTATGGACAGGTGGCCGTTCTGTAGAGGTGGCCGCTAAGGCAGGTTACAATGTATTTAATTTTGTAAAATCAATTTGTGGGGGGCAGGAAATTCATCAATGAAAAGCATATCACCAGAAAATCCAAGTAAACCACTTTCTATCCCCCCCCCCCCCCCGAGGTTGTAGTGTCCCAACTAGTCATACCATAAGGTCTCAAATACCTACTAAGAGGGTCTATGGGACCCCATTGTGAAATACTTACATACAGTACTCCCAGCGTACGCGTACCCATGTTTTAGCCCCTGTTTCACCCTACCTTTCCCGACGTATTTGAGGAACTGTATACCTGCGGGGGACAGAATCCGCCTTCCTATTTTATTTCGAAATGGCCTGACAGAATGCCTTCATATTAGGCACTGATACATTCGAGGTATATACAAATCTACACACCGAGTTACAACTTTCTGTGTTTATCCAAGCTGGAAATATGGGCCCATACATTGCTCCATAAATTTGGCAAGTGTTCAATGAGTGTTCAAAACAGACTACAATATCCTCCGATTGCATGTGACAAAATCCTGATACATCAAAAAGTACATAATTCTGGTCGTTTAAACTTTCAGAACATCTGAGAAATGAAATTTGTTTAATTATTAAAAATTTTCAAAAAAGTTGACATTGCAGAACAAAAGTTATTACAAAAAAACTGATACGGGGGGCGGAATCCACCACCCCTATCGGGTAAAGTAGGGTTAAGAACCAAGGTTGTAAGCATAAAAAAACACCAAGTACCTCCTCTTCCTCCTTTTCCACCTTTGCCGCCCTCCCCACCTTGCAAACCTGGTTTACCCTTTGTATCGTCACAATCGTCTTTGTGTGCAGTTCTTCCCTATACAAATAAATAGGACAGAATACTAAAGTAACAAAGTACTAAATGTGATCGGAATAAGTTTAGTCCAATTAACCCTACCTTACTTGGGCTTTTTGGCTCTTCTCATACATGGGGGGGGGGGGTAGTAGGCCCGCGGCACTTTGACACACTATAACTTTATATCAACCAATGCTATGACAAAGATATTTGGCACGTTTATAGTTTAACTCTTTTCCAACAAATTGAAAAGAAAACATTTTAATTTGGTGTGAATGTCGTCATCTATGGCTATGAAATATTGCGCAATGTTCAAAAACTTCAAAATTTTTGTAAAGAGGCCTTCAACATACTTTTTGAATTACATTTTGATTTTTAAGGGCTTTTAGTATCTCTTAAGTATTTCTACATCTATACGTTGTATTTAGGCAAGATATTTTAGATTTTGAGCAAATTATTTTCTAAAATGTATAGCTCAACGCAATTGGAGACCAGCCTCTCTGCGCCATGTGACTTGACCAAGGAAGAACTGCCCTCAGTCCCGTCATCAATCCAAAGTCCATTAAAGTTAGAAAGTATTATCGACAAGAAAGGATTTGAAATGTTAGTTTGAAAAGAACACTAGAGTGATAGAAAATATGTCACCGACGAGGAACGACTCTGTGACACGCTATCAAAATTAAAATCGAATGTTTTACGACAGTGTAATAAACTGCCGTTCGTTTAGTGATAAGGACGGATGCGAGCTCCCTGCACACGTTTTGAATCATAATTTTGTACCACGGAAAATACGTTATTTCGGGGAGTTAGCTGAAAAAAGGGGCTCTGGTTAACTAGATTATACTCTTTTTTCTACTTTGGGTCCCGATATTGCTATTTTGCGGACAAGTAATTCTGAAAAAGAAATATTAAACATTCTTCAAAATATTAAACACGTTTGCTTTTGAAGCAAAGAGAATTTTGTGTCTTCACTAGGCCTTTTCGGCTCTGGCGACCACTGATCGGTTCAAATTTCGGCTTAATGCTTTGGTCTTTCCCCTTCCATTTTAATTCACTCTGACAAATTTGGTATACGGAGTGATAAATATCATGTTATTAGCCATCACAGCTTGTAACCTCGATTTCATGTAACACGTCCGCTTATACCTCGTTTTTGTATATAATCACTTCCTATACGTCATTATGCCATTATACAGTCCTCTTGCTATGGAAATAGATCAGATTGCTTTTAGCTACTCTTGAAACCAGCGACTTATCTCTTATTCAGTTATCTGAATTCTAACACGGAGTGTCACACGGAAAAGATTCCGAAGGCGAGGATGATTTTGCTAATTCGTGGAGTGTTAGTTTCTTGTATTTAAAATAAACTGTTTGAATTTATTCAGTTATTTTTCAATACACCAACGCTTTAGATGCTTTAGACCAAATTAAGATCCCAGCATCTCCTAGGATTTCAACTTGTATTTTTCTCCTCCGCAGAACTAGATGAAGTTTTGGGCAGGATGTCTTACTCACGATGTAAGTAAAGCGGAAATTGATGTGTTTTACTTCTTTGTATAAATAAATCCTATCCCACGTTAAGTTTTGACCAGTTCTCCCAGCATAGCTGGTACTCATTTCACCGATCCCCGCAAGAGTGAACCTTACCACCATTGTCTCGAATCGAACTCCGTCGCTCGATTTGTAATGGAAGCTTGTAGCGACGTCATCCATTGTCTAAAGAGCAATTAATTTACTAATTACGTTTGGGAACAATAGAGCACTTAACTTAGCCACGATTTTTAGTTAGTTAGAATTGGAAGTTGAAGAGAACATTTCTAAAATTGTGATCCGAGCAATGAGGTTTTCTCATCTCCTATGTGCTCTTAATTCAAATAAGCATACTCGAGCATGTCAAGAGTATTATCAAGTATCGAGATCCTACGTAGGATGGCGGGAAATAGGCCCTTATTAACATAGTAACATAACTTAGAAAACTAGAGCCCTGCATGCACTTTCGTCACGCCATTTCCTCATAATGCTGATGCTATCAATTCTAGTCCGTGTACTGTATACACATCATCCATTGCACAGTCTATCCCCTCGTTGTTTCCTGCTTGTCCTATATTGTTAGTATCGAGTTTTCCAAACTATACACTGTATAAATATGGCCCATAGAAGCTATACAGGGCACAAAAGCTTGAAATCTACAGTTCTTTTTTATAAGAATTCTTTTTATAAGAATCGTGAGGCTCAAAATCCTTAAAATCTAAGAATAATTTAAGAATCACCCTCGGGCTCAAATGGATACCAAACATATATTTAAAAATGGCTTTATCTTGTGGTGCAAAGAAATAAGGCTTCTGTCGACTCAGAAAACCTTTCCGCGGAAGGTCGGACAGGAAATGTTTTAATCGGAAAGATTTTCCAAGGAGAGTTTCCACTCAGAATTCAAATTGTTGGAATCTTTGTACACCAGGGTAATAATTTCTTGGGAACATCTTATAGGATTTCGAAATGAGAACAACACTTACACGGGTGCGGTAAAAAGTGACGTTTTACTAGATACTGGCATTAAGTGATAAACTAGTCAACGTACCGCTTTGCAACAATGAGCTACAAGGCTTGCTGTTTTCTTGAATGTCTTCGTAAGATAATGGTTGAACCTTTGGTCAGGATCATTTTGAGTAATTAACTGCATTAATTCACCTATGGAAGAATAATTGTGAAAGGAAAGAATTTACATCATTCGGCTTCAATGTATTACAGTGATACAAAATCGAACTACTGATCGTGTAGGAAGTTCTGTGCGATGAAAGTTCATAAGGTAAACGTTGGAAACACTTCAAATTTGCGATTCCGATCACCGAAATTTGCACCTCAAAAGGATGAACGTTAGCAAGTTGTAAAGTATGTAGGTTGAAAAGCTAAAAATTTTGTGAGTCGGGAACGCAAAAGTCTGAAAGTCGAAAGACGGAAAGTATACCGAAAAATTGCAAGACCGAATGCTAAAAGTTTCCAAGTTGAGAGGGTGACAGTTTGCAGGCCGAAAGGCTTAAAGCATGTAAGTGGGAAGGCTAAAAGTTGGCAAGTGGAAAGCCATTAAGTTGCAAAGTCGAAAGGCCACACTTTTGCAGGTCAGAAGGCTTTAGTAAAAGCGTACTCAGGCAAAAAATTCTTCCTCCTCCTCCTCCTCCTCCTCCTCCTCCTCCTACTACTACTACTACTACTACTACTACTACTACTACTACTACTAGTACTACTAGTACTAGTACTAGTACTAGTTCTAGTACTACTACTACTATTATATATTATACTATACTACAATTGTTACTACGTCCATACATGAAGTAAAGTTCTGATCACAAAGTTATTGTGTTTCTGTACATACAACATGCTATTCTACATGATGCTAGTCTGATGTGCTAGTCTGAAGTTTCTCTCTTTGATACCTATTCCAGTTTCAGTGTATCAGTCCTTCACAACAATATTCCCTCAAGTTTAAATATAACCTTAAAGCGAATATTCGACCTATTAATTTGTAACAAACAGAAACAGAAATTAAAGTTTTAAAACTGCTACTTCTACCACACTACATTTAATAAGTTATAGAATTTCTACTAGGACTACTAACAATACAAATGCTACTTATTTGCAGGGCCAACACTCCTACTGTTATTTGCTTTAACGATTTCAGCTGTTTGTAGAAAATGATCTATGAAAGCCTATTATAGATTTGTTTTACATCAAATAAATCCCAGAAACGGTTTTATAGCTAGTGACATTTTAATGGCCGAAGTACGTAAAAAGCATATTTGTCTAACAACAATAGCAAATGTTTATCATTACTGTGTCTCTTTCTTGTGATTTCCTTTTGCAAGTTTACTTATTTTTCTTTAAATAAGCTGTTTCGTTTTCTCTAGCAGTCTCAAGATTAAATGTTAATCCTTTTATTTCACACATTTATATGAGAAAGAACCATAAAGACGTTAGAAAGTGAGATTTTAATTATAACTTAGAACAAATTTTGCCTCTATTTTAGAATCATGGGTAACGTAGGAGTAGAAAATTTTGTTATCTTATGGAAAGGCATTGTTGTTCGTGCAGGCGTTTTGGGAACTTAGTGCGGTTAATATATAAATGTCATTAGGAAAACAATAGCAACGTGAAATAAATATCAGTTTAACTTATTGCAAGAACTATATTTTTAACACATATAGTATATTAATTTAAGAGGCAAAGTTATTTAATGATTCGAAGGGAAAGGCCTATAACCTTACCATTTCATCGTTGTGAGCTATTCCTTACCAATAACAAAACCAATGCTATTGGTAGGATACGAAAAATGTCACACAATTGTTGGTAACTGTTGTTAAGCAACGTCAAATTACACTTTACGTTAGCTACAATTGCTGACATTTGGATCTAAATAATCTAAATGGATCTCAATTCGCTCCCTTTTCAGTCCATGCTACCAAAGACAACACAGGCCATGAGTTCAAAACAGATGAAAATGACACTGGCCGTAACGAATCCTAAAAGGGGACCACCAAAGGACAGGAAAATTTTGCCAAAATGTAAGAGCAGAAAACTTGATGCCACAGAGCCTTGTGGCGGTATAGTTACAGAGCTGAGTCCCGTTCCGGTAGAAGACGATCATGGCAGTTATTGTTGTAAGTCCAATTGTAGCCCTAACTGCAATTGCAATGGCTTTCTTGAAAAAGAACTTTTAATCAGGAAACAGGCACGTGAAATCGACGTATTGAAGCAGAAGTTAGCAAAACTGGAGAGAAGAGAGTATCTGCTTCAATAACTAGGCAAACAAAACGCAGCATCAAAACTTTTGAAGACAGAAACAAGGGAGTTCACAGGCCTTCCAAATAAGAACAGCTTCGAAGGACTACTACTTAGTTATGTGAAGGCAAAGTGTCCTACTGGTATGGACCCTAGAAAGTAACATCAACGAAAATAAAGAAGAACTTCAAGGCTTCACCCAAAAAATTTGGGCCAAAGCGGAAACTGAACAGCAGAGACGAGTTGCTAATTGTGCGCCTTAAACTCAGACTTGGTGTTACCAATGGTCTCTTGAGTGACTTATTTTCTATTTCTAGAAGCACATGTAGCCAAATATTCAATACATGGATTAAGTTGCTCTCTGCTCTTTTGCGGCCGTTAATATTTTGGCCTGGTAAAGAATTCATTAAGAAATGTCTCCAAACAGTTGTGAAGAAAAAATGCCCTAGCCTACAGTGTATTGTTGACTGTACAGAGGTTTTTATAAATCGACCTCGTCATCTTGAACTCCAGGCCCTTACATGGTCTGATTACAAGAAACACCACACAGTAAAATTTCTTATTGGCATTGCCCCGAATGGAATGATTTCATTTCTGTCAAGAGCATGTGGAGGACGAGCATCAGACACTTGGGTTACCAGGCAGTGTGGATTTTTCAAGTTGATGGAACCGTTAGATACTATCATCGCAGACAGGAGAGTTCTTATAAGTGCTGATCTGATGATGTGTCGTGCAAAACTAGAAATCCCACCTCCAAGCTCTGGCCTAGAGCAACACAGCAGGGAAGGTGTCAGAAAGACCAAAGAAGTAGCAAATATGCGCATCCATGTTGAAAGGGCTATTGGACGGA
Source organism: Alatinidae sp. Z8VKAUB7J3 (assembly GCA_010016025.2). Taxonomy (NCBI): domain Eukaryota; kingdom Metazoa; phylum Cnidaria; class Cubozoa; order Carybdeida; family Alatinidae; species Alatinidae sp. Z8VKAUB7J3. The sequence goes on along the minus strand of JAAAKM020073195.1, from coordinate 82,358,691 downwards.
TAAAAACATTTGAATTGTTAAAGAATACCCTGCCTATAACATTAGTCCCTTTAGTTGACGACATAGCCATTGTATGCGATGCCCTTTGTAATTTAACGCCACCCCTTGTAAATTAATTATGACATAATACCAATGGCAAACATCCTGATCCATACCCAGCTTAACATTTATATATACAGGCCAAAATACTTAATAACTAGAATTATAAAGTTATAGTAACAGAAGAAGTAGCAGTAGTAGTAGAAGTAATAGTAGCAGCAGCAGTAATAGTAGTAGCAATAGTAGAAGTAGTGGTAGTGGTAGTAGTATTTGAAGAAGAAGAAGAAGTAGCAGTAGTAGTAGAAGTAATAGTAGCAGCAGCAGTAATAGTAGTAGCAATAGTAGAAGTAGTGGTAGTAGTAGTAGTAGTTGAAGAAGAAGAAGAAGATGAAGAAGAAGAAGTAGCAGCAGTAGTAGAAGTAATAGTAGCAGTAGCAGTAGCAGTAATAGTAGTAGTAGTAGTAGTAGTAGTAGTAGTAGTAGTAGTACTGTAGTAGTAGTAGTAGCAGTAGTAAAAATTGCAGTAATAGTAGAGGTAGTAGTAGTAGTAGTGCTAAAAGTATTGATAGTAATGGTAGCTAAGCAAGCAGGAATGTCATCATTACTAATAATAGCAGCAATAGTAGTAGGTGAGTGATACCGAGCTGAATAATAGGCTTAATTCACAGAGGAATGTGGTTAAGTAGGTAGTTAAGTGGATTGATCCCAAATACTCGGAGGCGAATTCTTTCTACCATTCAGTACTTCCTTATCACAGACAATCGGAGGCGGTGCCAATGCAGTTAATGCGGATCGGCGGGGATACATAAACTTGGTAGCCATATTTTAGTATTTAAGCTCTTATTTGTCCTTCTTTAAACCGATATTTACATTATTGACGAATGACGTGACAGAGTGGCTGATAATGTCCGCCCACTTTTTTATAAACATTGTTTTGCCGCAATCTACTAGCAGCTATCGCATATGTACACGGTATGTTTATCTGTGTGCTCTTTCTTATTCTCACACTCTATCCGAGTTGATCATCGTTACGAAAACCGGAGTCTGCAAATGCTATTCAAGGGCCCATAACCTACTAAGGATTATTAAGGTCCACTTTTCTCTAAGCATTGCTCTGCCACAATCTACTAGCATCCATTGCAAATGCACACAATACATTTGTCTTTGTGCCATTTCTTATTCTCACACTCTATCCTAGTTGATCAATATAACGAAGCCTGGAGTCTGCAAACGCGATTCAAGGGCCCATAACCTATGAAGGACTACTAAAGTCCACTTTTCTCTTAACATTGTTCTGCCATAATCTACTAGCAGTTATCGCTACACAGTACATTTGCCTTTGTGCCCTTCCTTATTCTCACACTCTGTCCGAGTTAATCAATATAACGAAGTCTGAAGTTTGCAAACCCTATTCATTGGCCAATAAACTATGAAAGAACACGTGCCCATGCGCATTATGGCTTTTGTCCTATTTATTAGCGGATTTGCGAATAATATTCTGCTTAAGCAGAGGGGTTGTCGGAGAAGCATGTTGTAAACAATTTTCTATTGACAGATCAAAGATGCAAAGAATATCAAACAAACAGAAAATGGTATTATAAACAGAAAAATTAAATATTTTTTTAGTGACTTAATGATGTTTTTGTGACTTGAAACAAAGAATACCAGTTAAATTTTGTTTAAAGTGTTTTTATTAATAAAAAAGTGTGGTGTGGGAAATTTTTCCTAAATTAGGCCCTGCGTCTTACTTAGCAACATTTTACTCTAATGTTTTTTTAAAAAAACCTTTTATATGATAATATACTCGAGGTTTCTGATAATGTAAAGTGCTTAGGACAGAAACATAGTAGTGCTATTTAAACCATTGTCCTTATTATCCTGGTCTTCATATTACCTGATTAGGTGCAGCAGAGGACCATGATAGAAGGAAAGCGTGCCAGAGGTCGACAGAAACTAACACAGTAGGATATTATCAAGGACTGGGTAGGAGTAGAGAATCGGATCGATGTATTAAGATTAATACAAGACAGAACAAAATGGAGGACCATGATTGCCAACGTCGCAAGATACGGCACTTGAATGAATGAATGAATGAATGAATGAATGAATGAATAGGACCAAGGACGACGACATTAACATAAAGTATATTTAGATTGAGAAAGTAGATGCATATAGCTACAGAAAGCAATCGCAGGTAGTATATTATTACCTTTCGTATTTTATGCTATTTTGCCAAAAAAAGGGAATTGATAAACCTATGCTATTCTAGCCTCTACATCTTTCATTATAAGTTGTAAAATTGTAAAGGTTCATTATGCATTGATTTTAGGCTTGTTAATTCTTCTATGGAAGTCAAGCTTCATATAAGATATGCTGGCAATCATCTACCTACCAATCATCCATGTGTGTGAAAAACAGAGCAAATTCTGTCACTAGAAATACATGCAACGTTCTGCTTAGTTGATCTCTCTATCCAAGTTTGTCATCAAGGAACCTCATTGACTCAAACTGCAATCTTTCCCATGTTTTTGTTGATGGTGTAAAAATTTGCGCACACTTTTTGGATATCAGTATTGGACACGAATTCAGTTATTTGTAGCTATGATGCTATTGAAGCATCTGCGATCGTATTTCAGCTACTGTGAAAACAGCATAATATCTAGCAACATTATGTCTATGAACCAACAATGTCTTAAATGATACATAATAAAAGTAACACCAGTTGAAATTATACTGCATATATTATTCTTATTTACGAAAAGCTTTTTTCGTCTGACACTCCTCAGAGTTCAACGTCAGAATGACCGAAATGGAATGTGTGAAAGAGTATAGCCAACTGTATTTTGAAGGAGCCAATCAGAAATTGGAAAGGACAATGTTGAATAGTAATGAGTTCAGGAGGGATCCCTGATGCATGCCTACATTCACTTCCAACTACTCGCGGTGTGAGTCGCACCTGTGTACTCTTTTGTGCTTAATTGTAGAGGGGTCATATTTGGAAATCTTCACCCCTCATAGCATTTTATTATGACCCCCCCCCCATTTTACGGAAATGTGAAAGTATGACCTACCCCACAGTTTATTATCAACCCCCCACATTAGGGTTTTAAAAAATTCTGAGAAAACAAAACTCATTTAGTGCCAGAGAGAGCTCTTTCTTAGAACAAAAATTAAGAACAGATGTCAAATGGCACAAATTGTCACTTTTTTAAAATGTCGCCATGGACCTCTTCAAAGCCATCAGCTGTTTGGTCGTCGTTTGCCGGAATGTTGGCTGTTGAGCTATTGAGCTTGTCGTAACAGTTGTTCTTCACGGCAACACTTAGTCCTACTTACTGTGCACATACTGATATCAAGGAGAGAACTGTGCCTCCAACCATCAACTTCAGTATCATGATCCAATGAGATATACGGTTTACTTCAAAGATGGATTCGATCGACTTTTAATGCCACCAAGAAGCCCACGCCAGCTGTTCCCTGGTTGTTATCATTCCAGAGAAATGTGTACATTGAGTTCTTGACAGTAATCTTCTTTGCCAAGCCTACTTTCCACATGGATTCTTGTAAGAAACAGAAATCGATGTTGCGTGTGGCCATTGTCTCCACTACTTCGTTTGCACGGCCCCTCGTGGTGCCAGAATTCAGCGATGCTACTCTAAATTTAAAGTGTGGGTTTTCACGTGATGACGACCTGGTGGGCCCACTTCCCACCCTACCAGTAATGGTCCTGGTTCCCCTAAGGTCTCCAGCAACATTTTCTAATACTCTTTGTTCGTGTGTCGTCATGAATTCTGTTGTGGCAAGGTTTTTTTTCGCTTAATGCCCTTCCTATTGCCAACGTGGTCTTTTTAAAGAAATGCAAGAAGAAACTTGATATGGCTGGTTTTAATTCGGAGTATCCTTCTCTTAGCATTTTTCCCAAAGAGCCACAATCTACAAGGCAGCGGGTAGTTGGAATGGAAAGTGGCAGAGCATGTCCATAGGCCGATGGGTCATGTGCACTGTACCTCTAGGGCTCCAGCCTGCTCCGAGATTCCCCACAGGTTAGCCTTGGGCCATAAAGCTACTCAAGTTGCCCGTTATGTACCGCGAGAAGGGAGCGAGTGTTGACAAGAATTATCAGTAAGGGGCTTACGCACTCGGCCCTTCTTGTCGCTCCTGCTAACTAGATGACCAACACCACAGCCTAGCAAGCCCTGTGTTCGATGGACTTTTCTTGTGTCACAGAATCACGTGTCCTTGTCACCTGCGATAGTTCTACTTCTAAAGTTTTAGTTTGCCTTGATAAGCCTTTAATTTCTCGTTCTTTGGAGGTCGTCATGTCTGTCTGCTTCCTAGTGATAAGAAGAGAATAATACTGATTAAATTGAAATTGTATCATTCAATCGGAAAAGGAAAATAATGAGTACAATGGGTAGACGTTGTGAAGTGCTGTACAGACAAATATTTCGGAATGGATTTGGAAATACAGCAGATTGCATTTTTAAGGTTACTGATAATCCAGAACAGACACTCTCTATTTTGCGAATTTAGATCGCAAGAGAGGGCTTGCACGTCTCTGAAATGGTCTTGGCCATTGGCAGAGAAGGTAAGATTCAATCACAGAAACGCTGCATGATGTGACCGAACGCGGTTAGAGTTATGTATCGTTATAAAAATGTAATACTCGGTGAGAAGTGTTAAGCACAATGCATGTGAAGTGAACTTCTTCCAAAGAAAGACTCCAAACTGGAAACTGTACCTTAAACAGCGTTTCATTTCAGAAAAGACTTCCTATAGTCTGCTGAACATAGGCTAAACTAAACTCGGGCGCCCACAGTACACATACTAAACCAAATTTCGAACTGCAACCTGGTATATTTCAATGACAGAAATTCATTATAAGAGCATTTTCCCTTGACGCAGAAAAAGAAATTACGCAAAGACAGTTATGGGTGTTATATACATGCCCCAGTAGGGAATGTAAGGGTAGAGAAGGAGAGAACGTAATGACAATAACACGTAACCAATATGATAAGTAAAAAATTAAAACAAATAAGGGGGGCATCTACTAATGAAAATTTGCTGAGAGATAATAACTTCCAGATAATAGACAACACTGCATCATGCATAGATCCCTACAAGTCAACAATCGGGGATCTTGTTACTGAGAGATGGACGCAATAGGATAACTACCATCCCTCAGGGATCTTGTTACTGAGAACTGGACGCATTGGGATTACCACCGTCCTTCAGGGATCTTGTTATTGAGAACTGGACGGAATGGGGTAACTACCGTCCTTCAGGGACCTTGTTACTGAGAACTGGACGGAATGGGGTAACTACCGTCCTTCAGGGATCTTGTTACTGAGAACTGGACGCAATGGGATAACCACAGTCCTTCAGGGATCTTGTTACTGCGAACTGGACGGAATGGGATAACTACCGTCCTCCAGGGATCTTGTTTAGTGAGAACTGGACGGAATGGGATAACCACCGTCCTTCAGGGATCTTGTCATTGCGAACTGGACGGAATGGGATAACCACCGTCCTTCAGTGATCTTGTTACTGGGAGTAACAATGATCTTCCTTCCACCAATGATAATGTGAAGTGAGAATATTCCCAGTGTTGTACAAAAATCAAACATCCGTTATTACAAACCAAGTACTTGTAATACTTATCTGATTTTATGCACGTCATTAGGAGTACAGGGCTCTCGATTCAAAGTCATCATCATCTCCCCGTTGTCCTACCGCCAGGGAAGTTTCTTCTAAAAGGCTCGTGTATGGACAGAAAACTGTAGATAAAAGCAATGTTAGATTCCAGCAAAAGAATGTTATTGTTTGTTTAGGTCTGGTGACAAGTAATGCATTTCAAACTGATAATACCTTAAAAGCGTACTTATCGAACTTTAACTGTTGAGACAGGGGTACGGGGGAGGGGGTTAGAGGCGCGTTTAAAAGTGAGAGGTATCTTTTCATTCTTTGATCGAGGAATAAATAGAATGGCCTTTTGGTGCAATTAGCACCCGAAAGATCAGGCTTTGTGTTAAAGGGGTTTGTTCAAGGAAGTTGGGGTTTATCTCAAAGAATTGGGGTTATCTTATTAAATTGTGGTTGTTTTTAAAAGAGAATGGGGCTTACTTAAAATAATAGGGGTTATTTGAGAGAATGTGGTGTTATTAGGAGGTTAACCGACCTGATTTTTACTCCTTCGCTGCATCTTGTGCTACCAACGTAGATATGGAAATCACTTTGATAATGCGCTCATTTTTCACTACTCGCGACACCAATCCCCAATACCCCAATATATTGGCTTATGTTAGAAAGTCTTAGCCTTTTGTAGGACTTTATAATTAAGATTTGTCACAAACAGATGCGATTACTGGGATAGATATTTTTAAAGTTTCAGCAATAGTAAAAAAAAATCCACAGACTCCAAGGGGGAATTCTACCGGCCGATTCCTTGATTGAATATTGATAAACACCAGGGCAGTCGAGAGCCCTCAAAGATCACAGAATAAAAGTATGATGGGCATCCAGAGCTAAAATTTTTAAAAACAAGGCTCTTACGTGACGTAAAGGTATTTATCTTTTACTGGCATCTCTCTGGGCTCGAGCCCTTGGGTAATTACCTCCTCTTCTCTCGACCGTAACAGACAGCACAACCATTCGCAAGAGTTCAGAAACGCCACTGCTTTAAGGCCTCTTTCCCTTCGGCCTCCTTCATCACAGTATGCGAACTTCTTTCCCCAAACTTAAAAAAAAGAAAGTTTTCCATCTTTTACTATAACGTTTTTCTCTTACTGTCATTATTCAGTACATTGACAAAATAGTAGAGAAAATAAGTAATAGAAAAAAATAGAGCAAATACTAGACATTAAATTACTCCGAAGAATGGCAACAAAATCTTCAAACGTACGCGGCTTAATTTGACGTATTAAGGTAATTAGCAACTGTTTCAGGGTCATATGTTGCATGGGAAGTTATTCAAGAATTTCAGATATCATTTACATTTCGAGTACCGGGAAAATTCCTTGAAATTAATAAACGGGGGGTCCTAATAAGGAGTGCGGGGAATTATAAATTTCAAAAAATTAATAAGCGGGGCGGGGACCATTATTTGGCACTCGAGAGTACACTATCTCTCTGAATTAAAACGTTGACAGTCCAATGCTTGAGGAGTTCGTTTACAAATCACAAGGTCGTGTCTGCTAAGAATATGTATATGTCTGGCAATGACGAAGGTTTAACCCTACCTTACCTTACTAAATATACATTGAGTATCAACAATGACTATAATTCAAGTAACCTTCCATCATAGCACACCTGGGAAGCACATATCTATTTGTAATCATTACAGTTCATTACACAACATTCCCGAGGCATTTCTGTGTCACAAATAACAATAATTTTATATCAGAATCCCTCTGAATAGAATACACGTTCACATTCCATAAAAATCAACAGTTTCGTTGCATTTAGGCACCACAATCTCTTTATGAAATATTACCTTAGAAGTAGGTGATTTACGCTTTCGTTTTATTGTTAACGATTGCATTTGCAGTACTTGAATGCTTTTTTGTGCATATATTATTCAAACACAGGAAAGCCAAGTGCTGACAGATAAACCCTATGGCCCTCAGTTCTAACCTCCTGTTGCAAGTTGTCCAGGCGCGTTATTTAGATCGCCTTGGTTACAATTCATTTTTCCAAGTCTTTCAACTTCACTGTACGTGATCTCATAGGAGGGGGAGGGGGGATCCTGTGAAACATCAGGGGATACGAGCACATAAAAATTAATAAAGACTGAACCAAAGCTTCCGTAACTTTTACAGTCATCCTCAGGCTTGCGCGATTGTGCCATGTAGAGAATTGAGGGATCGGAAACATTATGTTCCATATATGGTCATGCATTGTTGAAGTAGGAAATTTCGATGCCATTTATTTTATCGATGAATTGCATGACTTCTTGTACTTTAGTAGGAATACGAGTAGGAATTGACTCAAATCGATTAGGAACTCACATTCGGAACCCATTTATAGTTAGAAACCATTCAAGGAAATAAATAGATATAGAAATAGAGATTCGTCGAAGAGCAAGCGTACGATTTACTCATTTTAAGAATTGTAGTCCGAAGCACATGATGTATCAAGGACAGAATTCGGAAATATATTATATTATGTATGGCACTGAAATCAGGGCAGCAACAGAAAGAGTAGAGGATATTTTGAGGAGATGTGACCAACGAATGTTGAGGTGGTGTGCACCAAGGTTGTGCTCAGTCCCCTGGTTTTCATTATCGTGATGTAGACTTTGTCACACAAGTTCAGAGCTGGATGCCCTTGGGAGATGATGTATGCAGATGACCTTGTGATAGTGGCCGAAACACTGTAAGAGCACAAGTCTATGCTAAGGACTTGGAAGACTGGATTTGGGAAAGAGGGTCTGAAGGTCAGTGTTGGAAAGACAAAACTCATGCACTTAGGTCTTGGTGCCCCAAAGACCAAGATCAAACCAATCAAATTTCCATGCTATGTGTGTAGTGCTGGTGTTGGTGCAAACTCAATTTTATGTACAACCCGTGTACAAGCACGGTGCACAAGCTTGTTCAGGCATCAAGGGAAGGTTAAAATCTTTTGAGGGCTTCATATGCAAGACATGCATTATGACAGTGGAACTTGTTAGTTACATGCCTGTGCACATTAACATTGACAATGATAAGTGTGTAACTGTTGGTGAGTTCTGCTATTGTGGTGGTGTTATTGGCGAGACAGGAGGGTGTGTAGATACTGTTACGGACCGTGGCATCTCTGTGGAACAGAGGAAATGTGTTTGTCAATAGCATTCGCACTGTGCTTCTTTGTGTCGGTGAAACATGGCCACTCTCAAAAGTGGATCCTTACTGTTTGACAAGGCGTGATCATACAATGATTTGATGGGTTTGTGGTGTGAAACTCATGCAGACTCATGCCACCGACGACTTCAGAAGCAATCTTCAAATTCCAAATATTTAGGGCGTTTTGAGGTGCAACAGGCTGTGGTTGTTTGGTCACTGATATCATCAGGATGATGCAATGTAGACAAAGAAGATCATGAATGTACAAGTAGAAGGGCCCATACAGAGGGGTTGTCAGAAGCTGAGATGGAGTGATGTCATCAATGACGACTTGCAAAAGAAGGGTATCAAACCAAGTCTGGCAACCAACAGAACCAGATGGAGAGGAGCCATCAGGACTACACAACAAGGGAAGCTCAGACCCACTCCAAGTGGGCAAAGGAGTATAAACGGCCAGTAAGTAAGTAAGTATTCTCCTACACATCGTAAATTACTACTTCATTCACCCCCTTAAACCTGTGCCAACTTCTAAAGTGTATCACTCAGTTAAAACAATCTTGTTATCTCCCTTAAGATCTCCCCACCTTGCCCCTACCCTATCCCCAAAGTTGACCATCAGTTTTCAAAAACAACAAATTTGCAAGAGAATTTTCTTCAAATTTGATTCTTTTTTATCTCATTTTTACTAAACAATTACTATCTAATGTCACTTCAAATTAATGACCCCTTCTTTTAGCAGCCTCTCAAAGAAATAACCCACCCATGAATCTTTCCGTTTATATTAACTATTCCCACTAAATTTCGTAGCTACCTGTTACTCTACCCGTGCTTGCACAATAAATGCCCTCCACTTGTAAAAAATGTCAATGTTTACCAGTTTCTGTTTTTGAAGGACCCCCTGGTTATTCATCTTTTTTGAAAAGTCCCTGGTGTATATTTCGACTTTTCAAGACAACTACAGTAACACGTTGGGGTTATTTACCTGGAGGTCTTAATCTGTTTCCAACTTTTACAATAACCATGGTGACGATATTTCATTTCTCCATTATCGTGCCAAGTATTTATTTGTGATTATAAAGATCCCTATGGTCCCTATGCCCGTGAATGCACTAAACGAACTTTATTGCCATTTTCCCTACCACACTGTTATATTGCTACAAGAAGGTTATTACAGACGGCAGAAAAGTGGCATCACCATGTTATGACTCTTTGGTACTACTACTTGCTTGACTCGAGTTGTATCCAGAACAAGCCCAACATCAATTTCAATTCAACAAACACCACTCTTTTAAATTTTCTTCAAAGCACTTAACACTTTAATAATAGCTCCCACCCTCACAATTCCCATTCCAAAAGTGTCTCATAACTCAAATCTGCAATAACAATAAACTTATCCTGGTCCGTCACCCAAACATCACTGGTCGATAACCTAGAAGTGGTTTGTGAATGCATCATGTAATGAAATGCCAGCCATAAACACTTTATTAAAGTTTGCTACAACTTTTTAGAAAAATATCCGATTACGGTATGCTGTGTACGACAACATTCCTACATGGATTCGTATGTCATACTTTATGCCCCTAGGAACAAAGTGTTTTACAATTGAGATGTAACACAGAAGCCTTAAACAGCTCTTTACAATTTGAATGTCGTTGCTAAAAGTGGCGTAGCTAAAAGGCGTGCTTGTCTTGCTCAGCAAGACCAAGAAACTGTAAAGATGGAGGGTTTCTGTCTTGTCTAAATTCCCTTGTCCTACCGAACAATTTAAATCTTTTTTTCCGTCACGAAAACACTTTGCCTCTTTCTTAGCCTCGTTTACATGTTTCTGGAGAACAGGTTTTTGTGGATTGGATTTGAGCTCAACTAGGCGAACACAGCGCAACAGTTCCCTTTATTTGGTCGTGCCCCATTGTATGCAACCTGTTTTCAATCATGTCTAACAATGCCAAAAAACAATGCGAGGTCTTGCTAAAACAAGGAAGCACGACCTTCAAATATTTTGTTATAATTCCCATGGCATCTCACTGGCATATGTTGAGTTCTTTGATTGGTACTTAAGATTGTTCCTGTTGGCGATCTCTCAATCAAAGACCCCTGATGAGCAGTGATATGCCACAAAGGGGGCCGGAGTAAAAACTTCTTGGACTTTTTGGTCATTGTATAAAATAGGGAGCTGTTGGCGTAGAATATTCCCGATAGTCTGTAGGGTAGGTGTATATGTCATGATAAACGCTATGCCACTTTTGTCCCTATATAATATAGATACATGTTTTGTTAATAAACAATTCTTAGATGTACCGATTTTTAAGATTGGCTTCAAAACTATCTCTTATTGTTAAGGCCTCATTAGCCAATGTTTCCTCCATTTATTTCCGACTCTGAATATTCTTTCGGCATCCGAATCAACTCTTAGCACAGGCGTACCTCACTTATATCACTGGGGGCACATTTGACGCATCACGAAAGAGTCCTTCCATAAAAATAATAGTAACTAAGGACCGCAAATCGAAGAGTAAACCACTCCAAGATAATATCGTGGACTTTAGCAGTCAGATTATAATTATTGTTTTATCAAGGGGGACGGGGAAATTCTGTAGAAATACATTATTATAAAGGAAATCTGGTAAGGTTTAATGGAAAGTGGTTTATCCCTCGCACAAGATGCTGAATGTACCTTATATTTAAGAGGATTGTCAACCCAAATAGAATCAGATGATCAAATCCTTGATCAGAAGGCTGAAGGTCAACTGTTCCTACTGTCCGGTGAGAATATCCAATATCAAACGGAGAACTTCCCAGTTTATTCGAACTCATAATATTATCCTGGCACAATAGGATATACCCATTTAACCGCGCAGAACAAATACCATACAATAAAAGTAAACAAAAGCTTGGCCTATCCCGTCGTAATTATGGTCTCAAAATAACAAGATCAAAACATTACAGAGCAAAAGCGGAAGTATTTGTTGCTTATTAACATCCTAATAGGCGCAAATAGAATACTTTTCCCAGATGTTGATATGGCTAGTTACTATCACGTCACCCTTGAATACAGAAATAGTTCTCGAAAGCCTTTGGCGTGTGACCTAGAATCATAAAGAAAATGTGATCCACGTTGGAAATTGATGAGTGTGATGAAGACAAAAAGGGCCTCATGTATCTGTATCATTAAGGCCCCTTCCACAGGGTATCCAATTACTTTTAAACCCCTAGATGATTTTATTCTTATTTGAACTTGGAATATCAAAGGAAGACCAAAAATCATGGATATGTGAATTCAACTTGTAGACAGTTTGAGAAATGAGAAACCGTTTGTATAAAAATGCCATTTTTCATTTTTATGAATGATTCTTCTTACCAAGAATCAGGTGATAATATTGCACGAAATAGCGAAAACATTGTGTACTTAAAAGCTTTATTCGTCTGACACTCCTCAGAGTACTAACGTCATTACATTCAAATGTACACAGACGTGTTCAAGTGGTTTACAACGAATTCTGCGAATTAAGGGTTTGCAGCTTCAGCTAATCGGCTGGTGTTAATTCTCTTCCAAAGCCTCCTGTGAAAGATTAAAAGGAAAATCTAAAGTTGCGAAACACGGTATGACGTACACAATGTGACTCGATATCAACATGTAGATTGTAGAGCTTGTGAACTTATTAAATATGTTATCAAATATGGCTATTATAGATCAACTGAAACGTTATCTACTGTCTATGGAATTTCACTACGACTGTACGGAATGTTTTGAAGTTCAGGTATATTGAAGTCATCTAATGTGCACCTGAACTGCAGTTACAATACCCTCCGAATGCCTTACAGTTTTAACACCTCCCAACTGCACCCATGAATCACCTGGAATTCAAACTCTTGACATAATGGTTGTACAATACTGTGAACCAAAAAATGTCATACACAGATGCGGAATGGGGTAACTCACTGTAGGTAACATTTTCAAAAAATTTCAATTCGCTCGAAAAAAGCAAGGGCTTCTACTACTAGGTAAACATAACACACAACACACACACACACACACACACACACATATATACACACATACACACACACCTTTTTCGATCTGGCAAAAGCCTCGGAGGATAACTACATCTGCGGATGGTATTAGAGTTTTTCAAGCATTGAAATCTTTCTTTGAAATTTATCACTAAATCACGAAGTCATACGTATACAGCAAAGGCGAACTTTAATTTATATTTGTAAGTTTCTTTGGTTTAAAATTTTAAAAATTCGATATTGTGGATAAATGTAGGAGATAGAGATTGCAGCAGATTTAAGTTTGATTAAAGAGAATGATATAAATCTTACAAAAAAATATATCTAAATCCTTGAGGCCCTGGGGAGAAGTTTAAAGTTCGGTGGCTTTATTTGTCAAAAGTCGACATTATTCTGACACGGGAGCTCAACAAAACTCACCAAGGCTAAAAAGCGCCCAATTAAATTCTAGCGGAAAGTCGAGTACTTTTGTCCAAAGATAAACATCTATCAAAAAAAACTTATACCTTACATACTTTCCCAAAATTACAATTGCACGTAAATTTGAAACGATTAAATTTCTGTTCAACCAGTCAAATGTATGCTTTCCTGACCGTTTGAGTTTTGTCTCAAGATTTCGGTTCTACTGTCTGTTTTGCAAGAGGTCAAATGCCTCTTCTGAAAACAAAGTTATATTTTGAAGAAGCAATAGGAGAACGAGTATACAGCCTACAGCAAAAATAGATTCCATGGGTAGCAAAAACCAGGTAACAAGTGATTATTTTCGTTAAGTGCACAGAACGAGTGGGATTTATGTTTTACTGTGGTATTTAAGATTTATTAAAACCTTTACAAATTGTGGCTACATAATTGATTTTCTTATCTCACTATTTGTTAAGGCTGCAGAAAAAGGAATGAAACAAGCATTGGAAAGTTTAAATAACCTTTTAAAGGAAATTTCAAGTAAAGATGCCTCACCGACGGGTTTGCTGTCAATTTGGAAGGTTAGAATATCTCAGTTTTATGAATATACCTTTTTCTTTTTACTTTCTCTCCATTTGCTCTTTTCCTCTCGTTCGCCCTACCCCCTCTCTCCTCCCCCTTGCCCCTTATTTGCTCATTCGCCGCTTCACTGTCTCCTGTTCGTTACCTCCGCTCTTTCCTTATCTTCTTTCCTTGCCCTCTGCTCTCCTACCCTGCTCCTGTTAGTACCTTCTTCAATGAAGACTAGATGTTAACCTTCTCAATTGCCTCACCCTCAGTTCTCAGTTTACCCTTCCAGTTTCCATTGATGCTGCTTGCGGATGTTTGAATTACTTTCGTTTTCCGCTTTTGAAGATCGTTTTAAACACCATCTATAGGCTTAACTGGAGGCTCTAAAAAGTACGAGTTACTGTTTAATCACTAACATGTGCAGACACGCATTACTTCAGGTAACATATAGTCTCAGAACCTTGCTTGTGGGTTGGTAGCTGCACCCCAAGACAAATCATTATTAACTTAGAAAAGTTCAATAGTTTTAGATTGTACTCCAATCAAGGTACATTCACTACTATACAACTTGCACAATTGAGAAACGAAGTACAAAAGCTTCCTTTTACTAGCTTGTGAAGTAAGTTTGCTTGCTAATCGAAACTGATTTCAGAATTTTCGTATTTGAAGGATTCAAACAAAGAGAAAAAATTCAACTATATTGTAAATGGAATGAAGGGAGGTACCTGTAAGTCGTGGCAAAAGTTGGCAAGGCAAGTAATATGCAAACTGTTCAATGGAGCAATAAAGAACGTGATAGATTAGTTGACGTTCGTAATTGTTAGTCTACTAGTCATATTTGGACAACCTTGACGTAAGAACGATAATTTTTTAAATATCTCATAAGAAAGTATTTTCCTTTGTAGCTCTTAGAGCCCTATATTGTATCACCAGTGGATCAAGAAAGAGAGCGGGGAATTCAGTCCGTTAAGGTCGTCTTTCAGCATTATCTTCAGTCATTAACAAATAACGTGAGTACTTTTTATTTTGAAAGGGGGGAGGGCGACATAGTTGAAAACCAAGTCATAAGTGTCTATATATTTGAAAAGATTGTTGGTGGTACAAAATCCGAATAGACCTCTAAAGAGACGACTCATGTTGTAGGCTGAAAAGCCAGGAAATAAAGCGTAGCAACTTGTATTCCATTCCAATCAGACTTACATCCAGTAAATATTTTTTGACTTAACTATCCTACCTTATAATACTAAAAAACCTTATATTTTGCCATTAATTTTGCAATAAAAACACTTAAACTCAATGCCAAATGTCTCAAATTATTTAAAACCTTAATATAAAAGCCTACAACTTTCTTTTACAGAAGTTGTACATGTTAAAATAGCCGCGGGCATACTACCCTCCCCCTTCCCCGCCCGTGCTGCCTCAAGTCATCAAAAGCTAGTGCTAATTAGGGTTAAATAGATCATAACAATTGTTAGCTGGTATTGCTAGTCAATGTGTTGGTAATCAAGGGCGCAATTATGGGCGGAAACAGAACTGGGCGTAGCCGGCCTGGTAGAACATAGCTAATTGAAATTACCTGCTAGTTGAACCTTGCACATTTTACAGAAAGCACGTTATTTTAACACATAAAGTAACAAATAAAAACTTAAAGGTCTTATATTCTGGTGTTATTATAGCAAGCATTAAAAATGAAGCATACCATTCTTTTTAAACACCTGTTCACTTAACAAACATTTTGCTACTACTGTTCTGATCTTTTAAAATCAAGCCATTAAAATAAACCGCACTTACCAAATGGCTTGTCTGTAAAACTCTCAAAGTTGTTTTTTCTGTAACTGTACTTTAAAGCAGGGCAAGCGGGGAAGTTTTCATTGAGCTATAGCTATCATTTGAAAACGACACCTCGACACATTTAATCGTGAGTAGAAAAAGTAGCAGCACAAACAAAGTAGAATTGTGTTTCTATGCCAAACGAGTAGTGCCGGTGGCATGTCATCAATTTTTTTGAGGCAGAAACGGTACTAAGATGGGATTGCTTGCACTAGATGTTTACGGGTTTTTAACCAGTGAGCAGCGCAGAGAGCAAACAGGCGAACGATGTTCTATCTAACGTTGCAGAGGACACTAGTACAATAGAAGTGTGCGAACTGTGACGGGCACATTAAAGTTTTGACTGTCAACCAGGTAATACCACTTGACTTGTCTCTTTCGAGGACTGCCTAAGTCTTTTAATGAAAAGCATGACCCTCAACCCTTTTCAATCAATAGTCTTGCACACAGCTATCGTTTGAATGCATTTAAGCTGTTAAACAGGCAAAGAAAACAAATAAGGTTTGTTTCAGCAAAGCTTTCGCCTTGTTTCCTTTGATTTTGAAAATGGTAACTAGGTTTTTTTTGCTACGAGGGGTGGCAGCATACTACAGGGAGCAGTTTAATCGTGGAAGTGACGATATGTGCAAAACGAGCCTTTTACCAAGATAGAAGGAATATAGAAGCACACATCCTCGGACACCACTGCCCTGCCACCCGGATATTTATAAAACAACCTTACGGTTTGAATTTGGTAGTAACAGTCAATGATGGAGCACTGTAAATAAGATTTTGTCTTTCACACAAAAAAAATTACGGTAAAGCCTAATGATTTATACTTTATCTGTAACCTAACTCCAATTTCTTTTGTTTTGTTACCTCCCCCATAAAGGTCTACCCTCTCCCCATGAGAATAGTACCGCCTGTCTTCGGAAACGCTTATTTAACCAAACGCATAGGGATCTGACGGATCTGTTGTTTTTCAAATTTAAAATCTTGTAATTCTTTCCCCTCCCCTCCTGTTATAAGAAGTGTGCTTTAGTCAATTTATTTTACATTCCATTGCTGTTTAAAAGTTGATAAACTTAAACATTCATGGAATCAACTGAGTCGAGAAAATGTTTGAACACATATTTGCAATCAAAGTTTGCATATTTCAATCAGGTTTGTAGTTATATTGTTTACCTTGGACACCGCCATCTGAAAATAGAATCAATCGTGTCTTAAAGCTGCTCAAATGCTTTTGCATTAGCTGCTTTCATATGCTATCATCATATAGTACCAATTCAAATTGTTCAGAACATGATAGTGTCCTATACCAGCGAGCTACCCCACGCACGCGATCGAATGGTCATGATGTTATCAGGCCTCAGTAATCTTTAACATCTGAGGATCCCTCTCAAAATTGTTAGAATGACAAAACTACGGAATTACAAGCATGCATGGATCAACAAACTAAAGAAGCCAATGTGAGATAAATATCCACAAAAATGCAAAGAAAAATTTGCTGATAAAAGAAAAGACAGCCGGGTTTTCGTAATACTTTTCTTATTCAGTCATGCAGTAATAACCAACAGAATCATATTTTAAGCATTATCCCTGGGATACCTCGGATCAGCTACATAGAACATTCTACGGTCAATAAATGGTCTATTACATCGATGTTATATGTGCTTGGATCTTTCAAAATACATCTGAAGCAGTTTTATTTCCTCCTGCATTTATAACATTTACCTGTCTCTTACGTAACAATTTCTACATGTAATCACACTTGATTAAATTCAACTGTTTCATTATTTGCATAGCATCTCATCAAACTGCAGTTTTAGACGCATTTTTAACGCAAACTTTGGAAAATCTGGCATCCTCCGTCTAAGGGAGCTTACACACCGAAGTGGCAAATTCCACGTGTCATGTCACTTAGGAATGAAACTATACAAAAGCACTAAACCTTTCACACCGAAGTAGCACGCCACGTGGCAAATGCGACGTGCCACTTTTGTGCCACTCGAGAAACGGAATAGACCATTGTCAGTTTCTGACTCAGTAGGGTCCAAAGATATAAAAACCACTGAAAACCATTGGGGGGTATATTTTTTTAGGTTCAACCAAAAATGTGGGTTTGGCAACCAGACTAAGAGTACTAACGTCAGAATGACCGAAATGGAATGTGTAAAAGAGTATACCCAACTGTATTTTGAAGGAGCCAATCAATAAAGGGGCTGCCGGAGTGGCTTGTGTTTTTGGAGTAACAAGCGTCCATTTCATCGGAGCTAATGACGATTTTGTTATGATTTAAAACAATTGCGTTATCTTATTTTGCATTCCCCATCGCGCTAGATTTTGGTCGATGCAAAATCCCTTGAAAGTGCTGACAACTCGAAGCTGGATTCCATGGTATCTAATGACGTTGGGTCATTCAAACTTGATGGATTTGTGCAGGGATGCAAGCTAGTCGAGGTAAGAACTTGAAGTGTAATACAGAAACCGTAAACATGGAAAATTATTGTTGCTCCCAGCCTGCGTGCTGACTGCATCAGCTGAAGTGGGTAGAGTAGTAACTGCTGCTCTAGCCTACGTGCAGACTATCCCAGCCGAAGTGGGTAGAGTAGTAACTGCTGCTCCTAGCCTACGTGCAGACTATCCCAGCTGAAGTGGGTAGAGTAGTAGTACTATTCACCATCCAATGCCTTGTCTGTGACAGCATACTGTCTACGAAAGTTACAGACCCCACTAACTTGTAGGTCCTCCCCTAAACGTACGTCCCCTCTAAGAAAAAATGTTAAGGTCCCCTCTTATTTTCACGCAGAAAGGTTTCGTCAAGAAAAGAAATCACAAGATACTATAATATTATGAGAGTACCAGCAAACCCCACTTTTCTCTTATGAATGATAAATCTTTTTAACGGGACCTGTGTGGCAACATTTTATCTTCAGGCCCCCTTGCTTTAGGCTCCCTTGTAACTCTCAATTCTTTAGGTTCCCTTTTTAATAAGGTACGGCAAGATTTTTAGGCCTCGTTTTATGTTAGAGTATATAGATGTCGCTACAGGGTAAGCTGGAGCTGCTATGTGTAGTGTTCTGTATTAGCCTCCTAATCGGTACTTAACCTCGCTCTGAGAACTGTCAATCAATTATGACGCAGTTCCTCTGTATATAGACCTCAGTAGATTGTGAAATAAAGAGTGATCCACGTTACACCTTGATTCTCTTTTACGTGCTTCTACCATCACTACACTATGTATAATACAGAGGACAAATACTACACACACACACATATATATATGTATATATATACAATTCTCAAAGAGTGGAGCGTTACCACAATAGCTTGCAATTTATGGGCGCTGACCGGGCTCGAACCCACGACCTCATATCCCAAGTCAAGTTTTTTTTGACTTCACTAAGCTTCATATCAAAACTAGCAGCAGCATACTTATCTGAAAGGCACTTGATACCACCAACACGATTTGCTTCAATGCCAATACCATATAATCGCTATTATCACCATCACCATTATTATTATCACTATCACCATAATCATCACAGCGTAGCTGAAGTGAATCACTGTCACAGTTCCATCATCATTTAATATTCCGCATCCCAAGCCCAGCTACCACCAGTACCATGAATTATCACTATTATAAGCCGTATCATTACCACCGCCAACAGCATCATAATCACCACTAACATTGTTAGCATTCCCGGCAGCGACATTTTCACCAGCAAAATCACCCTTGTCATTGTCACCATTGCCATCAGTCAGTTAAAGGCCCCATATTTCATAGGTCATTAGAATCAGCATCTGTCACATTATCACCATCAACAACAATCCTCACGAGTACAGTCACAGCCATACAAGGTTTTACACGTACATTATATTCTTAACAATTGCCCTGTAAAGATGAGATTACTTGCAATCCAGATAATGGTGTCAAAAGTAGATTCGATTGTTCGCCTTTGGGAGCATCAGTGATTGAAAAACTATCATCACCATTCATCCAAAACAATATGCTTCACTGCGCAATTTGAAACCCAGAAACACTCCCACGCGTAAAAAGATTATCGCAATGTTTGGCAAAAAACAGTCTTACACAAAGCAATATTTACACCATGGACAACAAGAAGACAATGCTTTACAACAAATTTGGCTAATGACATAACAACAGACAATGCCTATTACATGTCAAACGAGAACTTAGGTGTCATTTTGGGAAAAATCTATGTTCCAGATTGTTAAACTCCAACAGTGACATAGAACATTCTGTTTCTTGATAGTCACAACAATAGTACGAAAATGTACATATGCCCTTGATTCCTTTGGGACACCATATTTTATCTCAAACACTTAATCAATAATGTCCACTTTTTCAACTTATTCAAGTGAGCTCTGAATAACCTGTTCAGCAGGATGTCTGGCATTTGACTGTCCGTATCCGTCGCTGACTTTGTAATCAAGAAAATTCTGTGCCGGTATTTCCTTGAACACTGATGCATGACTTGTGGAAAGCTCTTTCTCACGACGGCAACTCAGATGATCGTTTATGACTTCCCAGAGCGTGCGTATTGCTGTCTTAAGGTTAAGGCTAATTGACACCCACATGGATCTTGACTTTGACAGGGAACAGAGTGTTAAAAGGTAACAAAATCGAATAAAAACTTCTATTATTAACACTTAAAATGATGTGTAACTCAGTTTTACTATGTGCTGATTAATCTGTGGACGTGTTCAGTCTCTACGCAAAACTTTTACTAAAATGGATCGAAAACGAAAGTCTAAACGGCAAAAACAGTTCTTCACAGAAAGTAAAAAACGGACGTAGACCGAGTTTTACTGCAGTCAATACCCTCGTGTCCTAGGCGACGTGGATACTACAAGTAAAACGAAGGAAGTACACAAAAGTTACGAGAATCGCTGGAAGACTGTGGTACCAAACGCATATACGTCAAATCCACTTCAGTGCCTGCAGTGACGAGAACACTCGTAGGCCGTAATAAGGCAGTTACTATTGTCAGTCGGCATGGAAGAATCACAAGCACCAAGCAAATTGGGATTTAAAGCGCCAAATTCAACGGCAAAGTTTTCAATTGGTCTTCTGTACGAAAACAAATTGACTGTACGTGAAACTAAGAAACGGATAGTCTATTTGTAGAAACGCTGAAGTTATAGGTAACTTTCGCTTCAATCAAAAATTTTGAAAGTATCAAAGGAGACACGAGTTTTCTCACGCTACTTCAAACTTTAGAAAACTTGTATACTGACATAAGTGTCCTGGGTACTCATTTTCATCCTCCCACTAAAGAAGTTTTAGAAAAAATTCCAAGCTCCTTCCCTTGTTTAAATTCTGGCGTTCGACATAGTAATTCAGATTAACTCGTTAGCTCGGGGTGAGGAAGGGGCACCCTGGTCAATGCAAATGCTGTCAATACTTCTCGGCATGATTCATTTCCCGACTTTTTGCTACGAGTAAAGGCAGCAAATGTCACGCTTGTTTCTACTATGGCAAGAAAGATGTTCCTTTGCCATGTAGTGCTTGTTTCGAACTCTTTTTCAGCCCCCCCGTTTATTCAATCCCGTTGCTTCTAAGTACCAAAGAGTACGTTACACCTTTATGTTCGTCTGGAGAATTTGAAGAGTCCTATAGAGTTTTCTAAGAACACAATGTTTCTGTAGTTGATACTGTAGTGCTTTGAATTAGCACACCTCGCATAAACCTCCGCTCCTTGTTAATGATTAAACCTATCTTGAAGATAACAATATTTAAAAGATTTAATAAGCGCCCCCCTTTATTTCGTCGAAAATGCAATAAATCCCCGGGGAACGTATTTGACTCATTGGCCACCCCTTTTCTTACAACAGAGGTCCCAGTTGACATTGTTGAGCGCCATCACCTCTCTCATTGCCTTCTCTTCTATTTTCTGCTCCGCAGCTAAAAGCTCTGGTAAACAATTATAAAAACGCGCGAAAATAACAGAAACGAGACAATCAGATTCTGCAAGGTCAGCATACAAGAAAATAGTGGTAGATGCGCAGACATTACTACCTCAGTAGTTTCTGTGTACGGTGGGAGTTTTCTGGGAGGGAATTTTCCGGAACCCGAATCACAAGGGCACATACACATGACAAATTAAGTAATGTTGCGTCCTCCTTCCCACCTAAATCTACAGTTAAACACAAAAGAGTAGGAGTATTGTGCAATATGATTGCGTTTTAAAACTCCTTTTTTACATACTTTTAACATCAAGACTGCCCAAAGCCCTTAACATTTGATCTACGTCTTTCACACCTTTAATATGCATAAGTTATGAAATTAGTGTAGAGTGATTCTGGATCGAAGAGCCTATATATAGCTATTCCAAAATGATTTTATTTTCTTGTCTTTTTCTAATTCAAATAGACAAAGGATAGACCAGTGGAAGAAAACATGAACGAAGTGTCGTATTCACCCGAGGAAACAGCTTCCCCCTACACACCTCTGACCGCGAAAAATGGTGATACCGATAGATATGAGCAAGACGAAGAGGAAATGAGTCCATCGTATGAGAATTCGCGTAAAGAGTATGTGTAAGCCTCATGCCAGCACAACGCGTATGTGATTCATGCGAATCTTCTGTGCATGTTGCGTGATCGTGGGAATCAGCAATGTAAGGCCGAGGTAAAATTGAGAACAGGACTTTCCCAAGCGCTTACATGGTCTGCGAAACATTGAAAATCGAATTTCATTTGGATGCCACCATATTCATGGCAACAGCCTTCGAGTGAGCATTATCATGCACAAACTGTCATACCATTTTTAAACTGTTTATGGTATCATGCCAAAGATACCTTTTAAAGCTGAAGTTTTTAAAGACAGATTCTATTTTCTATAATTGTATATTAGGGATATACTATCAATCCGTTGTTGCGCATCGGAGGCAGTTTTTAGGTATGTATCTTAATGCGTGTATGTGTGCAACAGGATGAACGAAATGCGCAGTGGAAAGTCATGAGAAAGGTATCATTGTATATTTCAGGTTTTGGGATGCCTCGCAGTCTTTCTGAGAATGGTGATGGTTTAGGATATCAAGGTAGTGTTGAATGGAAAGGGAATCACACAGATCACCCTCGGCGAGCTTATGAATTGTTTTCCTTCGGAACGTACGACAAGATTAGTGCTAAATACAGTTAGACGTCCACAAAAGTTTACTGAGTGGAAATCCTTAGTTATTCTTAGTCAGTAATACCAAACACGCACCCCATTGCACATAATGTGTATCACACATACGTCGTTACTTTGCCACTTCAAAGGGCTAAATGAACTCGATTGAACAGGAACTATATTAACAGTAGGTGTATATTGTAAAGCTGTACATACTTTTGTCAGCTACGATCTGATAATCAGGTTGCTACTTACCACATTACATGCATGAGCCCTTGGAAGTTTAAAACAACTTCCAATATTCTTTTAACCATTTTGATATAAGAGTGATTTGAGATTGTAACGATCATTATGATCATCATCAAAATTAAGTTGTTGTAAACAATACTTTTGTTTCCGCTATATTTTTATACGAAGTTTATTATTTTTTCCAAATCATTGACGATGGCTAATTCATCACCTCCTACACTTATTTTTTTCAGAAAAAACTATCTCAGCGTCCAGCCTTCTAAGTTTTTGAAAATATTGACCTTTTGAGCCCTCAAAGTTTCTTGGCAGTTTGTTTTTCTCTAGAGCCAAATAAGCGGATGGGGCTAGTCACACTGCTTTTAGAAAATTCACACTTCATTTAGGGTACCCTCTGTGCCAGGTTCGCCTATTCATGAAATAACCCGTTATCAAACTGTCTAAACCGCTTTCAGAGATTTTTAGGTTTCTTAAAGTAGCCCCATCCAGCCCTTGAGTTTTTTAAATTTGGGGGAGATTAAGCCGTGCTTTCTTGTAAACTGGTTTCTTAAAAAAAAAGTTAGTGTATTTACGATCGTCAAACCATTATAATAACCACCAAAGCTGGAAACTAGTCTCCATAAGGCGGTTAAGGAGACGCGCATGCGCACTTACTGTGTTTCCTGTGCTTAGTTAAACTTACTGCTGCCTAAAAACGTTTGACCGTGTGCGCCAATAACTCAATAATCGAAATTGAAAATTAGGATTTTCAGCATCGTTACAGAAAGCACAAAAGTTTCAAGTTTGTTCCATAAGACTATAAGCATGAGCTATTACTTTGTTTACCATAGGCCATCTGCTGTTTGGCTGCGCATAATCGTCAGCATCGTTACAGTAAACACAAAGTTTAAAATTAGTTCCCCAAGATTATCAGGATGAGTAATACAGCTATAACTATGACTATGTCTACTATTGTCCATCTCCAGTTTGGCAGTTTATAATCAGCAACATCGTTACAGTAACTACAAGACTTTATAATTAGTTCCATAGCACTATAAAAGGATGAGAGGCATAGTTATAATTATGACTATATCCACTATAGTCCATCTGCTATTTGGCAGTTTATGATCAGCATCATCGTTATAGTAACTACAAGACTTTATAATTAGTTCCATAGGACTATAAAAGGATGAGCAGCATAGTTATAATTATGACTATGTCCACTATAGTCCATCTGCTATTTGGCAGTTTATGATCAGCATCATCGTTACATTAAGTACAAAAGTTTCTAAATAGTTCCATAGCACTATAAAAGGATGAGCAGCAGAGTTATAATCATGACTATGTCCACTATAGTCCATCTGCTATTTGGCAGTTTATGATGATTGTACCCTCTTAAAACAACGCTTTGCCATTGTTGTACGATAGCATACTCTGGACATTTCAAACACCTGACTTGATTTGTACTTAAAATTTACCCGCTTGTACTCAGGGACCAGTAACTGAATACGATTTAACTCAATTTAGTCCACACTTTTTGTATTTACGTGATATACAGTTATTTGACCGATTCTACAATCATGACATTTGATGAAGGAATAAAGTGAAGCAAGACATGGCATTTTCATACGTTCAAGGTTTCGAATTTTTTCCGTGACACGATCACTAACGTAATCTCATCTCACAACCGTGTAAAGTTAAGAAAACCAATTCAACATATAGATACTCATGAATCCTGAATAATTGCAATCACCGATGCTAAATTATATCATCGAGAAGAGAGAATTTGAAATGTCTGTTTTGAAAAGAACACAAGAGAAATAGAGAATATTTTAACACCGGGGATACGATGATACTTTCAAACTTTAAATGGGCTTTGGAAAGTTAGACAGGCCAGATGGTAGTCCTTCCTCGGTCATGTCATATGGCGCAGAGAAGCTGGTCTCCAACTGCGTCGAGCTGGATGTCAATGTCCACTGGTGGACGATTAGGAGCTAATATGGCTATTAGAGAACTAGAGTATGTTAACATCGGAGGTCGACTAGCTCAGTTGGTAGAGCACACGCCGCGATAGCGTGGGTCACAGTTGCGATCCCCGGTGGTGGTGTATTTTTTATTTCTCTAGTGTTATTTTCAAAATTAATATTCAAGTCTGTTAAAATGTAGGATGCAAACAAATAGTACTATCTAGTATAAACCAATTGCTTACGCTATATTCAATCTCAGCATATTTACTTGAAGTAAAATCGACACTAAAATGACCTTAATTCTACTTTTCAGATGCCCATAACAAATCTGTTACAACCTTTTAAAAGTTCCCAGGGCTTTGACTGGGAGACAGTAAATGTCTACGTCTCTCTTACGTTTGCCAACTTTTATCACTTCTATACAGTATGAAGCAAAACGTTATATACTACGTTTGTCGTGAATCTTAGATCATCAATAGCAATATGACGTAACAATTGCACGATAGGGATTTTCCCTCTCTCCATCTATTTTTAGCAATTACTTAATTCTATTCTCTGTACTTAGACATAAATACCAGATCTGTAAATTTATCAATACACACTTTCACTTC
>JAAAKM020073195.1:82300202-82333090 GCA_010016025.2 Alatinidae sp. Z8VKAUB7J3 | reverse complement strand
ATGATTTTAGTTGCACACGCTAGTTTCGTTGCAGTGGATTCAACAGTCTTGCCGCCACCATTGCGTATCGAAGTCCTATAGGTTATGCACAACACATCAATCACGTAACCTATATGTCTCTATTATACAAATATTTTTTCTACGTTAGTTGATCTTCCTGATTGTCTCCTAGGAACGACTGCTCGACCTTCACGTATTCGATGGGGTATGTGTTGCTTGATTCTGTCAAGCAGACTTTGAGATGTACGACCGATAATACAGGATGCATAATTAAATTCTGAAGTTGCTTTAGGTAGAAATCTTGATTCATGGGTTGCTTAAAATTTCTCGAACATTAACTTTACTTGCCTATAAAGGAGTTGATTATAAAATGATCTTGAAGATTTAATGGTTTATTTTTGCTTGTAATGAGAACATTTTTCTCATTTTCACCTTACCGTATATGCGCGAATATATTCCGCGGCGTTTTTTTACAACAGACCAGCTTTTGGAGGCGGCGTTTTATTGCAAAACAGAAATGTTATCAATTAACATTCATACAGAATTTCTCCATGACAAACTGTTGACGCGGAAAAAGTAATATCGGTTTTTATTTTCAGTTGTGGCAGGATTTGTTGATAGGAAACATGCAAAACACGTATCAATTATTTGTTATTTCTTATTTGGTCTAATTTCTAATAAACGCCGCTTTTTAAGTTATCAGACAAATAATTTCTCTTTATTTAATCATAGTTGACGAAGAAGAATCAGCTGGAATTCATAATGAACGCAAGCCCTGTGTTACTCAAGTGGATTAACTGACACCGCAAGCGTTAGCCGTGATTAATGTGACGGAACGTGAAAAACGCGTTGGTGCATCAAATATACTGGCATGTTACTGACGTACAGCGGAGAAGCAGTATTGTACTACCAACTGAAGAAGACTTGCATAAATGACCATGGTTCTCACTACAGGCCTATCTGACGAAGTCTCTCGTGTAATTCATAGTATTACGTTAACACTGCCGGTCCGTATACCGATGTCCAATAGTACGTACCGTTTGTGCATATGTCTTGCTTAGTTTGCATGCTTAGTCCGTAATTTAACCGTAATTCAAGGAGAGCCGATCATTGTTCTATAGTGGATCCCTAATTATTTAAAGATATACCTAATGCCTCAAAATTCATAATAAACCAGGGTCTAAATCGAAATATTTAAGGAAGGATTTCCCGAAAAAGAGGAGGTTTCGTAAAAGAGCCTTAAAGCTGCAGCACGTTAGCTGAAGTAGCTCCTACACATGCTGTACATGCTGTACATGCTGTACATGCTGTTTTCGATTTTATGACTCGAAATGCGTAAAGTATTTGGTAAAGATTCTCAACACCAGTAACAGATTTGAGCAAACATTAAAAGGCAAGATGTCTGCTAAAAGACTAAAATTCTTTCAACGCTTTATAATTACAGCCATCTGTCCATAATGACAACGTCTACTGTCATACTATAAACATTTGCAAAGGAACTGTCAAGGGATCTTCCACAACTGCCATTTAAGTAACTAAAGGTTTTCGCAAACTCTATTTAATCATAAAAGCAATAAAAACTCTGAATCTTTCTTTAATTTAATGATCTATAAAGTGCCAGATCCACATTGACGGTACACTGCTCCCATCCCTTGCCAGAAGTTCTAAATCTATTTTTAGGACTTGAAATATAGTATTATGATACAGTGTCTTGAATGACCAAACAATGTGGGGGATTAGCTGGCATGGTAGAGCGCTCGCTTCGCATGCGAGAAATACCTGGATCGATACCCGGATCCTCCATCGCCGCCTTTTTCGTAATTTAAGACTGTTGCAAACTGCACATAATCATAAAACCGTAAAAACTCTTTACCCTTTATTGACCAAATGAATCAGTATAGAGCCAGATCCCCATTAACGACATGGTGAAATGCTGACATCCCTTTCCAAAAGTTCCGTCTTTACTTTAAGCAGGTTGAAATGTAGTAGTATGATAAAGTGTTTTGGATGACGAAGCAATGTGGGGGATTAGATCACATGGTAGAGCGCTCGTTTCGCATGCCAGAAGTACCGGGATCGATTCCCAGATCCTCCATCATTGCTTTTTTTTGTATTTTAAGACTGTTGCAAACTGCACATAGTCATAAAACCGTAAAAACTCTTTACCTTTTATTAATCAAATGAATCACTAAAGAACCAGATCCCCATTGACGGTATGGTGAAATGCGGACATCCCTTTCCAAAAGTTCCGTCTTTACTTTAAGCAGTTGAAATGTAGTAGTATGATAAAGTGTTTTGAATGACAAAAGACTGTGGGGGATTAGCTCACATGGTAGAGCGCTCGCTTCGCATGCGAGAAGTACCGGGATCGATACCCGGATCCTCCATCGCTGCCTTTTGTTTATTTTAAGACTGTTGCAAACTGCACATAATCATAAAACCGTAAAAACTCTGTACGTTTCATTAAACACTTGAATCAATAAAGTGTCAGGTTCCCATCAGCATTTTATTTGAGTGCCCATGTCTTACGCCAAATTTCAGTGTATTCTTGTTGTAGTTGCAATAGACTAAAGTGATACTATAGACATTTCACCTCTCCTGCAAGAAGTTCTTGGGTCAATACCCGTTTTCTTCAGGGTTTTATTTTAATCGATTTAGCCCTTGGTATGATAGGGTTTTTTAGAATGATTACAATGGTAACTTTATCACTAAAACTAATGTTTAAAGTTGATACAGGCAACTCTGTGAATTGCGTCCAGCCGTCGAACTGGATTGAAATGCCCTTATTAACAAGATGGATTTAATATGAAGAATTTGAATTCTAATCCTATCCATGACGAAAAGACAACAGGGCTGTTGGACACTGAATGGATTGCATGCCCTTTGCCATGACCGAAAAATTGTTTGGCTGTACTTGCTGAGAAACACAAGTTTCTTACTTTATGACGATTTGATTGAATAAAATATTGATACGATATAATAGTAAAAAGATGGGATTTTTATTGACCTATAAGAAAACTCAATAGATCTTATATTCCCAAGCGTTTGAAATTTAATTCTACAACGATGATCATTGAAAATTTTGTAGCCATTTCCTTTTCTTTTAATCTATAATGGAGTTTATTCTGAAGAAACTTCTAACTACCATTGCGATCATGGAATAGTGAGAAAGATGGGAAATGAAGATAGAGAACATGCAAAAGGCAACTAAAGTATTAAAACATTGTTTACTGTATTTCAGTGACTAAAACCAGGCCTGTGACCGGACTTACAAATTTGGAGAAGCATTTCTAAACGATAGAAGGGGGAATTCTGGATATTTTGAGGAAGACATTGCAATTGCTTAAGGAACCTATAGATGTCGTAACATGAAAGTTAGGGGCTGGTGTTATATTTAGGAATCTAAGTCCCCCCCATAGGCTCCATAGGCTCCATAGGCTTCATAGGCCCCATGGCTACAGCCTCAGCTAAAACACCAACCAATGGTTAATGAATAACCTCGATAAATTTGTATGTGTATACATAACAATTTGGCTTTGATTGAAATTTCCTTGGGGCAAACGTTTTGTCAACCAAATAATTTGGTGACCAACTTTCAATGTTACCAGCACGAGTCTTGGTTGCACATGGGATTTTGTCTGTATCCTGATGTATCCAAGTTTATGTTGATATTTACATTTTTAAATGTGGTGTATTGTTATGTGAAGCCTCATTACATAGCAGCTTACTAGAGTGCATTATAATGAACTACACTATTATGAACTACATTATAATGGACTGCACTATTAAGCACTCCCTTATTTGGGACTGCCTTGTTTGGGACTGCTTCATTTGGGACTACCTTATTTAGGACTACCCTTTTTGGAACTGCCTTATTTGGAAATGTCTTATTTGGAACTGCCTTATTTGTGACTACCTTATTCGGGACTACCTTATTTGGGACTGTTGTATTTGGAATTGCTTTATTTTGTATTCCCTTATTTGGAACTGCCTTATTTGGGACTGTTGTATTTGGAATTGCCTTATTTTGTATTCTCTTATTTGGGACTGCCTTATTAGGGAGTGCCATATTAGGGAGTATTTTATAATGTGGAATATATACCATGTACATTGAAAATAAGTAATGCACTTAAAGTGTTCCAAACGTAGGTCCATATCTCATTTAAGACAGAGCATAGACAAAGTGATATCTGGCAATACGTGGAAAGTGAAACGCAAGCTCCAGTGCCAGTTGGGTGAGTCATTGGATGGCATCCTCTTTAATACATCCATGGTTTTAGCTTTATGAATACTTTTTCATGTAGCATGTATGTTATTTTCTTTATTTTTCACTTTTACCCTTAATTCGCGTTGCTATTTTATGTGGCTTATTTATTGCAAACATTCAAGGTAGTGATAATGGTAGTCCCATACTCTATTCAGAGCATAAGGGATATGAAATGGCAGAGAATCAGATGCCCTAAGCCACGGTATAGTGATTTAGGATGGCCGGTACCTTTCCTTGCCAGTTGCTATGTTTCCCCAGAACCATTAACATTTAGCTTGCTAGGCAAGCTCTCTACCGACTCAGCTAACTGAAGTTTATGACTGGGCATTCAACTATGACAACAGAACCACCCAGCTTGGGCAGTTAAATATGCTCCTGTAGTTGACTTCAGATTGATGAACTCAAAATTTGTGAAACTTGAAAAATTACTTTAGATCTTGTTATGGGTCAATGATATCCGTTAGAGTCCCCTTTCACGGGTTCGTTTAAGTGAGGATGAACCAGGTATGGAGCCATGGTGCCGTTGTAAGTGCTTTATGGACCGGTATGGCGTCTGGAGTATCCGTCAGATCAGCACCTGTACTTAGTGATTTGTTCACCCTCTCTTCTTTGAAAGTGTAAACACTCAGCAGAAGCTAATGAGACACACCCTGTTGGTTATTTTCAACGTAGATGCTTGCCAGTTACATGTCATACAAGTGAAGCATTCACTCTCTGCGTCTTCGGTAAACAAGGTTGACTGCCCCTTTCAAATGAGGCAGAACGCACCAGGAACTTTATGTTCTCTCTGCTCTCTGTCATATCAACAGATATTAACATTCATTAAAAAAATCCATGCTTTTATCTGATCGGCGTATTGCCCACATGGACACCTCTCTTCTGTTTCCCGTTGTTTTATCGGATCGGCGTATTGCACACATGCTTTGGCAATGCCTTAAATTTAAGGCAAAGGAGACGAAGTGAAGCGTAATGGAGTGAATCCTTAGCTCATAAATATTGAATGCGGACGGGGACTTGAATGCCTGGTTCTTAAAGCCCTTGTAATGCTCTTCTACCACAAGCCGCCTTCGTCAGCTCCTTCGCCAGTCGCCTTCGCCAGTCGCCTTCGCCAGTCGCCTTCGCCAGTCGCCTTCGCCAGTCGCCTTCGCCAGTCGCCTTCGCCAGTCGCCTTCGCCAGACGCCTTCGCCAGATGTGGTATTGTAACATATGGTATTAAATTATTGAGAAACTTCTCCAGTCTAAAGAAAACCACTGTAGTTATTATACGTCCCTCAGGCTTAGACCTCCGTTGTTGCAAAAATTGCATGCAACTGCATTTGATGCAACAATTGTATGCAAAATGAGCAAAGTCAGGGTAAGGCAATATAATTGGGGTCGAGTAAAACCATTAAAGGGGCAACATCTAGGGCAGTTCAAACATTATGAATGTGCAACAAGTTAAGGGATCGAAGGAGTTAGCCTCACCCAAACTTTACCATGCACCTGGTCTTTCATGATTCCTCACACTGATTACCAAATGGGTTTGTAATAAGATTAGTGTGAGACCCAACTTTGATGGGAATTCTCGTTTGATTCCAGTTTCCTATTTTGATGTCTCGTCTGCTAACCGTGATCCGCTAACCTCTAACAAACGTGCCCAATACTATTCGCAAGTTATTTTACACTCTCTATTAGCATATTATCATTATGAAAGGTGATACAATAGGCTAGTTCATCCTCTTGAAGACATGTTAACGTTTGTCCTTGGGATCTCCTCTCTAGGTACAGAATAAAGTCTCCTTTTCTCGTGGCTATCGAAGCTTGACGGTTTACTGATAACCTTGGTGTTCAACGTGTAAATTTCTTACACTTAAATCTACAATGACATTCCCATAATCCTTGACCTCAAGGACCTTGAAGAATGTGAAGCATTTTGTGTATTGGTGTAGCGCGCAAATTTGAGAGGAGGAAGGGCAGTTTAGCCTTTCCAAGTTTTGTGTTTGTTACGATGCCAGTCAAAGGTTTTCTATTTCAGAAATTTACAAGAGATTGTAAAATATTATTTGTAAATGTAAATGTACTATTCCATGTCTTCAAATATGATAACGAAATGAATAACCTCAAAGGACAAACAAACGAACGAAACATACTAATGCAGGCTACGGTTTGATTGTCAAAGCCCTCACTCGCCAATTCGTTTCTGAGAACATTCTGTAATCAATGTCTAGTTTCGTCTAGAAAAAGAGTATTTCCTGAGAAGGGGGACATTTTTAGCAACAGTTACGATGGCTAGGTTATTTAAATAGAATAACAGTCAAAGAAGCAATATGACTGCTTTGATGATTTTGTACAGGCTCTTCGCCTCCCCCTCTTCCTTGTCTATGAGATGGTTTTTGTTTAAAAGTCCTGCCAAAATCGATAGCTGTGTCAGAAGCTCTCTTTACAGTCATTCATGAAATTAGTTTAATTACGTGTAATAGCGGATCAGAAGAAAACAACTCAGGGAAATTCTACAGTACGTGAAAATCTTGAATTTCCTGAGTGTACTGATAACGTACAATGTCAGATCAACTTGGCTCAACTGCTTCCGTTTTCAGTGACTTTTTTTTTATTACGAGATTCAAGTAATGATCGAGCACATTCAATAAACCATTATGGGTACCTCATCTCGAATTTGAGGATGTCGGAACCTACAGATATATCTTTTGACCCGTGGTAGAAGATTGCCATTTCGATTTTTACATGGCCTTATCGCCTCATTTAATTACAGTTGGCGTGTGCAAGAATCAACTCAGACGAAGGACAGACGTATCTCAAGGGGATGGCATCAGCTGCCAATTACGCCTGGGTGAACCGATCTACCATGACGTTCCTGTGTAGACAGGTAAGTTTTACACATGATTGGTAAACTGAGAAGTATCAGTAGACGTAGTGAAGTGAATACGTTGATATGTATTAAGTATTCTTTCTATACTAGCCTAATTCAAAGGCCCTGTACTGCCGTTAAAAGCCCACTGTGAGCAAGTCTTTCGGTACTCTCACTGGAACTCGTAGAAACCGAGCAGGGGAATACGGCGCTTGTGTTATTCCCATCGTTCGCGTCCTAATTTAGGCCTATGGCTTGTTACCGAGAGGTACAACAGATGAATACCATACTGCGTAGAGGAGTCCGACTTGCACATCTCATAACCCAGGGCTTGTAAACTGCCAGCTCGTGTTGGTACTGATCAATGGAAAGTTGTTTCTGTAAAATCGAAAATGCGTAGGATATCGTTCGGAGGAAAAGGAAAGCTACGGATACCACAGTTACGTATATTGTTAGATATACGGACAGACGTTTGGTCTCAACAGTTAATCTTTCGTTGATTGGAGATAGCTCTGAGCCTGTCAGTGCATGTTGCATATAATTTCCTACTGCGATTCTTTGTGGGTTTCCAAGACGCAGAACGTTGTAGAAGTTTATCAGTAAAGTAGAGAGGAAAAAATAAGTGCTTAGTATTTATGGTGCTATGACTTTTCATCACGCTACAATCCGTGACGCGACAATTCATCACGCGCAAATTCATCACAAAAACCATTCATCGCAGCGACAATTCATCGCCTGAATTTATTTATTTATTTATGCCACCAGATTACAACAAAATCTACTTGCAGGCCAGATACTGCACTGCTTTTAAGTGCGTTAAAATGTCAGTTTCACCTAACATAACTGACGTAAAAGACTGCAAGCGACACCGAGAGCCAACCATGGAGTAGCAAGTATATGTAAGGCAGTCCGAGGCCGCTCGCTGTGCCTCCCACTGGGTCGAACAAAAGTTCATCAGTAAATGTTGACGGGAGAGAATTGCGTGAACAAACAACTCGCTTAGGCGTATTCCTGGTAAATTGAAAAATTACACATTTGGTGTCATCTTCAGGTGATGAATAGTCGCATGATGAATTGTCTTTTATGCAGCTAGGTATCGAGCTAAACATATGAAAACCCCGAATCCAACACCTTACCACACACCCATGAGTTCTCCGTTTTTAACCGGCAAAAGAAAAGATCCCGGTCTTAAAGTTTTCCGTAGTCTCGTTGTACATAATGCTTTTAAGGATAAACGAAGGCTTATCGGTAGTTTAGGGGACAAGAATGAGAAAAAAGGAATTCGATGGAAACGAAGGGGCACCGACGTTGGATTAAGACTAGGGAAAACAAAATTACAAGAAAGTCCTATCAAAGACAGTAAGACTGTTCCTAGCGCTTTACAGTCTGTTGTCAGTCAGTCTCTGAGTAGTGACACATTAAATTTGCCTCTTCGACGAGTATCTGACCCTTGCCTTGATCAAAACAGATTAGTCAGCAGCGATAAAGACTTGTTCAAACTTACAGAGCAGAGCAAAGATGAGGGTCGACGATCGCCTATCAGTCTAAGACTCCCTATGGAAGGTAGATTAGACTGGGATATCGTTGGTGATGACAACGATGGGGGAAACAGTGAAGCCGACCCCTTGTTAAAGGTTCCAGGCAGTGACTTTTGTGGAGAGTTAGGACCTGGCTGTGCGATCAAAGGTGATGATGTTCAAGGTGTTATACCACGAATAGTAAAAGAAAAACCAACCCCTGATAGAGGAAACTCAGAGGATGAGCAGGAGAGTCAGGGAGATAATCCTCATCTAAACAACTATGTAGTTATTTCTAAAGGTAATGACGAGCAAGAACTTATTGATAAAGGGCTGGCTGTTCCTTCAGCTATGAATATTGAAAATAAGTCTTACGATTCGCCAACTTACTTGGGGCATGACGATCGAAATGAAATGGAACTCAAACCGCAGACACCCTCGGTATCTATATCACTACCGAATATCTCCCAGTACCAACAGCAGGAGCCTGATAAGAGCAGCGATGATATCGACCCCGTACCAAAGGGAGAGTGTGAAAAGCGTGATGAGCTTCTGCCAAGTTCTGATACCCTAGAAGCAAGAAATAATGACTGCGTATTAGAGACAGGGAAAAGTACACCAACGGGCACAATCAAAGTCGAAGCTAAGGACGACAGACCCAAGTCGGTGATTGAGAACAATAGGAATATTAAATTTGCATCAGACCCGGTCAACTCGGATGTTGGTGAAGGAAGATCTCTGGACACTCTCATAGTAAAAAAACAACATAATACTTACAGGAGACACGAAGAATCAGTTCTTCTTTACCTTATAGAAAAGAATGCTGACGTCAATATACGGGACTTTTATGGAGCAACTCCACTCCATTATGCTGCTTTACGAGGAAACATCGTAGCGGTAAATGAACTCACATGGGGGGGCCTAAAATTATGGGGGGACCTGAAAAGCTGGATGAAACCATGTATATATATATATATATATATATATATATATATTTATACTGGGATGGGGATGGAGATGGGATGTGGGGACGGGGAAATTAATTAATTAATATTTATTGTGTTTCGGCTTTGAGCCTTCATCAGTGCCAGACCGACGAACTGGAGGAGAATTCGTCAAAAATTGAAACTAAAATCTTCACCTTAGCTTTTGAGCCTCGACGGCTCAATGGTTAAGGCATTGGTTTAGTAATCATGAGGTCCCGGGTTCGAATCTGTTCAGCACTGTTAAATTGCAAGCTATTGTGGTAACGCTCCACTCTTTGAGAATTATATATATAAGTGAGCTGGCCTCTAGGCATTTTTTAGTTTCTATATAGTTTTATTGCCTAATAAGCGCAGTTTTTAGCATTATATATATACATATATTTATAACGAAAATGTAAAGTTGCATATATTATATTTGATATACAGGAAAACGTTAAGTTAAGTATGACAGCATGTGTCTCAACCGGTTTCTCTCTCCTTCAAGGGAGTTCTTCAGGAAGAACCTGGAAAGAAACCAGTTGCGACAAACACTGTCATACTTTCTTAACATTTTCCTGTATATATATACATATGTATGTATGTATAAACATGGTAGATATTGAATAAATAGTCTGACGGTCACTCTCTTAGGTTTGGCTTCAGAAAATTGAAATTTTACTCTCAATCAAAGACCCCTGATGAGCAGTGGGTCCGACATTGAAACTACCCTAAATAAACAGAAAAACCACCAAACAGGCTAACTAATAAATAAGGGCAGCTAGGGCATCCAAGGGCAATGCCACTTAATTTAGGCTACCGGGCAGAGAAGCAAGCCATGAAACAGGCTCAACTGTCCAGTAGGAGCATCAATGAGAACAGATACTACATCCATTCCTTGCCAAAAGGCCGAGAACGGTAGTTGGCGCATCCAATAAATCTCCAAATTGCAACACATGAACAGGAGACGGGGTTCAGTAGATAAACACGTGAGTGTCCTAGCCCTGGATGGCACAATTAATCTATCTGCACGACTCCGACGGATATATTTGAAGGTCCACCTGAAATGAGAGTCGGGTTCTCCCCGATAAGCTGTATCCCATTCCACTGCAAGGCAAGGTACTTCACGGGAAAGAGTCTATCGCAGGACTAAAGTTAGGTAACGGGACGAAATAGAGATACACCACGAGTTGAACGAGCGCCATATACCAGATATCGCTTCTCGGCCTTTTGGCAAGGAATGGATGTAGTATCTGTTCTCATTGATGACAGATGCTTTCCATAATCCGTTTCTACTGATTCTCTCTTAATAGATTCCCATTGATAACTATTTTGTCGTGTAGACTGAAACATTTCATGAAGCAAATTTAGATACGGAGGAGTGATGGACGGCCAACAGTCGACTAATACTGGAAGTACCTATTCTCTGCTTTTGCGTTCAAAGGTAAACAAACAAGGATTGACCGTGACAACATGTACATTGTTTATTGTTGGCCAAATGGCAGGGAGCGGAGTTCTCGCATTGCCTCATGCAGTTGTCGGTGCAGGGTGGACTGGCATTGGTTTGCTTGTATTATGCTGTTTTATAATACTTTATTGTAGTATAATTTTGGGAAAATGCTGGATCATTGTAAGGGCGAATCGAATGGAATATCAGGATCAAGTTCGTGACCCCTATCCTGCCATCGGATGGGAGGCAGGAGGTAGGGTGGGGAAGACAGTGGTACAGGTCTGCCTACTGATATCATTACTAGGACTCTGTACTATATATCTGCTTCTTGCATCACAGAATATTTCATCCTTGATCGACATAAAATTTGGGAACATAGCTGTGAAGGAACAATTTCGTCTATGGATTTTAATATGCAGTGCTGTTCTGTTGCCGTTTACTTATCTTGCCACCCCGAAAGATTTCTGGCCATTCGCCCTTGGTGCCGCAACTTGTACAGCCATTGCTTGTATTTTCATTGTTATTAAGTCGGGAATCGATCTGCCATCTGATCTTTCATCAGTTGATAGGGGACAACCTACACTGCTATCCTTTTTCCCTGCATATGGAACAATCGCTTTTTCCTTCGGAGGTGCTGTCATGTTTCCAACACTACAGACTGACATGAAAGTTCAGAGAGACTTTCCAAAAGCCGCTATTCTTGCATTTTCAATTGTGTTGGTAATGTATTTACCAACAGTGGTGATACCCTACGTTGCGTACGGGAAGACTATCAACAGTAACATTCTCATAACACTTAGCGATCAAGCTGGTTACAAAGGTCTTGCTACAGCAGCCAAAGTTCTCATTACTGTGCATTTTCTTTTTGCACTAGTGATTGCTCTAAACCCGATATCTCAACAAATGGAGGAGCTGTTCAAGACCCCGAAAAGTAAGTGTATAGTCCTTTGCTGATTAATGACCATGATTTGGTAACTCAGGGGGCATTTTCCGTAGATAGTTGGTAATGAGGGCAATTTGTACAGGTAGCATGCAGTAGAATCACTGACGAAAACTATGACATTCGATACTTTTCACTTTTGATGTTAAGGAAACATGTACCGCGTCAGCTTGTGTCAGTTGCAACGCAGTAGGCTGTGGGTTCGATTCCTCGCAGTCGTGCAATTTTCTACCATAGAAATTATTAGTAGTAAATCAGCAACAGATCGGAAAAGTAGATGACTTGCAATATCTAGGTTTGTTGAGAGACCAATTCAGCAGAGGACCTAAAGATAAGGAAAGACCTGGACAGCACTACGAAAACTAGACATCGTCGGGTTATTATTGGTACCATGCAAGCAGAAGCTCAATTTCTATTCGCGCCACAGTTGAAAGTATACTGCTCTATGGAGGAGAAATATGCACCCTGATACGAAAATGAGAAAAAGGAAGTTAACGGTTATTACACTCGTATGCTTCGATGCATTAAAAACATTCATTGGAAGCAATATGTTACAAACAAAGATTTATAAGGAAACCTACCCAAAGTTAACGATACCATCAAAGTACGCCAACTACGCCTCGCAGGACACTGCTTCAGAAGTGCAGAACCTGCAGCGCTCACTGTGCTGTGAAAACCGCGTCATGGTTATAGCAATATATGCCGACCTGGAGCATGCTTCCGTGCTCCAGAAAGACACAGGTCTTTTTTTGATATCCGATCTCCAGAAATCGATGAAAAACAGAGACTCGTGGAGAATGCTGATCATGAATACAGATGCGCCTGATTGATTGTGATGATGAGAGTATCATCTTATTCTAATGAAAGAAAACTAGAGATCATAGGAACTGTGGCCATTGCACGAAATAGCGGAAGCATTGTGTACTTAAAAGCATTTTTCCTCTGACACTCTTCAGAGTACTAACGTCAAAATGAGGCTGGTTGACCGAATTAAGCAGCATGTGCCATCCATTATGCGCCAAATATCAACTCCTAAACGGAAAGAACCACTTCGGGTTTCAAACATGGAAAACAACACTAAGCAATGCGACTCTGCCATACTCTCGAGTGCCAAATAATCGTATACCCCACCGCTTATTAATTTTTTGAAACTTATAACCCCCCTCGCTCCTTATTAGGACCCCCCTTATTATTAATTTTAAGGATTTTTCCCAGATCTGAAAACACTTGAATAACTTCCCATGTAACATTTGACCCTGAAACAGTTGCTAATTCGTCTCTTAGTACGATTTTTGTCCTCATGTGTGTCATCCTTGTCTAAAACGTTCACGAAATTGAGACTGGACTTTAGTCCCCCCCCCGTTTATTTGGAGCCCCCGTTTATAAACTTTAGACCCGTAATGATGAATCCCCGTTTATTCAGACCCTCCGTTTATTCGTCACTCCAGAATCGGGCAGCAATTGCCTGAGAACCCAGACTGCGCCAACGTGTACACGGACGATTGCTCCCGTATCATAGGAAAGGCCAGGTCTGCATTTCATTTGGCCGTACTGGAGTCAGTCCACATAAAAGCAAGAACACTTTACTACACATCTTGATGAAGCTAGCGATACTGATGCAGATGGCATGAGCGTTTTCCAAAGTCGTCATGGTAATACAGGAAAACGTATCACATCAGATGTGGATATGATTAGCGAGGAGAGTAACGACAATTTTAATGATAAAGGTAGTTTAGAGGAAGAAAGTCAAGATGAAGATGGGCTTCCAGATGATAGTGAGCCAGAAGAAGATGTATGGATAGGATTTGCGAATCGCGCATACAACAAGTACCGCGAGGACTTTAAGCAGTATTTCGAGTCTATATTAGCAGAGAAACTACAGAAAATGCGCTTTAAACCACCAGGAATTTCTTCATACCAAAGATACGTCAGGCTGTAGCTGAAGACTATCTGAGCCAACTGAAATTGTTGAAAAACATGGAACAAGATTCGATTCATGAGAAGATCATGCAAACCGTTGGAAACTGGAGGACGAAGATTATTTTGACTATGAAGAGGCCATACAATACGCAGTACACAAAAGGAAGTTTCTTCTAGAGAAGCATTTACGTCAATACAAGTTTGGAGAAGACATCACGTTAAACGACGTGAATGCCGTTGATTCTAAATCATAACGTCTCATACTATTTGTGTAATAAA
The DNA here is from genome assembly GCA_010016025.2 of Alatinidae sp. Z8VKAUB7J3. Taxonomy (NCBI): domain Eukaryota; kingdom Metazoa; phylum Cnidaria; class Cubozoa; order Carybdeida; family Alatinidae; species Alatinidae sp. Z8VKAUB7J3. The sequence goes on along the minus strand of JAAAKM020073195.1, from coordinate 82,318,909 downwards.
ACATAGTTTGTCACAATCCATAGAAAAAAAACCCGAGTATTTTAAAGCTGTACATGTAAAGGGAAGTAAGACGAATAAATATAGAGAAGCACAGAAAAAAGAGTTGAAATTTTTCTTTTATTTCCTTTATCACTTAAACCCCTTACTCCTCCTCCCTTTCCTTCTGTGCATCCCTTTGACTCAGAACTCTCTATTATAACACTACCCTTTGCCAATATCATATTCGTCTCATCTGAGCATATATTGTTTAGTTTTGTGTTTTCGATTAAGCCAAGAGCGATTGTTGCTTTTTTACTCAAAGTAATATACATAATCGTTTCGTATGAAAAGAGGTCCTAGCTTATATGCTTGAGCATTACATGCGCAATCTCTAACACTACTAGTTTCATGGTTTCGCATGGTTGTGTTTGAGGCATATCACGTAATGCATTCGCTCTTTCGTCATTATGCGTAAGATTTTCAGTCATTACGCATAATGACTAATTTTCTGATTCACGACTGAAATTTCTAGGCATTGCACGGTATGAGTGAAATTTACTGTCACGCATTACGCATATTACCTGAATTGAAGCGTTCTCAAATACAAGGACTGTGGTTTGTTTTCACTTTGGAATTATGCTTAGTTGTATGGAGAATGCAGATGGAAAACGTTTCTATGTTAAACATTTTCTGAAACACTTCGCAGATAAGAATTTATTACACTGAATTCAACCTTAATTTTTATTAATTTATTGTCTGACCTAAATACGCTTCTTCGCAGAAGCGACACTTAAAATGATATACTACGCCTGAGCGCAGTAATTTGGGGGTTCGGTCCTTAACCTGGAAAAAGTTAGATAGACGAAAGGAAGAGCAGAAAACAAAACAAAGGTTAACTTGAAGATAAGCAGAAGAAATGAGTTTATGGAGTTCTGTACGAAGCATAAGTGAGTGAAGCCCTGTAAATGGTACAATAAAAACCATGTTACACTTAGGAACTGAAGAGTACTTAGGGGTTACAGAGAAGAATTAGAACACATTTTATTAAAACAAAAATTAATAAAACTAACAGGGTAACCATTTTTCACAAACGTGGTACGTAATTTACAAAGTTCTTCATTAAGAGACGCGTACGTTGAACAAATATTATAAATACGATTTACAAGTGTAAAAACAAGACTCTTCTTATTTTCTATGGAAAGAAAACTGTCAAAGCGTGTAAACAGGTCTGTAAAAGAGGGTTTGTGATACACAGCAGTATGAGAAGACCCCTGTGAACGCGAAATAATAGTATCTAGGAGCGGTAATTGTTTATTACCTTCAACCTCAACTGTAAATTGGATACTCTGGTGCTGAGAGTTAAGGTAGTCTAAGAAGGGTTGTACGTGTGATGGAGATGAGAATAATAAGAAACAATCATCGACGTATCTTCTGTATAAAAGGGGGCGAAAAGCGACCGGACAATTCTCCATCCACTTACTTTCAAGATGGGCGAAGAATATATTGGGAAATAAAGGGCCGATAGGCGACCCCATCGCAACACCATCTACCTACTCGTAAAGAATATTATTAAAGAAAAAGTGATTTTCTTTAGTAACTATGTCGAGTAGGCGTGAAAACTGCCGACGCGAAGAACCTTGGAAAAGTCGACGAGAAGAAAAAGCCTTATCTATGATTAAACTAAGTGTTTCATAAAGAGGTACATTTGTAAAAAGTGACTTAATATCAAAACTAGCCGTAACAACTTGTTCAGAATTTAAATTTTTGTTACTTAAGTCAGAAATAAAGGAAAAAGTATCATGGACAACAAAATCACTGACGGAAAAAGAAGTAAGAATGGGCACAAGGTATTTGGCGGCATTATAAGAAATAGCAGATAAAATTGGTCTTAAAGGAACATTAGGTTTGCGGACTTTTGGAATGCCATACAAAATACCTGGCCGTGAGCTGACGGGACGGAGCTTTTTTTACAGTTCATCAGTTAAAACTCCCACGTTCTTGAGTTTTAACAAGAAGGACTGTAGCTTGTTCTCCCTCCTGATAGTCAATTTGACAGGATCTTCATCAAGTCTCCGGAATTTTGATTCATCGTTAAGGAAGAAAGGAAGGAGGGAAGGAAAGAAAGAAAGAATGAATGTAAGGAAACACAAAAGGAAAGAAAGAAAGAGAGAAAGAAAGAAAGAAAGAGAAAATGAGAAAAAAATGAAAGAAAGAAAGAAAGAAAGAAAGAGAGAGAGAAAGAGAGAAAGAAAGATAGAAAGAAATGAAAGACAGAAAGAAAGGAACAATGTAAGAAGAGACAAAAGGAAAAAAAGAAAGAAAGAAAGAGAGAGAGAGAGAGAAAGAGAGAGAGAAAGAAAGAAAAAAGAAAAAGAGGGAAAGAAAGAAAGAAAGAAAGAAAGAAAGAGAGAAACGAAGAAAGAAACAAACAAACAAACAAAGAAAGAAAGAAAGAAAGAAAGTAAGAAAGAAAGAAAGAAAGAAAGAAAGGAAGGAAGGAAGGAAGGAAGGAAGAAAGGAAGGAAGGAAGGAAATGTAGGAAGGAAGGATCGAAGGAAGGAAAGAAAGAACAAAGGAACGAAATGACGGAAAATAGGAAGAAAGGATGTAAGGAAGAAAGGAAGGAGGGAAGGAAAGAAAGAAAGAATGAATGTAAGGAAACACAAAAGGAAAGAAAGAAAGAGAGGAAGAGAGGAAGAGAGAAAGAAAGAAAGAAAGAAAGAAAGAAAGAAAGAAAGAAAGAAAGAAAGAAAGAAAGAAAGAAAGAAAGAAAGAAAGGAAGAATGGAAAATGAAGATATCAAGAAATTTTGGTTACACGTATCCACATCAAGGGAGAGATACAGCAAGGAAAACATGTTTGAAGAGATACAGGGTGGGTACGCAAATAAATTCACCCAGGGATGAATGCAAGGAAGTATTCAATACTGGAAAGAAAAATATAGGAGAAAGAGGGCTGCATAAGAAACAAGGACTGTAGAAAAGAAGAAATCTAGGAGGAAGATGCAGAATGAATGGGCACAGCCATAGATGCTGTATTTAAAAGGATAAAGCCATGGTTGTTGTAAAGTGAGTATGTGGGATTTGGGGGCGCATAAGGGATGATTGGGTACAATGACTCAATGCAGGCCTTAGGGGTACAAAATATTACCAATTTACAAAGGAAAGGAATAGTATAGAAACAAAATGTAATGGAGTAAATGGATGAAGGGATCAGAGTATTAACAAAGGTATGGGAAAGACATACCTGAGGGGGGTGGGGGGTTAATGGATAGGATATTATGATATATTGAGAGGAAAATTAGAACAGGATATGTACAGGAAAGGGCACAGATACCTTCAGATATGGGTGTAAGATTAGCACAGCCATAGATGCTGTATTTAAAAGGATAAAGCCATGGTTGTTGTAAAGTGAGTATGTGGGATTTGGGGGCGCAATACGTAAATGACATTCAAGATAAATCCTTCTGACATTCATAATTGACATCAAGCAATATTCAGTAATATTATTCTTACCCCTCTCCAACCCACTTACAAAATTAAACCAATTTATCATAGATATTTTGATAGATATCATAATTAAATTCTCACGTCGATCGACATCAGTTGTGATCGTCCTTTAAACTCAGAAAAATTCAGTGTGAAGGTTGTACTTGATGTTGCCGTATCCGACTTCTTATGTCTGGTGACAGTTTCGTGAGAAATGATCTCAAGTCACCGCGCTTCGAGATTGCGAGTCTGTTTGTCTTCTTAATGAGGATCTCAACTACAGCGGAGAATCCCTGTTCAACGAGTTACGACGTCGGGAAACTCAAAAAATAAATCAATCATTGCTGACTTCCATAACGTTGTTAACCTTTCTGCGGCATAGCACCAGAGGCTACAGTAATTTTCGTCAAAAAACAAAGCCTTGATCTCATCATCAGACCGAAGGTCAATGATATCTGCTTGGAGTTCAATAGGAACATTGTTATCAATATGGAGCGATGAGGAGCGATATTTTATATGACGCTAGTCAACCCCTCTCAAGTCTAACCTCCCTTTTGTTGAACATCGACTGTATGGAAGCTTGTTTCTCTCGGTCATCTTTCATTTTCGTAAAGTCAGCATCTACTGTACTTGGCTGCAATTTATGAAGGTGTTCCTTCAAACGGTATGGCTTCATGCTCTCCTTAGAGAATGTGTTCCCACATAAAAGGCGCATCGGACAGGACGAATCGGAGAGAGGTTCAATAAATCCAATCTTTAAATAACTCACGTCATATTGCCGAGTTTTCTTCTCGTTGCTCTCCTTTCTCTTCTTTGCAAGTGGTTGCCTGCTATCTTTCATCAACATACCAAAAGATAAGGTACTCGATGACAATTACGAACCACCACTCTAAAATGCTGAGACAAAAATTACTTTCTTGGAGCTGCTGCCACACATGAAGATTCTCAGTGAAACAATAACTAGAAGAATCAATCGCCTGATCCTTGAATGCGGTCAGACGCCCCAGAAACTACCCAATGGTAACTAAACCAATCAGCACTGGTTATTCCTGGGAAATCCAGCTCCTTATTTTTAGAACACACAGACAGAGCAGCACTCATGAAACAAGGCATAGCAGAAATCAAGAAGGCTTTTTTATTAACTAAACTTCAGATTTTAAGTACTATCGTCAATGCCCCCTTACTACCTCCTTTGTCCGAACTGCCCCTCTACTACCCCGATTCGTCCAAATTGCCCCCCTACTACCCCCGTCGTCCAAATTGCCCCCCAAGGATGCTTCAATGCCCACTGAAATGTATTTTTATTGGGTATTCACCAGCGCATAAGGGTTATCGATTGTTAAACCCAAAAGATGATAAAGTTATTATCAGTCGAAATGTGAAGTTTGATGAAACAAATTTCGAGCACAAGTTTTTAGAAGAGTGTGACGATGTAAATAATGACTTTCAAAGTCATTTCATTGATGTCAATCCAGTTACATTAAATTTGAATGAGTCAACTGATGACTCTCAAGCTGAGGCAACTCAAGTTTCAGATGTCGATGTAGAGCCTCAACTTAGCAGAAGGGTACAACCACCTAGACAAGCTCAAGTACCGAAACGTTTTGATGACTATGTCATGGACCTTGACTTAGAAGATGAAAATATTGAGTTTGCACAAGTTACATTAACTGATTTTGATGAACCACAAACTTTTGAAGAAGCAACACAAGGTCATGATGCACCAAAATGGAAGGATGCAATGACAAGTGAGTTTGATTCATTAATTAAGAATGAAACATGGACTTTAGTCGAACCACCTAAGGACAAAAATATTGTAGGATGTAAGTGGATTTATAAAATAAAGCAGAAGGCTGATGGATCAGTAGATAAATACAAGGCTCGTCTTGTTGCTCAAGGATATTCGCAGAAGCATGGACTGGACTATGACGAAGTATATGCACCCGTTGCTCGATACAATTCTATTCGTTCAGTTCTTGCTTTAGCAAATGTATTAAACCTGGAATTACATCAAATGGATGTAAAGACAGCTTTTTTGAATGGTGACATTGATTCAGAGATTTATATGCATCAACCCGAAGGATATATTGATCCTGATAATCCACATTTAGTATGTAAGCTCAATAAGAGTTTGTATGGCCTCAAGCAGGCAGCCAGATGTTGGAATTCAGCAATCGATCTTTATTTAAAGAGCATGGGATATACACAAGGAGAAGCAGATCCATGTATTTATTTAAAGAAAGTAGAATCAAGTTTTTTGATATTAGCCTTATATGTTGATGACATATTACTTGCGTCAAATGATAAGGAGCTGATGATATCTGAAAAGGAATCTTTATCAAACCACTTTGAGATGGAAGATTTAGGAGATGTTCACTACATCTTAGGTATGCAAATTAGTCGTAATCGAGAAAGGAAAGTTATGTTAATTAATCAACCTAAGTATATCGAAGGAATTTTGAAGAAATTTGGGATGGCCGACTGTAAATCGATTTCTACACCCATGGACCCAAATGCGAAATTTACTGTTATTTCTACAGATGAGTTGAATGCAGATGTTACTCGATATCAAGCCGCTATAGGATGCTTAACATATGTTACTACTGCTACCAGACCGGATCTTGCAGCTTCAGTGTTAACATCTGCTAGACTTTTTATGAATGCCTTTCTCAACGGAAAAAAAACGAAAAAAAATGTTTTTAAAAAATAACATGCACAATAAAAACACGACAACTAAACACACGAAGCAGAAAAAATATATAAATAAATAACAACAACTCACATTACAAACAAACTTCCAGCAGTGACGTTACAACTTAAGAATAAAACCAAAGCTAATGTGTATAGTGAAACCATGGGTAATTCTTCTCTCGACGTTCAGTGTATACATAGGAATCTATATCCCAAACACAGGAAATGGGAAAAGTAATAAAAACGGGAGAAGTCAACGGACTGTAGCTAAACTAGGAAACAAAAAAATCCATTTCATTATAATTCATGAACTCGTTACATTTGAGATTTAGTTAGAGGTGAATGACCTGGGGTTTAGTGACCTTTTTTGTTTGTTCATGCAAATATAGTCTTCACTTTTAATAGATTTCCATTTATACACTGAACATAGAGGAGAGTAACCCATGGTTTCACTATAGACACTAGCTTTTGTTTTATTCTTAAAACCAACTATAGGCTACTGTAGACAGTGCTGGATGTTTGTTTATAATGCGAGTTGTTACTATTTATCTTTTCTTCTTCTTCGTGTGTTTAGTTGTCATGTTTTTGTGTGTGTGTTATTTTTTTTAAACATTTTTTTTTTCGTTTTTTCGTATATTTTTCGTTGAGAAAGGCAACCCGGACGTGGGGCTGAAATATTCGGGATATATTTTTGACTAATGTGTTGTTTCGTTTTTATTTTTTGTTCACTTCTTTGTTAAAATTAAATCCCGTTTTTTCTTGGTTAATTTTTCATTTTAGAATTTTACTAGGCACTTGTTGGAAAACGTTTCTTCATTCCTTCATTGACAGTTTTGGCAATCGTTTTACATGGCAAATTAATATAGTGGTTTTGTCAATCCACTCAAAAGTGTACAATGTGATAGCCCCTCTCTTAAAAAAAGTGGTTTCAGAGAACTTTTGTGGGTATTCATAACGAAAACTAAAGACATGACAGATCTTAGAAGGAATGCTTGCAACCTCCCTCCCCCCAGATATTGGTTACATCAATAGCATAACATCAGAAGCTGCAATGTTTTTTGGTAGGATACAATATAGAAGGAAAATTACAAACTATAAAAAATAATAAATATTATAACCTCTTGAAATAATCTAGAAACTTCGCAAACGAGACAACTGTCAGACTTCTCAGGAAGACGACACATATGCCTATCGGATAAGAAATAGTCTCGTAGCAATGGGGTATGAATCAACGTTTGCACGATGCAACTCATAAAACATGTATTGCCCAGATTGATCAGTCCTCGGGAACAAATGATTTGCGATATCTCTCAGTACTATATGCTGAGCAAGTCAGTAACTGTGGACAATTGTTTTTTATTTGTTGAAGTCTAGTAACTGGTCCTCCAGTCGGGGGGCTCGCAAAGAGGAGACTGAGTTTCGCTCTGTCCCTGACACTCGGCCGACTTGTATATATGATTCTCGAATCACACTTTCTGTGTGATTCTCGTATATATATGATTCTCGAACCAAAAACTCACGCTCTTTTTCATTATAATTATTCACCTTAGCCACAATACTACCCACCCATTCAAAAAATACACCCTCAAAATTATGTAGGTGTCGGTAAAGGGTTTGTGCCTCGGTTTGCACATAATGTGGATACATTTTATTTGAGTTTTCATTTAAATAAAAAAATTGCAAGACGGATGCTTTAATACTATCCTGCCTTCCTCGTCCCGAAACTGTCGTTTAAGAAGGGGTCGAATATTGCCGACATATGAGCATAATATGTCTGTAGGATTCGAAAAATACAACCCGATGTAAGGGTGCTAAAAGGATCCCCAAACTAAGCTCTACAGACATAAACATTTACACAAGGCATAATTAGACAACTAGAAACAAGGTAAAGGGTTTGTGCTTCGGTTTGCACATAATGTGGATACATTTTATCTGAGTTTTCATTTAAAATAAGGGGTGAACAGCTATCACTTTGTCCTACTCCCCACCGAACCTCTCCACGTCGTTGGTTTGAACTTCTTCTAGCAACAGATCTAAGAATTCTAGGTCAAGGCTGATATTAGCTACAAAAGCATCTAGATAAAATTTGGGTGGAGACACGTTATGTGGATTCACCCCCAAATTAAAAAAAATTTGCCCCGTCCCGTTCACTTTCCTCCGGGGCCATACTGACACCAAAATTGTCACAAAATACCGGTGACACTAACAATATTGGTGTCTCTGTGCGATCAAAAGGATTATTGGTCCCTTGAGCTTGTGATAGTGATAGTAGGTGAACATGAAAGCAACAAAAACTTATTTTTCCTGAAACAGTTATGATTTTAACCTGTAAAATATTATATTATTAGCCTGTGAAACGAATATATTATTATCCTGTATACTTTTGAAGAGCAAACCACCTCCCAACATCATCGATCAAGGTTCCCAATCGTCTCAGTTATTAAGTTGAAAATGAAATCAAAAAAGGAAGTTCGAGGCCAAGACCCCTTTCTCCATCCCAAGAACATTGAATACGCTTTCCCAGAACCCTATTATTCCCTCTACTTTGAAATTTTGTTAGTAGCATCGTTATGAGTCTTAAATATTGATAATTTGACTTAGGCGGGAGGGGTATCCATCGGCATTGTGGCAACTATAGGGGAAGGGGGTTAGAATATCTTTTCAAGGGTCTGATACTTGAAGAAGAATGCTTTTATGTAGTAGGATTTGACGTTAAACTTACCAATCAAGCCACGAACTGGAAAGTTATTATATTAAAGTGTATTACAAACAGTAAGTAGAAAAACGGCTAGAACCAAAATTAGAGGTGGCATTAGAAAAGTTACCATTTGTAGGGGAACGGCGGAGGAGTAAACCCCAGAAAAGTGAGTTTTTATGTCCATACTAAAAAATATTTCAGTGTACTTCGGGTTGTTCTTAGGGGGAATCCCCCCCTCCTCTTGCGCTTATATATGATTGGGAAGGATTCAAGTCAATCGAACGTGTATGCCAAGAATAAATGAGACAATAGAAGCTTTCTTTCCAAACAAACCTCCCAAACAAAAGTTTAAGCTGGGAAAGAACAAAAATTAAACCAAGCATTAGGGACTTACTGAAAAGTCATTTTAAGCACTTTATGAGTATTGTGGGCGACAAACCCATACAAAAAGTAAATTTTGCTAACCAGCTATTCTTATTGAAACAGAATCTGAACTGCAAATGATGTTTTAGCCTGGAATTAAAATTTATTTGTAAACAAGTGCAAAAGTAAAACAAGTGTAATAGCCTAGATAAATACATGTTGAAAATGTGCATTCAATAACTAATAGAATGCAGGTTTTCAGCTGTATTCTACTGCACTAACAGAATGGAGAATTCTTTTGCTTGAATTTGCTCTCCAGCAACTGAAACGTCGGTTCGACGCCCTATACAGCATCAACGGCCCTGGAATATCTTTATCCTTTTTTTGCCCCATAATGGCTACTACTACTAACTACAAACCGCAGCACCAAGCCACCTGAGGCCAACACAGCTACGCACGCTCCTCTTCCATCCAAATATATTCAAAGCCTCCCTCTTTACGCCCTCTCAAGAAGTTCCTATATCCTTTAAATCTTACTTCATGACATCCTCCAACCCCAGATGAGGACGACCTGGTCTCCGTTTAGCCCTAGACGGTTGGCCAAAAGGAAAATCTTTGGCAATCTGTCATCCTTCATCCGCAGAACGTGCCCTAACCATCTCAACCTTTCTTTCATTATAGCCCTAGAAAGCAGGAATGAACCACACTTTTCGTACAACCCACTGTTTCAAATGCGGTCTGTCAGCCGGATACCCAGAATAATCCGTAAGCAATTTCTCTGGAAAACATCTAGTAAATCTTCATCTGCTTTTCGGAGCGCCCATGCTTCAAAACTATATTTGACCACTGTCATCACTGTACCTTCCAATATTCTAATCTTGGTTTGCAGACTTAACTTCTTATTCTTCCAAATGACTGGAACCTGTGAGCAAGTTTCTTGCTTTTTCACCAAGAAATTTAGAATACGAACACACTCGTTTAAGCGTGAAGCCACAATCGTAGGCTTATCATTTAGAAACGATGGCAAATCCGAAGGGTCTACAATGATAAAAAGCGGTGGAGGTTCATCTTGTTGCACTTAGCCATTAATTAGATCGTAAATATCTAATGGGATGCGAACCCCTAGCAGGGTGCGAACCTCTTCACTTTTCAAAAATGTCAACTTGAAAAGTCTTTTTGCACGTCTCCGTCCCATTTTTAATTGAATCTTTTCCAAAAAAAAAACTTTGTAGCAATTGGAAAGATTGAGTCCTTATCTTTCGCTATATGCTGCTGCACAAAAATCAATACCGGAAAAACAAAGATAGGCCCAGTCATTGTTTAATTACCATCCTACCAGCTCTCACTTCACAATCGAAAATAATCGTCCTAGTCACTATAATTCTTATTGCAACATGATATAAATCTTAACATAAAAAACCTACTGAATTAATAATGTCCGTGCGATATCTTTAATATGTAGGTCAATAAGTATATGTAGGGATTATACGTCTCTGTAATCCCTATTGTGAAATTTTGTTTTTCTTCTTCACATAAAACTTTGAGTTTATAATATCCGTGCAATATCCAATTTAGATGTTGACACCTTGAAGGCTGAATTGATACTAAAGCATTAAGCACAAGAAAAGTAACTTTTGAGAATGAGGTTTTCAAAAACTAGGTGCCTGCAAATCTGTCAAACTGGGAAGAGGGGGATCAAAAGAGGAGTATTCTTAAAGAATAATAGTTAGTTCTTCTAAGGATATTTATTTCTATCTTTAATAATGATAAATAGCAATATCTAGTTTATTCTTTAAGTACGCTTTAGTTCTTTTATTATTTTAGTTCTTTCTTTCAACTTGTTCTAATTAATTTAATTCTTTGCACCGAGCTAAATCTACCATCTCGCAATTTTTAGTCAAAAGTTAGTTTTCAAAAGTCTATTCTTAAGAAAAATTGGCAGCTCAATTCAATAGCTTTTCTTTATTCAAAAGCTATTAATATTCATTTCATTCTCCTTTATATCCTTATTTATGTGTATTCCCTCATTTTTCCTCCCGAAACAGTTTGGGGAAAATGTTACCTTATTTTATTTTGAGGTCGTCAGGTCGCCACGGGGAACGGAGGATGTCGAGGGAAAATACTTCTTCACTCTCAGAAAATGAAAGATCTATTGTTAAATCTGCCTATCGTAACAAAATAAAACAAATATCTCACTTAAACAGTACAAGGCCTCCTTGCCGCTGAAAAAGGGAAAAATTTTAACTATAAAAGTCTTTACGGAGGAGGAGCATACGTAGTTGTGTTGATCTCAGGCAGTTTGGTGATACAAAGAGTTGTAAGTAGCAGCAGTAGTCAAACGGTTCGTGGTAACGAACTGGAAGTAAGGAGCAACCCGGCTGTGGAAGTAAGGAGCAATAGTGGCCAAAACTATAAAAAACAAAAAAAAATTAATTTTGATACCAATAGGTAAATCAAAAGAATCAGGTTTTATGCTAATATCTAATATATAAGTTCCATCAAGTTTAATCTTACTCATAAAAAGTTACACACCTGACAAAATTTGCCTTATTTTTGAAAAAAGGGGGAAACAACCCCTAAAAGTCATAGAATCTTAATAAAAACTAAACAATCAGATTCAGCGTATGACAGATAAGAACAGGGAATCTTGTATTTTTTGCAAGAACATAGATCATGGATCCGTGTTTACTTGTTTTAGTTTTTTTTCCCAGGGGTGATCGTATCGACCCAGTGGTCTTTTTCCAAAACAGCTAAAAAGGATATGGGAGGGTGACTGGTTGCACTCAAGCCTTTTTTCAACATTCCTTCAACATGCCCTGAAAGTTTAAACTTCATACCCTCAGGTTTATACCCTCAGCTGTTCTCGACACATTGCAGATACATCGTCTTGTAGAACCGGATGCACAGAATACCTCTTGATTTAGTAGAAGATGTTCCTAAACATTTTCTGAACGATATGACGGCTAATATCATCAGCCATTGTCAATATTTCTGGTATTTCCTTTTCAGAACCAATAAAGGGAAAAATGTTTTTTGATTGAGTTTAGAATTCTTCTTGACAATTCCCTGAGGTCTGACCTTAATGCTCCATGTTTTTTTATTTATAGGATCGAAGATTCCCTCTTTTCTTGATAAAAAAAATATCTTTTATATTAACAATAGGTAACTTGCATAATATACAGCCCTTGCACCAAGGGCTAGGGGTTGTGAGCCCTGGAGACATAGTTATTCAACCTTTAAACTATTTAAATAACATGGTCACCTCAAAATTATCGATTGGATAATCGATAATTCCCCCCTTAAAATTTTTGAACTTAAAATTTAAATTTCCAATCGAATGAACCTTCTCCGATGTTTGCACAACCACCCGTTAACAATGGGTAACTTGCAGTGACCTACAGCCCTTCCCCCAGGGACTGTTGCAATTTTTGTTAATCACGTTTATTAATTGTAACGTTTATTATTCGATTGTAAGTTTAAAGTTTTAGTACCCATTTTAAAGGTCAAAAGTGATTGGAGGGCAACCACCCCCCCCCCCCAACCCCCCGGAAAAACACCTCCTGTGGGAAATACCTTCGGAAAAAACGAACCCGCACAAAGTGAAATTAATCACAACATTACGTTACATCAGTGATTTAGGAAATACAGTATTAGTGGTCGAACACGATTTAGAAACAATGGAAAAAGCTGATTATTTAATTGATTTAGGTCCGTTTGCAGGAACTTATGGTGGGCAATTAATTGCTCACGGAACACCAGCCCAAGTTCAAAAAAACCCACAATCACTAACTGGTCAATATTTAAATGGCAAAAAAACAATTCCAATTCCTGAAAAACGTCGTTTGATAAATGATCATTATTTGAAAATTCGGAACGCGAACGTGAATAATTTAATCAACTTTGATGTCGATATTCCATTGAATTGTTTTGTTTGCATTACCGGATTATCAGGATCAGGAAAATCAACCCTTTTAAATGATGTTATTTATAAAAACTTACAACACCAATTAAATCGTTACAGTACAACAATTGCCGCACCGGTTGATGATGTTCTTCACGAATCAAAAATCAAAAAAGTGATTTACATTTCTCAAGATCCAATTGGCAAAACACCACGTTCCAATCCCGCAACTTATACCAGTCTTTTTACTGATATTCGTAATCTTTTCGCTGCAACCCCGTTGGCAAAATCGCGAGGTTATACACCTGGACGCTTCTCTTTTAATGTTCCAACTGGTCGTTGTTCAAAATGTAAAGGTGATGGTAAAATCGCCCATTCCATGTTATTTTTACCTGATGTTTATATTAAATGTGAAGAATGTAAAGGAAAACGTTTCAATCAAGCGACTTTAGAAGTTAAATTTAAATCAAAAACAATTGCTGATGTACTGGAAATGGAAGTGCAAACAGCAGCGGAATTATTCGCTTCACAAATTAAAATTTACCAAAAATTAAAAACTTTAATCGATGTTGGACTTGGTTATTTAGTTTTAGGTCAAAGTTCGGTTGAACTTTCTGGTGGTGAAGCGCAACGGGTAAAATTAGCAGCCCATCTTAATAAAAAGAACAATTATCACGAAACACTTTACATTTTTGACGAACCAACAACTGGACTTCACAGTTATGATGTTGCAATTCTATTAAAAATGTTAAACTATTTAGTTGATCAAGGTGGGAGCATTATTGTTATCGAACATAATTTAGATATTATCAAATCGGCTGACTATTTAATTGATCTTGGTCCAAAAGGCGGCAAAAACGGTGGTAAAATTATTGCGTCCGGAACTCCTGAAGTGGTTGCAAAAAATCCCCGTTCCTATACCGGCAAATTCTTAAAACAAATTTTGGCAAAAAAACATTTATGGAAATAAATTATTATGGTTTAATGATCGCAATTGGTGTCATTATTGCGTTTAGTTATATAATTTTTGTTTGATATACAAATACCGGGAGTTCTGTGCCTCCCACGGGGTCAGAAATTCAGATTTTATGTGGGAATTTGTTTAATAGTCCGTTCAGGTAAAACGCTTGAAAACCGACTGGCACCATGACAAAACCAACCAGTTTTTCCTATAGTACCGATCTGTTTTGGTGCTAGGGATGTTTTCTTATTGAAATGTCGTTTTATTTCTTATTTTTCTTATTTCTGGGATGACACAAAAATCCATTAAACCATCGTAATCATCGCTTAAAGTCATCCCAATCATCGTAAGCAAACTATTTAAAAAACTAAACATTTTCATGAACTGATGCCCCCTAGTTCGGGAAATGTAAGTTCTAAATGTTTACTGCCTTTTGTGTTTCACATTGGCCTAATCCTGGTACTATTTTTCGATATTTCTCTTTGTCACGTCTAGCGAACTGGACCTAAGGAATTTTATTCCTAGGTCGGGGGCAAGTTTAAAGTTTACCCTCCCCTAAACACGTTCCTTCCTTCACTATTTTAAGAATATTTCCAAAACTTAAGAAACTTATTTAGTCCCTCCCGCACCGTCTAGCACATAAAGCAACAATGTTACTCATCCACGATTACCTCTAAGAACTTGCGGTCACATGTGAAGCAAAGAAGTATCCACCAGCGTAGCCTCTCTCTGTAGGCATCGGTCAAGCGACCTTTATTTTTTGCTGTCCGCACCTTCTAATGCTAGGGCACAGTAAAAGTTTTTGCTAGAACATATACTTTATGCCAACATTCCCTCCCCAGAAATGATTTTCTGGTCTTCTCAGTTCCTATGGTGCTATAAACCTCAAAAAATCAGATTTGTCAAATTGGAAAGGCCATTCAGAAAAACATAGAGTTGTGAAAGGGAAAAAATTTGTTCTTAAACCTAGCAACATCGTTTTTATATGTTGATTAAGTTTGTAATACTGGTGTTGCGGGATGACAGTTTCTCTCTTATCGTGGAAGTAGCAAAAACAGAGATAGAACTCAATGAAAAGGAGCTGGAAGGCGTAGCAAACTAAGATACAGACATCTGAGCTGCAGTGTGCATTTTCCTAATGAAGATCTTACTTATAGAAGAACTGTTAGAAGTTGAAATGGAAACCGGTGAAATTGAAGTGACTGTTGTAATTTGGACGAATCTAAAGCTAATAGAGAGCTAATAGAGAGCTAATTATTGATTGGTGTTAGTAATAGTTACATAAGTTTACTTATGACCAATTATGACAGCTTATTACAACTAATATTGCATGAAGCATGCAAAGCGAGAGGTGACAAAAAGTCTGCGAAGCACGCTTTAAGTTAGATAAAGAGGGTTGTCCCTGGTTTGGGTGGAAGGATGTCATAATGGCCGCCTCAGAAGACTTATTAAGAGAAAAAGAAGATAAAATAGTTAAGTTAAATGAAGAATTGCGATCTATGTCAGTATCACTAGAGTCGTCAGATATTGTTGATATATTGCGGAGTGAAATGCAGATAAAGGACAGGCTATTGCAACAGAATAAAGAGAAGTTGGTTGCAGCTTATGATGAAATAGAGTCATTGAAAAGTAGTATTGTAACAGTTGAAGGAACTTTAGAGGAGATCAAAGCTGAAAACATTCTGTTGAATTCTGAGATAAAACATTTAGTAGTTGAAAAAAAGACAGTTGAAAATGAGGTTTTGGTTCTAAATAAAAAACTGGAAGTGAGCCATAAGGATTTTGAAGACAAGATTAGTGAACGAGATCATCTTATAGCGGAACTTCGCTCAGGTATTGATGAGATGAAAAAACAACGAAACTCCAGCGTTGAAGAAGAAAAGGAATATCTGAATAAGTTTTCTGCTAAGCTTGAAGAGAAAGATGCAGAAAATTCTTACCTGAGCTCTCGCCTTCAAGATTCAGATGAAACAACAATGCAAATGAGAGGTTCTCTAATGCAAGATCGTGACGAAACTAATGGCTGGGATGATGGTTTTATCATAGATGAACATATTCAGAAACAGGAATCTACGGCTTATTCTTCCACAATCCCTCCCAATGATGAGGGTTGGGAAGATGGATGGCAAACAGAAGATCTTGATGTGATTCCAGAACAGTCAATAATAACTGCTTTTGTAGAAAGAGCTCACTCTCCTTCTGCAAATAGTGTCAGTGTTGCTGAGCCAACTGGCTCGTTCCATAAGGAAGAAGGACTGCTAAGTGAAGTTGCTTTCTTAAGAACAGAGCTTAAGACGACATCTAGTTTAGCCGATGATATGAAAAAAGAAAAGGAGGTATTGCGTAAAGAGTTAGAAGAACAAACAGAATTGTTGAAAGACAGTAGCCGTGAGATTGAGTCTTTGAAGAATGAACTGATAAAAGCTTCCATTGTAAGCCAAGAATATAAAGAACAAGTATACGATCTGCAGAATAGGGCTGGTGAAATGACTGAGAAACTAGAACACTCCCTTGCAGAAATTGGCTCTTTACAAGAAGAAGCACTTAATACGACCAGGGTGAATCAAAGTTTACTTGCAGAAAAAGACTTGCTGCAAAAGGAATTAGACGAGACTTTTATGAAACTTGAAAAAACTACTTCATTTTTATAATTTCGTGGATTGTTTTTTTTAATTGTCTCGCTCGAAAATCCTGCGCCCTTTTCATTGAATTTGTTTTCCCCTACGAAATATTCCTCCACAGAAAGAACATCACTAATAGCCCCCCCCCCTAATGGTAATTTTAAATTGGTCATTATAGCATATTGAACTTCAAATCTTTCCTCTTTTTTGTTTTTTCCCGGAGGGTTGGGATATTGAAAAATAAGCATGTTCAAATTTCCTAGAAATTTGTTCTTTGGGTATTTTTGACAAAAGCCTTTGTTTCTGAACTGACAATATACGTATTTGTGTTTTGTAGAAACTAGGGAAATCTTTCTGAAAGCAAAATGCAAGAAAAGTAAGAGGGTAAATTCCAAAACTATCAATACGCCACAAAACGTCACTTTCTTTGGAAAGTTTCTTGAAGGTCCACAATTCAACTTTCTTACAACTCCCTTTCTACGAATATTCTAAAAGTGAGACTTTTCCGTATTTTTGATATGGAGTAAATAGTCTGGCTCGGGAGTGTGTCCACACATACGGGATTAACCCCCCCCCCTCCCCAGTACATCTATCTTATAGTCAAAGCCAGGACTGTTGAAGCCTGTTAGCCTCCTATCCTCCCTCATGCTCAATTGTAAGGCTTTGCATTTTCTAGTAAAGAGAGGTATATAATTATACAAACAAAAAGGTTTTACCAAGCTTCACTTGTTTTCCAAGTCTGTTTCTCTCAAGCTAAAGGCCTTGGCAAGGTCTATATTGGAGTCTTCTCAGGTTTTCAGTAAGAATCTCAACCAAATTTGTATTATTTCTCAAAGCTAGCAGGTATTTTTGGGACCAAACAAATTACAAAGTTTCAGCTTTCTTTTGAAGGTGTAGTTGTCTTTGGGAATCAACAAATTGTAAATGTTTGAATTTTTATGGATGAAAACTATCATCAAATTAAAAAAAAATAGTCTTGCTTATTAATTTTCACAATTTGACATTGCAATACTGACGAAAATGCAATAAGACCCTAAAAATCTATAGTTTTGAAGCAATAAAAAAAATTCTAGAAAATCGCAGCTTTCACTTAAAAATAGACCTACATTGAGTCCAGATGGCAAAAATGTCTTATTTTAATGCCCTAGATACTTGGATGACTTTTTTTTTCGATTTTATTTGGGTCTTTGGCAAATGAGCCACACATTAATCTTTATAGGAATCCATTATCAAAGACTAAGTACTTCAGCAACAGTGGTGAAGTACTGAAGTACATGACTGCATTAATCAGACCACTGCTTCATAAAAGCAGATTTAGGTGTCAAAAAGAATTGACGTCTATATTTCTATGCTGAAAGTTCTCAACTCTATTGATTTCTACTAAATCAAGGAAAATTCCTTAGATTCTAGTTCAGTTCGTCATGTATTAATTTTGGCTGTGTCAATTTTGAGTGCATTTATGACTAGTCTGTGAACAGGGCTACATCTTCTGGACATGCATATAAACAAAGTCTCTTCATCTATGTGAAATTTAATAACATCATGGGATCCACTTCATAGCCATCCATGGATTAGGGCAGTTTAACGAATCTTAGAACTGAAAAACCATGAAAAGCTTGAAAGGGTTCCACAAGATATCAGAATATTAGACTAACCCGGAGGATATGGATGTGCGTGTGCAACCCGGTATCACCCGGATTGCCCTGAACGAAGAACTGCGCGCCACGGGGCTGTTCTTTCCCGTCGATCCGGGCGCGAATGCCTCTCTGGGGGGCATGGCCTCGACACGGGCCTCGGGCACCACGACCGTGCGGTACGGGACCATGGCCGACAATGTCATGGGGCTTGAGGTGGTTCTGGCCGATGGGCGCATCATCCGCACGGGCTCGCGGGCGCGTAAAACCTCTGCGGGCTACGACCTCACGCATCTCTTTGTGGGCGCTGAGGGCACGCTCGGCCTGATCACCGAACTGACCCTGAAGCTGCGTGGCCAGCCTGAGGCGAT